>MJHO01000069.1:128155-1337760 GCA_002076135.1 Xerophyta viscosa
AATGACTAACATCCGTGCATCGCAAAGGTGCAAAACTAGTAAGGATAATATTTGAGCGCATGGAATGAAGTATGAATTTGAGTACGAAATACGTGAAAAATACGTTTTACATGCACGATGTGGCGCCCCAGGGCCGGGGGCCGGAAAATTTTAAACAATAAAACAGATATTATGAGCTAGTACTTCCAATTCACACTAATACATTAATCAAAGTTAATTAAAATACAGCGAAAAAGATTAAATTTTTACATTTTGATCCCACTACAATTCTCAGCACCCCGAAGCTCGCTCTAACATCGCCAGCGGACTTCGCAAAGACCTGAGGAGAAAAAGGTAGTATCGTAGGTATATAAAATATACTCAGTGAGTGACCCTCCCCAGCAGTCCCCTACGTCAACTGCTAAGGCACCGGTCAAACACCAACATGCATCACACCAGTAAGCATAGAAGCTAAGGCAAACAGATGCACAAAATAAAACCGCATGCCCATGCATATACAGTATGCAAACATAACACGCATACTAATACATAACTCGCATGCCAAGGCACTTCCGCATACATACATCAGCCATGCATGCCAACAATGAGTAACCACCCATAACATAAGGGTAAAAACAAAACATCGTCAGCTTAAAACAAAGCTCAACGACAATAAACCACCTTGCACTGAACCGCAAGATAAAACAATTTAAAACATGCCAAAAGCACAAAAGCCGTCCAAGGCACACCCATCCATAACCATACAAATAATTTCCACATTCATTCATGTATTCACAATGGTTTGTATGCATTCAATGAAACCATGCATGGAAAATACCCTCATGCATGCCCATGTACACCCGACATGTAAATGCAAAACCTGCATGCGTATCTATCCCAGCATGCGTATCTATTCCCAACACCTGGCCAGACAGTCAACTAAGACAACTTAAACAGGATCCCCTGTAGTGTACATCTACAAGTTCAACAACCGGGTTAACAGTGGTCCCTCCCTGCAGCACGGCGTCCCATGTAATCTGACCTTCCGTCCGCGGTAACAGTTGGCCGAATAAGAGGCTGACGTCAGATCGTTTTAACATTGGCCCACGGGTGGATCCGACGCCCACTGGTCCTAAATCGGAACAACCTCCCAGTGCCACTAAAATAGTGGACACCGAACTCGGTAAACACCGATAAAAATCCACACAAACCAGCATGCATCCAAGTCTCCATGCATTTCCGCTATATGTACATGCCCAAAACCACCATGCGACATCTAACTCTCTATGCATCATGAGACTACTATGCATGTAATGTGTAAATGTGTATTCTCTAAAATTAGTCATGCATAATATTTTATTGTAAAAAAATATTTAAATAAGTAATTACCTAACTTAAACATCTAGGAACTCAATGAAAATAGCAAACTTTTATATAATCAAATTTTGAAAAAAATAAATATTTATAATTTATCAATTTAAGATTCAAATATCTTTTCTTAAATTATTTAATTTCTTTAATTTATTAAATTTACTGGAGTAGACGAAGACGAACGTTCGGTAGTTTAGCTTTTTATTCTAAAAATTCGAACATACAAAAAAAATCACACAATTTAAACTACTTGCATTACATTTAAAATGTGGCAAATCCTCGAATCGTAACACAAATCTTGGTCTTTCTCTACTTTACTGTATGATTTATAGAATTTCCATAAAATTATTAAATTTTTAATTTTATCAAAGCTTGCTATAGTGACAAAAGAGATTATTTATAGTTGGGATCTTTTATATCTAATATAGAACATCCAAAAAAGGCGTCATAATAATATCTTAAATAGCATCTCTATAAAATAAAGTATTAACTTGCTTTTTGCAGTGTGTCAGCTTTCTAAACCTTTAGCTACGTGTCGTGTGACACTTTTAATAATTACTTAATTAAAAAAAATTTAAAAAAATTTTAAATTATTTTTTGAACTCCAAAAATTAAAGAATTAATGCGGGTTCAAAAATAGTTTAATAAATTTGTTAATTTTTATTGTCCGAAAATATTTATTAGAATTACTTTTTAAAATATTTTAATATAGAATGGTAGATCTTATCAAAATTTATAATTTTTATATTAAAATATTTTAAAACATACTTTTAGATATTTTTGTTATTTTAATTTTTCCTATTAAGCTCGTTCGTGCCTTAGCTTAGCCATCAAGCCTTAGCTTTCTGTTGGATCTGTTTATTTGATGATTCATTTTTGCGCAACTTCACATCTATAAATAAGATACAATTGTTTTTTTTTTTTTTTTTGAGAATGTTCCCTTGATATATTATAACAGATGACGTCTTTCTAAATTAAAGGTGTCAACCAGACCTTAATGCTATAGGAGTAATAATCCAATACATAAGAATGTATGGTAAAAAAAAAAAAAACTATAATTATTTTTTGGACGATAATATAATATAAAAATTGTAGATTTCGATACGATTTATAATTTTAATGTTAAAAATTTTTATAAATAAATATTTTACTGCTCTAAAATTTAACGGATTTAACGTTAATTTTAAAATAAAATCTATTTTAAGTCTATTAAATTTTGGAAGCATAAAATATCTATTTTTTTTAAAAAAAAATTAATATAAAAATTATAAATTTTATTAAAATATATTTAATATTTCACAAAAAATAATCACAATTTTTTTTTTTTTTACTATACGCTCGTGTTGTTTATGTGATCAAAATTACTATTATAGCTACTAATTTTTTATCTTAATTCATTTGATCCTTTCTTTAATTTAATTTTGTGATTAGAATTTGAAGTAGAGTGTGGTTCGGTAAGCATGCTGCATTCCTAATAAGCTACTTGTTGCTGTAGCAGCCTGCAACGCTTATAACTTGAGCTTCTATTTTTAATAAGGGTAATATTTGAGCACACGGAATGAAGTACGAATTTAATCACAAAATACGTGAAAAATACGTTTTATAGAGATGAAAAAATGTATTTTTCACATGTTACATACTAAAATCCGTAATTTGTTCCGTGCGCTAAATATTTTTATTTAAACAACTATGCTAAATATATATCTTTTATAATTGCAGTTCTCACATTTGAGGTTGATATATTTGATTATTTTTTCGAAAAGCAGATATGTTTGATATACTTAGGCGAAACCAAAAGCAGAAATTTTTTGATTATTTTGTGAAATCCTTGATTATTTTTTAGAGAGAGAGAGAGAGAGAGAGATAACATATAATTAGAATAATGATGTACTATATATATATATATAGAGAGAGAGAGAGAGAGAGAGAGAGAGAGAGAGAGAGAGAGATTACATATAATTAGAACAGTGATGTACTATATAAAGTTATGTATTACTAATTTAAAATTCAATAGATATGAAACTCATATGTGAGGTGACACTACAAAAAATCAACGACAATCAAAGATGGTTATTCAAAGCTTGCTTAATGTGTTTTTTACGAGTCAAAATTGATTGTTTGGCTCTCGCGGGGAGAATTGTAATAGGCACGTGTGTAGCGCACGTGATAAGGAGTAAAATTATAATTTTAGCAACATCGTCTTAGCTATAAATAGCTGAAGAGCAGTTTATTCAATTTTAGAACAAAACTGGTTATTTTCATCGGTATTTCTTGATTCTTTCTAGTTTTCTTTTGAATTTCTTTCACAATTTCAATAAGAAGTGTTCTAGATTGATTTAGATAAATGCAAGGAATTTCGTTGAGAATGTTTCTCGAAGAGCAAGCAATCACCAATAGAATTCTTCTCGACGAAGAGTTCATAGTCGACGCTGCACGAGCTGAAGTGGATCTGAAAAAAGCGTTTAAAACCTACTTCCGTGAACAAAAGGTGAAGATATATCCAGAATTTTTTTCCACGGAGTGTTTGGTCTCCGGCAACCACAGTTTGTTCTCAACTATACCTTGCCAGCATGCCGCTAGCGCAGATAAGCTGCAGTGCGCGAGGTTGACCGGATGCCGACCTGGCCGTGAGGTCTTCTTTGCCTTCAAAAATTCTAATTTGTTGGAGGTATTGGAGCTCGTATACGGATTCCGATTTTCTACATAACAGGTAATGATAGTGTGGCACTGAGGAGGTCATCCGTTTTCCAGTTCCTTCAAAAGCAGAAATTTTCCTTAATATTTTATTTTTCTTACAGCATGCTCATTTCTTTATAATACATTCTGCGTATTATGTTGCAGTGGCTCATTTCTAAATGTAGCACTCTAGAAAAATCAAGGAAATCAAACAAATCATGACAATTAATTTGGTATCAAAAGTCTGATACCGACTAAAATAATAACGTATATGTGGTTGAGCATATATATATATATATATATATATATATATATATATAATAGAGAGAGAGAGAGAGAGAGAGAGAGAGATATATATAACATATAATTAGAACAGTGATGTACTATATAAAGTTATGTATCCCTAATTTAAAATTCAATAGGATATGAAACTCATATGTGAGGTGACACTACAAAAATCAACGACAATCAAAGATGGTTGTTCAAAGCTTGCTTAATGTGTTTCTTACGAGTCAAAATTGATTGTTTGGCTCTCGCGGGGAGAATTGTAATGGGCACGTACGTAGCGCACGTGATAAGGAGTAAGATTATAATTTTAGCAACATCGTCTTAGCTATAAATAGCTGAAGAGCAGTTTATTCAATTTTAGAACAAAACTAGATATTTTCATCGGTTTTTTTTTATTCTTTCTAGTTTTCTTTTGAATTCTTTCACAGTTTTAATAAGAAGTGTTCTAGATTGATTTAGATTAATGCAAGGAATTTCGTTGAGAATGTTTCTCGAAGAGCAAGCAATCACCAATAGAATTCTTCTCGACGAAGAGTTCATAGTCGACGCTGTACGAGCTAAAGTGAATCTGAAAAAAGCGTTCAAAACCTACTTCCGTGAACAGAAGGTGAAGATATGTCAAGACTTTATTTCCACAGAGTGTTTCGTCTCCGGCAACCACAATTTGTTCTCAACTATACCCTGCCAGCATGCCGCTAGCGCAGATAAGCTGCAGTGCGCGAGGTTGACAGGATGCCGACCTGGCCTTAAGGTCTTCTTTGCCTTCAAAAATTCTAATTTGTTGGAGGCATTGGAGCCTGTATACGGATTTCGATTTTCTACATAACAGGTAATGATAGTGTGGCACTGAGGAGGTCACCGAAATTTTTTTTTTTTTAAATTATTTTTAATTAAAATTACGAAAATAAAATCAAAATCAGAAAATTATAAAAATAAAACGCTGCCGCCAGTTAAACTGGCGGCAACGTCCACGTCAGCGCCACCTGGCGTGGAGGAATTGCTGCCGCCTGTTTAACAGGCGCTAACAACTAACGCCAGTTAAACTGGCTACAATAGCTGTCGCCAGTTAAACTGGCGTTAGTATCTGTCGCCAGTTTAACTGGCGACAAAGCTATCGCCAGTTAAACTGGCGTTAGAAAGAAACGCCACTGTAAGTGGCGTTTCTGCAAGCTGCAAACCTGCGCAACACCTGCTGTGCCCCCCCCCCACACACACACACACACTCAATAAAACATCTAAACCCCCTCCCTCCAACCAACCACCCCGACCACACACACACACCCTCCCCGCCCCCCACATTCAATAAAACATCAATTCAACCCCCCTCCCCCCCTAAACCCACCTACCATCCCTGAAAAGCATGCCAACCCAAATATTTAACTCAAATATAAATATAAACCCAAATATTTAATATCTCTACAAAAAGAATATACGAGCACAACTATACTTAACATAAGTACAACATAAAAATATATGTCTTAAAAATAAATACAATCTCAGTATAAATATAAACTCAATTTAGTTACGTTTCGTATACAGATTTTGGAGGTCTTTTTTCTCTTTTTGACCTCCTTATAAAATTTAATCCGCTGAAACGTCTGCTCATAGCCATATGTTGGGCCAATAAAATCCACATTGTAAAACTTTAGCAGCAGTTTTCTGTGCACCAAAGTGACCTCCGACTTCACGAAGCTTGGAATTAGAGAGTGTGGCAGTGCTTTATGTGATTTAGGAGCTAGCATTAATTTAATGCCATTATCTATTTTCAGGAAGCTTGGAATTAGAGAGTGTAAGCACACAACTGCCACACACGTGAAGTCGGAGGTCACTTTGGTGCACAGAAAACTGCTGCTAAAGTTTTACAATGTGGATTTTATTGGCCCAACATATGGCTATGAGCAGACGTTTCAGCGGATTAAATTTTATAAGGAGGTCAAAAAGAGAAAAAAGACCTCCAAATCTGTATACGAAACGTAACTAAATTGAGTTTATATTTATACTGAGATTGTATTTATTTTTGAGACATATATTTTTATGTTGTACTTATGTTAAGTATAGTTGTGCTCGTATATTCTTTTTGTAGAGATATTAAATATTTGGGTTTATATTTATATTTGAGTTAAATATTTGGGTTGGCATGCTTTTCAGGGATGGTAGGTGGGTTTAGGGGGGGGGGGGGTTGAATTGTTGTTTTTTTGAGGGTGGGGGGCGGGGAGGGTGTGTGTGTGTGGTCGGGGTGGTTGGTTGGAGGGAGGGGGTTTAGATGTTTTATTGAGTGTGTGTGTGTGGTGGGGGGGGGGGGGCACAGCAGGTGTTGGGCAGGTTTGCAGCTTGCAGAAACGCCACTTACAGTGGCGTTTCTTTCTAACGCCAGTTTAACTGGCGATAGCTTTGTCGCCAGTTAAACTGGCGACAGATACTAACGCCAGTTTAACTGGCGACAGCTATTGTAGCCAGTTTAACTGGCGTTAGTTGTTAGCCTGTTAAACAGGCGGCAGCAATTCCTCCACGCCAGGTGGCGCTGACGTGGAAGTTGCCGCCAGTTTAACTGGCGGCAGCGTTTTATTTTTATAATTTTCTGATTTTGATTTTATTTTCGTAATTTTAATTAAAAATAATTTTAAAAAAAAAAAAATTCTGAGGTCACCTGTCTTCCATGATTTCTGATTATTTTGTGAAATCCTTGATTATTTTTTCACATGTAACATATATGCTCAACAATTTTTTTAGACCATTTAATAATGTACGTGTTCTTTCATATACTCTACCTAACTTGGACATTAATTGTCTTAAGGTTTTGGAGAAGTCCATGGGCTCTAAGCCTATATAGCAAAAAAAAGTGAAAGATGTGTGAAATTTAGTCACATAATTAAAGGATTACAAGAAGAAAAAATGAGTTAATATTACTGGGAAGTTCACTTAGCTACCAATACGGATTCACTATTTTTGCATGGTATTCAGTGCCGGTAGAAACAGCCTGTGTCGGAAGACACGTGCCTATTTTGATAGTTGTTGGCATAGCACGAACAGACACGACACATATAAAAAAAAATTTATATTTAAATTTTTAAATAATTTTTTATTTTTTAAAAATAATAAATAAATATATATATCTGTACGGTCGGCACGTGTCGATATCTAAATTTACAGAAACTCGGCTCGGCTCGCAATAGAAAATCTTCACTTTTTGGAAGCGGTTGCTGGGTGTTGGACTAGCTAAAGATCGAATAGGTGCGGCGAGTTACATTAATTAATAGTATTATAAATTGAACATGTATGTGTCATACTCCTAAAATTCATGAAAAGTTTAGAGTTTATATAACTTTTGAAAAATGTTAAATAATCTAAACATAGCTTGAAATATGTGATATTTAGTTGTTACTTATATTTGAAATACATAATATTTAGCTTTTTTTTTTTTTTTTTTTTTTTTTTGAAATTTGGTTCATAGATTTAGGTGTCTTATTTGATTATTTTTAGTTTTTAAATTAGCTTAAATATTTTAGCCCTGTGCTTACCACGCGTAAAATACTAATTGTATTAGTAAATGACATGTGGGAGGTACCCAAGAGTTATAACTTATAAGGTTGATATGTGGTACAAAATTGTAGTCTTTCTCTGTTTTATTTAGTTAAAATTTATAAATTTAATGTTAAATTTTTTTTAAAAAAATATTTGTAAATATTTTTTATTATTTTAATTTTCCTATTAAGCTCGTTCGTCTTTTGGCTTCCGCCATCACGCCTTAGCTTTCTATTGGATCTGTTTATTTGATGATTTATATTCTGCGCACCTTCACATCTATAAAAAAGATACAATTCATTCATTCTTTTTTTTTTTTTTTTTTTTTTTTTTTTTTTTGAGAATGTCCCCTTTGGATACTGCAACAGATACTGTCTTTCTAAATTCAAGGTGGTCAATCAGACCTTAATGCTAACTAATAATCCAATATGCACCAATGTACGGTAAAAAATTGTAATATTTTTTAGATAATATTTTAATATAAAAAATATATATTTTAATTAGATCTATAATTTTAATATTAAAAATTTTTACAAATAGGTTTTTATGGCTCTAAAGTTTATTTTGAAATAAATTTTAAAAATTATTTTTAAATCTACTTTAAATTCGCTAAATTTTGAGCTAACAAATATTTACTTAAAAATATTTTTTAAAAAAAATTAATATAAAAATTATAAAAATTATAAAAATATATTTAATATTTCACAAAGAATAATCACAATTTTTTTTTTACTATACGCAAATTACTGTTATAGCTACTAAACTTTTATCTTAATTCGTTTGTCCTTTCTTTAATTTAATTTTGTGATTAGAATTTGGAGTAGAGTGTGGTTCGGTACGCGTGTTGCATTCCTAAGCTACTTGTTTCTTTAATAAGGATAATATTTGAGCGCATGGAATGAAGTATGAATTTTATCATAAAATATGTAAAAAATACATTTTACAGGCACGAAAAATAATTTTTTCACATGTTGCATATTCAAATATGTACTTTGTTACGTGCGCTTAAACAGTTTTTTTAACAACTATGCTCAATATATATCTTTTATAATGGTAGTTCTCACATTTGAGGTTGATATATTTGATTATTTTTTCCGAGAGAAGATATGTTTGATATACTTTGGTGAAACCGAAAGCAGAAATCCTTGATTATTTTTACCATGTCACAAGTTTAAAGCGTTTAAATACCCGGTATGTGTCAACAATTTATTTAGACCATTTAATAATGTATGTGTTCTTTCATATACTTAGACATTAATTGTAATATCCTCTAATTAGAAATCTTAAGGTCTTAGAAAAGTCCATGGGCTCTAAGCCTATATATCAAAAAAAGTGAAAGATGTGTGAAATTTAGCCACATAATTAAAGGATTAAGAAGAAAATGAGTTAATATTACTGGTTAGTTCACTTAGCTACCAATACAGATTCACTATTTTTTTCATAGTATTCGCTGCCGATCGGAACAGCCCGTGCCGGAAGGCATGTGCCTGTTTCGGTAGTTGTCAGCATAGTACGAATAGGCACGACACATATCAAAAAATAGGTTAAATGAGTTTTCGTAATTTTGTAAAATACAACACATTATACAAACTTACGGTAACTCATTTTGATCTATTTTTAAGCACTTTTACGAAAAACTTTAAATTATAAAGTTATAAATTTTGATGCATATACAATTTTGTAGTTTGAAGTTTTTCAAAAAAAATTCTAAATAATATACCAAAATAATAATTAAAATGTTTGAAAATTTTATATGAAGTTTTCGTTTGCGATATTAAATTTTTCAAAATTTAGAAATTTTGGTTAACATTTTTCAACTATAAATTATAAATCATTTTAAAAAAAAGAGTATTTTCAGAAAGAATTTTGAACTATAAAATAGGTTAATGGGTGTAATTTAGGAGCGATGATGTAGTGGGATAAGTGGTTGGTGTTAGAAGTGTTATCCTGAGAAACAATTCATATCAGTCTTTTAAGTTATAACTTTCTTCATTCTCTGCCATTCCTTTATTTTTATTTTTATTATTTTCCTGAATTATCTTGTGCAAGAGGGATGTAATGCCTCCTTAGCTCCCTCTTCACTTTCTAATATTACGAAACTAGATATATCAGCAAAGATTGAGTAATACTCGCTACAGATTTGGAGAATAATTAGCAGCAATGAAGGATAAATGGGGAGTTACAACAAGTGGCCAACTATTACATATCAGCTAAGCTAGAATTCTCAAAAACACATCGATTACACAAATAATTAATATTTCCCCAGATGAAATATTAATTATTTCCTGATCCTATTAAGTTCAAAACATTTATTGCCGCAAAAATATCAAAAAATTATGTCGTCTCTTCAGACAAACTGTCTACTTGATATGGTTTACCACTTAGGTTCCGAGTTTGAGTTTCAATTCCAAAAATTTTTAAAGAAAATCTTCGGATTTGAAAGTTTGTCATAGCGATAACAAGGCGATCATACGGTTCAAATTGGAAGGCTGTAATGGCGATAACAAGGCGATAGCTGGGCTGCGAGGCTATGTGAATATATCGATAAGGGTTTTTCTATATTCATCCAAGAAATCACACAATAAATTAATTAGCATATGTGGCAGCATTAAAATCACACATCATAACGAATATAGTTGTAATTTATACAGATCACGAGAAAAATATATGGTGGTAATTAATTATGTATGATTTATTGGGGACGAGTAGTTTTTTCCTATCGATAAGTTCCACTATATAGTTGTGAACATGGTCAAAAGGCCACTTCTAGGAATGGTGGCGTTGACCTTTCCTTTTCAATTAATGGAGAGGAATCCCTTGGAAATATACTTTAAACTTTCGCTTAGCTTAAGCATAATCCAAGAGGATATATATATATATATATATATATATATAGTAGCTGTCAAAATCTCTAATTGACCAATGTTTTGTAATCTGGTAGGATTGATTAGGGTTGGACTTGTTGCACGTTACAGCAATGTTGACCACATAAATGTAATCAATGTAAGCTGGATTCTTTTTTTTTTTAGAATTTTGTCAAAAAGATCCGCACTTTATAAATTTGAATAAATTAACCTTCCAAATCCAACAATTTGTTGTTCGATCCAATATTTTAGTTATTCGTTCGGAATATCGTATTTATTAAATCCAATATTTTGTTTATTTTACATAATATTTTATTTGTATGTTCGGAATATTATATTTGTTCGCAAAACACCATCATACATACTGTCGACACCACATTTTGTCCGGGCCGTAAGCTTGCATTTGGTCCACATATATCGGTTACGCTCACAAAGTACAATTAAATTCAACCGTGCTCGGTCAGCCCAATCAAGTCCAATTACACACCACATGCTCATATTACAGTCTAGTCGTGCTGGAACTCAACTATTTATTAAATCGACTAAGCAAAATTCAGGTGAATTGATGAAGGGTCTCGCTTCGTCCAAAAGCCAATTTCAGTACCCGTAATTAAACTTTTCGCTATCAGACTTTACCTGATGGATAAAAACGAAGTCAAATTATGCACCCTCATCGACCGGTTAATAAGTAAAAATGGTATGTAATTATTATGGATTAAAAAGTCAAATTTCTAAAAACGGCAATGCCATCATTTCTTTTTTTTATCTTTTGGATAATTATTTTTTTTTATTTTTGCCTCTTGGGTAATGGGTGTGATGAAGTGATTTATAAAAGAGAGGGCTCGCAGCAACATGGAGAGGAGGGGGAACAACGAAAAAAAAGGAAAAAGAGAAAAAAGAAGAAAAAAAAACAAGGGAAACCACAGAGAAAAAAAAAAGAAAGAAGAGGAAGAAAGAGAGAGAGGGAGAGGGAGAGTGCACGGCCAAGGACCTGGACGGGTATCATCACCGCCGGCGTCCTCGAGTAGAGGTGATCGCGTGACCGCCCTCGACGCCCGTCGAAACTCGCCGGCGCCAAACCGGAGTTGCACCCTAGCACCATTATTCACGAACACCTTTCGAAACCCAAGGTAACCCCTCCCAAACAACGTAGTTATCATCTTTACACGTCGTAGATTTAACTCCGCCGCCGTCGCTTCGCCGGCGGCGAGCCACGGCGGCGGAAAATCGAAATAAAAAAACGCATTGAAACTTGTACGCCCTTTATCTCCGTGTACGAACGTCGAAATAAAATTTCGATACCACCATTGAACTCAGAACGGTTTAAAAGCCTAGGAACGACCCTAAGAACGACGAACGACGTTAGTTGCCGAAACGCGGCCGGATCTCGCGAGCTCGAGAACTCATGAACGAAGCTCCGAGAGTAATTTTTGACATCGTAGATGAGTCGGGAATGGTCGAAAATGTTAAAGTGCATATTTTCGAAGGTGGGACACCCCCTCGGCCGCCGGCGAAAGCGCCGGCGGCGCCGCCAGCGAGCTCGCTGTCGCGAGCTCGCTGGGCACGAAGGTACCGGCTGGGCCGGTAGCGACCGGCCCAGCCGGTCGCGCGCAGGGTCAATCCCTGCGCGCGGACCCGAGCGTGCGCTCGGGTCCAGCCCAGGCGCGATGCGCCTGGGCGCGCGAGAAACGCTCGCGGGCCGGACCAATCTGGTCCGGCCCAGCCCGTTTAGGGCCCAAATCAGTTTAATTATATTATATCGATTTTTAATCAATTTTTAGCGGTTATAGGTGTATACTTGTAACCCGAACATAAATGGAGGTGTATACTTCCTAGTTACTTGTTTTTTAGCGTAAAATCATTTTGTAAGTTAATAATCTTATAAAAGTTACTCACATTTAATAAAAAATGAATTATAGGTGTATACTTATAATTCAACTAAAAATTAGAAATAGAGGTGTATACTTCTTTTTTCTAATTCCTGACAAAAATTAAAAATCTGGGCGATGAAGAGGAAACGGAAACGCGCTGAGCCCAACATTAATAAAATAATATTTTTTCTCTTTGGCATGCACACTCCGACAACGAGCACGCACGATTTACGAGCTGTACATTTATTTATTCATTTATTATGCAACGTCTATAAATATATCGTTATTTGAGATTAGTCTCCCTCGATCGTATAAACTAAGGAATAAAGCAGTGGTGTATACTACTGCTTCATTTTCCTTAATTTATACGAACGAGAAATTCACATACGTATAGTAGCTGTAAATGAGTGGTGTATACTAACTCTGGGCATTTATTATACGTATTGAAATAAGACAAATCCTATTTAAATAATGGAAAGTATGAACATAGAATCGGTGTATACTGGTCCAATATCATAAGTTCTATTATTTAAATGTATTTATCAAATACTAAAATGAGAAATAGGTGTACACTTATTCTCTTTTTACGTATCTGGTAAACAAAAAACGATATATTTATATATGTCAAAATTCATGCAAATATAAACCCAAAATTATCGTAATCACTTATAGAGTACCCTCTCTCGAGGGGCGCTGTGGGGGTGTTCCGCCTTCCCCACACGTAAACGACGAACGAGCCTTTGAATCTCGAATATGCCTTATCCCGGTTTCCTAGATTTCCATAAATATCTAGGTGGCGACTCCAAACCCTTTTCCCCTTCGGAGGAAGGTCGTCAACACATACTAACAATAATTTATTTGCTCGTTCTAATACCATATTTGTTTATTCGGAATAACTAAATTTATCCAGTCATAAATTTGTGAAAACCTGAAATCAGAAGGACCGATTTGTATCAATTTTGTAAAGTGGGATTTTTTTTTTTCTGGATTTTTCGTTTGTTTTCTTCTGAGAAGGAAAAGAAAAGTAGGATTTTGTTTTCTGGATTTCGTTCGTTTTCTTCTGGGAAGGAGAAGAGAAATCAAGCTGGTTATAAATTATGATGGTCAGAATTAATTCCGTTTCGTTGTGGTTGAAAATTTGACAAAATATGAATCTTAATGTATGTGACTTGTTTTGTTATATAGATGTAATATTGCGATGCGACACCATGATTTTAAAAAAAAAGTAATGATTATAAATATAAAGCTATTCGATCTAACTGTCGTATGACGAATCTTATTATTAGCTCGATGTTATTAGTTATATATTCTAACAGTTGCATATGTCCACATAATGGAAAAGATTTGCTCGTCTCTTTATATCTCAACGGTCTTATTTCATCAGCATTTTCAAAGAAATGAGAGTTGTATATCAGCCTCTTAATTTTTATATTATACATACTGCCATATCAGCATATGTTTTTTTTTTTTTGAAGGACTAATTTATAAATTCTCACTTAGAAGGGGCTGATATGAAGTTCAACCTTCAAAGAAAGCTGCAACACGAGCTTACATTTTCTGTTTTATATATAAAAAAGAAAGAAGATATTCCCGCCGCTTTGTTGGATTATTAGATAAGCAAATTCCCTTCGACGTGGAAAAACTTATTTAGTCAAACTTAGTTTCTCTTCCACAACCACACACTATGCTTCTTAATTTCGTATTAGATTGTTCGAGATAAATAGAGAAGATGAGTATCTAACCTTCAGAAAAGAAAATGAGCCGAGCACCACTTAATTTAAATTATGTTCGATTGGTTTAGTTCGAATTCGAATTCAAATTCAAGCTCGAGCATGAGCTCGAGGAGTTTTACTAGAAAAATTTGATGAACTCGGTATGATTTAGAAAAATTTTTATTCGAACTCGACTCGATTCTATCAATTAGAGCGAGTTCGAACTTAAACTTACTGTAGTAGTGTTATAGTAAAAACTACTTGAGCAAAATATAAAAATTTATTTCGGATCAAACAAATCGAATAATATGATGATCAGGTTCGACAAGTTTGATTAATCAAGTTTGAATATGTTGTACTCGAACTAGGCTTGAGTTCGACAAAACTTGAGTTAAAGTCAAACTTAAACAAATTTGAGGCAGAGCTGCTCGTGAGCTATCTATTTTATTTTCACCCCTTGTCTATACTATCAGTCAAGTATGGCACTATTAGGAAAATACATATTTGAAACAAAATATAATTATTTTTTAAGCTAGAAAATGGACCTTCAAACACATGGAAGTTTAGAAAACTATGTGAATTGAGATTAATGGAATAAATGCAATATGAACTAATAGATTTGGAAAAATTATGGATAACTTACTTGACATCTTGGTGGAGAACGTATTTTTCACCCATTCCATATTTCATGCGTGCCGGTGTCTATAATATCTGTAGCATTTTCTATTTTGAAATCTTCTTGCAGGGCTAGAGTTTTGATCCTAACAAAGGGTCGTGAGCAAGGTTGAAAATAAGCCGAGTACTACTTAGCATAAGCTGAAGCTCGACGGAGCTTGAGCTTGACAAACTTCAATGGACGAGCCTGAAGTTGGTTTGATTCAAAAAAAATTTTATACTCGAGTTTGATATGTGCTCGGCTTGTTTGAATCAGCTAAATCGAGCTCGAAATAAATCGAAAGGAGCTCGACTTGTGCTCGACTCACTTACATCAATTAAGCTGCGCTCGACACGACTTCGAGTTCGAGCTCGCGCTCGATAGAATAATGTTGGTGCAACAAAAAAAAAATTTAAAGTAAAGGAAAGTTCGTTTAGCCGTGTGAGCCCAACGAGCTGTGTAGTATAACGTTTAGGCTCGCTCATTTAATTACTTAAAGAGAAAACTTTGCTCAAACTTGACTCGAACTTGACAAAACTCGCGCTCAAATTGAGCTTAAATAGGTTTGCGCCCGAGTTGCTCATGATCTAAACCCTAGGGCTGGACGCTCAAACGTAGCACCTTTTTTTTTTAAGAAATAATTTTATATCAACCGCTATTTTTGTATTATCCTCCCAAATATATTATTTTTTTTTATTACTAAATCAAACAAAAATTCTATGTGTACATATTATTTAGAAAATTTTTGAATTCATGGAAAAGTTTTTTGGTGTACTATGTAATTTTTTTATTCAAAATTTTTTCAAAAAATTTTAAATAGATAATTTGAGGCTCCGGAATTTTTAGTAGCCGAAAAAAATTTGGAGTCTTAAAATATTTATTAAGATCTATTTTTGAATAAGTTGAAGAGCACTAAAAAATCTAGTTCATATTCAAACTCCTTCCAAAAAGTATTTCTTCAAATGCATTTCGGATTGCTTTTGTAAATTTTTCAAAAAAAAAAAGGAAATTTATTTTAAAAAAAATTGGCAAATCAGCAGGGATTTTTGGACAAAACCCCTTTTTTAATTGATCATGGGCTTTTTTTTTTTTTTTTATAAATTTCGGATAATGTTGATTTTTTTTTATTATCTCGAGAACTTATTGTTAGTTAACGTATACCGAGTTTCAACTCCGTGAGGAATGCTCCAACTGATAAAGTCAAATATAAAATGCTGGCTAATTAAATGGCCGGAATCTTGTAGCTGCAAACCAAACTAGATTTGTTACACACATAACAAAGTGTACTGTTCTCCCACTTTGTCATGCCCGGATCTGTCCCGACCTATCGGTCTTGTATTACTGCTCCGACCCGGCCTATCCGTTCCGGCATTTCGTTCTTGTATTCCTACTTCGGCTGAACCACCGGCCAAATCTTTTTTGTTTTACTTAAAAATGGTATATTACATATTGGTAGTCAACCACATAGGGTGACACATTTTCTCTATGGCGACTATTATGAATGATTGAGACTTTCGCCTCAGAAAGCAAATATTTCAGGTTGGACTCTCGTAAATATTACGGATAACGATGTGGGAGGCTTATCTCCTATAATTTGTGAAGGATAAAACGAACCTTAGACCTGTCCAAATCGAAAAAGTATAACTTTTCAATTGATGGAATAAAATCTTTTGTGACATCCGTATATTTATTTGTTACGATGATTGCATAAGAAATAGTTTTTTGACATTAATCTCAAATAAGTGCGATCTTAGAACCAACAAAAGACAATAATCTTAACTAAATTATGTAAAGCACTGCTACCGTTTGAAGTTCGATATTCTTAACTTGAAGAAGATATATTAAAGAATGAGAAGATAGGAAATGAGGAAAAAGGGGCTGTTGTGCTCGCTTACCAAAAAGACGAAGAAAAATTCCTAGAAAATAAATAAAAAATCTTAAATGTGGGTATTCTAAAAAATGATAAAATATATAGTGAGATATTACTTTGTATTCAAAATCAAGACAATTATAGATCAAAATATTTTGTAGAAATGTAAAAGAAATGTCTAATAGGTCCGAATTTTTCTGTTATATTATTTAACATTGATTATGTTTGACAGTTCAAAACTAACCAAAGAAATCCGAATTGTGGAAAATATAAATAAATAGATTCTAAAAACACAAAAATAGTAGTAATATACGTTGAGAAAATACAAAATTTAGGCCGGAGACAAGTGATGTCCTGCAGGCAATCTTTGGTTCACACGACCACATCAATCATCACATTTCACTCTCTTTTGTTTGTCTTGTTTCTTGTTTGTTTTGTTTCAATCAGTTTTTGTTAGTCTTTTTCTTCTTCTTTTTTTTTAATTTATTTTTATTTTTATTTTGCCGTCCCAAAGATCTGTCGTTTCGTTTTGGAGAAGCTGCGCATCAGTCATCCCTTTCTCATAAACGTACAAATTAGCCTAAAAAAATAGAAAAAAGCACTAATGTGGTAGCTTGCGCTGTTACGTAAGATATTTTTTCATTTTCAGGAACTGATTTATACAGTTTATAAATATATGAAGGTTGGTACTTAATTAATCTTTTTGTTTTTCTGCCCGTGTATATTACGAGTGGACTCCTTGTAAACAAACTACACGTTCGGTGAATTTTTTATTTTTTATTTTGTAAATAAGATTTTGATGTTGTATCGCTACGTATTAGATTCCAAATAGAGCTGGGCTCCGAAAATTTGGTCAGTGAGCGGATTGGAGACTTTCAGTTTCGTCAACGATCGTTATTACAATTATATCGAGTCGCTAACGATTGTTGTTCATTACTGTTTAGTCTCAAAAAGACGCTGTCGAAATTAAATCCATTATTTCTTCAATTATGTTATACACAAAAAATGAATGAAAGAACTATTAAATCGTGTTTAAATAATTCTGCACATTTTATTTTATAGTGCATGAATAATTGATTCAGATGCTACAGATCATATGACTTTTGATTATAGACATATCTCACCGGTTAGAACTTTCTCACAAAAAATTATTTCTACGGCTAATGGTGTCCTGACCCGTGAGCCGAGGGCCGCGACGGAGAGAAATAATTTTTTTGTAATTGAATATAATTCGAAATAAATAGTTTTGCGGAAGCTAAAAAAAAATTAAGGAGTCATTTCAAATCCCAAATACTCAAAATTAAAATCTCAAAGTTCAAAACAAGGAAGAGCCGCAACCTGGACATTCAGTCCGAGATGAGAACACGCAGGGGAGGCGGTTCAGTCTCAACCCGAGCTCAGTTTGTAAATAATACTAATACATCAATCTCCCCAGAGGACGCAAGAGGATCATAAGTAATTTATAGTCCAAACCTCTTTAAAATCTTACGAAAATATACTTGAAAACCGTATTTTCAAAATACCGGCTCGACCTGTATTTTTCCAAAAGTTTTGGAAATGCCTAATCTCTAGTTAGTAATACTAAGAACCCCTTTAAGCATCGAAATAAAATTCGGAAACCAAATACGCGAAATAAGACGACAAATTATAGAGCTACTTTCGGTCGACCGAAATATCGGACCGGTCGATCGAAAGTCGACCAGAAACTTAAAACATAACGGTTACAGGTTTCGGTCGATCGATCCAAACTTTCGGTCTACCAATACCTGGAGGATCTGTAAAAACAGATTTACAGCAACAAAATACCCAACATCCAATTTTTTCAAAATATCCAAACACTATACAATTATATATATATATATATATATATATATATATATATATATATATTATATATATATATATATATATATATATTATATATATATTATATATATATAAGCGAAATACACATGCATGTATCGATTCTTGACCTTAAATCACATCAGACCTCATTAACCAAGATATTTTTCGAAACGTCAAAAATCCGAACTTTTAAGAACTGAATTAGTCCGACTTTGATCAAACCACCAATCTTTCATTTTCAAATGTCACAAGCACATAAAAACCAAAATACATATGTGACATGGTTCAAACTCCAAATCAGAGGTTTCTTTATACATACATACATACATATATATATATATATATATATATATATATATATATATATATATATATATATATATACATATATATATATCAAAGTTAACCATTTACATCATAAAGTCAAAATATACAACTTTTAGAGATTAAACATTCTCGACTAAGGTTTACAAACCTAAAAGTTTATAAACCAACTAAAATACAAAAATGTAAATGAGTGCTTCCAAATGTTAAGTTTTTACATGTTTGAGCTATACAACTAAGGGTTATATACAAATATAGGCCCCACCAAAATACCTTCACAAAAATCCTTGCAAGCTATCGACGGGAATTTAGCACCCCTTTGCCGGTGCCTTCCCACAGTTTAACGGATGTGAAAAAAACGAAAGCAACGGAGTGAGTCAAAATGATTCAGTGAGCGGTGCAAATAAAGTTCGCGACACCTCTCACCACAACACAACCAATCCATATCACAAGTCAAATACACCAAGTAATACATCATCATAATCATCATCATATAAATAAAACGAATTCCCATGCCAAACCAAGTCTTTGATTGAGCGAATCCTGCCCGACCTTAATTTACTTTTTTCGAGTCCTCGTAGGCCCTTTTGTTTGCGCAGTGTGCCGGCAACCTTATACTTTACTTTCTTATATTAGCGTTTGCTTGACTAATTACCCGTTAGTCCTTTCACATTTACAACGCAACACACCCTTTTGGTACCTTAGCACCAAAGATCTGGGTCAAACACAGTGCACGTCGCGTCCCCCAGTACCCTACAGCGGGGGCGATCCCTTTTGGCCTTAAGGGAGTTACTTGATATACCGGCCTTTCCGAAATTTTCGATTCAAGCCTCGCCTGGTCTCGTAGCCGCCACCCTGGCCTCGGGCTGGCCTTAACTAAGCCCACCGGTCTCTTCTCGAGACAACTAACCTGGGACTCGGGCGCCCACATCGTCCCATTTCGATCCTGGTCGATATCCACTCGACTGACACGGGAAAGCGAATCTTGGCGATGCAGTCCAACGAAAGAGCCCCACCACAAATATTTTCACTTTACCAAATCTCATTAGCGCTCACGTTGTCGATGTCTCTAATCACAACAATACTCATATTGGGCACACCAATCGTATAAGTACTAGTGATAGACAAACAACAGTTTTCACGCATTCCCAAATTTTTCATTCCAAACACATCCAACATTTTCATGAAATAAGAGAATGTTCCCATATGATGTCCAAGACATATGATTGTCAACAACATGATCACAAGTACCAAATCATACTAGCAAGTTACAATAATACATCACCATCATGCTAGCATCACAACATGCTCATAAACACATATCACAAAAATGTAGGATTTCCACCGAAAATTTTAAATATCACATAATCATGCTTGTATCACATAAATCATCTTAATAGCATACATCACCACCACAATCACACACAAGCGAGAGGTGCAAACCACTCACCACAGGGCTCGGCCGAAATGACGCAAGAACGCAACCTCACCACAACCAAACACACCCGGGAGCGAAACTAGGTCAAGAACAACTAAGAAAGTGAGGGAGAGAGAGATGGGATGATCAAGCACCAAGGAATCAAGGGTGAAGGTGATGGGAACTCACCTAGGTCAGCAAGGGGGAGCTCCAGGTCCGGAGATGAAGGAGAAGAATGAAGGGGTAAGCAACCCACTCAAGACCCGAACTTAAACTCGGGCTGCACGCAACTATCGGTCAACCGAAAGTGTTCTGCACAGTACAAATCAGATCAAAATTAAACAATCCGACTCCAACTCGCACACAACCAAGCACTCCCTCATGCCGACGGGGTCACCAACCACATGACACACCTGCGGTACGCTCGAACACGCATGCACGGATAACGAAACTCATTCAAGCACATCTCATAAACTTAACACAATTCATAAATAAAAACAAATCAAACAACGAATCTCACAATGGTAATACAATCCTAGTTATAGGGGAAGGATCCATAACTACTACTAAAACTTTGAGTTTGGATTCCGTCTTTAATTGTTCCATCTTTATATTACAATTGATCGACTCAGAAATCGGCCTGAATAATTCGTGATCGAATGCAGAAACGGCTAGTAAGTAAGCACGAACAATCACACAAAACACAATATGTTTTACGTGGAAACCCTCGACGGAGGTCGAGGTAAAACCATGGGTCGTACATGACCACCAGTAAAACTGCTCCACTAACAATAGAGAAAATACAATAGTTCCAGTATTAACTCGAGGATCGAGCTACGCAAAGCGTCGATATCCCTTCTAGAGCCCTTAAAGTGGTAAAGAACGTGGAGTCTCGACTTAATCCTAAGTCCTTCCATTTATAGATGATACTATAGTTTGTAGATCCTACATTTACTCGGTCAACGTGTCATTATGACGCCATGTGTCGTCTTCTAACTCGTTAATGACCGATTCTTTCTCTTGGAATTGACTGATTAATGGATATTGTACCTCGACCCCATCTGACACGTGACAGCCTAATTTCATGCTTCATCAAATGCCCCTCGACGGGGGTGGCGATCTATGTCGGCGCGTCCGACGGAATCTAGCATGCTGCCACGATCTTGTAACACAAACACATACCTCCCGATGCTCGGGTCTTATCGCTATCCTTACTAGTGCCTCCTGTTACCTCGGGTCCCACCGGTCTCTATAGGTGTCACCTCGGTTCCATAGGTGCCTCCCAACGTCTCGAGTCCCACCTCGTTCTCCGTTGGTGCCTCCTCGATTTTGTAGGTGCCTCCCGACGTCTCGAGTCCCACCTCGATCTCTGTTGGTGCCTCTCGACTTCTCGGGTCCCACCTGATCTTTGTAGGTGCCTCTCGCTTGGGTCTCGCCATACGGTGTCTCCCACCGGATACTACCTCGGTTTTTATAGGTGCCTCCCGCTTTGGTCTCATCTTGCGGTGTCTCCGCCGGTTACCACCTCCGTCTTTACAGGTGCTCCAGCTTGGGTCTCACCTTGCGGTATCTCTCGTCGGATACTACCTCAGTCTTTTATAGGATCTTTTTTGTGTGCACCCCCCACTTTGGGACGTCCAATTCTTGACCCAGCACGTTGTTGCGAGGGTCAAACAGGTCTAGTGGAATTTTCTGGCTCGCAACCCCCACTTTGTGACGTCCAATTCTGGATCGAGCTCGTTGTTGCGAAGGTACCCCACAGGTCTTTAGAGATATTTTCTGGCCCACACCCCCACTTCGGGACGTCCTGTCGGACCGAGCCCGTTGTGCGAGGGTGCCCCAGATTTTTAAACATATTCTCTGGCCCGCACCCCCTACTACGGGACGTCTTGTCGGACCGAGCCTATTGTTGCGAGGGTGCCCCCCAAGATTCTAGGTGCCTCCTGATACCTCGGTACCTGTCTTCATTGGTGTATCCCGATACCTAGGGTCTTACCGATCGTCGTTGGTGCCTCCCAATATCCGGGTCCCACCATCTTCAAGTTCATCCCGGTTCACAAAATCGCCTCTCTCCGTGATCACAACTCTGCCCCTGTGGTGCGGCATTGGTTCTGCCCCTATCTCACGACCTCGGAGGTGCCATGTTGAGATTTGTGAACTTGAAGTTCTCATTTGGTGAAGTCAAGCTCTATGAAAGCTGATTCGAGCTTGAATGAATTCGGGCTCAATTTGGTGAGCTTGGATTCAAGCTCGGGTTTGATTCGAGGGGCCGAATTCGTCACTGAGCTTAATCCAGCGAAAATAGCCTTTGGGCCAAGATTGAGTCACACCCAATAGGGTAACGTCTGTTTCCCGATATCTCGATTCTGGTGTTGACGGGAACAACGGTGCGACGACGGCAACGACAGGAAAAGACGGCGACAGCGGCGACGACAGAAACGATCGGCAACTTCGGCAATGCTTGGGAGCTCGGTGGCCTCAGCTTGGCAGTAGAGGATTTGGCGAGTCTCGGATCACAACGAGGCGTGCGAACTCATCGGCCTCGGCTGCGGAGGTGTCACCGAGTCTCGAACCTCGGGGAGGCGTACGATCTCAGCAGTCTGGGCTGCGGAGGTTTCGACAAGTCTCGGACTTCGGTAAGGCGCGCGATCTCAACGGCTTCGGCTGCGCCGGTCTCAGTGACTCTCGAACCATGGTCAGATATTGAAGAGCATCAAGGGACAATGAGCAGGGTGTAGGTTTGTGACGGCGAGCACGAACAGGACTCGAGGCAGACCCGGCCGTGGGCGTGGCTTAGGTGGATCAACAACGAGACGTCGGGCGGCATTGTTAAATTGCGAATGGCTTCGATGGGCTCCAGAAGCGACAGTGGCTCGATCGGTCGTTGCAGGCAGCGCGAACGATGAAGAGGGCGGCAATGCACGGCCAGGAACAACGTCGACGGCATGGACAACGACGCCCGAAGAGCGGTGCGAAATAGCAAAGGAATCGTTGGACGGCGGCTAGGAAGTAAGCACGAACAAACACACAAAACACAATATTTGTTTCGTGGAAACCCTCGACGGAGGCCGAGGTAAAATCACGTACGGGTCGTACGCGACCACCGGTAAAAATGCTCCACTAACAATAGAGAAAATACAATAGTTCCAACATTGACTCAGAGGATCGAGCTACGCAAAGCGTCGACTAAGTCCTTCCATTTATAGATGATACAGTTATTTTGTAGATCATACTTTTACCTGTCAACGCGTTATTGTCGTGCCATGTGTCACCTTCTAACTCGTAATGACTGATTCTTCCTCTTGGAATTGACTGATTATCGGATCTTGTACCTTGACTCCATCTGACACCTGGCAGCCTAATTTCATGCTCCGTCAACAATCTTTTGTCAGTTTTCTAAATCATAACAGCCTTATCTTATATTATCAATATTTTGCCTGAATTTTGTGTATTTAAAGATATCCAAATAAGACGGATGATTGGTTATGGTATAAAATGGGAGAATCTGTATTACTTGGACTTGCAGTCAAATGATTCTAGCAAGCTACGACAAGTCTTGATAGCATATTGTTCTGAGGGGGAGAAAAAGAAATCAGAAATTTGGTTATGTCATCAACACTTGGGACATACTTTCTTTAGTTACTTGAAAAAAATTGTAACCTAATTTATTTGCAAAGTTTGTTGTGTCTAGTTTCCACTGTGATGTTTGTGAACTGGCTAAAAGTCATCGGGCTTCTTTTCCAATATTTCAGAATAAAAATCTACTTCTGTTTATGGTTATATATTCTGATGTTTGGGGCCCATCTAAAGTTCAAACGATAGGTGGATCATGTTGGTTTGTCACTTTTATTGATGATTGCACTAGAATGACCTGGTTGTTTCTGATTAAGTCCAAAAATGAAGTGAACTTGTTATTTCAGAAATTTCATAAAATAATTGGAACTCAATACAATGCAAAGGTTCGGGTCCTGCGTAGCGATAATGGTGGAGACTATCAAAGTTCCAATTTTCAACGATATCTGGAAGCACAATGAATTATTCATCAAACCACTTGTCCCAATACACCACAATAGAATGGAGTTGCTGAACGAAAAAATCGATATTTGTTGGAGATTGTACGAGCTTCTTTGATAGCATCACATATGCCGACATCTTATTGGAGAGAAGCGATTATCTCAGTCGTATACTTGATCAATCGAGTACCGACCAGCTCAATTAACTTTTAAACACCTCTTCAAACTCTAACTGATGCTATAATTACACCTATTGTCCCAAATCTACTCCCATATTGGTTGTATGGTATTTGTGTACCTACATAAGCACTAGCGTAACAAATTAACTCCATGGGCATTGCGATGTGTATTTGTTGGATATGCCTTATATAAAAAAGGATATCGATGTTATCATCCTCCAACCCGATGAATGTTTATTACTATGGATATAGCGTTTCACAAAGACAAGATATATTTTTTCAATGAGTCTGAACTTCAGGGGGAGTATCATCAGGGAATTCAGACTCTCAATTATGATTATCACATTTCTAAGGTAGTTGCATCTCAACAATCTAAATGAGTGAATCTTGAAGTGGGTCAACAATCTAAATCAGCGAATCCTGAAGTAGGCGAATTGGACTTGAGTGGTATAACTTTGGAACCAAGCAGTAATGAGCATCCTGAACCAAAAGAAAACCCAGAGGTATTCCTATACCCACATATGAACCTGAATTGTTAAGTCAAATATTCCATGAGTAACTATCTCTCTTACCATCGCTTGTCAGAATCAAATAGGTCATTTGTGAATCAATTATCTTCTGTAGCTATTCCTAATAGTGTGTAGGAAGCTCTAGCTGATCCAAGGTGGAAAGCAGCTATGATGAGGAGATGAAATCACTGCAAAACAATGAGACGTGGGAAGTCGTTGAGTGTCCACCAGAAAAAAGACCAGTTGGGTGTCGTTGGATTTATACTGTAAAGCACAACGCAAATGGTTAGTATTGAACACTTTAAAGCACGACTAGTAACAAAGGTTACACTCAAACTTATGGGATCAACTACACATAGACATTTGCATCTGTAGCTAAGATCAACACGGTTCGAGTGTTATTATCTTTAGCTGCAAATCTGGATTGGCCGTTACAACAGCTCGATGTGAAGAATGCTTTTCTACTTGGTGAGTTATCTGAAGAAGTATATATGGACCTTTCACCAGGATGCATGGCATTAGAAAAGCAGAGCCAAAATGTATGCAGATTGAAGAAGTCATTATACGGGTTAAAGCAATTCCCAAGAGCATGGTTTGCAGGGTTCACAAAGTCAATGAGGGATTTTGGTTACCGTCAAAGCAACTCAGATCACACTTTGTTCCTTACGAAACAACACGGTAAGATTACAACACTCATTGTATATGTGGATGATATGGTGGTTACAGGAAACAATCATGAAGAAAGAAAAACTCTATAAAATTATCTATCTAGAGAATTTGAAATGAAAGATTTAGGACCTCTGAAAAACTTTCTTGGCATTAAAATTTCTCGATCAAGTATACGAATATTTCTATCTCAAAGAAAGTATACCTTAGATCTGTTACCTGAAACTGGAAGGTCAGGATGTAAACATGTTAATGTACCAATTGAAGAAGGTCTGAAGTTATGTACTGAACCTGAACAAATACTTGTCGACAATGGAAGATATCAAAGGCTTGTGGGAAGATTAATGTACTTAGCTCATATAAGGCTAGATATTGCTTATGCATTAAGTGTGGTGAGTCAATATATGCACAATCATGGAGAACAACATATGAATGCAGTCATCCGTATTTTGAGGTACTTAAAGAGTTCTCCTTGAAAGAAAATTTTGTTCACTTAAAATCCTGATCACTAGAGTATTGAAGTATATAAGGATGCTGATTGGACCAGTGCCGTGGATGATAGACGATCTACCTCTGGTTACTTTACTTTTGTTGGTGGTAATCTTGTGACATGGAGAAGTAAAAAACAGAACATCGTCACCTGCTCAAGTGTAGAAGCAGAATTTAGAAGCATGGCATTAGGACTTTGTGAAGCATTATGGCTAAGATTCGTATTACAAGATATGTGTTACCTATCTAAGCAACCAATCTGATTATTTGTAAAAATAAAGCAGCATGTGGCATTGCTCATAATCCAATGCAACATGATCGTACATGTCGAGGTGGACAGAATTTTCATCAAGAAGAAATTGGAAGAACAGATTGTGGAGTTACCAAAGATAAAATCATAAGATCAGGTGGCCGACATCCTCACTAAAGCAGTCTCCTATCAAATATTCTCATCATTTTTAGGCAAGTTGGGTATGTGTGATATCTATGACCCAACTTGAGGGGGAGTATTGAGTTTTTTAGGAAAATAGAATTTTTCCTATCTTTTTTTAGGTGTGATTATATGGCATATTATTTTATCCCTTTATTGTATTATATATTAATTGTAAGAAATTCTTCCTATATATTGATGTATATTGGATCATATGATATGAATAAGAAAACATTTAGCATTATCTATTTTAACTCTTTCGACGTCAGCTCCTCTGGTCTAGATGATTTGTGCAGCCATCGTTCGGACCCACTTAATGAGGTCGACGTAGCAAGGATCGGCCTCCTTCTGTAGGGGATTATCCAACCTTCTTTGAGTCTGCACCGCATAAGTCTCAACCAGTGGTGTCAACGAAGTGGGCCAGTCATGGCCAGGCCTCCACTGTTATGTGTGGGACCGCTAGTGCTCAAGTTGTGCAGGTCGGACCGGCCTGCCAGCCGGATGTTAGGATAGGCAAGAAAAATTAAAAAATTTAAACTACTTTTAGAAGGCTGAAACCTTGGCTCGGACTACCATCACTATTTTTGTGCGGATGGCACTGCATGATCAGGGCGGGGCCAAGCACGTTTTTGCCATATTTATAGCTTAACTTCAGCCTTAGCCGTCATGAAGGTTGGTTAAACTCACTCCTAGGTAATACGTTTGTCTGTGACGTGGCAGACACGGTACAAGGTCTATCAAACCCATTCATAATGTAAGAAAAATGATTTTGAATCGCTATCGACGGATTCTGCTCGATACATGAACCAGAAAAATAAACGGTAGACTAATAGGATGGAATAGATGGAATGCAATAAATTGGACAAAAAGGCAGAAATTCTAATAGGATATGATAGAATCAAAGATAAGATGCAATACTTTTCTACATATACATTACCATTTTTTGACAAGAGGAGCTACCAAATTGCATATTTCTTTTTGGTCCGGATCACGAAGTTCGGTTTATATCCGATATATTGACAAAAAACTATACGTTGAGATAAAATTCATTCCGATCAGTTATTGCTAAAATTTGAACTCATAATCTATCCTTTGTGAGAAACATATGTAATCTTCTTCTAGCATCTAGTCCGCTAACCAATTACACTGACGTTGGCCGGTAAATTTTGTCTTCATGGATTCTAGAAAGGAGATTTCTGTCTCTAAATATAATTTCTAATCCATCTTTAAAGTAGTGCTCATATTAGGATTATATGATTGAATTTGCAAGGTAAGTGACACATAAAGTTTTAGAATTTTTAATTTTTTTTCTAAGAATCTCTAGCATGGTGATTTTATATCCGATTATTAATATAAATAAATTAGATAATATATTTGATAAAAATCGTGACATTTATATAAAATAAAGTTATTTCACTAATACTATGCTATACAGGATTTGCATAGTAGAAAATCTGAATATAATAATTACTAAGTAGTTAGTATTTAATGGCTGTTGACTTTAGCCAAATCCATGGTTGGCGATTTGTAATAAATGTTCACATATAAACCCTAATGCAAATTCAAGTCAAACACACACTTATCATAAGTTACGAAGAATCCACAGCATTAGATGATTAGTTGTTGTTGTTTTTTTTTTTTTTTTTTTTTTTTTTTTTTTTTTTTTAAATTTGGGTTAAATGCATAACTGGTTCTTTTAATTGATACTAAAAAAGGAAATTATTACTTGAAATGGAAAAAAAAACAACTTTAGCCCCTCTATCAATATTTTGAATCGTGGGCTATTTTGACAACGTCATAATGAAAAAGTTACTATTTTTACCATCATGTATGTAATAAAACAAATTTATGTAATAGTGATCAACGGTGTGATTATTTACCTTTTCGGAGGCATCTTAGAAGTTTTTTTTTTTTTTTTTTTTTTTTTTTTTTTTTTTTTTTTTTTTTGTTTGAGAAGATAAGACATTGTCTATTAATTCACTAAATATAGCCACAAGTTGCGGCTATTTGAGAGTGACAGAGTTACACATAAGAAGAGAAATAAAACATAGAAAAAAAAAGAAACAAATGGCGCTCGACAAGACGAACGCCTCACAACATCAAAACGCAATAAGTTATATCGCTGGTGTATGTAAACCATAAAACATCCACGCTGAGGCATCTTAGAAGTTAAATTGCACATTTATTATCACATAAATAGCCCGATATACATTTAACCCTATGTTTATTACTATTAGTTTTGAGATAGCAAAAAGTCTAGAATATTGGACCTATAGAAAATGCAACATTTTGTTACTCTTGTTTTTTTTTTTTTTTTTTTTCAGCAGACCACCGCGTAGTATGTTCCCTATAGAAAATACTGGATCTTGAATTCGAACGCGCTTATCTTAAAAAGATCTCATACTAAATTTCAGCGGAGAACTAGTTGACCGGAGGACCATTCACATTGAAAACGTATCTTTATCTAGCCGACTTGAAAACAAAAAAAAATTGAAGGATATTCTAAATAAAGAGTAAAAAAAATGGAAATGTATTTTTGAAATTGAAAATCCTAACAGGACCAAGGATATCAGATTGAAGCCATGATTCCCTAATCTGGTCTCCCTACCTGTCATATCTTTCAAACTCAGAAAACAACAGGAGACAATAAAAAAAAATAATAAAAGACAAAGCTTGAAATTGTTTTGGTTAATTATGTGCCAACTCTCCTATTTTTAAGAGCCGTATAAATCAGTCCTTAGAAACGAATATATATCTAATGTGAAGATGCGTGCACATGTCATCGTATTGGTGCATTTCTTCGCTTTTAAAGACTGATTTATGTATTTCTAAAAATCGAAGGCTGATATATAACTCTTCCAAACTTTTTTGTTCCCTCTAATTAACAAAGAGTTTATTTTTTGAAGTATGCATTACTTATAGATAGATCTCTAAATTGAGATATGAATTACTTATATATTTCAATTAGTAAGTCGCTTCATATAGTTAAGTATATGGCAGGCTCGGTTTTATTTCTTACGAATTTAAATTAGAATATACAGAACTACCTTTTTAAAGTAAAAAAATAAAAAATAAAAAAATAAAAAGGGGTGAGCATGGATCACCAGAAAAGCTTCATTTTTTAAACACAATTTCTCAAAAAAAGAAAATCCTAACTTGTGCTATATACCCAAAAAAAAAAAAAAAAAAAAGAGGTCAGACCACAGTAAACTTCTATTACTGTACAAATCTATCTATCTAAAGAAAATATATAAGATTCTATGAATTCACGAAATCAGGACAGAGTTCTTCTAAAAATCCAAACTTTCTCATTATATATATAAATAGCAGGGCACTGAGCAGTACACAACAGTTCTTCTGGTTCTGAACAGAAGAGAAGAGGAGAGATGGAGATCACCAGGAATTTTTTTCTTTTTCTCTCAATTATCTCCTTTTTTCTTCTTCTACAGAGAACCACACTTGCTGAAAGGAAGGTAAGATTCAATGTCCTACATATATCCTGTCTTAGATTTCTCATATGAATTTTCATAATTTTCCTCTCTTTTTTTTTGATAAATTCTTTTTTTGTTGTTTGCACAGTCATATGTGGTGTATCTTGGAGAGCACTCTGCCAACATCAATGGAGATGTCTCTGTACTTTCACAAGAGGAAGTCACAGACTCACACTATGAGTTGTTGGCAACCATACTGAAAAGGTAGTAGATCTTATTATTGTTTAATACTTTTTATGATAATTTTAATTGAATTGTATCACATTGCTATGAAATTTGAGTTCTTTGTAGTAAGGAGAAGGCTCAAGATTCAATCTTTTACTCCTACACAAAGTCGATCAATGGTTTCGCAGCCAACCTCGAGGAAGAGGAAGCAAAAGAGATTTCAAGTAAGATATTGTAGACCTATCTTAGTTTCAAATTGCACTGTTCCATTCATTTTTTTTTTAATTTTTTCTTGAGAATAAGGTATTAATTTTTTTTCCTCATTTTTGTCAAAATTTTCTAACTCTTCCGAGTTTTCCTCCTTGTATTAGAACTCCCTGGAGTTATTTCGGTGTTTCCGAACAGGGGATACAAGCTTCATACAACTCGGTCGTGGGAATTTCTCGGCCTAGAGAGAAATGGCATTGTGCCAAAAAAGTCATTGTGGAGCAAGGCGAAGTTTGGTGAAGATATTATTATCGGAAACCTCGATACCGGTAATTTTACTGCTTTTTTCAAAGAAATTAACTATCACTGTAATTCATTCTTCATGCCTTTGTTGTGATAACTTTTCTCCAAGAATTTTTCTTTTTTTTCAAAGCAACATTCTTTTGTACACTTTGATTGTCTTATTTATTGAAGTTTTCTTCACTTAATCCTTTTTATTTTTATTTTTATTTTTTTTTGCTGTTATTTAGAATATAGATCATAGATTAGGCTATATAGTAAGCTTTGTAGCCTGTCAAAATTTCTTGTTCCACTTAAATGGCAGGTGGGAAGAAATAAATCTAGCATACTTTTCATTGGCAATGGTACCTAATTTTTTTTTTTTTTTAAAAAAAATTGTTGCCACTTTTGAAACTACTTATCCAGAAGCTGGTGAAAATCAAAATATGGAGTTAAAAATTGTAGAAAAATACAAAATTGACTTTTTGCCTCCCTCACTTTTCTCTGACCAAATTCTGACTTGGAAAAAAGACAATTTCCTTCACCACAGTGAAAAGTAGATTTTAAAGATTCATATGAATTTGTTTTTATTGACAGCAATGAATAAGTAACAGTATATGATTGTCAATAAATGGTCTATTTGATCGATTAATGTAGTGGTGACTAAGAATAGTTGAAAATTCCATGAATTTCATCATTTTCTGTGTCCCAATCAATTATTTTCATCTTTTTCATATGTGTGGGCAATCTGTAGGCGTTTGGCCAGAATCTGAAAGCTTTAAGGATGAGGGAATGGGTCCAATTCCAGCAAAGTGGAAAGGTTTCTGTGAGGGAGACGTTGCCTGTAACAGGTCTGTTTTTTTACTAACTTTTTATTTATTTTTTTGCCTTTTATTATGTCTACTTTTTAATATTTACTCTTTTCTAGTAACGAAAATCTTCAAAATTTTGAATTTATTCTCTTCCGATCTCTAATAAGTACTTTTTTATATGATTCTTTTGGGAGTAAGTAAATTGCAAGGCTCATGATTTTAGGAGCATTCGTGTTTTTATACTTCAAATAATCCCAAATTGCATTTTTTATGTTCCATAATTCGAAATGGCACTTTTATACCCTTTGACCTCCTGTGAAATGTTGAAACTGTTCTAGTCTTTTTTTTTCTTAAAAGACAAGGACAGTTAATATGACGAAGACAGTTTCGTCGTTTCACAAGGTAAAAAGGGTATAGAAATGTCATTTCAAATTATTGGATATATTTTACGATTTTGAATTATCGGAGGTATAAAAATTACAAATCCCATGATTGTATAGTAGAGGACAAATAGTGTTTACTTTTATTTTATTGGTAAAGAGGACAAATAAATTTCAGGCTGTAGTTTTACGATAAAGCCTCCTTCGGGCATTATTGCGTACATCTTATTCTTTTCTGACTCTGCCCAAGAAGGACTTGGCATTGGGATTTTGTTGTTTTATTGTTGAGAAAGAACATCACTTTCTAAGCTGGGCAAATGTTGCTGACATTTGCAAAACAATCTTATCTGGGCATTCATGGCCTGCATTTGGAAGTACTGAGAACCTTTTCCTCCTATTATTTTCTTATGATTATCCTTAAACTATTAGCTCTTTATTTTATAATAATTTTCTTTGATAATAATTGGAATTGTTTGATTAACAACTGTTATTTAGGAAGTAATCATCCACAAACCCTCTATTTTTCTAACAAAACAGAACCAAAATTTTGGTTTCTTCTGGTTTTACTAATATAACTTGTTATTGCTGTCAGATCAGGGAACACTTCTACTATTTAAAATTATGATTAATCAATAGAAATGTCTTCTAATACATTGCTGAAAATCAGAAACCTTTTCTCTTCCAGCCAATGGTGGTCCTCTATTCAACTTTACTTATGCTCCATGCCATAAAGTTCAACAAAGATTCATCACCTTTTTTCACAATAGTGGAGAATATCAAGCACTGTCTCCAGAAAAAAAAAAAAAAAAAAAAAAAAAATATTTCTTTCCAAAATACTAGTGAACAAATTTGAGAGAATTTCCAATGCATATGCTTGTACAAAATAATAAGTGGAAATGCCATCTCCAGGATGATGATTCTCTGCACCGGATTTTATCAATCGCTCCATACACTGACACCTAAATAAATAGCTACATATATATTTTTGAAAAAAAATTCAACATAAAAGTTGTAGATTTTGATGAGATCTAATTTTTATATTAGAATTTTTTTCCAAAATTTGATTCTAGATAGGTGTTCTGGAGCTCGAAAATCTTAAGGGATTTTAAAAATTATTTTTAAAACCATTAAGAATTTGGAGCTCCAAAAAACCTATTTAAAATTATTTTTTTGAAAAAATTTTAATATGAAAATTGTAAATCTAATCAAAATCTAAACTTCATTACAAAATCTTTTTTTTTTTAAATACATGTAGCTATTTTTTTGAGATGTCGATGCATAGGATGGTGAACGGAATCCGGCGCAGATGATCCTCATCCTACCTGCTTTTAAAAGGTTGTGCAAATCAGCCTCCTATTTCAAATTTTTTTCAATCAACCAACTATCAAAATTCGTGTCAGTAACATTTTGACTACTATATATTATTTTTTTTGGGGTAGTTTTGAATGTAGATCTACTACATTATTATTCAAAGTTTTTTAAAAAATATTTCTAAATAAGTATTTTTACTTTTAACGAATTAGTGGATAGCCCACGAAAAACTTTGAAGTCTCAAATACCTACTTAAAAATATTTTTTGAAACATTTTGAATATAATAAAAGTAGATTTTGATATGATCTACAACTTTTATATTTAAATTTTCTAAAAAATACGTCTTTATATTGGGGCTAAAACATAAGTGGATTTAAAACAAGAGATTTATTTACAAAGTTAAACAGCGCAGGGCTGAAATGCAAGTCCCCCAAATAATAATAATAATAATAATAAAAGAACATCTATGTTGTAACAAACTCAATGCACAATTTTTTACCACACTATGTACTTATTTTCTCCATCGAAACAAATTTATTTTTGACTCGGTGCTACGCGATTGCGCCTTCCCGAAAGATTTTTTTTTTCTTCGATAATATTCACATGGTGGACTTAGTATTTATTGCTTCATAAACATGCATTAGTTTTACCTAAACACCCATGTGCTTCTTCTTTTCATATTAAGATCCATATCATCCCAGCTTGTATTCAGCATGGGGCAATGTTTTTAAATTGCATTTTCTAATGAACAGTTCCCTATAACACACTTCTGCTTGAAACAAGAAGCTCATAACTGAGATCTAACATATGAACTGAAGTCTCTAGAGCATCTCATATCCATCTTAAAATAACTAGGAGCCTTTGACTTACAGCTCCTCAGAGCTCCTCTATATCCAATAACACTCCTTTCTGGAATTGCTAACAATCTGCACTGATAATCATGCTTTTTTTTCTTTTTTAAAATTCCAACTAGTAAGATTTTATGGTAATAATTTATTATTTTTCATGTTGGTCAACTTAACATGTTAAAATAGTTGAGGGAACCAGTACAGGTGTTTTTGGGGGTGGTCTTACCTGCTTCATTAGATTGATTCTCAGAATTAAACATTGAAAATATCTAGTAAAGTAATCCAATTTTTACCATGCTATGTCTAACAAATTCTTCACTTATGATATACAGGAAGCTAATTGGTGCTAGATGCTTCAACAAGGGCTACAAATCTTCTGCCGGCATAACCAATACAACCTTTGACACTCCCCGTGATGTCGATGGACATGGGACCCATACGCTGTCCACGGCTGGTGGAAACTTTGTCCCAAATGCAAACATCTTCGGTTATGGTAACGGAACGGCCAAAGGCGGTTCACCGAAAGCTCGTGTGGCTGCGTACAAAGTGTGCTTCCCCCCGTTCAATGGCAGTGAATGTTACGATGCTGATATTCTTGCTGCATTTGATGCTGCGATCCATGACGGTGTTCATGTGCTCTCGCTGTCCCTAGGAGGTTCTCCCGCTGACTATTTCTCAGATGGGATCGCGGTTGGGTCATTCCATGCAGTGAAGAGGGGTATTACGGTAATTTGCTCTGCTGGTAACTCGGGCCCCATACCGAGCACGGTGTCAAATAATGCACCATGGATCCTAACGGTCGGTGCAAGCACCATGGATCGCGAATTCCCATCCTATCTTACTTTTGACCACAAGATGTTAAAGGTCAGTAATGTGAAAACACATCATCTTGTTTCAAGAAAATGTTACACTGACTTTTGTCTTTCTCATCTTGCTATTTTGTTTAGTTTATTCGACAAGCAAATTAAAGTTGTAACCCGCCTTGCTTGTGTTTTCAGGGACAAAGCCTATCTCCGTCAGGCTTGCCTAGCAAAAAACTTTATCCTATGATCAACTCTGCTGATGCTGTAGCTCCTAATTCGTCACTTCATGATGCGTAATGACCCAACTTATTTTCACAATAACATCACAAGATATACTCATAAAAAGAAAAAAAAAATTACAAATGAAAAAAAGGGGGAAATTCGCTAAAAAAAACTCTTGTACATGATTGGTAATAGAGAAACCGAGGGATTCAAGTAATACTTAAATTATTTGCATTAAATTTTGTTATTTGAATGATAACTTACAAAATCTCTGAATGCAGGCAGCTTTGCTTCTCGAATTCTCTAGACCCCAATAAGGTAAAGGGGAAGATTGTGGTGTGCCTTCGCGGTACCAATGCAAGAGTGCAGAAGGGTCAAACCGTCCGCAATGCAGGTGGAGTCGGCATGGTCCTTGCAAACGATGTTTCTACTGGAAACGAAGTTATTGCTGATGCCCATGTTCTTCCAGCCACTCACCTCTCATACGCCCAGGGACTCAGTCTTTACTCCTACCTCAGTTCCACCAAGTAAATTAATGAATCAGTATAAAATGACATATTTTTTTTAACCAAAAAAAAAAAAAGTTGACACAACATGGATAACAACTTTTACAGATCACCAGTTGGTTATATATCGCTTCCAACAACAAATATCGGCACGAAACCTGCTCCATTCATGGCTGCATTCTCATCACAGGGACCCAATACTGTGAACCGAGAGATCCTTAAGGTGGATATAATGATGGATTGTCATTAAACTTTATGGAATGCAATACTCATTATATATACATATATGTATGTTTTGCAGCCTGATATCACTGCACCTGGAGTCAGTGTTATCGCCTCATGGAGTCGAGTGATTGGCCCTACCGGATTGGCCTTTGATAAGCGCCGTGTTCACTTCAACTCAGAGTCGGGCACATCCATGTCGTGCCCTCATGTTTCTGGAATTGTTGCCCTTATTAAGGCCGTACACCCCGACTGGAGCCCTGCAGCTATCAAGTCTGCAATCATGACCACAGGTGAGACATCTATTTTGCAAATCTTGATGTTTGGTGAGGCTTTTTTTTTTTTTTTTTTTTTTTTTTTTTTTTTGAGATTATCGTGAAAAAATTATGCCCGTCAATGCACGACTTTGTGCGATCATGGGTGTCACAGGCCCATGTTTCACCAACCGATTGACGTTTGGTGATATAATATATGCCTTAAGATAAATGCGATTCATAGGGAATTTTTATCCAAAGGTTTAGGTATCTTCAAAATATTATTGCAACGGTTAACATATCTAATATTGTTATATTCCTCATTTTTCTGCAGCAAGAGTAAGAGATAACACAGGAAAGCCGATGCTAAACGCATCCTTTGCGAAGGCCACTCCATTCCTCTATGGCTCTGGCCATGTACGGCCTAATCGTGCCATGAACCCTGGCCTTGTCTATGACATCACCACCAATGACTACCTCAATTTCTTATGTGCGCTTGGCTACAACTCCACTAAGATGGCGAAATTCAGTGAAGAACCCTACACATGTCCTCCAAATCCTCCAAAGCTCGAGGACTTGAACTACCCTTCGTTCACCGTTCCCGATATCACAAACGGTATGACAGTAACAAGGACTTTAAAGAATGTCGGGCCGCCCGGCATCTACACAGTTCGAATTAAGCATCCTCCTGGAATATTGGTGTCAGTAAGCCCTGCCAATCTTTCCTTTGATAGAGAAGGTGAGGAGAAGAAGTTTGAGGTCACGTTTGAGGCTAAAAATGGGGAAGTGGCTAAGGACTATGTTTTTGGATCACTTATATGGTCTGACGGAGTACACTCCGTAAGAAGTCCACTTGTGGTTAAAGCATAATAATGTGAAACATACGGATATTGCTGTCATTCTTTTTCATTCTATAGATTGTGAGTTCAATAACAGTCTTATTAAAATTTAAGTGGAAATGCAAGTTTTTGTCAGTTTTAAATTTTGTTAAATCAAGTATCAATAGTTCCTCCTCTCGATCTATCTATCAATCAGTGTATAAGAAATTATAAGATTTTGCCAAACTCTACTAGCCTATGATCACAGTCCTCAAACCCACTAAATCAGTGAGAGTTATCGAAGGGTAGTTCAAGTTCTCCATCTTCAAGCCTTTTTGTTGGGCATTTGTAGCCTGTCTTAGTGAACGCAGCCTACTGACTCAAGTTGTACCCGAATGCACACAGAAGTTTAAGTAGTCCTTAGTGTTTAAATGTGACCAAACTAGGATCAGCAGCGCCATTTGGTTGAACAAGCCCAGCGCCAAAGGAAAATGGAGTAGCTTTCTGCATGGTGTAATCTTAGATAGGATATCAAGTGTTATTGCGAGCTCTTGCAGCAAGAAATAAAATTATGCAAAAAGAGATTTTAAGTATTCACATGTCTTCATACTTTTTTCAAAGAGTTTTTTAAGAATTAGACGTTATTAACCCGTCGTCATGATAGTCAATTTTAGCTGAAGGACTCCAGGATGGATATAGAATCTTAAGGAGACCAACAATGCCAGAAGTACGAGGACATGACATTAATATGCCAGAAAATTATGGTATATGGAACATGCGACTATCGGTACTTGTTCCAGTTGGTTACCTTCAGCATATACGGCAGTATACTCATTCCTGGGGCAGTAATATCAGGCTGTAAAAAAGCAAACGCGGAAACTCATAATATGAATAAATCGAGCGAACGAATCCGAACATATATTGCAAACCTTCAGCATATTAGGAGTAATGAGACCAGGTGAAGGCGCTGGTTTCACATTCAATTGTGATTCTGGGGCAGTCATTTTGGCAACCGGTTCTAGAATTAAGGTAAAATAAGGGGAATAATAACAAAGTTACTATGCATAATATAACATTGAATATATGTTAGAATATTGTTACTAATCATATATAACATAGAATATATGTGAAATCACTTATTTTGTTGAGTTCATGTAGGAATACTAATCATCACCATCCTCATAGGCAATATTTGTAGCAAGAAGGAGATGAGGTTCTGCAATTAAGTTATCTCCAGAATCCTCATCATTCAGAACAACCATACCTACTCTCCCTGCATACTGAACAACTTGACCCTTTTCTGTTCTTGAATTGTCTCTGTGAACACACACACAACAATCTCGCCCTTCACCTTTTCGGGTCAATGGAATCCGGATAGCACAACTTGCTGCAAATGCAATGAAACAAGCTCAATGAACCTCAAATTTTTCCGCCTAACAGCATATGGACATAAATAATTGATATGCTAACAAGTTTATCGTTAATACTACAAATGCATTTTTTTGGCTAACACACGGAGGAACAAGCAAGGCAAAAGGAGGTTCTTACACTTCGCCGGCTGGCATGGCAGAAGCATAGGCATCAGCTCCATTGATTAAAGGATAGGGTCTTATTAGCCGAAAGAGTTTTCTCCGAAAGACTTGATCCCTATTAAAAAAAAAAAAGTATTGGCTGATAGAATCGTTGCGAAAAACAATGGTTGATCCATAAAAAATTTGCAACAATTTAACATCCTTATAAAGTCCAGTATGTTCTTGGTTGAAGAAATAATACCAACCAATCCAGTGCAAATAACATGCTGGTAGTATCACATGTTTATATATGTTTGACCCTACCTAGCGATGTATCTGTGCCGGTTGTTTTAGCCAAACATGTGGTAGAGATATTGATGTGATATGTGATTTATATGCCCATGTGGTTGTTCTACTACGGATGGTATGTGAGCCGATTGCTCTAGCGATACCTTTAGTAGAGCAATTATGTGATATATGCCGTTCCAGTATACGTTCTTTCACTTTCCCAGGTAGTCGTGTAGTGTGCCGACTCAAGATAGACGTGAACTGGACATATTATAACCTTAGCGCTTGAGTTAATAACAGATATGCCTAGTTCCGTTGTACATTCTTCACTTTCCCAGGTAGTCGAGGTATTCGCCGACTCAGGACAAATATGAATTGAGCAAGTTACAAACGTGAGAAATTAAGATATGATGTCTCTATAGATGCTAGTAGGAGTAGTTTAGATTAGGGTATTATCAGTTGCGATTTCATTAGAGGATGTCAAGAAGATTGTATTTTGTACCCGTAATGAACATTACAAGTTCTTACTGATGCCGTTCGGGTTGACGAATGCACCGACCGCTTTTATGCACCTGATTAACCGCGCCTTTCAGCCTTACTTGGACTAAGAATGTGTATTTTTAAGTGTGTGTGTGTGTGTGTGTGTCTATACATATATATATATATATATATGATGTTATGCATGTACTGGAACTTAGCCATTTGGCTTTTTAAATAAAAAATGAATTCCTTTTATTTTTCCTCATTTTTGGCAAAAATTCATTTGTATGCATAAGTAGTAATGTTAGGGTTCAACATCATTTTAGAATGCTTGTATTTGTGTAACATAACTGCAGGTGTATGCATGTTTGATATGTTTGCTGAATGAAAAATATAGAATTTGGGTACTTGGAAAGACCCAAATATTAAATCAGTTGGTGTAGGTTTCAGAACTTTCGGTCGGCCGAAAGTATTTGCGGTCGACCGACAATGCTGGTTAACATGTACTTTGGTTTCGAATGAATTATCACTCGACCATTAATTTCAATCGGTTGACCGAAAAGTCCTATGTAATAAGATTTCAAATTGATTTAAATGGTTTTAAAATTTAGTTTTAAGCTTTTGTGAGGTTAAAAGAGACATATCTAAGATATGCGACGCTACCAAAGTTTAATAAAAATATCAATTTTGTGCAAATTTTCAAAAATGATTTTAAATCGGAAAGTGGTTATAGACCTTATTGTAATACAAGTAAAATTTTAAACATCTTATTACATATAGTGTAGAAATTTTTTTTTTAATTATTTTTAATTAAAATTACGAAAATAAAATCAAATATAAAAATTAAAAAAATAAAACGCTTCCGCCAGTTAAACTGGCGGCAGCATTCCACGTCAGCTTCGGATCAGCTTAGTGGCTTTACTACCGCCAGTTTAACTGGCGTTAGCACATGTCGCCAGTTAAACTGGCGATAATAAGAAACGCCACTGTAAGTGGCGTTTCTGCAATGCAAGCTGCAAACCTGCAGCTTGCAACCCCCCCCACACCTGCTGCCCCCCCCCCCCCCCACACACACACACACACTCAATAAAACATCTAAACCCCCTCCCTCCAACCAACCACCCCGACCACACACACCCTCCCCGCCCCCCACATTCAATAAAACATCCATTCAACCCCTCCCCCTAACCCACCTGCCATCCCGAAAAGCACCCCAACCCCTATCTATCAAACCCCCCAACCCAAACATACGGCAACAGAAAACAAACTCAAATATAAATATAAAAGTAAACATAATATATAAATACAAACACTAACGTAAAAACTAACTCAAAGAAATAATTATGTACAAAACCAAATATATATAACTCAAATATAAATATAAACCCAAATATTTAATATCTCCACAAAAAGAATATACGAGCACAACTATACTTAACATAAGTACAACATAAAATATATGTCTCAAATATAAATACAATCTCAGTACAAATATAAACTCGATTTAGTTACGTTTCGTATACAGATTTTGGAGGTCTTTTTTCTCTTTTTGACCTCCTTACAAAATTTAATCCGCTGAAACGTCGGCGCTCCCGTGGCTGCGGCTGTGGCTCCTGCGGCTGCTCCTGTGGCTCTGGCTGTGGCTCCGGCTCCGGCTGTGGCTCCGGCTCTGGCTGCGGTGACTCCGGCTCCTGCAGCTGTGGCACTGGCTCTGAAACTGGGGTACCTCCTGGGTAACATAACCCGGATCAAAAGTACAAGGCCCCTCGTAAAATGATGTAGATGTAGTCTGCTCGTAGCCCATATAATGTGAAGCATGACCCTGCTCATATGCGCCAAAATGAGAAGTAGACGTACCCTGTCCGTATGTATCGTATCCGGAAGGACCCTGCCCGTATGTACCGTATGCGGAAGGAGCAAATTCCATGTATGTTGTTTGCCAACTTGGTTGCGGATGATCCGGCTCCCGAAAGTGCATCTCATCTGCAGCCTCCTGTTGGACTCCAACATTATCATCATTCATCACATCCGCCTCGTCATTATGTCCAACAGGGTACGCCATCGGAAGAATGTCTGCACGTGTTCCCAGGGCATACTCATGATAATGTCGAAACATCTCTGTACAGATACTCTGAATATGCGCTCCGTGAGTGTAGCTAGATATAGCGTCGTCTCCAGCTATATTGTAGATGTTCTGTATGTTGTGGAACTGTTATATCAACGAGAAAAAAAATATTAGTTTGACATATATGACAGGTGTGTTGCAGACATTGTTAAAAAAGAAAATATAAAATCTTACCATATATTCATTTATAAGGCACTTGCGGGAAAGATATCTTCTGGTGATCCGCTTGTACCACTCCAAATAACCGTTGAAATTGTCTCCGGCTTCTTGGACAATTCGGTCAAGCCTTCATTCCAGATTTGAATATAATTCTCGTGACACACATTCCAATCCGAAGCCTGCATAAAGTTATGCTTATGTAATCCTACATCTGTATTTATAGCTTCGGGAATATCCTGGGCAAATCCGAACTGACGTAGGACACGATCCGGTGCGTGCCACTCAACCACGCAGAAATAGATAAGAGGGACCTTCGCTCGCCAAATATGTCTACCTCTTTTACAACATACAGGAAGGGCAGCTAATATATCTTCAGAATAAGGAGTCCATATCATCTGCAACAGGAAATCTGATTTTAACATAACAACAATAAAAAATAGTGAAAGCAAAAATTATCGTACATGTTCCTCCTGCATCGAGTCCAGCTCAAATCGAAACGTCTCCAGTACATGCGAACTATTTGCTGACCTCGCAAGCACACCTTGTGACCACCTACATTTAAGAGTACTATATGTCATAAAACATATAACAAATAAATTATTACAATAAACATATAGTAGAATAAAAATTATACCGGAATCCGAGTGGCAGAAGGTGCGAATCCGCCGTCGGTGGAATGCTGATAATCCGCGGGGCTGTGAGTGTAATACGCTCGTAGGCCCAATACTGCAGGAGGACCGCACATCCTCCAATTTGTGTGGATTGCCTAGCACTGGCACTGCACAAATTTCTGTATAACCAAGCAAGTGCCGCGCTGCCCCAACTATAAGTAGATATCTGATCAATATCTTCCAAAAGCAACAAAATCCAATAGTAAACATAAGCGCCAGACGTATCGGTGAATAAACATCCAGAGATCAACATAAAAAGATATGCTCTGGCATATCGGTCCAATGTAACATCATCTGCATCGGCAGGGATAACCGCGAACTCCTCACAAAGCCATTTGAACCTAACACGACCACCACTAATCTTACTAGGTGGAGGTACTTTTCCTAGCAACCTTGCAAAAACATCCTGCCACATATGTCCCGAAGTGGCGCAGATTACCGGCTTCCCGTCTACCGGTAAGCCTAACAGTACTTCCACATCCTGTAAGGTAATCGTACACTCACCAACGGGCAGATGAAAGGTATGCGTCTCCTGACGCCATCTCTCTACAAGTGCTGTAATCAAGGCTGCATCAATCTGCATAAAGCCCAGCCGTCTAAATCCGTAGAATCCAGCTCGATGTAGATAAGGAATCAAGCGATCATCAAGCTGTACACTCTCATGTAGTAGGGTCTCGAACCGTCGAACCCGTAAAGTGGTAGTATCTCCTGCAAAGGCAATCTCGGATCTGTGGCTATCCTGGAGATACAACACACTGCCATCTGCCGGTCCAGGCTGTGGCTCCATCTAGTACTGTAAATAAAATCATAACACATATCAACAAATTGTAATAACTACAGTACGTAAAACTATATTGCTAAAACATGTGAAACAACTTTTGAATAGATTTTAAAAAAATACAGCAACGGATAAATTGTAATAACTGCAGCATGAAAAATAGAAAATTGTAAACAATACACTTATAATACAAATGATATGCATTCCATCCACAAATTTAATCAAATACAAACGCTACACTTGTCAACCACATCCGCCAATACTTTATTGTCGTTGTCTAGTAGGGCAATCTTTCGATTTGTGCCCCTGTTGTTGGCAATGCCTGCACCAAGCATCAGGTGTCTCTACCCAGTCCATCTCGTTACGTAGTCGGTTCGTGATAGGTCTTCCAATCTTTCTTCTCCTTGCAGGATCGGGTATGAAGCGTATACCGTCATTGGGAAAGACCGGATTCCCTTCAGCACACCATTGAAACTCTCCGACAAGTTCGTGGTCATTTGTCCAAATCTAGCCCCGCCTTCATCAAACGCTAAAGCCCAGTGATCTAGACGAATCTTCTGCAACCACGTAAAAGCGCGTTCATTGACTTCCTTGATTTGCTCCATCCACTTGTTATGCTTCCATACTTGCGCCTGAGTGCCGGCATTCCACACCATACGCTTAAGACTGACATTTTTGAATTCCTTATTGAAATTGGAACAGATGTGACGCAGACAATATCGATGGTTCCAACCGTAGATGTACCGTTGTTGGTGTTTGACTGCCTTAAGAATACCTGGATGACGATCAGATATAAGTGTAATTCGGCCCTGATGGTTACTCACCAACGGAGCAATACACTCAAGGAACCAACCCCATATATCTGCGGTTTCTTTCTCAACTACTGCAAACGCAACAGGAAGCACACGATAGTTGCCATCTACAGCGGTGGCAATAAGTAGATACTCTTTATACTTGCCATAAAGGAAAGTGGCATCTATGCCATAAAGGATAGTTGCCATCCGGCTTCTTGGACAATTCGGTCAAGCCTTTCATTCCAGATTTCAATATAATTCTCGTGACACACATTCCAATCCGAAGCCTGCATAAAGTTATGCTTATGTAATCCTACATCTGTATTTATAGCTTCGGGAATATCCTGGGCAAATCCGAACTGACGTAGGACACGATCCGGTGCGTGCCACTCTACCCAGTCCATCTCGTTACGTAGTCGGTTCGTGATGGGTCTTCCAATCTTTCTTCTCCTTGCAGGATCGGGTATGAAGCGTATGCCGTCATATGGTGGCCAGTAGTGCTGATCTGGAATGGTATTAAACTTCGGCGCATATGTACTTCGATACCATGCAACCGTGTAACATGGTTGTACATAATCCTGCACACGATGCTTTGCCTTCTTTATTGCCGCAATCGCATGTGAGCAAGGCATGTGATAAATTTGCCGTTTTTGGCAAGTACAAGTCATCTGTGATAATATGACGGTCTGCATACAAACAAAACTAAAGTTAAAAACAGGCACAAGTCTATGACTACCTGTCAAAATGAAATAGAAAATATTTTACCTGCTTGTGCCCTCCCTTGTCTCCGGACGCATGATTACGGTGTCCAGTCGTAATTTCAAATTGTCCCGTTTCGCGGTCAAACAACATCACACCGTGTCCACCGCTATGCTTTTCAACTTTTACTAGCCTATTAGATATTGCAGGGGTGAACTCACTTCCCTCCCAATCTCCAGGTTCTTCGCGTCTATCTGCAAAATATTTAACTATTTTGTACCAGATACTCTCAGCCACGCCCGATATTGGGAAAGACCGGATTCCCTTCAGCACACCATTGAAACTCTCCGACAAGTTCGTGGTCATTTGTCCAAATCTAGCCCCGCCTTCATCAAACGCTAAAGCCCAGTGATCTAGACGAATCTTCTGCAGCCACGTAAAAGCGCGTTCATTGACTTCCTTGATTTGCTCCATCCACTTGTTATGCTTCCATACTTGCGCCTGAGTGCCGGCATTCCACACCATACGCTTAAGACTGACATTTTTGAATTCCTTATTGAAATTGGAACAGATGTGACGCAAACAATATCGATGGTTCCAACCGTAGATGTATCGTTGTTGGTGTTTGACTGCCTTAAGAATACCTGGATGACGGTCAGATATAAGTGTAATCCGGCCCTGATGGTTTCTCACCAATGGAGCAATACACTCAAGGAACCAACCCCATATATCTGCGGTTTCTTTCTCAACTACTGCAAACGCAACAGGAAGCACACGATAGTTGCCATCTACAGCGGTGGCAATAAGTAGATACTCTTTATACTTGCCATAAAGGAAAGTGGCATCTATGCTCAGAACTGGAGGACAATACATAAATCCTGCAAGACAAGGTGCAAACGCCCAAAATGCCCGATCAAATAAGGCCTGGTTGGGTGTTGATACGGGAAATCCTCTAATATCAGTCAGTGAGCCAGGGCAAAAATGTTCCACGGCCTGCAACCATCTAGGCAAGAGACTGTAAGACAAGTCCCAGTCACCATATGCTAAAGCGATAGCTTTCTGCTTAGCCTCCCAGCATTTTCTGTAGGATGCTGTGTGTTGGTACGTTCTTTTAATGTCAGCAGCAATAGCAGCAACACACAAATTAGGTTGTGCTCTAATCAACTCCTTAATCTTATCAGCAATAAAAATTACTGTCAAGATTTTGGTGATCAGGATTCTGCACATCTGCTTCGTTAAAACACTGATGGGGGCCACGATATTTTACCACCTTCCACATTCCTTCTGATGCTACAAATCGTGCCCTCAAATGCCATCTACAATGGTCTTTACCGTTCTTGCAGTTAACCACCCAAAGGATCGTATTGGACAATTCAACTTATACTGGTGCTGCACCTCAATTGAGTATGCTTTCACTGCATGAGTCAACGCTTTTTTGTCTCTAAAACACATTCCCATGCGAAACTTTTATTTTGGATCCCAAGTAGACTCAGTATCCTGCATCCAAGCAGCTGTAGGAGCATTTTGTTCAATTGCGCTCCAACAAAGATTTGTGTATGAGGGAGGCACAATATGGGGTGGTAATGTCTCTGGAGCACTTGGACCGGCTTGACAGTAATCTTGATTACCTGCCTCAGCATGGCGAGGACTTATATCAACTCCGCCATCCTCCTCGGCGTCATCGGACGAACCTTCATCCGGAATGTTTACATGTGTACTTTCATAGGAATCTTCATCGTTATCTATGTAATCCTCGATTTGAGAAAACGGATTACATATGGGATCGTTCGCTGAATTATTAGGTTGTGTTGTTCTCGCACTTGGACTGACACTGACATTTTCAATAGGCTCACTTAGACCGGCATGATCGTCGTCAGCCTGCGATGGATTTTCTAACATCTCCAAATTCAAATAAATATACACAGTGTCCATACAAAATTCGTTGAGACTTTCCATGTCATCTTCGCAATCTACATCTGTTTCGTTAAAACACTGATGGGGGCCACGATATTTTACCACCTTCCACATTCCTTCTGATGCTACAAATCGTGCCCTCAAATGCCATCTACAATGGTCTTTACCGTTCTTGCAGTTAACCACCCAAAGGATCGTATTGGACAATTCAATTTTATACTGGTGCTGCACCTCAATTGAGTATGCTTTCACTGCATGAGTCAACGCTTTTTTGTCTCTAAAACACATTCCTGTGCGAAACTCTTATTTTGGATCCCAAGTAGACTCAGTATCCTGCATCCAAGCAGCTGTAGGAGCAATTTGTTCAATTGCGCTCCAACAAAGATTTGTGTATGAGGGAAGCACAATATGGGGTGGTAATGTCTCTGGAGCACTTGGACCGGCTTGACAGTAATCTTGGTTACCTGCCTCAGCATGGCGAGGACTTATATCAACTCCGCCATCCTCCTCGGCGTCATCGGACGAACCTTCATCCGGAATGTTTACATGTGTACTTTCATAGGAATCTTCATCGTTTTCTATGTAATCCTCGATTTGAGAAAACGGATTACATATGGGATCGTTCGCTGAATTATTAGGTTGTGTTGTTCTCGCACTTCAACTGACACTGACATTTTCAATAGGCTCACTTGGACCGGCATGATCGTCGTCAACCTGCGATGGATTTTCTAACATCTCCAAATTCAAATAAATATACAGTGTCCATACAAAATTCGTTGAGACTTTCCATGTCATCTTCGCAATCTATAGGTACTAGCACATATGTAACAGATCCATCATGTGACGGCACCGGACATCTATGAAATATTTTTAGCGAATACAGTGACGTATCAACATGAAATCTCCTACATAACTTTCTGACTAGATAGGCATATGTGCACTTCGAAGGTATTATTACAGCACTGATAGGCTGACGATCATAAGAAACACCATTCGGACCTTCCACTATATTGCCGTTCATGTAACAAATAAGTTGGCGCTGCGACATCTATCAACATCCAACATAATCAGTTATAAACAAATAGTCGTACGGGATAGCGTTATTATATATATTTCGTATTACACTACGATTAGACATATAATATTTTAAAAAATACCTACGAAATATATAATGTATTACGTACATTACACATATATGACCAAATACATATATTACAAATATATTATTCAACATGTATACCTTATAAATACCGTATATATACAAATATATACAAAAAAATCATAAAAACTCACAAACAATACTAGTACTATGCGAAAATGTATATCTACAATCATAATTTTAATTACAAATACATACAACTCTAGATCTACAATTTAATATAAAACGTATAACTTAGAAATACATACCGTATTTTTGGTAGATCTTGGTCGAAATTAGTAGATCTATGGAATTCTCACTTAGATCTATGAAATTTTAGTAAGATTTTGTGATTTAAGACGAGATATTTTGAGAATGGGGGAGGGGGGGGAAGTAAAGGAAGAAAATGCGGAAGGAGAAATGAGTTGAGGGGCTGCGCTCGGGTTAGGCATAAAGGAAAAATGGAACGCCACTTACAGTGGCGTTCCGATCGCCAGTTAGACTGGCGTTTCATTAAACGTCAGTTTAACTGGCGATAGAATTTATCGCCAGTTTAACTGGCGTTAAAAGCTAGCGCCAGTTAAACAGGCGGTAGTAACTTCACCACGCCAGGTGGCGGTGACGTGGATTCTGCCGCTAGTTTAACTGGCAGCAGGGTTTTATTTTTATAATATTGTATATTTGATTTTATTTTCGTAATTTTAATTAAAAATATATTTTAAAAAAAAAATTCTATAGTGTAAGTGTTGTAAATGAAAGTACTAACTCATATATATATATATATATATATATATATTATATATATATATATATATATGTTATGCATGAATTGGAACTTAGCCATTTGGCTTTAAATGCAAAATGAGTCCCTTTGTAGTAATTTTTCGTATTTTCGGCAAAAATTCATTTGTATGCATAAGTAGTGAAATTGGGATTCAAAATTACTTTAGAAAAAGTTTGTGCGCGTGTACTGGAGTGTCATGTAAGTGTATGCATGTTTGATATGTTTATTCAATAAAAAATATTGAATTTAAGGTACTTTGGAAGACCCAAATATTAAATCTGTTTGTGCAGCTTTCAGAATTTTAGGTCGATCGAAAGTATTTGTGGTCAACCGAAAGCACCTATATTCTTATTTCATGGGAACTACGATAACTTCGATCGGTTGACCGAAAAATACTTTGTAATATGATTTTCAAATTTGATTTAAATGGTTAAAAAAAATTTTAAGCTTTTGTGAGGCTAAAAGAGACATATCTAACTATATAATACTTCTAAAAGTTTAACATATATAGTAGTTTTCCGTATACTTTTGAAAATATTTTTAAACGGAAAAATGGTTATAGACCTTAAATTGTTTTAATGTTCTTGAGTATCAATGGGGGAGATTGATATATTTGAATATTTAGCAAGCTATGTCGAGTTGTATAGTGAGAACCGCCTCCATCACGGATGCTTGCTATGTACTCGAGAGTCTAGAAACTTAGCTCGAAAATATTGGATCTGAGTTGAAAATAATTATCGTATTTGTATTTGAAAACCATACATATTACTTTAAAAACTTCCACATGCGTATATAATTTGTTTGTAAATACATTTCGTTGCAACCCAGGGTTGTGGGCCGTCACTCTCTCTCTCTCTCTCTCTCTCTCTCTTTCCCTCTCTCTGGGTTTTTTAGCTAAGGTGTTGCCTTCATTTAAAACAGGACTCTACCTCAGCCACAGTTAATATAGGGGGTAAGAAAAGTACAAAAATACACCCAACATATAAAATACACATGAAACAAAATTACAACATGAAACAAAAGCAAAGGCCAAATTCAATACCTAGACAAGAAACTAAAGCACAAAAGGGCCACCCAAGTAAGCTACATGGTTCTGGTGAGATGGTTGGTGATGCTCAAGCCTGGGGATCAGAAGACTATAGGCCCAATTTTTGTACGGTTAAGTGAATAATACCTGACTTTGGCCCCCAAACAAACTGTAAACTCATAAAAAATATATATACTTTGGGCCTAATTTCTGAACAAATTTATGTACTAAAACAGCATTCTATCTTTGTTCAGATTATGAGAACTCAAATGGCAGAGGATGAGACCAACTCCAGAACACAATCCAATATCATAAACGGTTCATATCTACAAACTCTAGGAAGAATCCTTTGTCCTCTTAATAATTTAAGGTGAAAGAGATTATTAAATTGCATACCAGTACATATACTCTTGCTCTCTAAGACAACTTGAAGCTTCAGATTATGTAGGAGAGATGAGTTTCTATTTTTTCTTTTCTTTTTGCACCATGCTTCAGATTATCCATGCGCTTGATTCCGTATGACCCTTTCAAGCAGGGCGACCTACTTCTGCGTACAATATTGAGCGTCCAAGATCCAGGAAACAAAAAATTAAACCCCAAATAGGAGGGATCTTTCCAAGTCGCGAAAGCGAAAAGGCAAGGGTCATACAGAATCAAGCGCATGGATCAAAAGGATGAGAAGAACGACGGCGGATGAGGACGATGGCGATCAAGCAAGGAGGCAGGTAGACGAGGGAATACATGAATCAGTTAGGGGCTGTTTACTTTGGAGAAAGTGAGGCAAGTGAGGCAAGTGGATAAGAGGAAAGTGAAAGAGAAGTGGGAGAGTGGAAAGTGGTGGAAAAGTAGGTTTGAGTTTCTTTGTTTACTTGCACTTAGAAAGTGGGAAGAAACTGTGATGAAATATATTTAAAATATAATATAAATAAGAATTATATATTATTAATAATTAAATATATTAATAATATATATAATATTTATTAATTTATTAATATATATAAATTAAAATATTAATATAATATTAAAAATTAAAAATTTATTAATAGTATATTTGTATTATTATATATTAATAATAATAATAATAATATTATTATTATTATTATTAATATATGATTAACAATATATTTATTATTATTATTATCTATTTTATAAAAAAAATAATATATATTGTATTATTATTAATGTTATTTTAATATTATCATATATTTTTTATTTTATTTTTATTATTCTATTATTATATTAGTATACTTGATTATTAATAATATTATTTTAATGATATATTAAAATAATTATTATTGTTTAATAATATATTACTATACGATTATTTTAATAATATACTAATATTTTTTTTATAAATAATTTATTTTAACAATAAATTAATATAGTATTATTATTATTATTATATATATAATTGTATGCAATAATGACTTCCCCCACTTCTCTTCAATTTGGAGAGAAGTGGAGAAAGTGAAAAATGCATTGAAATGAATAGTAATTGGAAAGTGGAGAAAGTCACTTTCTCCACTTTCTTTTTCAAGTAAACAGAGAAAGTGAGGCAAGTGAGTTTCCCACTTGCCTCACTTTCCTCACTTCTCACGAATGTAAACAGGCCCTAAGGCGTTTTATTTGGGAGAATTACAGGACAGTTTAGGTCGTAATTTATGATTATTGCATGGGCATTTAAGTAATTTAAAGCTTCACAATCTAGCAGCTTATTGCCACACACAATGAGAGGTAGCATGTGACAACAAGCTAATTTTTTATAATTTAGGCTAAAATTAAATAAATGCTCCTCTACTATGCATCTTTGGACACTTATACCCCTATACTTATTTTCGTAACTTTTATGCTCATTTATTATTAATTTGAAAATGCAATACCCCTGAAGAAGATTTAGATATTAATTATGCTGATGTGGCACTAATTAAGTATTATTTAATTATTTTTTAATATAAGCAGAGTTATTTTGGTAATTTTAATTATTAAAATTGACGTGAGTCATTTTAGTCAAATGACCACTACACACCTGCTATATTTAAAAAACAACAAAAAAATATTAAAAAATATTTTAAAAAGCTTAATTAGTACTACATCAGTGTAATTAATACCTAAATCCTCTTTAGGATATCACATTCCTAAATTAATAATAAAGAGACATAAAAGTCACAAAAATAAGTATAGGAGTATGAACGTCCAATAATGCATAGAAAAAAGGTATTTACTACATTTTAGCCTATAATTTACCATTAACAAGTTGCCTGACAAGCAAATTATCAAACTCAGCTTATAATTTTAAATTAAATTATCCTAAAATCTACCATGTATAAGCTACTTAAAAAGCTGCTATCAAATACCCTCCTTATCTTCAATCCTAAACACACTTGCGATTCATAGCTTCAATCTGATCTTCAATTTCCTGGTTAGAGAGGTCAGACACACCCAAATATCATGTATGCAGCATGTGTAGTCCAACATATATGCCCTGATGTTGGCTTAGGTATTTATAATGCTTTAAAGAACATTTCGAGGGCACAAATACACAACCAAATGTCCCCACAACATGGGCCGTACCAGTTTTTTCCATCACCTCATTCACTAAAGGCCACGACAGTTCCACTCCTATCAGTAGGAGGTCTCGGCATCACGTATGATGGTGGTACATAGGAAAGCACACATGAATTTGATAGGCTGATAGGCCTCCAAAAACCAGTCTAGGCTAAATTTACCTGTTGTCTCAATAAGAGACCTGTAATGCTTATATGGAAGTTTGATGAAGGCACCAATGTTTTATAAACTATATACAATATGCCAGTCATGAGACCCACCGCAATAAGATCTAAGAAGGATAAGATATACATAGCCATGCTCAAATGAAGCTGTTTCCGTATAACCCATAGTTTAAGAAAACAAATCCTAGAAACATAGACATATAAGCACACAAGTTCACCCCCCACTCCCGCCAAAAAAAAAAAAGAATCAAACCGAACATGTCCAAAACAAGTACGAACCACATAATAATAGTAGGGATAAATATACAATAAAATAAAAATAAGATACAAATAATAAAAATAAAAATAAAAATAGAAGGCAATGTACCATCACAAATACCTCAACATTGAGTTAGCACTCTGTCTAAATATGAAGACTCCAACCAGACTTCAGTTGTAGAATATAACTTTCCATTATATTGTTATACATTAATAACAAAGAACCATCTCAGAAAGAATGTAATAATTTAATACCTGTATGAACTTTGAAAGAAAATGAAAAAAAAAAAACAGTGACATTCACAGTGCTGAAGTTAACCAATTGTCAGTCATCAGATCAATAAGCAATTAGGTATTTATCTAACCACCAAAAAGATATCCAGCTGCTTGATCTTCATTTCCACTAAATAATCTCAGGGCTTGCGCCGCGGACTCCCTAGCAAACCCGAGCTCCATAAGCCTTTTTACTTTGGCTTCAAAATCTTGCCCCTGTAATGATATTTAACTATCACTTCTACCTTTAACGAGTACAAGGATAAAAAAAGCCTGACCGACCATTTCAAATTTGCATTACTTTGCAGCATTTAGTAAAGCTGGGAATTTAATATTCTTATCAAGCATCTCAATCTCAATTTCTTTTTTTTCCCCTCAACCATTTCAATAAAAATCATTTGAACTTTCAATGAAAAAGTACCTCTTCTACCTTTGAAAGAGCTTGATCAATCATTTAAAATTCGCAATAAGTTTGCAGCTTAATGTGGCAGCCATATCTTAAAGGTATCCCCATCTTTTTTTTCTCTTTTGCAATATTAATCACTTGATTGACTCGAAACTAGCTACAGTTGACTAGAAGGTTAAAGACTCATCAGAGTTGATAAAGAATGATTTGAAAACCATGTTGCTTCCGAGTAATGTTACAAAAGGACTAAAGAAAACTACAATGTATGGCTATAGACTGACCTAGTAAAACCTGTACTTACAGTAGTAAAGGAAACCTAATGAGTTAAAGCAAAGATCTCGCATACCTCGGCTTGACCGCTTGGTGGTGCGCCTGAAACCAAAGAGATAAAAAACTTAGTACATAGTATAAGATTGAGAATAGAATGACTACTAGAGCATATGTGAACAATCACCATCTAAAATGAGAAAGAAAGGAATATCTAATGAAAATTTAGTTAAGGAAAAGTAAAATCGTAGGCCGATACGATTAGTTGATATGCACAAAGAAGGTATTAGGCAGTCTGAAACTAACCAGATCTTTGAGTCCCTGAAGGCATAGAAGTCCCCTCTTGAACACCTGAAGTTCCCTGTATAGATAGGAAGCATATCAACAAATACTAAACTATGCTCAAACTTCATCTTTGCATGCATTCTTTTGGACAATAATAAGATTAGAAAAAAAAATTAAGCACCACAAATATAAGTAGTTTGGACAGAAACATCTATTACCCACATAACCTGAGGACAGGACATACAGCAAACTAACAGCATGAGAAGAAACAAATACTCGAGAGAACCAGATACTTAATAGGTGGTTCAACTGTTGAAGTCTCAAGCCTACTGTTGTCAGCTAGCTTTCACCATTCTACGATATATAGGCGCCTATCATATAATACAACCTTCACTCAGAGCATATGCAGTAACTAAAGTTGCAATTAGATTTAGAGCAAGGCAGTGTTTGTTCTTCTATACCAAGGCTTTCTGTGGCGAGCAGAGCCGAGTTTCGGTAAACTTGGATCCCGGCATGTGCTGATGGTACCGGGCCGATAAACATTTTTTTGTTATATTTTTAGATAACAAAAAAAAATTCAAAATTAATTTAAAATTCAAATATAAGATTTTTGGCACGTGCCTATCGGTTCATGCCATGCCGACAATTGCTGGAACAGGCACGTGCCGTCCGCACGAGCTATACCGACTGACACCTAAAACCATGCTCTATTCAAACAATTTCAACTGAACCATCTAAACAAAAGAAGTATATATGTGATCCCCTGACAATGAAAGAATCCTCTCTGTATTACTTATACAATGTGTGGCACGCATTCCAGGAAGTTTATGACATTAAATCAGAAACTCGCAGTGCTTGCATGATTATGCAGGCAGCCTTAAAAAAATTTCCAAAATCGCAGTTGGTAGTCCACACATAATACGGTGCAACGACTCAAATGAAACCAAACATCAACAGAAGCCCAAAATATGGATAGGGAATTGAATAAGAGCACTGCTACAGAAAAGTTAGACCACATGTTCTGTTTTCGGGGGGACCGAAATTCATTTTCTTATTCCGAAATTAAGTTTCTTGGCCCAAGTTGGCTTTTTTTTTCACCAGGGCCACAACTTCATGCCTAACAACTGGGCACAAAAACTTTCCTATTAAAAAAAGGTTAAAACTCTAAAGACTAAGAGCTCTACATCCATTTGGAAAAGTGAGTCTCATACTTTATATATAAGAAGATGCTGACCAAGCAAATTATAGTGACCAAGCATAAAGTCTAAAGAGCAAGCATGCGCAACTGAAGCTACAGGTCATGAACTCACGCACCGGCTTTATCACTTGACCAAGTGCTGCTTGTTTAGTGAGTCTCTCTTCATCAAGAATGTGCGAAGGTATATCTTTTTCTGGAAAGAAAAAAAAAAGAAATATAAAGTTTAAGTTATCAAAGAGCATATTGTAAAAATGAATATGTGCACCTTCTTCGAAAGATGACTCGTCACAAAACTAGAGAGGAACATATAACACAACAGACTTATGACGAAGTTTAAGAAAAACAACCTTGCAGAAAAGGTACAGCAACCTCTCCACCTCCAACACGTAAGACGTTTTCTTTTAAATCAATCATACACTGCAAAGATGATAGAAACATAAGACCAAAAACATAAATGCTAGCCAAGTTTTTCAGATGTTACCTGATGTTTACGTAGCATATCAAGCCCAAAAAGAAAATCCATGTTAGGAGCATCCAGTACGGTAAAGGAGCAAGGATAAAATAAATGGCCAATCTGCACATTATCATTCAAAGTTTTAAGATCCATGCTTTATTCTACTAGAGAAGATATTTATATCAAAATGTTATTTTTCTGCAATAAAAAATATAGTACTTTCTGCAGCATGCAACCAAATCATGATTGAAATGGCAAGCTGATTATAATAATATCCAAGGTTTTCCGTGCCGTGCCGTGCCGAGTCGAGTATCGGTAAATCCAAAACTCGGCACGTGCCGACCGTGCCGTACCAACCGTACCGATCCATATAATTTATTATATTTAAATATTAAAATAATTTAAATAATAATAATAATAATTAATAAAATAAAAATACTAAAATAAAACAAAAAATTCGATTACATATCAAAATTAAATAATACGAATTCATTTCGTACCGAATTTCAGTAAATTTTAAACTCAAGACATGCTGAACTTGCAATAATAAATTTTTTTTTAAATATTATTATATTTAAAAAAAAAAAAAAACACACGCAGGCTTAAGAAAAAAAAAAGAAACGTCGCTCGCGTGCGGGCAACATCGTCTTCCTCCTCTCGCAAGGAGGAAGACGATATTAAAAAAAATAATAATAATAATTTACAAAGAGAGGGAGAGAGAGAGAGAGGTGCCGATGCTGAGCTCCGGCACGTGCCGGGCGGCACGCGCAGAGAGAAAGGTGCCGGTGCCGCGCTCCGGCGGCTCCGGCACAGTAAACCCTGCTAATTTCCTTCTTGTCTTCTACATCTACTTTCTGGTTCAAACGCATGCTTTAGTACAACATTTACAGAGAGTGGAAACATTCTAAATTATAAAGTAGATAATGACAATTACGTGTAAAAATACATAGTAAGAATTACATATTTTAGATGCTTAATAGGATTTACATTGCTTAGTTCCTTCATAGGTACTAGAGACTATAGGTCTACTACCTTGTTTGTTTCATGAAGCCAAACATGTAGCATGTGTAGTAAATTCGTAAAGTAAGAATTTGCTTAATTGATTATAAAGAATATCAACTTGCATGTTATTGTAGTTAACCGTTTATCATAAAGCATTACAAAAATTAATAAATAGAATAACGTATTGTATAAAATGTTAAAACTACATTATTTTAAATATTTTACAAATCTTGGATAATTATAGAAAATATTGAAAATTGTGGATGAACTTTTCTTCTCTTTACTAGCCGAGAGAAACCAAGGACCTTGTTTTTTGTTTTTACCGGTGGAAAAGTAAGTAATTTCATCATGAAAGCAACGGTAAATTTGTCAAATAGTGCATCGTGGCTACTCTAGTATTTTGATCCCAATAAACACAGAGCCAATATCTAGAATTCATCTTGTAATTGGTAGTACGTGAACATATAACATAATAGGGTTTAATTGAAACACATAATAGCCTACTACACGCTTTAGTGCCAACAAATCTATGTAGTAGGTTGAAAACATGTAGTACAGAATACACGTATTCCTTACTATCTATTTGGCCGGCAAACCATGCTACGTAAGATAATACTTATTCATCTAAATCTTGCATGCCGTAATTACTATTAGAATTTGAAAAGAAGAATGATAAGATCTCCTAACACCAACTGCCTTTTTTCAAACAAATACAAGTTAAAGTGCGACCTTGATTGGCGCCACATGTATGCGACCTAATATCTCAGACTGACCAACACCTACAGCAATCCCCCTATAGCGCTGATCCAGGAGTCTCAATAATCTGTAAAAAGGGTCATAGTTAACACCAGATAACCAAAGTCAGAAACAAATACAAGGTAAAGTTTCATATTGAAAAGATATTTTCATACCCACAACGCTCTGCACAACTTTTTGATATTATTGTACTCTGAGCTCCACTATCAATAAAAGCCTGTAATATAAAATACTAGAAAGTTGAATAACTGCTTAACAGATCAACAATGGACAATAAACAGAAGCAACTTCTGATGTAATGTAATTTATGAAAAGAAAACATCAACCATCACAATTGAGCAGCAGTGAGGATAACAATGACCAAGACGTGTCACATAAAGATGAAACTCATCTTTCACAAGGAAAAGACGAGACTAGACAACCCAACAAAATGTTAAGAGGATAACGGATATATGATGGTCAAATGCTTTCCAAAAGGAAAAGTCCGATTAAGTCATTTCGTTCACCATTTCAGCAATGCACATAACTTTTACTATTGTAATGAAACTAGATAACTCAAATAATAGTTTTACCAAATAAAAGTTTATTGAAATGAAAATACGAGTAATGAAACTAGATAACTCAAATAATAGTTTTAAAAAAAGGTCCACGCGCAGCGCGCGGACGCAAAACGGGTCCGCGAGAAGCGGACCCGAAATGGGTCATGTGCCGCGTGCACGTGCAAGTGACCAATAAATACACTGTTCGTCTTTCTCGCAGAAGATGAACAGTGCACTTTACAACACTACAAAAAAAAAAAAAAAGAAGAAGAAGAGAGACACCGTGCCAGCCGGCTCGGCACCAACTCGGTGCAGGATCCCCGCGGATCCGGCAGCACAGCGCATGCCGCCTACTCATAAAACCGTACCTAAAACTGTGCAAGTCTGAGAGATTCTTAACCGCTTCAGTTACATAAAGGAATGTAATTTACTGACAGTGGTTAACAAAATATAATGGAAGTCCTCAATTGTAACTAACATAAAAACGGAAACCAATAAATAGAATAGTGGAACAAAAATACCATTACCTTCAATGGTACACCATTGACTTCCATATCCACATACAACATAATCTGCAAGATGTACAAATTTTTAGAATAACTGAGGAAAAATGATGTTATCATTTATCAAAAAAAACACAGATGATTACAAAATCATTGTTGTACCACTCGTGCAAATGCCTCCGGATTGTGCTCCAATGCTGCCTCCCAATTCTCATCTATTCCCTTCTGCAAGTTACAAAGTTACAATGAGACAATAATAATGTGATTCTCAACAAGATCCAGTACACAATTAACAGTTGATGTTCTTGAGTAATTCGTAGAATACTAATTTATCAACGACCACTTCCTCCGCAAAAATATATTGTTCATTTCACAATTAATTGAAAAAGTGCAGTATAATCATGATGATTTGATGGGCTAGAACCATGCAATACATATCCCTCAACTAAGGGGAATCTGCTGTCGCACACTAATAATAGATTAAAACCCGAACTTAATGACCAGTAAACACAGCAATTCTTATCTAACAAGTTAAACACGGCCATTATTGTCTAACAAGTTGTAGAAAGTTCACCACTATGAATTGCAAAATCAGTCTATAATGATAATCTAACTATCTGCAGCAAGGTTTAAATTTTCGGGCGGCATGCAGCGTGCTGCCAGGAACATGCCATATTCGAGAGGGATCTGGCACAGGCACGGCCATTTTCCGTCCGTGCCGCCCGTTTCGGGCGGCACATAGATCAAATTTGTTTTGTGCCGCCCGAAAAATGCCGGATCCGAGAGGATCTGGCACCGTCATGGCCATTTTCTGGCCGTGCCGCTAGAGATGTAAAAAAAAAAAGCCCGCAGCCCGGACTACACTCGCAGCCGTGCGGGCCGCGGGCTAGCCTATAATTTACGGCCCATCGAAGCCTTGCGGGTCGGTAGGGCCCACGGGTCGACTGTGGGCTGGCCCGCAACGGCCCTTAGAGCCGTTGCTAATGCGCTGGCAGGCAAGCAGCCTGCCTGCCAGCTTTTATTATTTTTTTTTATTTTTTTTTTTAAATTTACTAAATTCTAAACTAAATATCTATAAATACCTCTCCATATCTTCCATTTCTCACACACTTCTCAATTCTCAACTCTTATTCTTATTACTCAATTTAGTATTTTCAAGGCATACAATATAGTTGTTATTTACTCTCTAATAGTTTATTTTTCGGTATACTAGTTATTTTTTATCAAAGTAGAATATTTGTTTTATATTTCTCTTATAATCAAAATGGAGCCATACAATCAATACGGATTTGATCCAAATACCTATAATTATGAAACCTATGTTACTAATTTTTTCCATACAGATGAAAGCACTGCTGCTATTCCTAGTGCTACTCCTACCGATCAGTCAACTGTTGCCGCTGGTACTTCTACGGCCGTAGGCAATACTTCTGGAGGCCCCAGTACTTCTACAGGAGCCGAACATCCCGATGTTGGCGACCCAACTCAAGAAGGTCAAGCTAAAGGTAAGAAATCAAGCAGGTATGGAACTTTTTTACTAGAGAACAGAAGGTTGTCGGTAGTATTAAGGTTGTCTGTAAAGTTTGTAAAAAAGAATATGTTACAGGTAGACATAGTAGCACCACACATTTATGGAGGCATGCTCAATCTCACAAAAAGAGCGACGACCAACTCCAATCACAACTACTAGCTACTGGCGGTGGTTTTAGTAACTATATGTTTTCTCAAGAGCAATCTAGATTAGCATTTGCTTGATTCGTTATTGATGCTGAACTGCCTTTAGTATAAGTGAACACAAAGAATTTCTTAAATTTATGGAGACTGCAACACCATTTTAAACCTGTTTCTAAAAACACCTGTAGGGATGACTGCTATAAAATGTTCTTATCTATGAAAACATATTTAGTTAATGAATTATCTTCCATTCCTTGCAAAATAGCTCTTACATGTGATATTTGGACTTCTTCCACTATGAATAGCTTTCTTTACATTACCGTACATTATATTGATACTCGTTGGAATGTCCAAAAACGTATAACAAAATTTATGGAGATCGAACATCCACATAATGCTAGCAATATATTTTAATTGATATGTTATGCCGTTCATGATTATAATATTAGTGGTAAAATTATATCTATTTTATTTGATAATGCCAATAATAATATTGGTGTTGTTGATCTTTTGAAAAATGAGTTATATCCTATTCTAGATGGAGATTTATTTCATATCAAATGTGTATGTCATATCATGAATTTGTGTGTGCAGGATGGGCTTCATCAAATTCGTAGTCACATAGAAAAAATAATAGCATCCCTTTTATATATAAATTCCTTTTCTTACCGCTTACAAGAATTTAAAGAATTATGCAGTTCTTTTGGCGAAAGACTAAGGCGAATGCTGCAAGATGTACAGCATAAATGGAACTCCACCTATGATATGTTGAAAGTCTCTGTTGATTATAGGATTGTTATTACAAATTTTTATAACACTAACAATCTAACTTTTTGACAGTGACTGGAATGCTGTTATAATGTTTCGAGACTTCTTAATAGTTTTTTCGAATGCAACTAAAGTTTTATCTGGTAGTTATTATCCTACTACAAATAAGGTTTTGCCTAATCTAGTTCGAATAAGTAATGTACTTTAACAATATAGATCTTATCATCCTGCAGTTGTGCTATCTATGCAGGAAAAATTAAGAAAATATTTAAAAATATTCCACCAATTTATTGTTTGGGTTTGGTACTGGACCCTAGATTTAGGTTAACTGGCGTAGAACATTTACTTAGTATCTATTTTGCAAAAATAGAAATAGCAATAAATTTATCTTAAAAAATTAAAGAAATAGACATGTTAGAAAATTTGTATAGATTGTATGCGCTATTATATGGTAATACAGGATCAACCATGCAAGCCGAAGGCACCAGTGAAGCTACGGAGGAAGATGCTATTAATGACTTCGGACTGTACCAAAGTACTTATGCTGCATAGCAGCAACAGACAAGAGCAATATCTACTCTACCTCTTCGGAATTATCTAGAATCTGACTGGGCTGGTTTTATGAGTGAAGAAGAAAGGAAGAAATTGGATATTTTGGAATGGTGGAAAAACTTCAACCATCAACCACTATTGCAGGCTATAGCGCAGGATATTCTAACCCCGCTAACGTCGACCGTTGCATCGGAATCATGTTTTAATGCAAGTGCTCGCGTGCTGAGCGATAGAAGGCACCGCCTTAGCCCAACAACACTTGTAATGTGCGTATGTATGAAGGACCAGATCGATGCTGCTAGAAGAGATCAAAGAGAAACAGTAGATGACGATGAATTGGCGGAAGAAACGGAAAATTGAAATTTTGTTTTCTTATCAAATTTTTTGTTCTTTAATTTTAATTGTAACAGTTGCGTTAATATATTAAAAAAAAATTTATTATTTTATTAATTTCATATGCTCTTTTTTTTCCCGAGCGGGCTTCAAATGCTTTCATTTTCAAATTCAAGTCATTTGTTTAATATATTCTAAATCATCTATTTCTTATAAAGATCCTTTTTATTAGCCACATAGGCACTCAATGTGATAGTCATTGAAGTTAGTACATTCAATTTATAAATGATTATAAATAGTGTGTAGAACTTTTTATAAATTATTTTGTGCCTTAATTTTCTTTTATTTTTTAATTAATTTGTAAAATGATAAAATCGGATTTTCGGCACGGTAGGCACGTCCCGAGTTTGGAATTTACTGAAACACTGCACGAAACGGCATTTAAAACCTTGAACTGCAGTAAAGTGGCAATCATTATTTGTTAACCACGTGGCTTCTGTTATAGGAAGTAACTCATAAGAAAAAGGTAACCAGAGCGGTGATTTTTCTCAGATATGATGCTTCGCAAACTTCAAAGGTTGTCCTGTCCTTTGTGTACCCCACTGTCTACATGTAAATTTGTAACAACGGCAGTTGGCCGGAGGTCACATTCTTGATCAATCAAGTTCACCAGCTGATAGCATCCGACGTGATCCAAAAATTGTCAAAGTTTCTTTTACGAATTGTTTGCAGTATAGCAGATTAAAGCTTCACATACAAACTACTTGTTTTAAAATTAGACCATTCCCCAAATATCGAAGACAATGTCCTAAAGCATGACCAATTAACTACTTTTGAAAGAAAAACTAATTTGCACAAAATATGTATCTTAATATATGAAACAATGGAAGAGAATATTTGCAAAGGAGTTAACTACTACATCCATCAATTTCTTACTTTTATTCTACTATTTTTTTTTCTGTCGCTTTGTTTTTACATTTGCGATGGTGTTATGTAATAACTCAGAGACCATAAAAACAAAATGAATTTCTTCAAGATATTCAAATGCATCATGCCGTTATCAAGCTTTGAACCTTGGAACTACTAGGTTGGAAAGCATAATTGACATAAAACAGAGTTTTCAGTGCTCCAAAACCTCCGATTCTACATTAATGACATGATAACTACATTTTGTGGTTGGTTCAATGAGTCTATCTTGCACTGCAAAATAATATGCATATCAAAGTGATTATGCTTCAATCTGATTAATTGTTGAATTTTAAAGATCATTAACGTTGATTGTACATCCTTTTAAAGAATAGTACAACATATGCTTCCATTCTAAGTCAATCGTTTCTAGTTTCTACATTACAAAACTTAAATGTATTTAGCAGTTACAAAGTTATAATTACATTTACTTTGCATTATACTTTTTCTAACAGATATGATGTTGTGTGCGAAAATAACAGTGCTACATATAAAATATAAAACCAATTTAAAAACTTTATTACATCTGCTTGGGTGAATCACATATGAAGTGCTATTGAAGTTAAGCTGCATGAGTTTATTAGAAATTCATGTTCAGCGCTGGTTACAGAACTTTGTATGCACTCACTTGACATATCATCTTGCCCCACTACATTCATAAATTCAATATCTCTTTCTTCTCTGACAAACTAATTTTCAAAAAACCAATTCACGTGTTCAAAATAAACACATTTACTGATCTGGGGAAGACCAGCATTTTCTGGGAAAGGTAATAGAACCAACCTGACGAATAGCTGCTTCAATTTTCTTCTGAGCTTCAACATCAAATGGATCAGCATCCATTAAAGCCTGAAAAACAAAGAAGCCAGGTGACCAATGGAATCTACTCGCAAAGACAAATCAAATTGGCAAACAGCCCAATCACTTACTACTTCGATACATAAAGAAACTAAGTAGGATATGTTGTGCGCATAACAAATTCAAATAACTGCGTGCTTAAATATACGAAAAAACATTGTATTCATACAAAAATTAAGTTTGTTAGCTACAAAAACAACAAAGCCTTTTCCACTAGGTAGGTCGGTTACGTGGATCTAGAGGAAGGTCCAAGAAGAGTGGCACAAAATCCTTCCATGCCAATATGTTTGAATTCGGACGAGTGAAGGCAATCGGAGGCTTTTTCTAATATCATTGGCCTTCACTCGGCCATTAGCCCATTTATATTTTAGCCATGATTATGGATGAGTTCACAAGACAAATTCTAAATGATGATCCTTGGTGCATACTATTATTTACTAATGACATTATACCTGTTAATGGCATAAAGTAAGTGATTTGCGCAAACATTTAGAACAACGGACGGCCCTATTGGAATTAAAGTGTGTGAAGCTATAAAGAGCCAAATTTAAGTATATGGAATGCAAGTTTTGCCCTGCATAGCATGCAGGAAAGTTTTGAGATAAAGCTGCACCAGAAAGTATGCCACAGAACAGGAATCTTAAACTGAATTCTATTATGCATGACAACGGGAAAATAGACAAAGATGTCAGCCATCGAATAAAAGCATAATAGTACAAGGGAAGGATGGCTTTAGAGAACATGTACAATAGAAAGTTGAGTTTCCCTCATTTGTAAAACTTTTCCAAAAAAAGCCCCTGCTTTAAAAAAAATTACGATATCAAGTTAAAATGCACATGTATACATTCCTTTGGTTTGCTCTACAATTTTTATATTCAAAATTTTCCAAAAACATGCCTCTAGATAGATGTTTCCAGTCCAAATATTTTTCACCAATAAAGACTTTCGTGCCCTAAAAAGATCCATTAAGATGTTCTTCTTTTATTTTAAAAAAAAATTTGAAAACAAGAATTAAAGAGCACACCAAATTAATTTTTTCATATTCAAAATATTTCCTATATAAACCAAGCTGAGCTTGAACGAGGTGTTCCACGCCTTGTTATCAATTATAAACCTCTCAACAAAGTCCTTCAATGGATACGTTATCCAATTCCCAACAAGAAAGATCTTCTTGCAAGATTATACGACGCTCAAATCTTTTCAAAGTTTGATATGAAAAGCGGATTTTGGTAAATTCAAGTGGCGGAGAAAGACCGCTACAAAACGGCTTTTACGATACCATTCGGACACTACGAATGGAATGTAATGCCTTTTGGTCTCAAAAATGCTCCTTCTGAATTTCAAAAATTATGAACGATATTTTTAATCCTTATACAAGCTTTCTTATTGTGTATATTGATGATGTGTTAGTTTTTTAAAAAACACTAAAACAACATTTCAAACATTTAAATTCGTTTTTCCATACTATCAAGCATAGTGGTTTAGTAGTTTCAGCATCAAAAATGAAATTATTTCTTGGACATGATATTCATCAGGGAACGATTAAACCAATAGCAAGAGCCATTGAATTCGCTGATAAATTTCCTGATAAAATCAAAGACAAAAATCAATTACAAAGAGTTATTGGATACTTCAATCATGTTTCAGATTTTTTCTCTAATCTTAGACAACTCTGTCAACCTTTATACCAGAGGTTATAAAAGAATCCTTGTGCATGGACACAAGAACACACAAGAGTCGTTCAACAACTTAAAGAAAAGGTTAAATCATTACCATGTTTAGGCATTCCTAATCCTCAAGCATTCATGATTGTAGAAACTGATGCATCTGATATAGGATACGGAGGAATTTTAAAGCAGCGCATTCATACAGCATTTCATGAGCAAATATTCATTCAGGCATATGGATAGGACCACAAAAAAATTATTCTACTATCAAAAAAGAAATTTTATCAATCATTTTATTCATTTCAAAATTCCAAAATGATCTCTATAACAAAAAATTTCTTCTTCGGATTGATTGTAAATCAGTCAATGAAGTTTTACAAAAGGATGTCAAAAATATTGTTTCAAAACAAATTTTTGCAAGACAGCAAGCTATTCTTTTGGTTTTTGATTTTGATATTGAATTCATTAAAAGAGAAAACAATTCGATTCCTAATTTTCTTACCAGAGAATTTCTCCAAAATAAAAACTCAATATCTCAAACTACTTTTTTCAGGACAAATGGCAGATAAGAAAGGAAAAGCACCACAGACTCCTCAAAATTACGCTCTCATGTCAAACCTAAAGACTCAAAACCGATTCCAAACTCTTAGCTATGCCAACATTATCCAAATACCACCAAAGCCTATTCAAAAGACTACTCCACAAGCTCCACCAAAACAACTATCTCCATATATCTCAAAGGAATCCATTGAACATATCATGTTCTCTCCTCTATCCGAAGACGAACCAGACTTCCGATAAATTCATCAGTTTATCTCTCCGTTCTTTCCTCAGGACACCTACTTCTATCCCGATGACCCAATGACTCAATGAAGACTCAAAAGTCTTATGAGCTTATTCTTGTCGATACAAAATCCGTCGAGATTAAGCATCACTATGATCCCAAAAATCCTCAACAAATTTCCTACTCAAACTGCAAAATCCTCACTATACAAAGCATAAAAAAATGGGCATTCTCGTGGTCATATAAACAATTTTCAGTACCCCTCCAATCAGAAGGATACACATTTCATGATTATCGAATGGCATGGACTAGAGCTTTTTATTTAAGACATTCACGCACTCATTGTTTTTCTCCTTCAACAAGATCATTTCAAAAACATTTCCAATTTGGTTCAATGACTCCTGGGTACTTCTTGGAAACATCCCAGAAATTCTTCTTCCATAGATCAAACCATCCTACGAATTGTTCAAATCCAACACAAAAGTTCCAGAATCCCAACATTTACTACAATTCCACGCAACCTTCGGCGTTCCCTGAATATTTTGTTGGAATTTCCAAAATTATCAGTATTATCCAGCTCCACAGCTAAAATCCATCGTACGGAAATTCAAAGTTAAATGGTGGAATACATACGACATCAAATATTGTTCCACCACCATTGTTCAGGAATTTTTCAAAATCAGCAAACTTGCCAAAAAAGAAATCCAAGCCATTACCACCTTCACCGACTACCCCAATTAAGCAACCTTCAGCAGTTCAGATTCCAGCAACGCCACCAACTCCAGCACAAATCAATGAAGCATTCCTACAGTTTCAACAAATTCAACAAATACTTTTATTTTTCCAGCAAACACGCAACGTTTCAATCGAAGACTCAACATCATCAACCCCGCCTCAACATAAACCCATTGGCGGTCCTTATTCTCAAGATCCAAACGACAACGACTATGACTACCACATGTAAATAAGTTCCCAAAAAAAAAAATCCTGGTGGGAAAAGATAATATCACTCAACACAGTCAAAAGGGACAATAATTCAAGAATCCCATTGTTTCGGCAAAACGACAAGAATCTCACTATTCAAAACAGTAATCGACAAAAAGCATTATTCATCTACAGTGCCGTCGTGTCAACAGCTCCAGGAAAGAATTTACATCAACTCAAATCAAATCATCAGGAATCAAGAGGACAACATCAAATCACATAAGGAATCCAAGAAAGAATCGAGAGGACAACATCAAATCAAATCAACTCAATACCGGCCACTTCGCGGACTTCAAAAGACTTCAATTCCGTCAAAACTCTATAAATTGATGTATTCGAGAGAAAGAAAGGCAGAAGTTCTTTAGTTTCATACTTAGAACAATTCCTGCCTTTTTCATAAATCTCTCTACTACTCACTTCTGTAATTCATTCGGTGCAGGATCGCTAATCGCAGGGAAAATAATAGAAACACAGATTTTGAAAAGTACTTTTTATATTGATACTTGAAAACTTGATTACAGAATTTGAAAGAATTTTAAGTATTACATGAGTGAGTAGTAGAGAGATTTATGAAGAAGGCTAGAATTATTCTAAGTATGAAACTAAAGAACTTCTGCCTTTCCTTTTCTCGAATACATCAATTTATAGAGTTTTGACGGAATTGAAGTCTTTTGAAGTCTGCGAACTGGCCGGTATTGAGTTGATTTGATTTGATGTTGTCCTCTCGATTCTTTCTTGTATTCCTTCTGTGATTTGATGTTGTCCTCTTGATTCCTGATGATTTGATTTGAGTTGATGTAGATTTTTCCTGGAGCCTGTTGACACGACGGCACTGTAGATGAATAATGCTTTTTGTCGATTACTGTTTTGAATAGTGAGATTCTTGTCCTTTTGTCGTTTTGCCGAAACAGTGGGATTCTTGAATTATTGTCCCTTTTGACCGTGTTGAGTGATATTATCTTTTCCCACCAGGATATTTTTCTCTTTGGGAACTTATTTACATGTGGTTGTCATAGTCGTTGTCGTTTGGATCTTGAGAATAAGTGTCACGCCCCGACCCGCCCCGGGCCCCGCACCGCCCAAGCCCCGGCCGCACCACACGGTCGGTCCTTCGAAAAAGTGGATCCACTTAGTTGGTGACCATTCAAGGCCTCCCAAGTATATCAAGGCAATTTCCCTTCCCAGATATGGGACAATTCCTTCCCGTTGGGCTCTTATGGCCCAAGGCCTTCTCCATAGGCTAAGGCCCATTACATTGGGTATTACATTCACCCCACCATAGGACACGACGTCCTCGTCGTGCAGGACGGGTCGCAGACGGACGTCCATGCCCAGTCTCTCCCCTGTCCCACGAGACCCTGGCATACGCACTCCACCCCCGCCTATACCCGGCGGGGCAATCCGGCATGCGCACCCTGCCCGTATCCGGGACCGGGGTTACTCTGATACCATTTCTGTCACGCCCCGACCCGCCCCGGGCCCCGCACCACCCAAGCCCCGGCAACACCACACGGTCGGGTCCTTCGAAAAGGTGGATCCACTTAGTTGGTGACCATTCAAGGCCTCCCAAGTATATCAAGGCAATTTTCTTTCCCATTTAAGGGATATGGGACAATTCCTTCCCCTTGGGCTCTTATGGCCCAAGGCCTTCTCCATGGGCTAAGGCCCTTACATTGGGTATTACAATAAGGACCGCCAATGGGTTCATGTTTAGGCGGGGTTGATGATGTTGAGTCTTCGGTTGAAACGTTGTGTGCTTGCTGGAAAAATTAAAGTATTTGTTGAATTTGTTGAAATTGTTGGAATGCTTCATTGATTTGTGCTGGAGTTGGTGGCGTTGCTGAAATCTGAACTGCTGAAGGATGCTTAATTGGGGTAACCGGTGAAGGTGGTAATGGCTTGGAGACAGCTTGGATTTCTTTTTGGGCAAGTTTGCTGATTTTGAAAAATTCATGAACAATGGTGGTGGAACAATATTTGATGTCGTATGTGTTCCACCATCTAACTTTGAATTTCCGTACGATGGATTTTAGCTGTGGAGCTGGATAATACTGATAATTTTGTAAATTCCAACAAAATATCCAGGGAACGCCAAAGTTTGCGTGGAATTGTAGTAAATGTTGGGATTCTGGAACTTTTGTGTTGGATTTGAACAATTCGTAGGATGGTTTGATCTATGGAAGAAGAATTTCTGGGATGTTTCCAAGAAGTACCCAGAAGTCATTGAACCAAATTGGAAATGTTTTTGAAATGATCTTATTGAAGGAGAAAAACAATGAGTGCGTGAAAAGTCTTAAATAAAAAGCTCTAGTCCATGCCATTCGATAATCATGAAATGTGTATCCTTCTGATTGGAGGGGTACTGAAAATTGTTTATATGACCACGGGAATGCCCATTCTTTTATGCTTTGTATAGTGAGGATTTTGCAGTTTGAGTAGGAAATTTGTTGAGGATTTTTGGGATCATAGTGATGCTTAATCTCGACGGATTTTGTATCGACAAGAATAAGCTCATAAAACTTTTGAGTCTTCATTGGGTCATTGGATCATCGGGATAGAAGTAGGTGTCCTGAGGAAAGAACGGAGAGATAAACTGATGAATTTATCGGAAGTCTGGTTCGTCTTCGGATAGAGGAGAGAACATGATATGTTCAATGGATTCCTTTGAGATATATGGAGATAGTTGTTTTGGTGGAGTTTGTCGAGTAGTCTTTTGAATAGGCTTTGGTGGTCTTTGGGTAATGTTGGCATAGCTAAGAGTTTGGAATCGGTTTTGAGTCTTTAGGTTTGACATGAGAGCGTAATCTTGAGGAGTCTGTGGTGCTTTTTCTTTATCATTTTTCCTGAAAAAAGTAGTTTGAGATATTGAGTTTTTACTTTGGAGAAATTCTCTGGTAAGAAAATCAGAAATCGAATTGTTTTCTCCTTTAATGAATTCAGTATCAAAATCAAAAACCAAAAGAATAGCTTGCCGTCTTGAAACAATTTGTTTTGAACCAATATTTTTTACATCATTTTGTAAAACTTCCTTGGCTGATTTACAATCAATCTGAAGAAGAAATTTTTTGTTAAAGAGATCATCTTGGAATTTTGAAATGCATAAAACGATTGATAAATTTCCTTTTTGATAGTAGAATTTTTTTTTTTTTGTGGTCCTATCCATATGCCTGAAGGAAATCGAATTATTTACTCATGAGATGCTGTATGAATGCGCTGCTTTAAAATGCCTCCGTATCCTATATCAGATGCATCAGTTTCTACAATCATGAATGCTTGAGGATTAGGAATGCCTAAACATGGTAATGATTTAACATTTTCTTCAAGTTGTTGAACGACTCTCGTGTGTTCTTGTGTCCATGCACAAGGATTCTTCTGTAACCTCTGGTATAAAGGTTGATAGAGTTGTCTAAGATTAGGGAAAAAATCTGAAACATAATTAAGGCATCCAAGAAATCTTTGTAATTGATTTTTGTTTTTGATTTCATCAGGAAATTTATCAACAAATTCAATGGCTCTTGCTATTGGTTTAATCGTTCCCTGATGAATATCATGTCCAAGAAAGCAGACTTTTACTTGAAATAATTTCATTTTGGATGCTAAAACTACTAAACCACTATGCTTGATAGTATGGAAAACCGAATTTAAATGTTTGAAATGTAGATCTAGTGTTTTTTAAAAGACTAACACATCATCAACATACACAATATTAAAGCTTGTATAAGGATTAAAAATATCGTTCATAATTTTTTGAAATTCAGAAGGAGCAGTTTTTAGACCAAAAGGCATTACATTCCATTCGTAGTGTCTGAATAGTACTGTAAAAGCCGTTTTGTAGCGATCTTTCTCCGCCACTTGGATTTGCCAAATTCCGCTTTTCATATCAAACTTTGAAAAGACTTGAGCGTCATATAATCTTGCAAGGAGATTTTTCTTGTTGGGAATAGGATAATGTATCCATTGAAGGACTTTGTTGAAAGGTTTGTAATTGATAACAAGGCATGGAACACCTCGTTCAAGCTCAGCTTGGTTCATGACGTAGAATGCTGAACAACTCCAAGGAGACTTGGAAGGTCTAACGAGTTTTTTGTCAATGAGGGTCTGTATCTTTTTTTTTTTACAGATTTCAAGATATTTTTGATTCATCTGTATAGGTCTTGCTTTTGTGGGAATATTGGATTCTTGAAAATCCTTTTCGCAGGAAAGCTCAATGATATGCTTCTTACGTTCCCAGAAGACAATTGGGAGATCGAAGCATATTTCTTTAAGGAATTTGTCTTGGAGATCAGAGATGCGTGTTTGAATGCTGGGGTTTTTGAGTCATTCTTCGACATGAAGATATGAGATTTCCTTTTTCAAGGATGAGATATTAGCTTTTTTTGCTTTCAGAAGGTTTATCTTTTGATAAATAGAGGAGGATTGTAGAACTTGAAGGTCTTTGGGCTACATGGGTAGGATCCATTTAAAGGTGATCCTTTGTCCTAAAACGTTTGTGGATAGGCCGTTTTGATCAACTTGAAAAGAGTAAATTTGGGTAAGAAAAGGAGTGCCTAGGATGACCTCCTTATGGACATCTTCAGCAAGGATGAAAACACAACGAAAACAATAGTTTCCAATGCTAACATCCACTTTTCATATCAAACTTTGAAAAAATTTGAGCGTCGTATAACCATGCAAGAAGATCTTTCTTGTTAGGAATAGGATAATGTATCCATTGAAGGGCTTTGTTGAGAGGTTTATAATTAATAACAAGGTGCGGAACACCTCGTTCAAGCTCAGCTTGGTTCATGACGTAAAATGCTGAACAACTCCAAGGGGACTTGGAATGTCTAATGAGTTTTTTTGTCAAGGAGAGTCTGTATCACCTTTTTACAGATTTCAAGATACTTTTGATTCATCTGTATTGGTCGTGCTTTTGTGAGGATATTGGATTCTTGAAAATCTTTTTCGTAAGGAAGCTCAATAATATGTTTTTTGCATTCCCAAAAGGCATTTGGAAGATCAAAACAAATTTCTTTAAGGAATTTGTCTTGAAGATCATAGATGCGCTTGAAGATCATAGATGCGTTTGGAATGCTGGAAATTTGAGTTGTTTTTCGATATGGAAATACGAGATTTCCTCTTTCAGGGAGGAGATGTGAGCCTTTTTAGCTTTGAGAAGATTTATCTTTTGATAAATCGAGGAGTATTGTAAAACTTGAAGATCTTCGGGCTGCATGGGTAGGATCCATTTAAAGGTGATTTTTTGTCCTAAAACATTTGTGACCGTCTTGATCAACTTGAAAATGATAGATTTGAGTAAGGAGCACAGCTAGGCACCAAGACGCTGCCGGATCCTGCACCCAGCATGCCACCCGGCACGTAAAACGGTGTCTTTTAGCAATATCTTGTTGTTATATTAAAACTATATGTGCTTCTCCACTTTAGGCACAATCATACATCTTCTTTATCTCCAAGATTCACACTTACATTATTGTTATCAATTCTTCTTTTGCTAAACATACATTTCACCAATCCTACTTACATTTCAACTTCAAAGAACTTTTGTTACAGAAAGTTATTTTTTAAAAAAGAAAAAGAAATCAACATACTCTTATGCAACATGTGCAACTGCAGTTTTTTTATGCAATATGATCATCATTGGATAGAACGTGAAGTAAGCATAATGTGAAAGTATTCTTACAAGCTCTTCTTCTTGTTTACGACGTAATTCAACCCTTTGCCGATGACGGTCTCGTAAAACATTCTGCAAGTTATCAAGATTGTCTCCAAGGATTGCTTGTGCAAATGTTGGATCATTCTGCAATGTAAAAGTTGATATTCAAGAGAGATAAACAATGTTTATGAAGAATATTTCATAAAGTTGGAAGCAAATAGTTGAAATCTAATTAGAGTAAATAACTGCAGAAGACTCTAACAAGACAATGAACAAGATAAGGAAACTTCTGCATCATACGGGACAGTAACTAAAGATTTGTCAAAATAGCTATATGAGACTGCCTTTAGTTATGTTCGGGAACACTGCAACCATCCATCGGAATCATCGGATAAATTAGAAAGAAATGGTAACCAAAGTTATGCTTCATTGTATCATTCTACTATTAGCTGACTATCAAAAATATAGAGATGACAGAACTAACTACTTTGGGGGGAAAAAAATTAGCTACCACTTCAATTATTATCATCATTCCTCTTTGTCCGGTACTAACTGATGGGTGTGTATTTATATATGCTATTTATCTATTTATTAGCTGAGGACAAAGAATTAATGGTATTCCATTAACCCCTGAAAGAATGATGCTAGATTAGGGAATAAGCAACTGTTGCCAAACTTTCATGTCCACCAAGCAAACCAGTCGACGCAACTGGAACTTCAAAAATGAGTTCGTAAGTATACAGCATGAAACATGATTAAAGCACATCAACTCGGTCATTAACATAAAAGCCTTCAATCACGAGAAGTTTAGGCATAAACAGTTCACATTATTCTACTTTGACAAGATGTTTTAATTATTGTTGTACTAATCATGCGACAGGTAAATCCCACTAACAGGACATCAAGTATTATGGGAGGGAACAGAAAAGAAAAGAAAAGCAAAGTTCGTTGAGATCTTGAACTAACCAGCAAACTTCATAAAAACATATCCAAACAATGTTTAGGCATATATACCACATTTACCAAGAGCAAAGTCCAATGTATCAGAACTTGTGAACATCAGTTACCATTATAGAGCATTTTACTTTTCAAGTAAACATAGAAATAAAGATAAAATAAAATATAAACGCAACAACAAGTAAAATTTGTCAAGAAACAGTAGATTAGTCAATTTTCATAAATTCTACCTGATGCAACTGCGCCATAATCTGTGAATCATTTCTGATGTGCTGTTGAAAGGCGCGAGGATTCACAGCTGAACCATCAGGATTAAATCTTAATTCATTGGGTGGTGCACTAAAATGTTACAAAAACAATCGACAAATCAGTGGGTGATAAAGTCATCCAGATTAAAATATTAGATTCAAATAGTATAAGGAATTAAGCTTAAGCACAGTTACTATGAATCCAACGTTTACCCAGCATCAAGAACAACCATCATGATGAGATCTCCCTCTCCTACTCCAAGAGCCCGCAGTCTATCAGAGTTACGTACCTCCTGCCCATTATAATGAAGTTGTTGCCGCTGCAATGACACACTTGTCTGTAGAAAAAACACATCAAGCAAATTCACAAACCACATTAAAATATAAATCACAAAAGCAAGAAACTTAACAATGGAAAATAAAACCATTTTTGTTGTATAACAAGCCTTCAAAATCATGTATCAATCTACATGAGATCTTATGGTGGCAATTACCCCCACCGAACTTGAGTAAAATTCAAGAGTACGTATGTCTACAACATGGATTCGGCTACATGAAAGTACGTTCTAAACCTTGAAGTATCACTCTTAAGTATTACTCCATTTTTAACCTACATCACCAATGTTATCTCACTCATTTCATAGTCAGTACACCAAGAGACTGAAGGAGCAACTAGCAGACAGGGCGTATAAGCGGCTGGTGAAGCAGCTTATAGTAGTAAATGACAATCTTTTCTTTTATTTTCTTTTAATGAAAGTAGTAAGAAGGAATATCATGAATGCTCGCATTCATTTTTTTTCATTAAAATTCGTGAGAAATTTCCCAAAAAAAAGGAAAATATCTTATATAATATATTAACTTAGCTATGATATTACTTTTGTCAAGATATATTATTAATATTATCATAAAAACACCTTGTGGGCAAGGTCATATGGTAAATTACAAAATCTTTAGCACGTACATACTGACAGATATAATTTTTACAAACTGCAAATGAAAAGGTGAGATGGTGTTATCAAAAACATCAGAACTGATTGACAACAATTAGTGAAGAAAATTTTGTTTATTTAATAAAAATACTATGGAGAAAAAAAGCTACTTTAATATAGAACAATGGAAAACATATTGATAAAACAGATGACTAAAACCATGCAATTCCTGTTCACTTATAGCAATTGCATAATCCAAGAAATAACAATTAAAACCCCTTTCTTTTATAATTGAAGCCTTCAAACACCTACTTGCCAGAGCCATGATATAACCAAAAATCTTTTAAAAAAGTGTGTTTAGTTGTATAACTGATTAGCACTGCTACTAAAAGAAATTAGTGTAGACTGTCATAAGTTTAGAAGTTTTGCCAAGTTTCCTTTTTTTCGAACTTCTATAAAACTTCTGTACTAGTTCTGGCTACAGGAACAAAATGTCTTTTATAACTGTAACCTTGAAAAATATAAATTCACCAGAAAATAATTTTCTAGAGACCGGTCCCTATTCGGTGAAGACCATCAATGTTACAAATCTAAAGAAAATTTTAACTTCAAAATTACATATTTTGTTGTGACGTATAACATTGTAATTCAAACGTTTACAAAAATATCAAAAATATTCTAATAGACCATAAAAGTTATCGTTTAAAACTATTTTTTTTAATTACAAACTACAAAATCGTATATCACAACTAAATACACACTTAGTTATTGTAAAAAATTAAATAATATAAAAAATATTTACCTATAAATCAATTTTCTGGTCTCCAGAAAATTATTGTCACATTCACCAACTATAATCTAACTTAAGAAAGCAATTTTGCTGCAAACAACAAAAGACTCACCTCAACCTCTAAAAGGGCCTTCACATTTTCCACCTGCGAAAAATAAGAAAACATGAGTAAAGATCGTTGAAGATCAAGGATTTTGACACGTATAATTAAAGAAACTCAAAGAAAGGGAGATGACTAACGGATTCGTCAGGATCGACGTCGAGGGTGATGAACTGCTCATCGGAGGTCATGACGGTGATCTTCATCGTTTATCTTCGACTAATTTGGTTCTTGGTTGAGGCTTCAGATGAACTTGGTCTTTTTTGGGGGATTGTGTGATCGCGTTAGATCTTATTAGTGGCCTATATATGCAAAAAAAAAGAAAAGATAGCGGCTTGCGCGACGGTGTTTTTTAGTGAATGCGGCAACCGGTTTTTTTTTTTAGATTATCGTAATAGAACACGTAATACGAATGCACGTCCCGTAAATATCTTAAATTCAAGAAAAGTACTCATGTCTAGTCCTAACCGATATTTTGAGATTTGAGTACAGACTTTCTATGAACGGAGGCTTCTGCCACGTGATACATATAATTTTTTAAAAATCTTGCGAGAAATTTTACTCCACACAGACTCGAGTCTGGATGGTAATACTTCTTGAGACACCCCCATCCAGTTAAGTAACTGCGCTCGGTTTTTAATTAACTACTATCTTTTTTAATTAATTAAAATTAATTTTAATTTATTTTATAAACTTTACTAAAATAAAATGCTACCGCCAGTCAGCACGACGTAGTTGATTGTACTTGCATGATAGTAAATGCAAGTTAAACTGGCGATATCTATCGCATGTCTGACTGGCGATAGCTAAAGCCAATCAAAATGGCGATCCAGACGCTACTGCAAATAGCGTTTCTGCTACCTGCCCAAACCGAGAGCATCCGCACTCTCCTTCCCCCACCCAAAAGCCCCCCCCCAAACACCAATCCCACCCCACTCAGTTGTCAGGGTCTGACCTCACGGCGGATCGCCGGAAACAGACAGGAAGGCGCCAGAGGTCCAACGACAGCTGTAAGTTACTGATTATCTTCTGCCACTTTGTAGTTAGTTATAACCACCATTAAACCTCCGCCGTCCGTTCACGCTTGAATCAACCGTAGGATTTAAAGAAACTTTGAAGTGTTAAGCTTCGACGCTAGCCGTTGGATGTGATTCGCAGCCGTTGGATGAAGAGCATAGGCAAGACAAACGCGTGCTGATCACATGCAAGGGCACAATTGTAAATGTCACATCGTCTTCTTTAGCTATAAAATCTAGCTCACAAGCTGCTGTTTTGGTTGTTGAATACAGAACAGAACAGAGTTGTTTCTTCTCCATTTCTTCCATTTAGTTTTGTTTTTCTTGTATTTTTTATTCCTAGCTTCATCAAAATTGTTATCATTTGATTCCAGTTGAAATTCAGGGATTATTAGTTGATTTGTTCTGAAATTTGCAATTGCGAATTCGTGTTCGATGAAATGCTCGCCGGCGTATTTTAGGTGTTTTTGCCAGAGTTCGTCCGATTGATGCAGGATCGTGACATCGGTTCTATGTAGCACAGACACTCTAAAAATATCGACGTGTCCGTATCCGTGCACATGTCAGACACGACACTCCTCGGACACGTCCGGACACGCCACGTGGCGTGTCCGGAAAAAAATTAAAAAAGAAAAGTCGGACACGCGTGTTAGATACTTCTTTCGGCGTGTCCGACACGCGTGTCAGTATTTATATCATTTTTTTAAATAATTGTTTTTTTGTTTATTTTTTTTATAAAAGAGTTAAATATTATTTATAATAGTGGTAAATAATATAATATAGTTATGCATTCAGATATTATATTTTTTAGTTTTAGTTGATATAATTAAACTCTTAGTGTTTAGATTTATTTTAAGGATGCGAAATTATATTATTTATAGACTTATTATCGAATGCTTGTATTCACTAATATTTAAATATTTTGTATAAATTATATTTTAATTATTTAAATTTTTTATTGCCGTGTCGGAACCGTATCCGTGTCCTTTTTTTTTTTTAAATTGCCGTGTCGCCGTGTCGTGTTCCCGTGCCCGTATCCGTACCACCTAGCATCGGTTCCCTCCTTTCCCCTCCCCCAAGTAGCATTAGCCACCACTCCTTCCTCTGTAAATCTCAGAATAGTATAAGTAAAACTCAAATATAAGTACAAAAGCAAATATATAATCCAAATATAAACACACCGCTAATATAAGTACAAACTCAAATATATTATTTACAGAAGCAAATATATAGTTCAAATATAAATACAAATCCCAATATATAACTCTGTACAATAACAATATATAAACACAATTATAATTCAAATATAAGTACAAAATAGAATATATGTTTCAAATATAAATACAATATCAAATACAAGTAGAAACTCGAATATATAACTAAAATATAAGTACAAATATATTAGTACAAACTCAAATATAATAAAAACTTAAACTTAAATTATCTATATTTTATATACAGATTTTGGTGGTCTTTTTTTTCTTTATGGCTCCAATTTGGAAACAATCTTTTGTTCGAAAAATTAGTTTGGATCAAATTCGAACTTGACTTAAAAACCCATTTTTTTTTAAATAAGTAAAAATTGAGTAGATCTCTGCTGAACTCAGACTTGATTTGTTTTCAAGTCTTTGTTGTTTAATTGCGTGGAAGCCTTTCGGTCCACTAAATGGTTTGTAAATTTCATTTGGGGATGAATTAGAATATTCGGACTAGAATTTAGCTAATTAGGCCGTAATGTCAGTGGGGAGAGGGAGGGGAGAGGAGGGGTGTTTGAGCACTGATTTGAGCTTAAGTAATTAAACGAGTCAAGCATTGTGTGACTCGATTCGTTAGGCTCGCGAGATTAAACGAGCTTTTCTAATTTATTAAAAAAAAATTACAATATGATATTTAAACGATTTGAGCTCGAACTCGGCGTAATTAACGCAATCGATCCGAACTCAATTCGAGCTCAGCTCAGTTGATACAAACGAGCTGAGCTTGAGATTTTTTTGAGTCGAACCGAGTTCGAACTCAGTCTTTTGAGCTCAAGCAATTAAACGAGCTGAACATTGTACGACTCGGTTCATTAACCTCACGAACCTAAACAAGCTTGTATGTTTTATTCAAAAAAAAAGTTTTACGATAAGATTATTTAAACTGTTTGAGCTCGAAGTAATTGATACCATCGATCCGAGCACAAGTCGAGCGTGGCTCAGTTAATACAATTGAACTGAGTTCAAAATTTTTTACATTGAGTCGAATTCAAGCTTAATCTCTAAAACTTATTGAGTTCGAGTTTAAATGTAAGCTTGAACTAAACTAAATCGAGTCGAGCTTAAATTTAATACGCTACGCTCCAAGTTGGCCAGTTTTTAGCCTAGGCGGCACCGTCCACAGGCTGCTTGCTTTTCGTATCTCATGATTCATTACTCGTTCAATCTCGCTTCCATTTCGTTTGCTCTTTCTCTTTCGCCTTCCACACCGTCTCTTTCCGGCCGCGAGCTTTCTTCGTGGTTGATCGCACTGTCTCCGGCTCCCCTCACTGCCGCAGAGTCACGTACTTGTCTCTCCGTTTACGCCGCCGCGGGGGTCACCTCCGATTTATTGATTTCAAATTCTTTTCAAGGTATTTGAGTGCAGCCAATTGACCCCGGCTATGATTATGTATGTTACCCCGAGTTACCGCAAGCTCGACGTGAAGGAAGTAGTAAACAGTCGGCACTGGCTAATCTAGGTGACATCGACGGTTTTGAACAACGAGTATAAGTCGGAGTGTAGAGGTAATGGGTTTGATGGAAAATGGCAGCTAACTTCAGAAGATGATATATTAAACTCAATCGAAGACGATATGTTCCTTATAGAGTTGATGTATGAGAAGCTGAAATATACAGGATCCAAGGTAAAGGAAATGATTGAGTGCATGGATGAGAGTAGGTACGATGTTGCTGAAATCCGAGAGAGTTTCATCGATGAGGGGGGACTTGGCAGTGTGGGCTTGAGCTGCATCAGGCATTTGCGTGGTGTCCAGCATGGTTCCCAGATTCTAGAAGCTCTGAGGAACAGAGGAAGGATGTTGAGGTGCCTCTCGGGAAAGCTTTGAAAGTGGCGCTGGAACGTCTCCAAGTGAAGGAGGCCGATGTTTTGAACTCTCACAAAAGAGTTATACAGAAGTTAGTTTGAAAGTTGCACAAAATACTTATGAGTTAGTAAGGAGAGTTCAATTTTCTAATCTTATATGGTTAATATATGATAGTACAATTCTAAATTGGGTTATCGTTCTTCTTAATTTCTTGCTTTTTCACTGTTCTGAGTTTCCTGCAAAGTAGCATTCTGGAAAAAATACAATGTCTGTGCCTAACATAAATGTAGAGCCGAATAGTTTTTGTACCTGTCGTTCACTCGTTTGGGATACATTCATAGTCCTAAGTCTGACATAGCATCGGCTCAACTGCCGGCACCAGTGTTTCCTTCAATCTACCGTAATCCGGCTACGTAAGAAAGAATGACGCGCTCCTACTTGCGAGTGAGAGTAAAAGAAGCGAGAGTATTTTCTTCCATGATGTTGTCCATTCATCCAAATTGTTTCGGAAAATAATAGCATTCACTGGACCTACAATCTGTTATTTTTATGTGTTATCATAGACTTATATGTTTCACAAGCTAACATTTTAGAGACTTCCTTGTTAATCCGCAAATACCAATGTGGCCTATATTAAACTATTTTAAATTGTACCTTTCTTATAGACAGTTCAAAAATATATTATGGGTTTATAGTAACTATCAATAATGATTTTTACCATGCCGACTTAACAATAGACTTAAACGGACACCGATGCATATCAAGTTACTACTGCTACGCAGTTTGCGCCTTGCATTCGTCGGGGCGTGCCTCGCCTTGCGCTTGCGCCTCGGTTCGAGGACCCTATTTGCATCTTATTGCATCTTGCGCCTTTGACAATATTGGCCTGCTGTGCATCTGACCTGCTTCTCCTTGAGGAGTTGCTGATACTTCGATCATTTTTGCTTGACCGAGTCGGTACCAATATGCTAAGTACATATCCAAAGTGCGTCCAACAAGTAGGAAAAACTCTGAACGTGCTTAATTAGAAAAGGTATGTGTTCTCAACATTCTTACTTTTTCAATAGCTAGCTACACTAGAAATTTTAGGAACTCAACTAAATCTGATGCAAACTTTAGTAGATGTGCTAGTAACAAAATAGGATATTATCATGAATTTGATTGTATTTTCTATGTCTTACAAGATAGAAGCTAAAGAAGTTCACCATGCTCCCACTTTCTGAGATCTAATCAAGTTGAGTAATTGAAGAATGTACTGCTGCCAAGCTAATGACTTTGCATAACTCCCAAGAAGCAACATCTACTAGAAGATGATGAAAAAAAAAAAAAAAATCCTGTATCCTTGGTCTAGTAATTCCAGGTCAGTATTCCCTCCTCAAAATGTAAAAGTTGTGTATCAATGACCTATCCCTGGCTGCGGATTTGCATTTGGAGACGGCGGACTCCAGGGTTGCCTGGTACCAAGTAGTCTTTTGTATTGGTGAAATTTCTTCCCTTTTATGAGCCCTGTAAAAAGAAACATACATGATGAAGAAGAAATGATCAACTTAGCTTTGAGCCATAAAAGATAGATTAGGAAATAGTTTAGAGACCTGGAGCAGATAATTGGAGGGGAAGCTTTCTCGATTCAGCCATAGAAGAACAAGCTAAAAGTAGCATAAGAATCATCAAAGCAGTCTTGCGATTCTTCTCCATTTACACCAGTAATGCTTCCTTGTGTCACAGCATCAGAACAAGTGTTCTGCTACGATAATATATGCGGAAAAAGTTTGGGTTTTTGTCGAAAAGATCTCTGCCTTGCAAAACTTTCTCAAATAAGACCCTAGTTTTTTTGAGAAACTTACACAAATCAGTCGAATATACATATATATATATAATATTTTTTTTTTTTAAAGTTGGATATGGTAAAAATAGATTTTGGTGTGCGCTACGATTTTATATTCAAAGTTTTTCCAAAGATAATGCTTATGCTTCTAAATAGATAGTTTAAGGCACGAAACTCTTTTTTTAATAAGTTAAGATTTGGGAGAACCAAAGCATCTTTTTGGAGGTATTTTTTTGAAAAAAATTGAATACAAAGTCATAGACTACACTAAACTCTTTTTTTCATATTTACAATTTTTTCCCAAAAATATTAATACATATGTCTTTTGGCTTGATTAATAATGTTGGAAAAAAAATAGAGGTTTATTTGTAAGGACGGTACAAAAGCAAGAGCTAATTTGTAATTAACCTTAGAAAATTATAGTCTATTTTAATGGATTATCCAAAGTCATATGTATAAGTAAATCATTTCACACATAGTCAATCTTGGATAGTCAAGCAGTTGGAAAATTTATGCTAAACCAACTTATACGTTGCTTTTGAAGTTTGAAGCGTCAATTGAAATCCAAGGTTTAAGATGCAGGACGGCACACGACATGTCAATCTTGGATAGTCAAGCAGTTGGAAGATTTATGCTAAACCTACTCACACGCTGCTTTTGAAGTTTGAAGCGTCAACTGAAATCCATTTATTTGGTAGTTAATTCAGAAATAACGTCATAATTATGATATCTTCGCTGGACATTTGTATTTTTATGTCCCCATAATTCATATTATATTTTTACCCGTAATTGTGTTAAATGACGAAAACGTGATTATCATCTTTTGAAAGACGAGGACGCTTAACTTGACAAGAGCAATATCGTCATTTTACATGGTCAAGCGGGTATAAAAATGTTATTTCGAATTAGGAGGGATATTTTTATAATTCTGAATTATCGGAAAGCGACCCTATGTTTGTCAATGTAGAATTCGTCAAAGTCACAATAATACTTCATTTATACCTGACATATACAAATTGATAAACAAACACCAACCATGTTGACCTACAACCATGTGAAGCATTTTTTTTTTTGGGTTTCTGAAACACTCCAGAGTCCAGATTAATTAGTTCCTTATTGCTTCAGATTTCCCTTATGCATGAGTAAGAAAATGCATTTTGTTAGTAGTTTTTTTTCAGCAGAAACTCATGAACATCCATTCGAAACAGCGTCGTTAGATTTGACAAAAAAAAAAAGGAAAGCCAAACAAATGCATATTGGAATGGTTGGCACTTGTCCGGATCAGAGTTTACCGGAAGTCAGCTCACCTCGGCACCGAAAAGTTCTGTCATAACGAGCAAGATGTTATCTAACGAGTTTGGATAATGCCAATACTCCCTATCACTAACTCTTATCCAATTTTATTATTTACTTTTTACTGAACGAGAAGGCAATACTTTAAACTCTCGGTCATTAACTCAATTCTCAACGGGACTCTAGTCGTCTCGTCTGCTCCTCGGGCCGAACACATTCATGGTCATGTCAAGTATCATAGCTGCAAATGTCGAAAAGCAATGTCTATAAAAGTGGCAAAGGCCCCTAGATCCAATTCTACCTAAACGATCTACTTGGGAACGATTTTAACAACATATTCACTTTACTGGATTCAAATAACAAGAAGATAAGGAAGGAGATAGTGGGCGAGGTTTCTTGCCCGATATACTATGTTTGCGGTGTGTCGGTCTTTTTATGGGACATTGTTTCCAAGACGGGGTGTTCTTTTGTTTCATTCTTCCTACTGCCTTCAATGGCTCTCAAGTATGGCTTTGTCTACGAAAGACATGCTTGGATCTGGTTCTTTGATCAAGTTTGAAGTTTTTTTAAGCACCTGGACCATATATACAACCATAATAAAATTAGAGATGCAATTTTAACTGGACTTGGTCTACAGAAATTTCTTATTTGCAAAGTAGATTAGAGAGTCATCGTAGAGTGTTTAGGCTCCTTCAAAAGCCTCCTTCGAGGTATGACAGTGTATATTTACCCTTCTCTGACTCCGTTCAGATTGAACTTTTATTGGATTGTTGTTTGTTGTTGAATTAGGAAGTCATTTTAGAACTTCATTTTTCTTTTGGAAATTATCTTGGAGAAATTATACGCACACTTTTACGCGTCATAACAGATAAATCCATGAGTGGCGTGGTCCTTGATCCATTAACTGAGTCACAATCCTTCAATTTGGACAGGCTAGAAAGCTCGTATCAACCTCTATAAGGTACAAAGAAGATAAATCCTCCAGCCCTACAGATAGTATTTGTCGGATTCGAACCTGAGACATCAACTTCACTAAACAGAAGCCCCATCGTCAATCCTAAATGCCCTAGACATGTTTAGACCTACATCTAAGTCCTAGTACAGGTGATGTGACATCCCTTGATTTGGGAAAAGGACTCGGTTCCGTGGTGGGGCCGGGGCTTGGCGGGCGAGGCCCGGGGCGGGGAGCGGGACGCGACAGGTGATGCTTGCTTACATGTAAATATGAAATCAATCGAAAAGTAGAGAAAGAAATAAATATGGACTACTTTATGTATAAGTACATATCTATGTGATAAATTATAGAAACAAAAAATGCAGCTCCCTGCTGGCCTCAAGGATTTACAAGGATATCTCTCCTCTAAACAACACTAATATCTACATCATAAACAAAATTCCTCCAGCAGTACACAAACTATACTCGGAGCAATTTAGCGAAAATTTTACGACATTTTTGAACTTGTGATCCGAAGAATCTTCTTTCAGGGTACAAATGATCTTATCATTTCTTGGGAGGAAGAGTTCAGATCCAACAAAGAGTTAACATTGCTTTATTTGGGGATTACTTGCAGAGGCTATCAACTCCATGGTCAAAGAGGTATAGCAGTCCTTACTGCCTTGGTTTACAGTCCATGCTATAACCTTTAATCTATTTTTTTTTTTTTTTTCATTATACAATTCTTACCGAATAAAAGGAAGAAAAAGGTTGACAAATTATCAGTAATATAGCATAAAATTGATTCGACGGTTGTCCCCGATTTCTCCCAATTGTAGATGAATTTGACTATGTACGGCTCAAACTAAGCGGTAGCGAAATTGAGTGTACTAGAATGTTTTTGGGAGAAAGTTTGGGAGTTCGAGCACTTCATGCGTATCAACCTTGCATTACCGTATTCATGCAGAGTTAATAATATTTGAACTGTTTATTATCTGCATGTTTACGTGTTGCGTACATCTCTGCATGTAAAGCTCGCGCTTGATTGTGATATTCTTACGTGCTTATGTGTTTTGTGACTTTTTTACTTTTTAGGCCGAGGATCCTAACGGACACAACCTCCTCTAGGAATATGGTTGCATACATCAGACCCCACTCGGGCTGAATTAATACTCGGTTGTCGTTGTTGTATTGTTTTGCATTTCAAATTCATTGGCAACATTTTATGCTTCTCTTTGTCGGTTAAGTTAGTTGATCATCTGTCAACTTTCAAGATCTCTAACATTCTTCTTAATATATTTTAATAAACTTTTTTGGCCCCTATCAAATAGGCTTTTGTTGAGCAGGACAAATTGAAAGCTTTTGACCTTCCATTCTACTCACCTTCAATAAAGGATGTTAAGCTAGTAGTCAAGAGTGAAGGGTCATTTGAACTTGCTCAAGAACAAATTCTTCTGCAGAATTGCCACCTATTGGATGATTCGAAAGACAATACCGTCGTAAATAAATTTATGAGCGCGCAAAACATCACGAATGGCGTAAAGGCTATGATAGAGCCGACGCTTACTTAACACTTGGAGAGGCAATTATTGGCTGTATATTTTCAATATACACGAATAACATGGTGAATCCTCTCTCAAAGAGAAGCCAATGATAATAGTGTGGGTTATCGTCTTGAAGGTAAAATAGTGAAATAGTGAATTAAAGCAGAGTCATATATATATATATATATATATATATATATATATATATATATATATATATATACATATATATATACATATATATATATATATATATACATATATACATATATATATATATATATATATATATATATATATAGCTAATATCCACTCTACAGGAGATTAGCCCGCTACTGTCGATTCCGCAGTCATCGGATCATCGCGATCCGACGGCTGAAATTGCGCGCGTATTTTTCGTGCGAAAGTCGCTAGCAACTTTCTGCTCCGCAAAAACGCGCGTGTTTTCAGCCATCGGATCGTGTGATGCGACAACGGGTAGACAGGTGCGCCTAATCTCCTGTCGAGTGAAAATTAGACGCTATATATATATATATATATGTGTGTGTGTGTGTGTGTGTGTGTGTGTGTGTTTACAAAGTACGAAGAACATACTTGGCTGGTTTACTACCTGTAGAAGTTTTTAGCTCAAAGAGTAGTTGAAGCATGAAAATCTCTTGTTATCTTTCGAGCTTATATATGTATAAAAGAAAATGTCGAATATGTAGTTTCTATACGGTAGTTACTACAACAAAAAAGACAGATAGCGATAAATTTTTTTAAAAAAAGTAGTTCAGTTCGTTTTTAACAACTAAAATGATTTTTAGGGGCTAATAATCTAACCAATTGCGATCTTATCAACCACCTTGTATGTGCAAGTCTTACTCATTGAAGTGGTTGCATCACTTTGTGCACCAGGTTTTTGATAATACAATAAATGTCGACTAACATTATAGTGCAAATCCCTTAATACTTCGAATTATCAAAATAATTTTTAGAAACATTTTTAAAAAACGAAAAAAAAAAAAGAAATTAAAATTATGTGTGATCTACAAATTTGTGGTTCAAAGAATGATCTATATAGATATTTTGCGACGAGGCTAATAATGGGCTGCAAAGAGAGACGAATTTGCAACATGTGGATACAGGGCTTGCTATATAAAAGCCTCCCCATCATTTCATGAAGACTCTATAGACATTTTTCTACACTAAATAAATGATGCTAGTTTAATTTCAGTAGTACATGGTTTCTAAAGGAGTGACTTGATCGTTCGCATGTGCGTACGGTATTACGGTTGTTGATACTCTATTTTATTTGGGACATTTGTTAAATTTATAAGAAAAAAAAGGAAAATGGTAAATAAAAGACGCATAAATCATTAAAATATAAAAAGCAAAAAAATAAAAAAGTTAATGATAATAAAATTTAAGAAAAAATAAGGGATAATGTCTCCCCAGCCCTCCATTTTCAAACCTTTACCCCGTCAGCCCCCCAACTTTATCTCATTCCGTTTCAGCCCCTCTCTCGTTTTTCGTATTTATTTATTTCGACCATTATATTAATATTTTTTGAAAAATATTTTAACATGAAAATTATAGATTTGGATGAGATCTATAACTTTCATATTCAATATGTTTTCAAAAAAATACTTCTAAATAGATGTTTTGATGTGCCGAAGTGTTAACGGATTATGGATCCGACCCGTTAACCCGCTAAAATTTTAAAGTCCCAAAACACCTATTTAGAAATATTTTTTGAAAAAATGTTTAACATGAAAGTTATAGATCTCATTAAAATCTAAAACCTTCATGTTGAAATTTTAAAAAATACTAATATAGTGGTCAAAATGATATTGCACGTTAAACGATGAGGGGTTAAAATGGTATAATATAAACTATAGGTGCTGATTTGGGAAGGTTTTCACCCTCTAGGGGCTGAAAACGAAGTTCCCCAAAAAATAATAATTTAAAAATATAAATAAATTCAAATCAAATGAAAAATTAAAATAATAAAATAATAAAAGAAAAAAAAAGAAAGGTAATTTTTTAAATAAAATAAAAAAAGAAAAGAATATCAAATCCGATCAAAATACGGAACACTGAATTCGGCGAATCACATTCGTTGCAGAACATGAAACACGGAATGCACCAAATCAGACTCAAGATAAAACACGAAACGCAGTAATGACCAATATGTGCTCGTCACGTTAGCCTAATAGGTTGCTTTGACCGAGTCCATGCGCGGTGCTTCTCTCGAAAGGAGCTGGCGCGGCATAATTGACGCCGTCTAATCTTGATCCAACGGCTACAATCGCGCTAAGGAAGCTGCAGCGCGACGCGGCGCCAAACGGAGCGAAACCCTGAAACGCGAAATGGCGCGCGAGAATAGGTAAACGCGTGAACACGTGGGTCGATCTGTTCATGTTCGGCGAAATCGCGGGTGAGGCCCGTTAAGTGCAGGTAGAGGTGAAAACGAGCCGAGTTCGAGTCGAATATCACTGTGTTCAAGCTCGCTCGATTGATTTAGCTCGAGAAGCTTCAAAACTAAGCTCGAACTCGACTCGACTCGATAAATATAAAGCTCGAACTTGGCTCGATTATATCAACTGAACCGAGCTTGAATCGATTCGAGCCGAGCTCGACTTGAGCTTCGCTCGATTGCATGAATTAGATCGAGCTCGAACTCGAACTCGCTTAAATAATTTTGTTATAAAAAATATTTGAATAAAATAAAAAAGCTTGTTTAGACTCGTGAGCCTAACGAGCCGAGTAACACAATGCTCAAGCTCGGCCCGTTTAATTACTTGAGTTTGAATTCGTGCTCGAATACGACTCGAGCTCGATCATAATCGAGCTCCAGCCGAGCTTAAACGAGTTCAAGCCCAAGCTACTCGTGAAGAGCTCGGCTCGTTTTCAGCTCTAAGTGCAGGAACACAGGCGCAATTCGGTTGCGGCGAAACGCGTTAATACGTGACACATTGCGCAAAAGTTTTGCATCTAATATATATATATATATATATATATATATATATATATATATATATATATATATATATATAATTCGGTATCAAAATAGTTGAGTGCCATGTGGCATCTCTTATAACTCACAATATACCACATGATATTTCTATTATCTCACAATTTGATATATGGTACACTTAAACATAATAAATATGTAATCAATCATATAATTGATGAGAGTTTTGATTTATTACACATTTAATATATTAATAATTGTTGACGACTTTCCTCCGGATGGGGGAAAGAGATTTGGAGTCGCTACCTAATTTTTATGAAAAATTAGGAAACCTGGATAAGGCACGTTAGAGATTCTTTAGGTTCGTCGTCGGTTACGTGTGGGGAAGACAGGACACCCCCACAGCGCCCCTCCGAAGAGGGTACTCTTAACTAAGTGATTTAAATTTATTTAAAATAAAATTTCTATCCTTGTTCTATTTTAAAGATAAAAATATCATTAAAATACAAGAATCGGTTAACCGCCTCATCCTGACTTTAGTAATAATGTCAAAATCTAAGTGTCGAAAGTTTATGTCGCGTCCCTATTTTTTTATTGTGTGTGAAAATATTATTTTTTTATGTGTGTGAAAATATGTGTGTGAAAATATTATTGTTTTATGTGTGTGAAAATATTATTTTTTATTAAGTTGAGCTCAGTGCGTTTCCGTTTCCTCTTCATCGCCCTCTTGTAAAAATCATTGAGATGTAAACTTCGGGTAGCCGCCTCAATCTAATCTCGGTTTTGAAAGAGCTTTTTAAAATATTTAGTTGAGGTGTAAAAATCGGTTAACCGCCTCACTCTAATCTCAACTTTATTAAACTTAAAAAATTTTTGATTCTTGAAATATTTGGGATTTAGAAAATCTAGCTAAGGTGTAGAGATCGGTTAACCGCCTCAGTCTAACCTCAACTTTTTAAGCTTAAAAATCTTTTAAAATATTTAGGATTTAAAAAAATCTAGCTAAGGTGTAAAGATCGGTTAACCGCCTCACTCTAACCTCAACTTTATTAAGCATAAAAACCTTTTTATTCTTGAAAATGTGATAAAAATGACTTAATCCTTTATCCTAAGACCTAAAACTTTATAAAAAATAATAAAAATTGAATTTAGCTCCAAAATCGGTTGATTAGGATCTAAATAACTCAATTTATAGCAAGTTGGCTCGGTGAAAATTGAAAATGGCTCGATCAAAATGTAATTTGGCTAGGTTTTAGTCAATTGGCTCGGTCTAAATCGATTTGGCTCGGTCGGATTCGAAAATGGCTCGATCGGATTGAATCTGGCTCGGTCGGATTCGAAAATGGCTCGGTCGAGACCGAATCTGGGCTCGGTCCCGACCGAGCCCAGCTCGCGCGGGTTAGCCCCGCGCGTGTTAATTTCGTTTTAAGCGACGACCGGCTCAGCCGGTCGTCGTTTTTGTTGAGTTGCAGTCGGCCACGAGCTCGCGGCCGACTGACGATGGCCGGCCGGCGGCGCGCCGCCGGCCGTCGAATCCCATATATGTACCTAAGGGTTATCGACGGTCCTGGATTCAATGGCGATGTCAAAATTTGATTTCGACGACTGTATAACGAGATATCTTGGAGTGTAGTTTCGGCATAAAAACTAATTTTTATATTTCGCCGCCGTGGCTCGTCACCGGCGAAGGCACAGCGGCGCCGTGTGATGAGTACCGTGTGGAGACTACAAAAATATAGTTTTTGAGGAGTTACCTGATGTTTCGAAAAGTTGGCCGCGTTCGGTTGTTTACGAGAATAACTCCGGCGCGTGGATGGCGAGCTCTGGCAAGCTTCCCCGATCACCTTGGAAGCGTCTCTAGAGTTCAAAGATTGCTTCCGTGTGGTCCCGTGCGCTCTGCAAGGCCTCTATTTTTTCTCTCTCGAACTCTCTCACTTTTTCTCGCCGGAATCTCCCCCTGTTTCGTCGTGCTCCGAAGCTTAAATAGCGGTCGTGAGCGGCAGTTACGAAGGCAAGGTCGTGGGCGTTACGTGAGTGTGAGCGGCGATCGCGGGCGAGTGGCGATCGTGGGGCGCGGCGGTAACGGCAACGATTTTTCGATATTACATAAAAAATCCTTGTCTTTGCTAAATTGCATACACGGCTCTCATGGCTTTTGCAAAATCGTGAGCTTCTATTTTATAGTTTTTCAAAACTAGACCCTCTCGTATAAATATTCGATTATCGCGAAAATTTCTTACTCGTACGTGGTCTCGTTAGAATTATAAACAATCCTATTCGTCCAAATAGTCTCAAATTAAGCCAAAATAAATTTAATTATGTAAAATTGAGATTTTAAGCTTAATTGAGTTTATCGAGTAAAATCGGGACGATAGTCCGGACAAAATGGGATGTTTACAATAATAATTTATTAAATATAAAAAATAGTGTAAAGTTTTACTTATATTAAATATAAATTATAATAATTTTGAAGAATTTGAAAGGTCATTATCAAATTCTCAATAATCTATATATTATAATTATATATAATATATATAAAGTGGTGATCAAAATCATAATTTTCGGTATATAATTTGGTATTTATTTTTACTCTAATAATATATGATGAATATAATATAATATTTCAATAAAATAATATTAATTATATAAAATTAATATCTTTAAAAAAAAACTTAATCTTTCGAATATTACACATATATATATATATATATATATATATATATATATATATATATATATATATATATATATATATATATATATATTATAAATATAAATATTATATTTAAATATATAGTAAAAAATATATAAATATATAAAATTCGGTAGTCAAACAGTTGCACCATGTGGCATTTTAATGACTTTTTGGTGTGTAATTGGTATTTTTTTTTCTTTAAAAAGCATATGGTATCTTCATTGTCTATTAAGAGTTTAAAAATTATGTAATTAATTTGAAAAATATTAAAAGACTAAATGAAGTTAAAAAAATAATAATAACTTTATTAAATAATAATTAGTTTATAAAAAAATAATCTACGCATATGAGTAACTATTAATATAAAAGTGATAATAATACAAATTTAATAATAAAATTTATTTTAAAATATATCCATATTCTAAACAAATTATATATATAACTGGATATCATAATCATTTCACGTTTTTCTCAAATAAATTTATTATTTTATATATAACAAGTAATTATTCTCTTACTCTAATAATATGTGATAAATAAAATATAAACTTTAATAAAATTAATTTATTAAATTTAATAATAAAATATAAATATATAAAAAAAAAGTTAATATTATTATTTTATATTGATGACTAACATCCGTGCATCGTACGGGGTGCAAAACTAGTTTATTTTATAAATACATTCCATATGCAGCAAAAAAAAAAAAGAAAAGTAGAGGGAGAGAAACTGGAAAAAATAGCCGATCAAAGACAACATAGTATGTCAAAATCTACAACATCCTGTTTGCTTTTGGTATCAAAATTTCTCTTTTTTTTTATTATATAATAAATTTCTGATGATGCATGTTTAGATGAATGAAAGGTTTGATATGTTATACATCATATGATACCCTTATAAGTATAAATAAATAAAAGGAAAACCCGTTACGGGTCGGGTCTCACTCGTGACCCATGCGCCCGTGGGCGCAGCGCATACGAGCGTGAAATTTAATCTCGTGAGCTGGACCAAGCGGTCCAGCCCATTACGACGGATGAGCCCCGTCTAGTAAAAGCTTAATCTCGCGTCGGACCAGTTCAGTCCGGCCCAGCCTAGTAAAAGCTTAAATCATTTTTTTTTATTATTATTAATTTTGATTAGATAATTAATAAATTTAAAGATATAAACTGGGATGAGAATTTTCGACTCAATGAACTCGTTGGTAGGATTCTCCCTAAAATATAAAAAAAATTAAATAGTCAAATAAAAAAAAATTAAGAACGAAACCGAAAAAAATTCTCAACCCTGATAATCTATAGAGAGGATTCTCCTGCATAATATTCAAAAATACTAATAAAAAAATTAAGATATAAACCGAAAATATTATTCTCAATCCAGACAGTTTAACGGGAGGATTCTACCGTATAATATCTAAGATATAAATAAGTAATAAGTAATTATATTAAGAAACAAATCAGGAAGAGAACTCTAAACCCAAATAACTTATCGGGAGGATTCTTCCGTATAATACTAAATATAAATAAATAATAAATAATTATATTAGAAATAAATTGAGAAGTGGATTATCAATCTAGTTAATTTATAGGAAGGATTCTCTCGTAACATACCAAAATAAACAAATCAATAAATAATTTGGAAAGATGATTCTCCCAACACATATGACATATTTAAAATATTAAATAATTAAATTAAGAAACAAATATAGACAAGATTCTCGATCCACTAAACGGAAAGGTTCTCCCCTAACATAAAATTATTAATTAAATTAAATCGTGACGAGATATCTCGACCTGATTAATTTATCAAGAGAATTCTCTTGCAATTAATCATTCAACCTTATTAAATAAATTCTAAATTAGTTATAACAATTAACAAACTATATCATATTAACAAGCAAAAGATAAGACAACCTGTTTAGAAACAAAGTTAGATACCTAACATCTTTCTAACTGATAATCGATGCAAACTAACCTAACTCTCTAAAAGACCAATATATTTATTATATTTTCTTAAAATATCTTATGGGATTCCACCCAAGTTGGTTTTGCTACATTATCTTATATTGTATTCAAATGAAAATATGAATTAAGAGAGGTTTGAAAAGAGGACAATACATTGTTAGAATAGAAGGAAGATAATATATTTTTCAATATATACTCAATCCTATTACATTGTAAATCCAAATATATATATATAGCTTGACTCATACTAACATTGAAAAGGTGCAAATGAGAAAATTTGCAAAGTAGAAAGACGATTGTATTAATATGTTTCCTTTCAACCAGATGGAGTTTAGCAGCATGATGGATGCAATGTCTCATTGATATCTGAATATATCATGGACTATTGGCTCAGTTTTCTTTTAAAATAATTCTTACATATAGATTAACTTTTGCTCTACTTAATCATTTACTATGATCGGAATCGGTTTATAACGTAATCCTCTCAGAAAATCAGAATGATATATCAAGTTATTATGCATTTTCGTCAATATGCGCATAATGTTTCAGATTGAGTTGTCTTCCTATCCTACATTCTCTTTGTTGATAAGCTTTTCATTCAAGTATTTTATTGGTTTTTTGTACCTGATCTATTGGAACTTGGATTGTTCCTCAACTTCATGCTGGTTCTCGTTATTTCGGGTATCACTAAAATAAACAGCAAAAACACCTACAAGTTATGACTGTTATCGATCTGATTCACATTATTAAGATGCTTATGGAGGAAATTTATATTCAAAGGTAAAGTGACCCGAAATATTAATGATGAAAATTTTGCTGGTTTATATGCATTCATGCAAAGGTTTTCATGGTAACTACAAAGTACAAACTTTGTGATTGTGTAGGTTTTCTTCATTCTTTTGGTGCATGCCAGAACCCTCTTTTCTTTAAAGAGATTATCATAGAGAAATTTTGTCCGTAAACGGTTTATTTTTGTACGACTGTCGTAACAGATAAACCCATAGATGGCACCGACCCATATTTCACCAACTGAGAAGTTACAACCTTTCGATCTGGATAGGTCCGAAGGTTCATATTACCCTCTAAGGAATACGGAGAGGATAAATCTCCGATACCCTTGCAGGTGGCGCTTGCGGATTCGAACATGAGACCTCCGCTTTATGAGGTGAAAATTCCAACCATCCACCCTAGATGCTTTGAGCGTTAGTCATAGTTAATCTTAAAAGTAGTAGTTTAAAAACGTTGCAGATACCGATTAAGATTTAACTCATTTACAAATAGGACTAAGAACGTGGTGCTTGAGGTATTTAAAAAGTACTTGTTTAATGAGGTAGAACGGGCATAAGTTTTCCTATTACTAATAATATATCACTAAACATAGTGGAATTTGCCTTGCATGTGTTATTAACCATTATAGAAGGACCTGAGCATATACAACTTAATTACACCAAGATCTAAGCATCAAACATCCTAGTTTTTGCAGTAAAATCATACAATGAAAACCAATAAAAGAAGATGAGAACCAAATAGTACAACCGTTTAAGTTTTTGTAAATTTCTTTTTTTTTTTTTTTTTTTTGGTTATATATTATGATGCTGGCACAAAAGTGGGACATTACGACATAATTTCTTCGCAAAATCTCAGAAAAGAAAATTTTTGGTAGCTTTTGTGGATCTATAATGCTAATGAAAGAACTTGAAACACTGCAGGAATGAATTGTATATATGCAAAGATTCCTCCATTTGTCGGGTCACGTGACTTCCTTTCAAGATTAAGAACTTATCAGCCAATTTCTAAACTTTGCTCTTAAGATTGACCAGCCTTTTAACAAACACCTAAAACTTGGCATTCTCTGTTATTCATCAGGGTCATCAACACTTCTAATGCAATCTAATGCAATCATCAGGGTCATCCACTGTATGTGATTCTGATTGTATCAGAACCATCAAAATCCCCTATCAAATGTCATAAGTAAAACATTAATCTTCCTTGATTCAAGTTGTAGATCGATATAAATATTGTGAGCATTACTATATATCAGGACAATCAGGAGTTCTTATACAATAAAACTATACACTATGTATTCGGATATGTGCGGTACACATCTAGATGCATATTGTATGGTTTAGATTGTATCAAAACCATCAACGAACTCAACGAATGGAAATTTTGTAATAATACAAGTATTTGTTTAGGTTTATTCAATTGTTATTGCTGGTCATTTTATAATAACACACTAACAACCATGCACAAAACGCAGGGCACAAGAAAGAAAAGAAAAAAGACTTGTCAATATTAGAAAAACGTGATATGTATAGATGTTGCCCTATACATATATATCAGACTCAACCAGAGATTCAAACTTGATATAGAGCATAGAAGAGAAATGAAGGTAGAAGAAACACTTCACATGGTTGGTGGTAATGGTCCATCTAGCTATGCCTCCAACTCCAGAATCCAGGTTAGCTCCATATGGATTCAAACTGCTGCTATAAAACCACACTTATATATGAGTTAGAAAAATGCATTATTGAACAGGCTTTTTATGCAGATTGTCGTGAAAATGCCAATCAAAAGCGCGTTGTTAGCTTTCCGTTGTGATTTCTTTTTTCTTTTTTTTTTTTTTTTTTTTTTTTTTTTTTTTTTTTTGTCTTTTTTGGTTTTGAGATTACCGTTGTGATTTTCCTTTTTCTATAACCGGCACATTTTATACGATTGTTGTAATATATAAACCAACAAGTGGCACCGACCATGTTCCACCCAATTGACTACATAGGATATTTGGGTTCAAGAGGTAAGGTTGAAATTATTATGTGGTCATAACAATATCTTACGTGCCGGTTGGTACGATCTATACCGGACACCACATGCATATTTCGGCAATTATCGACAGCGCATGACGCGACAGTTTTTAAATCCATATTGTATGGTTAACACAGCACTGCCGCCACAGTCGGCAGGTACTAGAATGTGAGTAATGGGCTAAGATGTACTGCCACTAGTTTGGATGTCAATGCCAAAACTCCTGTGTCACTAACTCTTATCCAATTGTTGGGTTTAAGTGAGCAAGGGTCTCACTTCGCTGAAACTCTACTTTCCATAGTTTGATTTAACGTGTAAAAGGGGTTCCCCTATCCTTCCTTGTTCTTTATTTTGAGTCATGTAATACATGTTAATAAGCGATGATAGGAGCTCCTACATAAGACTTTTTGTTATATCAATATCATTCTTTTATGCTTCTTCTATGCAAAAAAAAGAAAAACAAAACGAAACGAAACAAAAAAAAAAAAAAAAAAAAAAAAAAAAAAAAAGAAATGAATTGAAATATTTTAAATGGAGGTGTCGCACAAATGTGATAATTAATGATGAATTTCTTATTCTTTGAAAGGAGGTCTCAAAAATATTATTTATTAAAATTTCACAAAAACACACCAATTTTATTCTTTATTTGTTGTCGAAGGAGAAGGCAATACTTCAAACTATGCCCTTACTAGAGAAAGCTATAGAGGACATCTACTCAATCCTCAATGGGACTCTAGTTGCAGCAGATCTTGGCTGCTCATCTAGCCCAAACACGTTACTGGTCATGTCAAGTATCATAGCCGCAATATTCAAAAGCAGTATTTATAAAAGAGGCAGAGGTCCCGAGATCCAATTCTACCTAAACGACCTACCAGGGAATGATTTTAACAGCATATTCACTTCATTGGATTCAAATAACAAGAAGATAAAGGAGGATATAGCAGACGTGGATGCCTGCCCGATATACTATGTTTACGGTGCGCCCGGATCCTTTTACGGGAGATTGTTTCCAAGAAACAGTGTTCATTTGTTTCATTCTTCCTACAGCCTTCATTGGCTCTCTCAGGTATGCCTTCATCTAAGGAAACTCATCTCTAAAAAACAATAATATCTATAAATTACTGAATAATATACCAAAATTCAGCTCCCTCCTGGCCTCAAGAATCACAAGGATAACATATCTCTAAACAATAATAACATCTATATCACAAAGGCAAGTCCTCCAGCAGTACAAAAATTATACTTGGAGCAATTTAACAAAGATTTTGCGACATTTCTGAAGTCGCGATCCGAAGAAACTCTTAGCGGCGGACAAATGATCTTATCATTTCTTGGGAGGAATAGTTCAGATCCAACAAACTGTGAGGCTAGCTTTACTTGGGGATTATTGGCAGAGGCTATCTACTCAATGGTCAAAGAGGTATAACCTTTATTTCTTTTTCTTTTTTTTTTTCTTTCAGTATCAGTATAGAATAACTATGGAATAAAAAAAAAAGAAAAAGAAAAAAAAAAGAGGAGTTGACAAATTACCAGTAATATACCATTAAATCAATGCTACAACTGTCCCCAATTTCTCCCAAACACAATTGAACCTGACTATCTACGGGTCAAAAATGAACTATGCGACAGCGAATGTTATGCTTCTTTTTTGCTAACCAAGTTAGTCGATCATCTGTCAACGTTCATGATCTCTAACATTTTCCTTAATATATGTTAATAATTTTTTTTTGTGGTCCATATCAAATAGGGTCTTGTTGAAGAGGACAAACTGAAAACTTTTGACCTTCCAATCTATACACCTTCCATGGAGGAAGTAAAGTTGGTAGTCAAGAGTGAAGGCTCATTTGAACTTGTTCAAGGACAATTCTTTGAGCAGAATTGTGACCCGTACGATGATTCGGATGATAATATCGTTGCAGATAAATTTACAAGCGCGCAAAACATCGCTAATAGCATAAGGTCTGTGATAGAGCCGATGCTTGTTCAACACTTTGGAGAGGCCATCATCGACGATGTATTTTCAAGATATACGAAGAATATGGTGAATCATCTCTCGAAGAAGAAGGCAAAGAAAACATTGTTGGTTATCGCGTTGAGGCGAAAAAGTGAAGAGAAGTAGAAATTTTTAGTATGTTCACAAGTATGAAGAAATTTTAAGCTTAAAGAGAGGTGGAAACATGAACATCCTTTTGTTATTTATCGAGTTTATATAAGTATTATAGAAAATATCCAATTTGTAGTTTCTAGATGGTTTTTTCTCCAATAAAAGAAGTTTCTATATGGTATTACTATAACAAAAAAGATGATTAGCAACTAAATAGTTTGTTTAGTCGGAAAGTATCATTTTTAACAACTAAAATGATATTTAGACGCCAATAGTCTAATCAATTGCGACTACATAAAATGTAGTCATAACATACGTAAATATTTGTATTGTCCTATAAGGTATGGAATAACAACTTAAGTACAACCAACTCTTGGATATTAAAGTTAAAAATAATTGTAGTCATAGAAGACTTTGACGATCGGAATCCCAGGATTAAAGTTATTTTAGCTGGTAAAAATTTTACTGATTAAATTTTGTATTATTAACGGCAAATATATTATTCACTACTGGGCATTCTTGTTAGATAGTGTTAGTGATGATGTGCTGGTCGCACCAATTTTTCATCTATATTTTGATACTCATCATTGAAATTGGTATCATTTTGTCCACCAGGTTTTGCAGCTTCATGTAATGCAACAAAAATATCAAAGAACGACTAATATTTAGATGCTAACCGGTTAAAAGTCAGAGCATCAAAATACATGCTTATATATTTTTTTTAAAGGTTATGATCTACGACTTTCATATTTTTTTTTAAATACTTCTAAATAGCTATTTTTGTGTAGCCGATAACGAGTACATCTAGTTCAATACGGGGGTTGATGTAGAAGTCCCCATTTCTTTCTTCCTATGCTAAATAAATGATGCTGGTTCCCAAAGGAAATTTCCGTTCTGCTATATAATCTCATATTGTATTTTAAATGAATATATAAATACACACACAAATATGTATATATATATATATATATATATATATATATATAATATGTGTGTGTGTGTGTAGCATGAAATCTTGTGATGCAAGGAGAAAAGTTCAACGCCACTGGTGACTGGTGAGGAGAGAGGGAGGTTTAAAGCCCGTGTCACGTACAGCTAATTTTCTTTAAAAATAGTAATTTAAAATTATAGATGACAATAAACATGGTTAAAATATGGTTTTTGATGTATTTTAAAAAGTAAACTAATTCTTTACTTAGCAAGGGAGTATAAAGGTTTAAAAAAAATAAATTTGTATGACTAAAATAATTTTTTTACAAATAATATAATAACTATATATATATATATATATATATATATATATATATATATATTATATTATATATATATATATATATATATATATATATATTCTTTTTTTGAGGAAGAAGTTTTATAAATCTTTATTCTAAAGTATGTTAACTGAAATCAATAGTATAAAATAAAATTTAAACTTATAATGACTAAAATTTATAAATCAATAATTATTATTCTATTTTTTGAGATTATTATATTTATTATTTTATTTAAAATTTTTAAACTTCATCTTATTTTAATTAGAGTATACGAAGAGACCCTCATGATAATTAATGCTTCTTTATTTTAAGAAAAATAGTCATAAAAATTTAAAAATTATAATATTATATGATTTAAAATTAAAATTACTCAAATAATTTAATAACTAACACAAATTTACATTAAAATTTGTATGATCTTTTTTTAGGAGAAATTTGTATAATCTTTATTCTAGAAAGTTTGATTAGCTAAGAAATTGATTGTACAAACTTATAATGACTAAAATTTATTAATAATTATTATCATACTTCTCGGGATTGTTACATTAGTTAGCTTGTTTTCAGTTTTTGGAATTTTATCTAATTTTAGTTAGAAGAAGAGACCCTACGGAAATTAATACCTCTTTTTTTTAATGTATTATATTTTATTCGTTATATATTATTAGAGTAAAAAAAAATGCTAAATGCCATATCTATTACTACATAAAAGTTGAGTTTCTTCCTCCCCGTCCTCCTTAAGCCACGTGGCATGTCTTCACCATCTTTGCATATTTACGTATACCATCTCGACTTTTTATTATTTACATTTAACCCCCCTATATCCGGTCTTTCTCCAATTCTCAAATATTAGACGTTTGTCGAAAAATAAATCCCCCTCCTCCTTAAGCCACGTGGCATGTCTTCACCATCTTCGCATATTTACGTATACCACCTCGACTTTTTATTATTTACATTTAACCCCCCTATATCCGGTCTCTCTCCGATTCTCTAATATTAGACGTTTGTCGAAAAATAAATTATAAAATTTTATCAAAAGCACCAAAGTTTTTAAAAATATACTATATGCTGTAGTGCATTTTTTTTTGGTCGGATCCTCTCATCTTTACCCAATTACTCCTTTTTAATAAACATTGGACATGTAGCATCATGCTACAGTAGTTTTCGTCCTCCTTCGCGATACATTCTCTCCTAGGTAGCACGGACACGGACACGGGCACGGGGACACGACACGGCGACACGGTAATTTTTAAAAAAATAGGACACGGGTACGGTTCGGACACGATAATAAAATATTTAAATAATTAAAACATAATCTATACAAAATATTTAAATATTAGTGAATATAATAACTTTTAATAATAAATTTATATATAATGTAATTTCGTGTCCTTAAAATAAATGTAAACACTAAAAATCCAATTATATCAACTAAAACTAAAAAAGAATATAATATATGAGTGCATAACTATATTATATTACTTACTACTATTACAAATAATATTGAACTCTTCTAAAAAAATAATAATAATTCTTTAAAAAAATTATATAAATACTGACACGCGTGTCGGACACGCCGAAAGAAGTGTCCGACACACGTGTCCGAATTTTCTTTTTTAATTTTTTTTGGGACACGTCACGTGGGAATTTTTTTTTTTTTAAAATTATTTTTAATTTAAATTACGAAAATAAAATCAAATATAAAAATTTATAAAAATAAAACGCTGTCGCCAGTTAAACTGGCGGCATCGTCCACGTCAGCGCCACCTGGCGTGGCGAAATTGCTACAGCCTTTATAACAGGCGTTAGTAGCTAACGCCAGTTTAACTGGCGATAATATAGCCGCCAGTTAAACTGGCGTTTAGTACTAACGCCAGTCTGACTGGCGTTCCAAACGCCACTTACAGTGGCGTTCAATGTTTCTAATAACCTGACCCGAGCCCAGCCCCTCCTCTCATTTCTCCTTCCCTATTTTCTTCCTTTACTTCGCCCCCCTCCCCCATTCTCAACAAATCTCGTCCCAAATCACAAAAGCTTAGTAAAATTTCATAGATCTAAATGAGAATTACATAGATCTACTAATTTCGACCAAGATCTACAAAAAATACGGTATGTATTTCTAAGTTATACGTTTTGTATTAAATTGTAGATCTAGAGTTGTATGTACTTGTAATTGAAATTATGATTGTAGATATACATTTCCGCATAGTACTAGTATTGTTTGTGAGATTTTATGATTTTTTTTATATATTTGTATATATACGGTATTTATAAGGTATACGTGTTGAATAAATTATAGTATAAATTTATATGAAAAATATGTATTATTGTACATTAGTGTAGCACGATAAATATAAATTAAATGTAATTTATGTATCCGGTCATATATGTGCAATGTGCGTAATACATTGTATATTTTGTAGGTATTTTTTAAAATATTATCTGTCTAATCGTAGTGAAATACGAAATATATATAATAACGCTATCCTGTACGACTATTTATTTATAACCGATTATATTGGATGTTTATAGATGTCGCAGCGCCAACTTATTTGTTACATGAACGGCAATATAGTGGAAGGTCCGAATGGTGTTTCTTATGATCGTCAGCCTGTCAGTGCTATAATAATACCTTCGAAATGCACATATGCCTATCTAGTCAGAAAGTTATGTAGGAGATTTCATGTTGATACGGCACAGTATTCGCTAAAAATATTTCATAGATGTCCGGTGCCGTCACGTGATGGATCTGTTACATATGTGCTAGTACCTATAGATTGCGAAAATGACATGGAAAGTCTCAACGAATTTTTTATGGACACTGTGTATATTTATTTGAATTTGGAGATGGTAGAAAATCCATCGCAGGTCCAAGTGAGCCTATTGAAAATGTCAGTGTCAGTCCAAGTGCGAGGACAACACAACCTAATAACTCAGCGAACGATCCTATATGTAATCCGTTTTCTCAAATCGAGGATTACATAGATAACGATGAAGATTCTATGAAAGTACACATGTAAACATTCCCGATGAAGGTTCGTCCGATGACGCCGAGGAGGATGGCGGAGTTGATATAAGTCCTCGCCATGCTGAGGCAGGTAATCAAGATTACTGTCAAGCCGGTCCAAGTGCTCCAGAGACATTACCACCCCATATTGTGCCTCCCTCATACACAAATCTTTGTTGGAGCGCAATTGAACAAAATGCTCCTACAGCTGCTTGGATGCAGGATACTGAGTCTACTTGGGATCCAAAACAAGAGTTTCGCACGGGAATGTGTTTTAGAGACAAAAAAGCGTTGACTCATGCAGTGAAAGCATACTCAATTGAGGTGCAGCACCAGTATAGGGTTGAATTGCGGCAAAAATGGCAAATTTATCACATGCCTTGCTCACATGCGATTGCGGCAATAAAGAAAGCAAAGCATCGTGTGCAGGATTATGTACAGCCATGTTACACGGTTGCATGGTATCGAAGTACATACGCGCCGAAGTTTAATACCATTCCAGATCAGCACTACTGGCCACCATATGACGGCATACGCTTCAGACCCGATCCTGCAAGGAGAAGAAAGATTGGAAGACCCATCACGAACCGACTACGTAACGAGATGGACTGGGTAGAGACCCCTGACGCTTGGTGCAGGCGTTGCCAACAACAGGGGCACAAATCGAAAGATTGCCCTACTATACAACGACAATGAAGTATTGGCGGATGTGGTTGACAAGTGTAGTGTTTGTATTTGATTAAATTTGTGGATGGAATGCATATCATTTGTGGATGGAATGCATATCTCCTTATTCTGAAGATATATTAGCTGCCCTTCCTGTATGTTGTAAAAGAGGTAGACATATTTGGCGAGCGAAGGTCCCTCTTATCTATTTCTGCGTGGTTGAGTGGCACGCACCGGATCGTGTCCTACGTCAGTTCGGATTTGCCCAGGATATTCCCGAAGCTATAAATACAGATGTAGGATTACATAAGCATAACTTTATGCAGGCTTCGGATTGGAATGTGTGTCACGAGAATTATATTGAAATCTGGAATGAAAGGCTTGACCGAATTGTCCAAGAAGCCGGAGACAATTTCAACGGTTATCTGGAGTGGTACAAGCGGATCACCAGAAGATATCTTTCCCGCAAGTGCCTTATAAATGAATATATGGTAAGATTTTATATTTTTCTTTGTTTTAACAATGTCTGCAACACACCTGTCATATATGTCAAACTAATATTTTTTTCTCGTTGATATAACAGTTCCACAACATACAGAACATCTACAATATTGCTGGAGACGACGCTATATCTAGCTACACTCACGGAGCGCATATTCAGAGTATATGTACAGAGATGTTTCGGCATTATCATGAGTATGCCCTGGGAACACGTGCAGACATTCTTCCGATGGCGGTACCCCCTGTTGGACATAATGACGAGGCGGAAGTGATGAATGATGATAATATTGGAGTCCAACAGGAGGCTGCAGATGATATGCACTTTCGGGAGCCGGATCATCCGCATCCAAGTTGGCAAACAACATATATGGATTTTGCTCCTTCCGCATACGGTACATACGGGCAGGGTCCTTCCAGATACGATACATACGGACAGGGTACGTCTACTTCTCATTTTGGCGCATATGAGCAGGGTCATGCTTCACATTATATGGGCTATGAGCAGACTACATCTGCAACATTTTACGAGGGCCCTTGTACTTTTGATCCGGGTTATGTTACCCAGGAGGTACCCCAGTTTCAGGAGCCAGTGCCACAGCCGGAGCCGGAGCCACAGCCGGAGCCGGAGCCGGAGCCACAGCCGGAGCCGGAGCCACAGCCAGAGCCACAGCCAGAGCCACAGAGCCACAGCCAGAGCCACAGGAGCAGCCGCAGGAGCCACAGCCGCAGCCACGGCAGCGCCGACGTTTCAGCGGATTAAATTTTATAAGGAGGTCAAAAAGAGAAAAAAGACCTCCAAAATCTGTATACGAAACGTAACTAAATCGAGTTTATATTTATACTGAGATTGTATTTATTTTTGAGACATATTTTTATGTTGTACTTATGTTAAGTATAGTTGTGCTCGTATATTCTTTTTGTAGAGATATTAAATATTTGGGTTTATATTTATATTTGAGTTAAATATTTGGGTTGGCGTGCTTTTCGGGGATGGTAGGTGGGTTAGGGGGGAGGGGGGTTGAATGTATGTTTTATTGAATGTGGGGGCGGGGAGGGTGTGTGTGTGGTCGGGGTGGTTGGTTGGAGGGAGGGGGTTTAGATGTTTTATTGAGTGTGTGTGTGTGGTGGGTGGGGGGGGGGGGGGGTAGGGGGGTAGCAGGTGGGTGGGGGGGGGGGGGGGGGGGGGGGGTGGGGGGTGGTGTGCGGGGGGGGGGGGGGTGTGGGGGGGGGGGGGGGGGGGGGGGTGGGCAAGGGGGGGGGGGGGGGGGGGTTGCAAGCTGCAGGAATGCAGCTTGCAGAAACGCCACTGTAAGTGGCGTTTCTAGCTACCGTCAGTTTAACTGGCGATAGCTTTGTCGCCAGTTAAACTGGCGACAGAGACTAACGCCAGTTAGACTGGCGACAGAGACTAACGCCAGTTAGACTGGCGGTAGTATAACACTATCCGATCCGAAGCTGACGTGGAATACTGCCGCCAGTTTAACTGGCGGCAGCGTTTTATTTTTATAAATTTTTATATTTGATTTTATTTTCGTAATTTAAATTAAAAATAATTTAAAAAAAAAAAAATTCCGTCACGTGGCGTGTCCGATACGTGTTCGGGCGTGTCCGATGAGTGTCGTGTCTAACACGCGCACGGACACGGACACGACGATATTTTTGGAGTGTTCGTGCTACATAGATTCTCTCCCAATCTATTTTTGTGGTAAATGCAACATCAGCATCTAAATTCTTTCTAATCTTACAAATAAGTCCCTAAAATTTATATTTACTATTTGAACTTATATATAAGTCTATCTCGGTATTCGTATTAGAGTCATTTTAATTGCCGTATAAATATTTTTTGAGAAACTTTCAATAATAAAGTTGTAAATCTTGATAAGATTTACAACTTTTATGTTTAACATTTTTCAAAAAAAATATTTTTAAGCTTTAAAGTCTTAGTAGGATTTAAAATGAATATGTTAATAAACTAAACTTTTGAGTCTTATAACACATATTTAGAATTATTTGTAAAAAAATCTTTTAATATAAAAGTTGTAATCTATCAAAATATAAATTTTTGTATTAAAATTTTTTCAAAAATACTTCTAAAAATTGTTCAAAGGAAAAAAAAAGGGCTTATTCATAGATTTTAAATAGTAGATGGACTAATATGAAAGTCCTCTTCTTCTCCTTTTCTTCTTAATCTCAGCGTACAAACGTACAATCCCTTCCATTTTCTCTTTTCTACTCTTTCTCAAAAAAATAAATTTCAACAAAGTCCATACCGTCACCATGCCGCATAGTATGTTACCATTCCGCCACTATTCGCTTCCGATTCCATTAGATCTGAGCCTTCGGATAACTCACAACTTCTTCGTTCTCATATCTGTTTCACTCCAAACACTCATAAGGTGTTGATCATTGCTTCGATCGGCTTTTGTTTTGGTCGTGATCAAGTGGAAATTCTTAATTGGTTTTTTTCTAGGACAAATTGCAATGCTTGGTTGGAACACATTCTGATGTGCTTGAGAGCTCCATCCTGATTTTTTTAAATAAAACAAAGTATAAGCGTTGCTCCACAATATAGTTTTACTTTTTATTTTTTATTCATCTTATTTTTGCTAACGCTATTTGCGTGTCTTAGATCAAATAATGATATGCCTTCGTGCCTTTGCCATATGTTGAGATGCATTCTCACTGTAAATGATATAAATTTACTGCTGGTTAGTTGCTTCTCCTGTAGTCTTATATTTCAATAGATTAGGAAGATATGGTTGCATTTAGGGAGTTGTTGAAGTTTATTTTCTTTAAAAATTGAGCTTAAGCCGTATTATTTATTTTCGATTTTACTATATATATATATATATATATATATATATATATATATATATATATATATATATATATATATATATATATTCTTTTTGAAATGAGCACATTTGGATGATTTCGTGAGCCTCGGCTTCTGCTGTTCTATTACCTTCTAATTTACAAGCTTGAGTGGATCTCAGCACTAAATGCTAAAAATATTACATCTTATCATTAATATCATAGCATAATTTAATCTTTTCTATCATTATGTATACTTTCGCACTACCATATTCGTCTATCATTGTCCATTAATATTTAATTGACACACGCGCATTGCGCGGGCATTACCACTAGTATAAAACTATATGTGTGTACAACAACTTACTGTAAAACCAGGCCAGTATGCAACCAAAACTGTACAACTTACTGTAAAACCAGGCCAGTATGCAACCAAAACTAAAGCAACAATATAAGGATGTGAAGCAGAGGCCAGCCGTAGGAACTAGTGGATATAATCCCATGGGAGCCAGCGCCCTTCCAATGGCCTTCCGCCCATTCTCTTCTCGATCTAACCTTCGCCAAAACATTCCAAAGTTTCAAACCCAATTTCTCCTTCTCTTTCTCCTTCTCCTTCTCCAATTAATTCATTTTCAAGGAGCTGAGCAGGGATGCTGTAGAAGAAGATAGTAGTGCCAGATGTTAGAGTTCCTGCTCCCGAGAACTACTTTCATGGCTTCGTCTACCACCATGAATTTGTATACTCCTTCACTGAGGCCGACAAGGATAAGAACGATTAGGGGTCGGAGAGCTGGAGTGTTCAGGAGGAGTGTTGTCTGCTGCTCTGCCATACAAGAGTCTTCTGCTTCTTCTGCTGGTATATTCTGCTTAAGTAGTATCTGTACAAGCAAATATATATATATATATAGGAAAAAGTATGTCTTTCTTTTTTTTATTTACAAAATGAGGTGAAATTTTCTCTGCTGCAAACACCAAATTATTTTTCCGACATAGTTTTCTAACTACAGTTCTTAGACCGTTATTAGGAAGTAAACCCAGAAATCTGTTGCCGCCGACAGGTTATTGAATATAAGCATATTCAAGCCACAGCCTTCAGAATGGTTTTCTGAAAATTCAAAAAAACGTCTATCACATATTGCAGCAGGCGGGTCTCAAACTCGTGAGTTATGTTCATAAGCCCCTTGTTGAGATACCCCGCCAGGGGCCAAAGATTTGGGCTCTTTTAGTAAATGGATTATAGACTTGCATTTGATAAAAAAGATAAAGAAGATGAGACAATACCTAAGGCAATGGCGCAGGAGAGAGGAGAGTGTGGCCGCAGACGGTGGTTTTACAAGGGGCAACATATGATGGAAGAAGATTAATAGGAGTTTGTACAAACCCACATTGCAGCGCATAGTACTCGAACTCGTGAGTGATGGGTCACGAGCAACTTAACCTATCAGCTGTTCTACCCCGCCATAGGCAACTCTTTTTATACTAGCCTATGAGTTTGTAGGGAACTAGCTTAACGGTATTCATTGTAATAGGTCAAGTATGAACTTGCGAAAGATTTTTTTTTTTTTTTAGATTAGCGTGGGGAAAATCATGTCCGTAACCCGCCCTCTTTGAGCGACCGTCGTAACAGGTAAACCCAAGGGTGGCACCGATCCCTGTTCCACCAATCGAGGATGGGACTTGCGAAAGATTTTTAATACGAACCATTAGTATTTAATAACAATAAAAACCAATACCTTAATCTAAAAAAAATCTAACTTCTTGAACTGTTATAGATCTTAAATGACATGTATATCTAAAGTTCATATTCATCTGGCATTATTTGTTTAGTTGCGGAAACAAAGGCATCAGAGCCGCCGGCAGCAGCGGAAGCAGCTAAACCAGCTGCAAAAGCAGCTCCACCTAAAAAGCCTCCTGCAAAACCGCTTCCTGAGATGATGGAAGAAGATGTGATCCCTTCACTGAGAGCCACACTTGAAGCCCAAGAAGACCTCTCAGAAATCGATATCTCTTTCCAGGATAACAGGGTAAGCCTGAATTTCAACTCCAAAACCATTTAGCTGCTTGCTTTGATTGTCAGGAATGACTCGTTAATACATAATTTGATGCAACTAAATTTGACATCTCAAAAAAGAGTATCTTGGAGAAAATTTTCAATATCACTGGCATAACAATCAGATAAAATGACTTTATTGCACACTATACTGTTGCATGATAAACTCTCTTTAAATCTTAATTGGAGAATTTACAAGATTTACGAGTTTGGGGATTAATTTAGCTTTGAATGACTCATGTTTTATTATTTACAAAAATATGTTTCCATTGTACGGGGTGATCTATATTATTATGTATTTTACTAGAAGCACCAGCATCTTTTTCACTTAGAATTAAATATGTTAGCTACATAATTACCCTTGCCTTCTAATACTGTTTGATGAACAACATCGTTGAGCAGTTGGAGGGCTCTTTTCTGAAGAAGGATAAGCCCTATTACTTCTGGGCATTCTTCCCAAATGGTCTCCAAGGTATGACTCTAAACCAACAAATCAGATTTTACTACATAGAATGCTCATTTTTGAAAAGGCGTGTTTGGTAACAGCTCGTAGCTTATATAATCTAACTGGTTCTTTAAAATCGTTTGCTAAATAAAGCTTTGTCATATAGCTGATAGATATAATTTATGACAAAAAAGAACATAAATAACATCTTACTCACATATATGATATCACTTAATTATCAATAAACATTCTACTATCAACCAAATCTATTAAAAAAATACATATAACTACTTTCTCCTAAAAGTCTAATTACGTCAGCAACCGTTCCACAACGAAGTGGCTTTGTCATTACGAACTTCACTTATTTGTCTACTGTGGCCTGGATCTTCTTCCATTATGGAGGTTTTTTGTGCGTGCAACAAATCATCAGTAAGTACATTGTTTTTAATTGAATATCCTCACAACCATTTATTAAATGATTTTAAACATTTTTTTTTCATGTTCTTGTGACATATAATTCACATACAGTAAATTAATCAGATGATTTGAATGCACAGTTAATTAATAAGAAGTCACACATTTTTTTTTTTTTTAAGGCACATAATTTGAGATGGACAGGCAAATTTTTACTGAATGAAGCAAAAACTTTAAAGAAAAAAAATCCAAAATGGGTTCTGTACTTGTATGTGATAAAAAGATAAAGAAGATGAGTAAAAAACCTGAGGCAATGGAGCATCAGAGAGGAGAATGTGGCCGCACACGGTAATTTTACAAGCAGAGGAGTCGGCAGGAGAATGGATCAGATATGAAATAAAAGGAATTGAGTTGTGATTAATGTGTTGGGATGGCATAACTTTGTAAGTTAACTGCCAAGATTTGCCCGCATTCTTGTTTAATACTGTGTCAACACACGCTAGTATCTACCATTCTATCATCTACGATCTAACTAATAATCTGTTTACCAAACGTAGCTTACAACTTAAAATTAGCTTTAGCTAAAATCTACTATTTATAGGCTACTTAAAAAATTTGCTACCAAACACCCAAATAATTAGCACATATAGTTTCCTTCTGTATATAATAAGGATCTAAATAATTTTATTTTTATTTTTTAATTTAGAAAAAATGGAGAATCAGATTTTTAAAAAATCGCTTCTATTGTTTCCTGAACACAAAGGCTTTGCTTACGTTCTTGTGCATGCAATTTTGGCAGGTCCTAAAGGCTTTTCATTGTCTTCTTTCGGGACCGAGGCTAGCACGGTGGAGCCCTTCCTCGTCGATGAGAAGAGGATCACGGCAAGACTTGTAGTGTTCTGGGTTGAGAAGAGACTCGCTGCTCAAGGAATACTTCCTGTATGGAAGGAATAATGTATATATGTATATTACCTGTGTCTCAGTTAGAAGATACTCTTACCTTTGCTGGTGATATTATTAAGCTAATTAAACAGATAGGATATTTCAACATCTCAAGGTGCAATTTGTTCATTAAAAGGGAATAATATGGTTCCAGAAATAATATGGTATGACATTTATCTGAATTTTTTTTTTTTTAATTATTTTTAATTCAAATTACGAAAATAAAATCAAAATCAGAAAATTACAAAAATAAAACGCTGCCGCCAGTTAAACTGGCGGCAGAATTCCACGTCATCTTTGGATCGGCGTGGTGGTGTATTGCCGCCTGTTTAACTGGCGTCAGTATCTGTCGCCAGTTTAACTGGCGACAATGCTATCGCCAGTTAAACTGGCGGTAGATGGAAACGCCACATACAGTGGCGTTTCTGCAAGCTGCAAACCTGCAGCTTGCAAACCCCCACCCCCCCCCCCAAACACCTGCTAGCCCCCCCCCTCCCACCTGCTGTGCCCCCCTCACCACACACACACACTCAATAAAACATCTAAACCCCCTCCCTCCAACCAACCACCCCGACCACACACACACCCTCCCCGCCACATTCAATAAAACATCCATTCAACCCCCCTCCCCCACTAACCCACCTACCATCCCCGAAAAGCACGCCAACCCAAATATTTAACTCAAATATAAATATAAACCCAAATATTTAATATCTCTACAAAAAGAATATACGAGCACAACTATACTTAACATAAGTACAACATAAAAATATATGTCTCAAAAATAAATACAATCTCAGTATAAATATAAACTCGATTTAGTTACGTTTCGTATACAGATTTTGGAGGTCTTTTTTCTCTTTTTGACCTCCTTATAAAATTTAATCCGCTGAAACGTCGGCGCTGCCGTGGCTGTGGCTCCTGCAGCTGCTCCTGTGGCTCTGGCTGTGGCTCCGGCTCCGGCTCCGGCTCCAGATGTGGCTCCGGCTCCGGCTCCGGATGTGGCTCCGGCTCCGGCTCCGGCTGTGGCACTGGCTCCTGAAACTGGGGTACCTCATGAGTAACATAACCCGGATCAAAAGTACAAGGCCCCTCGTAAAATATTGCAGATGTAGTCTGCTCATAGCCCATATAATGTGAAGCATGATCCTGCTCATATGCGCCAAAATGAGAAGTAGACGTACCCTGTCCGTATGTATCGTATCTGGAAGGACCCTGCCCGTATGTACCGTATGCGGAAGGAGCAAAGTCCATATATGTTGTTTGCCAACTTGGATGCGGATGATCCGGCTCCCGAAAGTGCATATCATCTGCAGCCTCCTGTTGGACTCCAATATTATCATCATTCATCACATCCGCCTCGTCATTATGTCCAACAGGGGGTACCGCCATCGGAAGAATGTCTGCACGTGCCCTCAAATGCCATCTACAATGGTCTTTACCGTTCTTACAGTTAACCACCCAAAGGATCGTATTGGACAATTCAACTTTATACTGGTGCTGCACCTCAATTGAGTATGCTTTCACTGCATGAGTCAACGCTTTTTTGTCTCTAAAAAACATTCCCGTGCGAAACTCTTGTTTTGGATCCCAAGTAGACTCAGTATCCTGCATCCAAGCAGCTCTAGGAGCATTTTGTTCAATTGCGCTCCAACAAAGATTTGTGTATGAGGGAGGCACAATATGGGGTGGTAATGTCTCTGGAGCACTTGGACCGGCTTGACAGTAATCTTGATTACCTGCCTCAGCATGGCGAGGACTTATATCAACTCCGCCATCCTCCTCGGCGTCATCGGACGAACCTTCATCGGGAATGTTTACATGTGTACTTTCATAGGAATCTTCATCGTTATCTATGTAATCCTCGATTTGAGAAAACGGATTACATATGGGATCGTTCGCTGAATTATTAGGTTGTGTTGTTCTCGCACTTGGACTGACACTGACATTTTCAATAGGCTCACTTGGACCGGCATGATCGTCGTCAGCCTGCGATGGATTTTCTAACATCTCCAAATTCAAATAAATATACACAGTGTCCATAAAAAATTCGTTGAGACTTTCCATGTCATCTTCGCAATCTATAGGTACTAGCACATATGTAACAGATCCATCACGTGACGGCACCGGACATCTATGAAATATTTTTAGCGAATACTGTGCCGTATCAACATGAAATCTCCTACATAACTTTCTGACTAGATAGGCATATGTGCATTTCGAAGGTATTATTACAGCACTGATAGGCTGACGATCATAAGAAACACCATTCGGACCTTCCACTATATTGCCGTTCATGTAACAAATAAGTTGGCGCTGCGACATCTATAAACATCCAATATAATCGGTTATAAACAAATAGTCGTACAGATAGCGTTATTATATATATTTCGTATTACACTACGATTAGACAGATAATATTTTAAAAAATACCTACGAAATATACAATATATTACGTACATTACACACATATGACCGGATACATAAATTACATTTAATTTATATTTATCGTGCTACACTAATGTACAATAACACATATTTTTCATATAAATTTATACTATAATTTATTCAACACGTATACCTTATAAATACCGTATATATACAAATATATAAAAAAAATCATAAAATCTCACAAACAATACTAGTACTATGCGGAAATGTATATCTACAATCATAATTTCAATTACAAGTACATACAACTCTAGATCTACAATTTAATACAAAACGTATAATTTAGAAATACATACCGTATTTTTTGTAGATCTTGGTCGAAATTAGTAGATCTATGTAATTCTCACTTAGATCTATGAAATTTTACTAAGATTTTGTGATTTGGGACGAGATTTTTTGAGAATGGGGGAGGGGGGCGAAGTAAAGGAAGAAAATGGGGAAGGAGAAATGAGAGGAGGGGCTGGGCTCGGGTTAGGTTATTAGAAACATTGAACGCCACTGTAAGTGGCTTTCGGAACGCCAGTCAGACTGGCGTTAATAGTAAACGCCAGTTTAACTGGCGACTACTATTGTAGCCAGTTTAACTGGCGTTAGATGTTACCGCCTGTTAAACAGGCGGCAGCAATTCCTCCACGCCAGGTGGCGCTGACGTGGACGTTGCCGCCAGTTTAACTGGCGGCAGCGTTTTATTTTTGTAATTTTCTGATTTTGATTTTATTTTCGTAATTTGAATTAAAAATAATTTAAAAAAAAAATTCCATTTATCTTATCATTTCTACTTTTTACTTTCAGACAATATTGATAGTTACACTTATCACCATTGTGCTTAGGGCTGAGCATAATTCGGATTAACCCAAAAACCCAACCCGATTTGACTCGAAAAAATTCAAAATGTCGGGGTCGGGTCAATATTTCCGCCACCCCCACCCCCAACCCTAACGCGATTGTCTCGTGCTCCGCCGCTCCAGCATCGACCACCCGTTCCGCTGTGATCCTGCGATGCCTCCCAACTTCATCTGGCCATATTCTAATTGTTATCTTCTGTTGAATTCCAAAAATTGCTAAACCTAAATCATCGACTCCGGCACACTACTACTCCGCCGCTCCGTCGTTCTCCCAAATTTGTCCCTAGCTTCCCCTTCCGCTACTCTTCGTGAGCAGCGAGGCCTACGAAATTCTCCTAGCTTCCCCTTTCGCAACACTCCGGCGTTCTCCCAAATTCGGATCATCCTGAACCCGACCTGAAATTTTCTCGTTCGGGTCGGTTCGGGTTTGGTATAATTTCGGGTGGGATCGGATCATCGATTTTAAGTTCAGATTGGCTTCTTTTATTTTGGGTAGAATCGGATTGATCCGATTGCTCAGTCCTAATTGTGCTAGAATTAAATTGTACTCGTCGGTCCCTAGGGATCGGTCCCCTCCAATACCGATCCAATTGAAACTCGGCCCAGCTTATTTTAAAGCTGGGCTTGGATGGATCGACCAAGAATCAGCCCTGGGCTTGGATGGATCAACCAAGAATCAGCCTTTCAATGTGCTTTAAACGACCTGGGTCTGCCGATCCGGCTGATTTTGGGCAATTCTTGACCAATACTTCAAAATAGAAGTTTTAAGGGTTATTTTATAAAAAGCTTCGAAATAAAAATTGTATAGTGCACAAAATCTATTCAAAATTATAACTATATATATATATATATATATACTATTTTAGCAATTATTAAAAAGGGTAGGGTTAGAGATGCAGTACAAAAGTAAAGTTGTTTTGTAACTATTAGAAAAAGAAATTTAAAAATTAAAAGAAGAAAAAGAAAGGAACGGAAGGAAATTTTATTCTCAGGTAGGGGTGGATGAAGCTAAACAATTATGCAGAGTCGGATCTTGCAAAGTTGGTAGAAGTGGATGAGGAGCGGGAAGAAAGATATTAATTCGATCAAAATAATAAATATGATGTCGATCTGCTTCCTTTTGTACCTCTAAATGAGACTTAGCGTTTAAGGCAACACAAGTATAGACCAAAAACAATTTCCAATTTTCAGTGCTTTTTTCATCAAAAAAATAATAAAATAAAATCTGTGCTTTTGTTGACCGATTGTTGTTTTACTTGGATTTTTCTTTTATTATGTTTACAAAATACAACATGGCTAGTAAAAAGTGATTTGTATATGGACCAAAACCACTGCAGATTAATCTCATATTATTATTTTTTTTTGGGGAAATTAAACTGGGATGGTGGTTGCATGGAGTCGAAGTCTTGATTTTATATCTTTGTTTGAAAAAATAGGATCCAATGTGAGAAAAAAGCTAGGAAAATTGCATTCTTTTCCTAGGAAAGTTGCTAGGAAATTACCAACCCCTTATTCAAAACTATTTACAAATCAGCCATTCTGTCAAAAATTATGCTATATAAATATATTTTTTAAAAAAATTGAATGTAAAAAAAAAAAAAACAATTTGATATAATTTATAATTTTTATATTCAATATTTTTTAAAAAAATAATTTTAAATAATTTTTTTTTTAAATTTTATAATCTTAGTGTATTTAAAAACTAATCTGCTAAGTTTTTTTATGCTTTTGTTAGGATCTAGTTGGTTTTTTGGGACTAAGATTTTCCTTGTAATTGGTTCTGACCTACCCTGATCGAGAAAATTGGTCCAAACCAAAAATTTTGGAGCATTCGTTGCAATATGAGAGGGTGCACATACACATTATGTCCAACACGATATTATTGAATGTGTGTTATTATAGTAGCACTGTAAATCTAATCTAAATGAGGAGGGCTCCCCAGCCGTGCCCATCCTCAATAATATCCCATCACCTCCAAAAGAATAAAATAATAATAAGAATTTTTCGAGCGCGGCTAGCTCAACTGGATGGGAGGCGTCTCAGAAAGCGTCACCACCCAGGTTCGAGCCCGTGTAGGATAAAATTCCTCGCAGAATTTTAAAAATTCTGTACCCCGTGGCAGGAGCCCCCGTTCATACAAGGCCTGTACTCGGATCCCAGAGCGTCGCTCGGGACTAGGTGTGGGGGTTTTCCGTAAATTTGAGGACCCTACCGGGTGTGTGCTCGTAGTACGGGTTCCACCACGATAATCTAAAAAAAAAAAAAAAGAATTTATGCATATTTAATTGGTGGTTCTTCTATCAGCTTAGTTTTTTGGGAGACTTACAACTCATCCCTTCCTCATCTAACGTATTACAAATAAGCCTCTGCTTATTACCCGTTATTTTTTCATCATAAAATATTTTTAAAAAAATTAAATAAAAAATTAATAAATTACATCTGTATCTTTTTTTTATATTTTAAAATTTTTTATGAAAATTTTAAATAAATATTTTGATACTCTAAAGTCTTAACGATTCACGCCTAGGGCTGAGCACTACCCGAACCTACCCGAAAAACTGAACCGAACCGACCCGAACAAAGTCAAAATTCGGGTTCGGTTCGGGTCGGGTTCGGTTCAGATCGGCATTTTAATAGTTCGGGTCTATATAATTCGGTTCGGGTTCGGTGATCGAATTTCGGATCGGTTCGGGTTGGACCCAAATTATCCTAGCGAGTCACATTTTAATTAGTTTTTGTTAGTTTTATGTGCTAATTTTTTCTTTTTAAACAAAACATTCATATTATAACTATTCGGGTCGACCCGAATCCGAATTAGTATTGAAAAAAATTAACTTTTGCTATTAATCGGGTCAACCCGAACCAACCCGAGCTGACCCGAATTTTAGTCGGTTCGGGTCGGTTCGGGTTGAAACGAAATTCGTGTCGGTATTCGGTTTGGGTCAGTCTTAAAATTTCGGTTCGGGTCGGTTCGGTTCGGGTTGACCCGAATGCTCTGCCCTATTCACGCCAAAAAGTACCCACAGATTTTTCTCTCCCCTCAATCAAGAGGCAACTATACAGACAACTATATATATTTTTGCTTTTTGATCTAGACAGACAACCATATTAATAAATACTAATAACAATACTTTAATGTTTGTTGGAGAGAGTCTAAACATGTGAAGCTACCCTATTTTGAATGAGTCCGGATAGGAGGCTATACTAGAAAAGATATTTTTAGTAATTGAAAATTTTAGTGGATTTAAAAACTAATTTGTTAATATACTAAAATTAAATTTTAAAATATTTTTAAAAATAGACTAAATAAAATAAATAAATTTTGTTATAATCTACAAATTAATAATTATATATATATAAATCTTTTGGTTCGTGGTCAATAAAAGATTAAGTTTGTAGCATAAAGTTGGGCGATACGATAATGTTTTCTTATAAAGTCAGCAGGAAGTTGCCCATTATTCAATGTGAATAGCATCTTCGTCCCAAACTGTGCTTCAAAAAAAGTCTATATATACAGTGCTATATTTGTTCTTTCTTGCTGTAATAATCTTGTTTGCTTTCAGCAGTGTTTCAGAGAGAGAGAGAGAGAGAGAAGAATAAAATGGCCATGGCTTTAGAGAGTGTAATCAGCACTTCAGATATCATGTTCTTTGTGATAATCGTGTGGTTCTCAATCATCTCGATTCTGATATTCGGGAGCATCGACGGCAATACGATCGTCCACAGAAGTCATCTGAAGCTCCAAGGCCCCATGATCTTCAGCAGCAAGGGCTGTGATTGTGGTGGTTTCCCATGCATCTGTCTAGCAAGGCCACGTAAAAGTTACTGAAGAATCAACGCATTGCATGATGAATCCTTCCTTGAAGGCTCAGATCTGATGAGAGATCCCAGAGTTTTCCGTCGAAGATCGATCGAGTTTGGTTTACCGAATTTGTTTAATTTGTACAATCATCTATTTCCTTTGAAGGTATCTGTACACATGATGTAAGCTTTTCTTGATGTCTTTTGCTTCAGCTTTGCTGGAACTCCTTGAGAAGATAATGCTTAGTTCTATCAGATTTGGATGATCTTTTTTTTTTCTTTTTGTTAACGAGTGAAAATATAAAATTTTAAATATCTACTTAGAAATATATTTAAAATCTATAAAAAAGATAGTGGTTTTTTCCGAAAATAAAAGTTTCTCTGGAAAATTTATGCTAAGTACAGCTGATATTAAAAAACCCTTCCTGGTTTGGTTGACCGAAAATTTTCATTATACTAGAGTTTGATTCTTAAGTTCAGATTTCATGATATTCCCCGTGGCTGTGGGTTGAGCAGGATGGCCTGTGCCTTAGGAAGCGGACATCGTAGATTTGAATTCTACGAACGGCTCTAAAATAGAAAATACACAACATTAGTTAATTTTCAGCTGCGGTTGCTAATGTGGAATATAGTAGACAGAACGTCAGTATTCAGAGTCTGAATCAGAGCACACATCCGATCGGAGTTTTGTTTTGCAGGCTAATGGATCATTAAATATTCCTAATAACATAACAATTAGTATATCGAAAAAATTTTATCTCGTTATTTCAACAAAAAAAAAAAAAATTAGATTCATGATTATATATAGTAAGCAGTACACTGTACAATGCAAAAAGTAAGTAGGAACCGGAATGTTTATCGTTCCCGATTCGATCAACTTCTTCGTTATCCGACATAATCAATCCAATTTACAGGCATGAACAAGTGTTGCAGTAAATTATATTTTGCAGGTTCATGGCGAATATTTAATCTTGTCAAGAACACCGAAGAGTACCAGCATAACTTAGGTTTGAAAGAAACGTCTCCTACAGTGAAGTCAAATTTGACTGTTGGACCGCAATTTTTTTCTTTTTTTTTTAAATTTAAATTTTATTATTATTATTATTTTTTGGAGAAATTTGTTGGACAGCAGAATAAGACGATATAGATGAACTTCATCTTCACAACCAGGTTTCAAGACACGGTGCTTAATTTTAAAACGTATAAGTGGTGGTAAGATATCGCAATAGTAGGAAAACTCATGAAGTCTTATTATTTTGAATTCAACTTTTCATGTCGTCAGTTACGCACATGTACTTTTCTCAAGTGCAACGAGGTATTTTATTATTATGTATTTTTTTGAAAAAATTAGATGGGCATAATTGCAGACACTATTTAGTTTAGAACCAACATATGAGTCCCAAAAATATATATATATATATATATATATATATATTATATATATATATTATATATATATATACAAAAAAGAAATACAAGGAATGGCAAACTTATCTAAAAGTACAAAATAGGTTCTTTCAACAGGAAATTACGTATCAGCCTCCCTATTTTTGGAGGTTTGTAAATTACCCTCCGAAAACGTATTTTCGGAGGGTTGATTTGAAAAAAAAAACGTTTTCGGGAGCTGATTTATACAAAAATAAGAAACGAGGCTGATACGCAAAAGCCCTTTCTTTCAAATTGGTCGTTCCTCAATGACAAATGGACGTCTTAGATGAAACGGCAACACCAGCTATCTTAGCACGCCTTCAACTAATTTAGCCAAAAAGGTGAAGAACCCAAAACTTTTAAGTTTTTTTTTTTTTGAACATCATGTTTAGCAAAAAAAAAAAAAAAAAAAATATCAAATAAAGACTTATTTTTGAAAAAAATTTCAAAATCACTCAAAAATACGACATAAATATTTTAAAAAATATTGAATATTAAAAGTTAATTTTGATGAGCTATGTAATTTTTTAAAAAATATTTATATATAGATTTTTTAAAGCTCCAAATTATATAATCAGTGAAGACTTAACGGCAAAGCACCTATCTGCTTGGCATGCTCAAATTATGAGTATTGTGGTGATGTTATTACTTAAAACATGCACGCCCAAATTATGGGTTTTGTGGTGAGGCTATGATTTAAAAAATGCATGCTTGCATTATGGTAAGCAACCCAGTATCCATGCATCAAATGCCAAAACAAATGAACGGTTATGATTTAATCAGTTCATCCCTATCTGATAAGCAAAGCTTACCGACTCGATGAACAAAGAGATCCTCACAAAATCTGGATTATCAAATTGCTTTAAAAATATCTATTGCAGGGAATACTGTTCATTCAGCATACTTTAATAAATATACTACGAAATAAACATAGTTTGATTTCCCTCCCTCTCACACCACTCACATTACGAAGGGTATGTTTGGTTCGTGACTCTGCAAAATTCCTAGAAATGTTACATTTTCAGTAATTTAGATTTGGAGATTTCACATTGCTAAAAATGTTGCATTCCTTCATTTGGTTCGTTATTTCGAATGATTTAAATTCCTGAAAAAGCTACTTTCCTTCGTTTGATTTACTTATAATATTTTTTATAATGTAGTAAAACTTTACTAAAATACCTTCATCTATTATATTTAAGCGCAAGGGGGGGCCTGCTACAGTGCATGCCCCCCCCCACCCTTGCGCTATATATATATATATATATAATAATAATAATAATAATAACAATTAATACAATATATATTTTAAATATATATATTATTTAAATATATAATATATATATAGTAAAAATAATAAATAATTGTATATATATTTATAATATCTTAATTTTTTTAAATATTTTATTTTCAAAATAGTTAAATATTTTAAATATATTTTTTTAATTTAAAAAAGAAATTTATATATATTTTTTTTACACGCATCGCGGGTGATGTTTCCGCTAGTTATAAATTAAATAAGACATAATAAAATGATATACATATATTTTTTGAAAATATGCTTTAATAAGTAAGAATATAATCTATTATAAATCTACTAAAAAACTAACCATACAAAAGTTACTATAATTTTAAGTCCATCCACTACAATCGATATAAGAAATTCAAAATATAGTATAAATATCTAAAATGCTTAGATACTATTTAATGACATACTTATTATCCTAACACACTGACTGCAACATCCATATAACATAATTTTTTCTCATAATTTCAGACAATATGAAGAAATCATTAGTTTTAGCACTATCAACTGATATAATTATCCTTGCTATTATCATGTCTATCCCATTTAAACCTTTAATATTAGTAATAGCAAAAAATAATTTGTTGTTTTAGAGTTGCACATTGGCCATAAACTGAAAGCAATTATTCAGTTTTGAAAAAGAGGCTACACTCAACAAGCAAAAGTTTCCAAAAAAAAAAAAGAAACAAACAAACCCTATCATAAGTAAGAGAACATAAGAAAATCTAGCACAAAAAATGGAAAGAATAATGTTAATTTACTTAATCATTTGGGCAAACTATGCTTTAAGATCTTTTATCATGCAGATGTTTTGCCCATCTTCTAGCCAAGAAGGGGTCAAGATAATCCCATTGATCTGCACAGCTCCTACGCGCGCCACCGTTGCCAGCTTCCCCCTCTATAACACCACCTTCGCTTTTGTTCACGATCTCTACCACCATTTCTCCGCTCCTGAGCTGATGCTGTGCTCCTACACCCTCAAAATAGCTATAAGCAACAACGACAAACCCAGCATCCTCGTTCAAATCAACTTGTAGCCTCCTTTCTTCCCCTCCCCTCAGCTCCCCCACCCTGATCCACGTCGCCCCCTCCTCCGCAATCCTCAGATGTGTATCATGAATTACTCCTCCAAACAATTTTGATATGAATTCGTCAAATTCGTGCATTACGGGGCCACATGACGCACCATAACCAAATCCAATATGAAATTTATAGATCGGAAAAGGAACATGTAAATTTGATGATTGAAATGGACCGTTTGACAGGTGTAGGATGTATGATGAAGGGTTGAAATGCGTCCTGTCTTCGAATATCTTAACTCCTTTCATTATCCCTTCGACCGGATCAGCTTCGGCAGTATAACAAAGTCTATCAATCACTTGCAATGCAGCTCTCCTGCCGTTCGGTGTCATCCGTCTTAACGGTAAGGCACGAGTGGCCGATAATGATGAGTAGGTGATGATGGCTAGCCGGTCTATCGAGCGGAGTGAGAGAGCCACGAGAGCCATAGCTTGCTTGAGCGGCCTCAGATGGCGGCCAATTGGGCTCGCGACTAGAACAATATCGGTTGCTTGCTGGTGAGATAGTCTAGCGGATAGGTAGAAGCTCTTCTGCATGCACGGTGATGTTTTATTTTGTAACTGAATGATTTGCGAAGAAACACTGAGGAAATTAGATACTCGGATGATTTTGAGGGAGAGACCGGGTTGATGGGACACTGCATCAGGCTCGATAGGGTCATCATCGTCGTAGCGGGTGATGTGGACGGAGGAAAGGCGGTTGACACGAGAGGCGGCGATTGAATCGTCAAGGATGCGGAGGATGGGATCTTCGTTATGGCGTTGACTTAATGTTCGAGGGAGGTAGGTCCAGTTTGCGCGGCAGATGGGACAAATCACGTTTCCGTGCTTGACGTTGGATGAGATACATACAAGGTGGAAAATATGTTTACATTGGGCGGTGAAGATTGATTCGTCGTCAATGTGTCCACTGTCCTTGCTGAGAGACTCCAAGCAAATTGCACATATCGTCTGTGTAAGGTGTAGAAAATCATTAGCCTTCCAAATAAAAATGATAAGAGAACTTCAAACAATCCCTAGCATAAAATCAAATTGAGTTGAAACCATATGCTAAGAACTAAAGGTTTTTAAAAAAAAAATGCCGAATTTCCTGCACAAAACAGGAAAATAGTGCTGTTAAGAAAATAATGTCATAAGATCTACAGACTGGAAACAGAAACATTGATCCGAGACTTCAATCATTTCGATTTACCAGTCAATTAACCAGACTCCAAAACGAGTACGGGATACGGTATTCAACCAAGAAAGTTATACATGTCTCGGCAATTTCTGTGCATGTAAACTTCAAGTATTTAAAAGTCCAGCCATAAAAGGCCATCACTTGATACATTTTAGACAAACAATACGAACTTATTGCATTTAATGTAAAAGATCCTGTGCATAATGAACAGTTAAGAACAATCTCAGACCCACCCTTCTTAAACATGTTTGGAAGGACTTGTACCTTTAAAAGTCCAGCCATAAAAGGCCATCACTTGATACATTTTAGACAAACAATACGAACTTATTGCATTTAATGTAAAAGATCCTGTGCATAATGAACAGTTAAGAACAATCTCAGACCCACCCTTCTTAAACATGTTTGGAAGGACTTGTACCTTTATCAAGGAATGGAAAAATGTTTGAAATAAGCACGAAATCGCAGAAAATGTAAAAATGAAAAGGGAAGAGCTATTATATTTCTGGGGCCAGGCTATAAGACTACAAAGGACACTTCAGCATTGCAAAATAGTCTGTGAGCAGCTTACTATCAGTGCTGGCGGGCCCATCATGTTCATGGGACCGCACTGGCAATTTAAAGTAGGTTTAGTTCAATCAGACTAGAACATAGAATAAAGTCTGCTATGTCACTGTACAAAGAGGACAATATTATGCATTCCACAGGGTGCAAAGAATTCGATCTCCCTCTCCTTTTACCAGCAGGTACAAGATAGCTGCACTAGTTGTCGTAATTTTCCATGTCTATTTGATTATAAGAAGATAAAGAAGGCATGTAGTTACGGAAACTATTATCGAAAGAAAAAAAAAACGAATCACTGGAGTCCTTCAGCTACTTGCGAGAATCATTTAAGGTATTCGCCGATATTAATAAATATGAAAACAATTTGCATATAATCCTGCGAGATACAGTACAGATATGTTTAAATATAAAAACATTTTCTTTAGTAGGATCATTTGTAAGGTACTTCGAGTTCCTTAGTCATTTGTAAGTTTATTCGCATTTTGTCACTTTTAAGGAAACAAAAGAAAAAAAAATGATTTCAACTACGTCAAAAGAATATTTATCAAGAAGAACATACAAAAGTGCTTAATGGTAGTAAACCCTGATCTAACTAGATGACCAGACGGCAGACATCTCATCTTCTACAAACACGAACACGATTGTAAGCATTAGTATACATCTTTAAAAAACAAAAAAATGTAAACCGAACAACGATTCAAGAAACTTATAAATCTCGCGACTCCTAGTCTTCAGACTGAACATAAATAATTTGAATAGGTCAGTGGCACTCTAAGTTGATTTTTTTGATCATCTAAGCAGAATTACTATTTTAATTCCTCTATAGGTACTCGTAAAATTAAGTAGCTATAGACAATTTCTTATTCAAGTCATTGACAGAAGTTTACACGAAAGCTGAAATGATCGAGCTCGACACTTCCTAGAGTCCTAAAGTAAAACCTTAGTAATGAACATATATTGCGGCAAAGATACCTTCGTTGATGAAATGCTAAGCTCCTTGTCCGAAACTTCTTCCCTAATTTGAGGTGCTGAGCTGGAGATCTGAAGAAACAAACACCAGAAAATCAGCAAAGATGAAAATTATGATAACATATTAGAATCATTACGCTCCAACAGTTTATCTCTTCATGTATGCTGATATTAGAATCATTACGCTATCAACAAAGATTTTATCGTCAATCCGATGAATTGAAAAATTGGGAGCTGTATCCAAAAGTTTCAACATTTTGCTATTTACAGCGGTTACATACATCGTCTAAAAGCTTAAGAACTTTCCTAAAACAGTTTAACTTCAAGCTAGAAAATATATTCAAAAAAATTTCTCAATGAGGAGAAAAATACAAGTAAGAAAAACTTACAAAACAGTTACAAGATAACCATAAATTGCAAATCAAATTCATTGAACAACAAAAGAACAATATTGTTCAAAATTCAATATAAAAGATGGAATTACCATTTTGGTTCGGAATAGGATAAGACTGTACTGAAATTGGTATGATACCTAAATATTTCTAAATGAAATATTTAGAAATTGGTATGATTACCTAAATGAAATTGGTATTTCTAAATCAGTAGCAACCAAATAGCATATAAAGGAAGTATTCTAAAAGATAATTCACGCACAATGAGCAATGACCACACAGGGTGGGCTCTTCTAAAGAACATTTTCCATTTCAACAGTCGATGGAATTTGAAAAGAAGGATAATTGAAGAAGAAAAACTAAATTCACTGAATCCAGTAGTAGAAGAATGGAGGTTAGTAAAAGAAAAATGCATTAAATTTCTGATTTTGGAACAATTTCTCTTCTAAAGACTAAAAGATACCACTTCTACAGACAATTTCCATATCATTGCCATAAAGAAGGAATTTTACCAGGATCGCTTAAGAAATGAAAAGGCTCCATTGTTGAGTAACCACACTGATTATCACAAATAACTCTCCACTCGATTATCAAGTGTTAGAAGACATTAATTTCAATAGAATCAACAAAATTGTAGGAACATTTCTCAATTCCTTTTGAAAGTTGTTTAAAAAAACTCATTTTTAGAAGGATTAAAAACACATTTTCCATTCGAATCCCAACAATGAAACCAGGAAAAGAAAAAGAACAGAAGTTCCGCCAAGGGAATCTTACATGGAAATCCAATATTTTCTTTGCATAATTGTGGTCAAAAACTTTTTTTCAGAAGGATAAAAAAGATTAAATTTTCGATTCTCAATTCCATTCCCAAAAATAAACAGGAACTTTATATATTCCCAATAGAAAGAAGAAAAACTCACGGTCCTGGTGGAATGGGAGCCCGAGGAGAAGGAAACACATGGAAATCCAATATTTATTACCACTCGACATTTTGATGTTCCTCCACCCATTATCAGACCTTTTTTGCTTCTTCTTCTTCTTCTTCTTTTTCTCGTTCTTCTTCTAATTCTTCTTCAACCAAGTTGTTGACATTATAAGGATAGTTTGTTTCATGGGTTTGGGAGCTTCTCACCGACTGAGATTGTTTCTTTTTTGCTTCTTTGCTTGCTTCCAAGTAGTACCGCCTCTCTTCTCAAAAAAAAAAGCAGTACCGCCTCTGCCTCTCTCTCTCTCTCTCTCTCTCTCTCTCTCTCTCCTTTATTATATGCGAGGAACGACAAACACGAATATAAATAAAAGTGTAATACTAGTGAACTCACAATTCCATCAAAAAATGTACCAAAATAAATTTTCCAACAAAAAAAAAAAAAGTGTTTTTAAGGAGAAATTATGCGATTTAAAGGATAGGATGGAGTTCAGTATGATTCTCGGAAAAAGTATTGTGGCATTGAATAAAATTTTAGATGGATTTGTGGGGCGACAAATTTTATTCTTAAATAAAATAAGAAAGAATTGCAGATTGATACGCAATTCTTAAAAGTATTTTTTTAAAAAAATATAGAGGGCCCGATATTTTTAAAAAAATACATTTAAGTAGGTGTTTTGGGTATCGAAGTGAATAAGTAAAAATTTAACCCGATGTTGGAGTCTCGTAACACCAATTTAAAAGTAATTTGTGAAAAAAATTTGAATATAAAAATATCAAAATATATAACTTTTATATTGAAAATTTTTATTTTTATATTTTTAACTTTATATTTTGGGGTGTCGATATTAATGGTAAAACTTTAAGCCATTAAAATGTGGAATCTCATAATACTTATATAGTAGTATTTTTTGAAAAAAAATTAATAAAAATAAAAGTTATAGATCTCATCATTTATATTCAAAATTTCTCTAAAAAATAATTCTAAATAAATATTTTAAGGTACCAATATTACCATATAAAAATTTATTTTGCCACGTCATTACTAATTCTAATGGAGACAAACAACATCAGTCAGGAATATACACCAAAGAGCATATGTAAAATGAGGTACGTAAAATAATTTTTCTATTCCTCCCATATTTTTTTATATTTTCCCTCTCTTTCAGCTCTGTCTAGTATTTGTTTGCAAATACCCATCTCCGTGGCTCCTCCTACGAATCTTACTAAATCCCACCCATATATGAGAATTTTGGCGGAAATCATATTTTGCAATCAACTATAACGGCCATAATATATATATATATATATATATATATAATATATATATATATATATAATATATAATATATATATATATATATATATATATATATTTGAAGTAAAAAAGTGAAACTTTTTAACTGGGCGCAGTTTTCTACTGTAGCATCACCGTATTTAGAAAGTAAATTTTCATATATATATATATATATATATATAATATATATATATATATTATATATATATATATATATATATAATTTTTTAAGAATTCAGAAATATTCATATTCTATATTGTAAAGAATGAGAGTTAAACTTGTGAGTGATTATTCGTGAGCCATTTACCTCAACAATTGATCTACTGCAAGAGACATTTGTCATAATTAATAGAGAGATGTATTTCATAAACAAGGAAAATAGTATGTACATAAATACATAAATATCAGAAATACGGAGATGGACATAAATACAGAAATATCATGAGGCGGATATTATATATAATAATTTCTAAAAAATAGGTATGAGTATGGTTCAGATACGATAATAAAAAATATAATTAATTAAAAATGATATATATTAAATATTAAAAATATATTAATAAAAAATTTATAAATAATATAATATTTTAACAAATTTAAAAAAAAAAAGAGTAAAATTTCAACAAAAATAAAGAATTTTCCAATATCACTCTATTTCTTTTCCAAAGCATATTCTGAAATGATGAACAAAGTTCACATATAACATTACAAAAAACAAAAAGATGGCTAAACTTTTCGCAAGAAATTGGTATCATCAAAATAAAAAGCTTCCATTTATGGCTATATAACAAATATATGGCTATACAACGAAATTATATTACTACTATTATATATAATTAGTAATATATAAATATTATTTTTTTAAAAAAGAAGATATATATATATATATATATATATATACACACACACGAATAGACATATCAGATACTCTTATTTGGTGTGTTCGATATGTATAAATATCTAAAATTTCTTATTTTGTAAATATTTTTTTGATACATTCGATACTTATTCTGCTATTTTTGGGACCTGTTTATATTAGATACTACATTGACACGGTATGTCTTAAAATTTTGTAGGGCACGTGACAACATCAAATAATAATTGTATGAATGCTTTACAGCCCAAATGTTTGACAATTTTCAATAAATAATCATTGTAAGGCAGCACGGACGCTAGTTACTGGTCATGCTCTATAGCATCCTCATTATAATTGGTTTCTCTCTAAAATATAACCAATAATACTGATTACTTAATTATTTTTTTTATATTTATAATTTTATACAAATTAATAGTTATTTTTTTATAATATTATATCTTATTCATCATAAGTTATTAGTGTAACAAAAAGTACCCATATCATATATAAAAGTTATTTAAAGTGTGGCATAAAATAATGAAGATATCCAGTAATAGATATGATAAAAAAAATTTATATGGTTAAAATTTTATTTTATGAAAATTAGTATTATATAATATATAATAAAATTATTTTTATATTAATATTTATGTCTGTATTTTAATAAATTATTATTTTAATTGAGTATTTATTTTTAGTATTAAACATTTCATATTCTATAGATAAGCTATATAATTTTAACAATTGCTATTAATTAATACAAATACTACGTAATTTTTTTTAAAATAAGAACAAATACTATATGTCACAACAAAAATTATTTAAAACACTACATGGTGCAACTAATTTGCCACCTATATATATATATATATATATATATATATATATATATATATATATATATATATATATATATATATATAATAGCAGTTGGAGAGGCTCAGTTATTAGTTTTCTCTGGCCTTACGTAGAACTTTTTTTTGGTTATATTTTGTAGAATTCTGGAGCTAAAAATTGTTGAAATATGTCCCTGGTGGATGCATGGGGGACTTGCATGAACGTAACTGGAAATGAGACGTATGAACACTATTATCTGCAAAATTCTGAGGAAAAATGAAAAATATAATAATAATCGTTGAAGAACAGCAATTTGAAACAGGCAGATTTTCCGTCGAGCTAGAAATTATGAGGCTGTTATTGTTTTGTGTGGGTGACCGGAATGGATCAAAGCTTGAAGGTAGGGGTGGTAATATTAAAAAAAAAAGAAATTATTATAAATCAGCCCGTGCTTTTTACTGCCATTCAAAAAATAAATATTTTTTTAATAATTTTGAAACAATATATATATATATAACTTTGTTGTTAAATTTTTTTTTTTGTAACTTTTGTATTTACTTTTTTTTTTTCAAAAATTACCATAAAAAGTGTATTAAGGCTTAAAGTGGTTATTGTTTAAAATTTTTAAGAAGTTCAAAATAATTATTTTAGAAAAAAATTGGTTATAGAAATTATAGAGTAGTAAAATTGTTCTCCTGCATTTAATTGTTTAAAAAATATTTAATATATCTACTGTAAATTAATTTTATTAGTTTTGCAAAAAAATAAGAGAACATTTAAGAATGTTTTTGAAAAATAAAAGTTATTTTTGACAAAACTTTTAAAAAATCCAAAAGATGAGGAATGTAAATTTGATAGGATAGACGGGTGTAAATGCAATGTTTGCGATATCGATATTGAAAAATTACTGACTTCCAACAAATTATTCAATAAATCACATACTATCAATCTCCACCACACACGTGTCTCGTAATTTGTATAATTTTTTCGTGATCCTAAAAAATATTAAAATAATAGATATATCTAGTTTAATATATAATTTTGATTGTACCACGTCAGTATATATAATTTTAATAATTTATGTGATTTTTTGAAGATGTAAAAAAAAATCTTGCGATATAGAAAGGAGAAAGTGGAGGGTCGGTGGGGGCCCACTAAAATGCTGTCGGTTCTTTTCGCGGCCGTTGGGGCTCTCTTCCAACGCGCACTTAACGGAAACGGGAACTTTAACGGAACCGAGAACCAGTTCAAAACATTCATGTTAAATTACATTTATAACCCTACTATTTCCTCAAGTTTTGAACCTTCTTCAAAAGTAGCCTTGACTCATCACTCATGATCTGTCCCAGCAACAATGCAAAAAGGAGTATTTGTGTTTGCATAACTCTCCATAATTCAAAATAGTAATATATATATTTTTTAATTTAAAATACCATATATATATATATATATATATTACTATTTTTATAATTTCATAATATGATAGTTATTTTTATTAAGTGAAATAATTTAGTCAGATATTTTACGGTGTGTATATTTAAAAAAATTATATCATAAATTTTTTTAAATTTTGATAAAATTTATAGCTTATTTTTTTTATTATTTTTTACTTAAACAATAAAAAAAATTCATTGATTAGATTTTAAAATATATATTTAGAAAATAAATTTTTAAACAATTAAATAAAAATTACAGAACTTACAAAAATCTATAATTTTTATATAAAATTTTTAAGTACCAGTAAATTATTTTTTATAATAATATTATTTTATATAATAAAAATTATTTTAATTATTTACTAAAATTAATACTATTTTAAATTAAAATTTATGAGGCAAAAAACTAAAATGCTCGAAGCAAAATATAACACGGCAAGCACAGATATAGGATTTCTTTTTTTAAGAAATTGAATAAGAGTAGGGTCAAAATAGTACATTTCGTCGAAATAATCGGCTCAAGTAGGTGTAGGCCAATCATTTTTTTGCTTGGAAGCTATTTTCGCCCCATATAACCAAGAAAACGTTCAATCAAGATCCCTTGTAACCTTCTCCGAAAGAGAAAAGAAAATCATGCGCATCAGTGATGAATTAGACGAACACTTTTAGTTATCAATCAAAATAATTTCGAAGGATAGCCTCCCGGCCTAGGGTCGACCGAAAGGCGAGTGGTTCTTAAACCGTGCATTCCAAATTCGATATTCAAAAATATCATAAAATGGGAATATGTCTGTACCGTATATTTGCAGCAGTTGCAAAAAATTAGTGGCTGGATAACTTTCAATATTTTATGTCTAGTCCGAAGGCAGACGTCAGGTCAAAATTTTATTCTTTTGCGTATATCTGAATCCAAAATAGTACTATAGGTGTTCGTAAAAAATTATAATTCGCGAGTTAGCGGAGATCCAGTTAAAAATTTCGTCCCGTTATCTTAAAAAAAAAAATCGAAGGATATATGTTAGGGCACAGTAAACTAGATCATCTGCCGCTTTTTTTTTCGAAAAATTGCGTATCAGCCCTCCTATTTTTAGGAGTTCACAATCACCTCCTGAAAACACATTTTTAGGAGGCTGATTCGCACAAAAAAGAGAAACGGAGCTGATATGCAAATGCCCCTTTTTTTGTGTACATGATAATTTGTGCTTTTTTTTTTAAATCCGTATATATATGATTTGTGTTTGTTTAAAAATGTTCAGTTTGATTTCTATTTTGTGAATTTTTATATTTATATATTCTTGTGCTTTAAGTTTTGCTTCTCCAGGGTCTTATAAAAGGGTAATATTGTTCGGTACGACTGAATAGACTAAAAATAGTACGAACGCGTGTCCGTGCGTCTCATGATCTGTAAAATCGTAGATTTTCCGATCCGATGTGCGCAAGCATTCGTTCAGATTATTTTTTGGCTAAAGTATTCGGACCGAATAGTTTTTTCCTAGCCTCATCCAGAATTTAATCGTGCACGTCTTACTTTTACTATTCCCTACCATGATAGGACGTATCATTGCTACAATACTATCGACAGTAGTTCCGTTCAATCTCCATGCAAGGAAAAATTAGCACATACAATTGAAAATATGTAGAGTATAATGTATCAGCCTTCGTTTATAAAAGCCATAAAAATCAGCTTTTGAAAACAAAAAAAGGTATTGACGTGGCGACGTGCACGTCAGACGTTTTTTTTTAATTTTCAGATGGTGATTTATGCATTTATTAAAAATAGGAGACTGATATGCAATTAACCCAAAGAATTTTAGCCGGCTAAACTTCTGAGTGTATATCAATTAGTGCCATAATGATTATGAGACATTTAACTGTGTTTTTCAAAGGGGAGTTGGAGGAAAACACAGGCCTGCTTTCCTTCACACTCTTTGGATTCTCATCTCCACTATCTATTCTACAGAAAAGATATCACTTTCACAGTTTCATGAAGACCACCAAACTTTTGGAAATTAAAAGAATATTAGGACCAATTGATATCTACAAATATTTCTTTTATTTAATTCTTATTACTTTTTTTTTTTGAGATAATGATGCCTACTACAAGGTATTTGTTATTTAATATATGCTTTTCTTGACCACCTGAGGTACTAATTTACATCCCAGAATTTTTCCCATGTTTTGAACCGTATCCATATAGCTGTTGTCTGGGATATTTGGTTTGAACTTAACAACCGTGACTTCAGCGGAATTTACAGGCTTCTTGTTGTATCTTCAGCAATGTATTATTGCTTTTGGATTTTTGGACAGATCTTCGTGTCGGCAGATGGAGAACGACGAGCCCGACCACTACTTATCTTATCATGGTGATTTTTTTTTTTATGGAGATGTTTTTTTTTTTTTTTTTGTCATTAAAGTCAGCTAAAGCTGGCAGACAATAAATTATTTATTACAGATAACGTCGTATTCTTTAAAAAAAAATAATATTCTCTCTCTCTCTCTCTCCAGCTTAATTTTGCTTTTCTGCAAACAAGTGAAATCTAAGTGTCCAGATCTTGAACGGTGACTATTTTCACATAAATTGTGCTACATTTCCAATCAATTCATTAAAAAATTCACACAATTCACACCCACCTACGTGGTATATAGAGATAGGATGTTTTGGTGTTTGGTGTTAGGCTTTAGCAGTAAATGAGGAGAAATTTTTGAGAGTTTTGTCGGAAATATTTGTCGGTGAATAACATTTTATTTTTTTATTTTTTTTGGTCAAAATAACAATTTATTTAAGTAACATGTAAGTAAGCTTTAAAGGAGTACGATGTGTCAGGTCACTCTAATCATGCTGTCCGATCGAGCGAAATGTAGACCTCACAGATGGGATCGTCTGTGGCTCAGCCACAGACGATCCCTCTGTGGCTGCGATCTGGGCCGTTAATCGGCCCAGCACGTATCACGAAATTTTTTATTTAAACTTCGTCGATTTATTTGACCTAATTCTATACATTTTTATGAAAAGTTATGAACTACAAAGTTGTAGATTTTGATGTGATCTACAATTTTGTAGTTCAAAGTTTTTAAAAAAAATATCAAACAATGTGTCAAATTGATGATCATAATATTTGATCATCAATTTGACACATTGTTTGATATTTTTTTAAAAAATTTTGAACTACAAAATTGTAGATCACATCAAAATCAATAACTTTGTAGTTCATAATTTTTCATAAAAATATATAGAATTAGGTCAAATAAGTCGACGAAAGTTTAAATAAAAAATCTCGTGATACGTGCTGGGCCGATTAACGGCCCAAATCGCAGCCACAGGGGATCGCCTGTGCTTTTTAGCACAGGCGATCCCATCTCCATGGAATGGGTGACTAATTTTGATTCATCAGTTTGAATGCAAAAGTCTACAATAAAACGTTTGTAATGCATCAACATATATTATTTTTATTTTTTTTATCAAAAAATAAATAAATAATACGACTAATTTTTTAAAAAAAAAATTAAATAAAATTTATAGATTTTGAGATCTACAACTTTTATATTCAAAATATTTTTTAAAAATATTTTTAAATAGATATTTTATGGCTTCAAAGTTTAATAGATTTAACGGATTTTAAACCAGTTTTTAAACCCGCTTCAAATCTATTAAATTTTGGAGCCCCAAAATATATTTTTAGGAGTATTTTTTGAAATCAAAAGTGGTAAATTTCGTCAAAATTTATAATTTTGATGTTGAATTTTTTTTTTCAAAAAGTATTTCTAAATAGATTTTTTTGAAACCGTTACACGGAGTGACATAGTGTAACCGTTACACCCAAAAATATATCTCTTATGTTTGAATAAGAGAGACTTCCATATCAGCCCCTCTATATTTCAACTTTAACGAATGAGCCCCTTATTTTATTCGTTAAATTTTACAACTTAAAATGTATATTTAAAATATTTTTTGAAAAAATATTAAATATAAAAATTATAAATTTGGAAGAAATTTATAACTTTTATGTTTTTCAAAAACTGTTTCTAAATATGTTTTTAAAAAACTTTTATATTTTTTTTCTAAAAATAAAAAAATATTTTTAAATAGATGTTTTGAGGGTTTAAAATTCAGTGGAATAATAGATTGATTTTAAAATCCACTAATATTTTTAAGCTTTAAAATACATATTTAAAATTACTTTTTTTGAAAAAATGTTAAATATAAAAGTTGTAGATCTCATTAAAATTTACAACCTTTATGTTGAATTTTTTTTCAAAAAATACTTATCGATGATCAAAATGGTTTCGGCACGAATATTAAAAGAATTTTTTTTTGAAAGTTTAAACAATAAATGGAGAATCTATGAGTTAATTTAGATGAATATGAAGAATCTAGGAGCTGATGATATTATCCCTTGAATCAATCTGTAAAAAGAAACAAACAGTCAATTACTTCTGGCATATCCAGGAGATTATTTAATTACATTACACCTGTTGTTAGCAGGGTGTCATTTTTTTATTTTATAAGAGCCTTGGGTACAATATAAAGCTAGGTTCGGGCGCGGATTTCCTGCTCCGCGCTTCTGCGTCCGTCCCTGTTCCTTCCATCCTCGCCGTCCATCATGTACAACATATCTTGAAATACTATTTAAAATTTTCATCGACTTATTTAATCTATTTTGAAGTATTTTTTCGAGAAATTTTAAACTATAAAGTTGTAAATTTTAATATGATCTACAACTTTATAGTTGAATAATTTTTTTTAAAAAAATATCAATTATTATGTCACAATAATAAATAAAACTTTAATTATTACTTTGATATAATATTTGATTTTTTTGAAAATTTGTTTAATTATAAAAATGCAGAGTATATTAAAATCTACAATTTTGTAATTTAAAATTTTTTGTAAAAATACTTAAAAATAAGTCAAATGAGCCGACGAAAATTTTAAATAGTGTTTCGAGATAGGTGCTACTCGTGATGGATGGTTGGGATTGTGGATGTAGCGAAGGGCGCAAGGAGAACGGAGCAGGGGATCCGCGCCCGCTAGGTTCTGTTCGTACAAGATCACTACCTGACTCTTTGAGAAAGACAGTTTCACAACGGTTATGTTGCTCTTAATCTCTTAATCCGATGTTTTTTAAGCATTTGGCTGCCCGCCATAAATATAAAGTCAGATATTAAAAGCCACAAATAGACTATCTCATCTTCTGCTTTGCCAGTAAAATCATAATAGTCTAGACAATCATTCTTAAGCAAAGTAGAAAGAAAAAATTCTTGTTTAACGAATATATACATGTCACAGCCTTCCTTTCACCTTTCACGGTTCTTATTAAAGTCGTTGCGCCACGCGACATTTTAAATAGTTTTTAATATGCCATATGACATTATCTTATTCTAAAAAAGTTATGTGACATTTATATTATTTAATAAAAATTTATTATAAAGTTATGTAACTTCTTTTAAAAATATAAAAAGTGTAATACTAAAAATATAAAAACTTAAGAAAAATAATATTTATAAAATTAATCTAAAAAGATATATATATATATATATATATATATATATAAAATATAATTATATTATATATTATGTAATTTTATTTTTATAAATAAAATCATTTTATATATATAAAATTTAATCATATATATATATATATATATATATATATATATATATATATATATATATATATATATATATATATATTTCCATCATTTCACGTAACTCCTCAAATAATTTTTATATATAGCATGTAGTAATTTCTTTTACACTAATAACATATAACGAATAATGTATAATATGCTAATAAAATAACTATCAATTTATATAAAATTATAAGAAATTAAATTTTGAATATATTTAATGTTTTAAAATTTTGAATATATTTGATCATGAAGAAGTTAAAGCTGATGTGGCATTATCGATATCAGCTTATAAATTTAATGTTTTAAATATTCAAAGTTTTGAGAATAACCACTTCTCATATAATAACTTTAAAAAGTGAGAAGCAATCTTTTACAAAGTATTGAAAAATAAAAATATATATTTTTCCAAAACATCTCAATAAATTAGTAGGCTGATATAGACGATGCCACATCAATCTTGAATTCTTTAGTATCAAAATGATCGTAAAAAATAGCATTTCTTTTAAAACAATTTGCCATAAACAGATTCCAAATTAGAAGTGCAAGTAGTCCTAGTGCACAAATCAATGTAGCCAAATTCAAAAGACACTTTTAAGGTATGCTAGAAGTTTACCAGTAGGCTGCTACATGAACATCTTAATAAATATCGTCCCACTAACTTATATATTTTTTACTCCCAACTCTTAAGGGGATAATATATGCGCTCACATACCCGCTATTAGTAGAGGATCTTTGCATCTTACATTTGGCAAGATTCAAATCCGTACTAATACGTTGAATAGGTACCACTTAGTACACCGCTCGATTCGCCTTAATTATTATAAATATCTCTAGCTATTTATAAAGCAAATAGATGACACAAGATCGCTTGTTACCATCAAGTGTGCCATAATCTATGAAATAAGAATAAATGTTAGGGCTGTTTGGTTTGCAGGAGTTGAGGCTACAGCAGTTGCAACTGCTGCAGTTCGCGAACGCGCGTGTTTGGTTTGCTGCAGTTGCAACTACGCTGCAGTTGCAAAGTGGGGTGTGCTGCAGTTGGAGGCGCGAACTGCAGCGGTTCCAACCACGGAAATTTCGGCCGTAGTTACAAACGATGCAGTTCAGAATTTACAGAAATAAATCATTTTTTTTCAAAATTACAGAATCAGCCCTTTAGATTTTGCAAAAACCTCGACCCTTATCATAAAAATTGGTAAAATTAGACCCTCACATCACTAAATTTAGTAATAAAAATTTGTTTTATTCGCGCATTTCCCATGTTCGTCCAATAAAAATTTTTAAGTCAAAATATTGTTCCTTTTCTTAAAAAAAAAGCAAAAAACGAGATTTTGAAGAGTTTAAATTTTTTTGCAATTGTTAAAAGTTTTCCATAATATAGAAAAATTATAATATAAGATATTAAAATATTTTATAATAATAAACAAACAAAACAAAATTTGAAACTGCAAGACTGAACTGCATCGAACCAAGCATCAGATTTCAAAATGCAGTAGTTCGAACTACATCAAAACAAACAGACCTATTGCATTACAAAATCAGAAAAATACAACTCCCAACACTTCCAACTGCTGCATTTACAACTACGACTCCAACTACATCAAACCAAACAGCACCGTTGTCTTTCAATGACTGAACTCCATCCAACATCTCAAACACTAAAGGCAACAAAATCACCAACAAAATCGATATTCTCGAATTAATAAAATTTACTGATTTGTCCCAAAATCGCTCTATATCAATTGATAAGACTCTGGTAATTAGACTTCAAACCAGGAAAGATGTTCTCTTCAGCATTGGAGCCTGAAACAAGTTGCTTGATGAAAGTCGAATTAGAGTGAGAGCAACCAGAGATTTAGAAAGGATTAATGGTGATCTGAGGGTCTTTATGAGGAAGAAGATGATGAACGCTAGTGGAGCGCAGTATATGTATTGGGCCTGTTTATAGTTTGGTCCAAACTAGTAATGGGTGTTCGAGCCCAACTAAATATCTAACAGCTTTGACAATTTACCCCTAATTTCCTAGAAATTACAATGGTTGCCAAGTTGAGGATAATAACAAAGGGAATTTACTGTTCAGCCCCCCTAATTTTAGGGTGTCGCAAATCAGCCCCCCGAAACGTCACGTGGCGGCACGCGCGCGCCGCCACGTCGGCGGAAAAACCGATTTCGAAGGGCTGAACAGTAAAAAAGGGAAAACGGAGGGCTGAACAGTAATTTTCTCTAATAACAATTGATGCCCTGGGCAAATCTGCTGCCACGTGGCTATGGATGACTTTTATCCGAACTTGTCCAAAAAATCAGACTAGAACTGATCCCCCCACCAAAAAAAAGGGATAAGATCGGATTAGATTCCCGCTGATATTTTAGAAATTTGGATTAATGTATTTCGGTTCGGATAGAGAGGAGATATTCGGGTTGGGTTGCATTATATCTGAAAAAATTTTGGGCTTCTAATGGAGGTCTAATAAGTAGAAATTAGCTTTATAGTTATACGATACACGAATTTTAATCATTTATATAAATAATAATAATAACAAATTTAATGTCTATATTTTTCATACTTACAAATTCTTACAAATTGAGACTTATTTTTAAATAAAATATTATATTTCATTCATTTTATGTTATTAAAATAAGAATCGAAATGCTACGTGGTAATAAAAATTTGTCTGAGAAATGGCATGAAATATTTGTCATTGTCATTATATATAAAATTGGATAATTAAAACCGTTACCCTATGTCTTATTTTGAATAGTTTTTGGTGTGCTACGTGATATTTGTGCTTATTTTAAAAAAGCCATGTGGTATTTATATTAATTGATAAAAATTTATAAAATAATGTAAATTATTTAAAGAATATCAAAAGTTTAACATCATGATCAACGATCCAAATCATATCTTGGAAGACACGATATGAACCATTGATTTCGATCAAAATGCTCGATCCAATAGTTTACGACTTACCATACACCCACTGCTGCACTCACATATATGTTTTCGAAAAACTTCAACATTAAGTTATAGATTTGATGTTATTTACAACTTTCATCTCAAATTCCAAAAAATATTTCTAAATTGGTGTTATAGAGCTCCAAACTTAATGAATTTTAAATTAGTTTTAAAAATATGTTATGAGCCCGTTATACTCGTTAACTTTGGAACCCTAAAATATCGATTTAAAAGTATTTTTTTTGGAAAATTTTTTAATATTAAAGTTATAGATAACATCAACATATAAAACTTTTATATTGAAAATTTTTCGAAAAAATATAAATTGATATGCGTTTCGGATGTGGGTAAAGCGAGTGAGTGTAGGAAGGTGGTGTAGTGGATCTGCGTCCCTCTCCCTCCCCCCAAGCAGCCACTTCCTCTCTCTCTCTTTTTTTCTCTCTAGCAGTAGTGTGGGGCTCCTCTCTTTCTCCCTCTCCCTTTCTTGCCTCCGCCACCATCTTCACCTCCACCTCCACCTCCACCTAACTCTTTCTCTTTCCTTTCCTCCTCCTCACCCTCCCCCACGCCATCGCCTGCCCGTCGCCTTCACTATCATCTCCGCCTGCTACCTCCATAAACCAATCCCAATTTTTTTTTTTTTTTTCTGTTTGGGTCGGTTCAGATTGAGTGCAAATTTCGGTCAGGTTAGATATGTATTTAGTCAATGTATAGATAATTTTAGTGAAATTGTTCTACCAATAGACGAAAAATTAAAAAAATTATTTAAAGAAATTTTTACTAATGTATTGTTTAGGCTTGGTAATGGACTTTAGATTTAGGTTAAATGGTATACATACTTCACTTAGGTTTTATTACAGCAGAATGAGTATATATTGAAAATGTAAGTACGATGTGTAAATATATTGAAGACAGTTTAAAAAGATTGTAGATGTTGTATGTACTATTTGATGCATCAGTGATGCTCCATTTGATGTTTATGATGATTTTGGACTCATAAGCAGTAAATTTGAAATAACAGAGCAACAAGCCAGAATATGATCCCTATATACTCTACTTTTTTGTAATTATTTAGAAACTAATCGGATTGAGTTTATATTTACAGATGAACAAAAAATGTGGATGTTTTGGACTGGTGGAAGAAATTTACGCACGAACATATTCTTCAAGCTATATATGGTTCGTGATGTATTGACACCACCTGCTTCTACAATTACCTCTAAGTCATGCTTTAGCATACGAGTATTGAGTGATAGAAGGCACTGTTTAAGTCCAACGATTTTAAAAATGTATGTATGTATGAAAAATTGGGTCGATACTGTACGAACAAATCAATGTGAAATTTTAAAAGAAGAAGAAGTTGCAGAAGAAGCATAAGATTAAGAGTACTACTTTTTTAATTCTATTTTTTGTAATCGTTATTGTATTTGAATTTTTTACATTAATTCAAATTTTATTTGATTTTTAATGCATTGAAATATTTAGATTAGTATCTAAATCAAAATTTAAATTTTTACAGCTAAATGTCTATGCTAGAAATTTAAAATAAATTCCTCTTTAAAATTAAATAGGCCTGCGGGCCACCGCCCACACGCGAGCAGGCTCGGTAGCAAGTATTATATATAGCTTGATGGGAATAGCAAGAATTAGATATATATATATATATATATATATCAAGCCAATAGTTTATAGAATCATATCAGAAAAACAAAAATATAAAACAAATATCAGGAAAAAAAAATGTGGCCTTCTTATCTCATTTTGGGATAATATTTTATCGCTAATATACTTTTTTATTATCTTGTCTTGCTAATTATGAGAGGTCATGCCACTTTTTTATTATCTCATAAAAGTTTGGGATAATATACTTTTTTATAGATAATTATCGAACAAAGCAATATAGATGACAAATATAAACTTAAATCTATCAACAAATATTATAAATTAATAGTATAATTTTTTTTTTCTTTTTTTTTTTTGGTAAGTAAGCACTTGTATTGATCAGACAAATATAATTACAAAATGTTTATGAAAAGGACAAATTAATAGTATAATTATAAATACTAAGTGAATCTTATCTTGCTAATTATGAGAAGTTATGCCATATTTCAGCTTTACACTTTCTTTTTTGTCTAAAAAGAAGTACTATTTGATAGATGTGGTTCTTTTTTTTCTTCCATAAATTTTAACTTAATATTATTTCTTCAAATTTTTACTATAAAAGTTAATACCATTTTCTTCAAATTTTTACCATTTTTAACTTAACATCATTTTTATTTATATAAATACACCAAAAAACCGCGGCAAGCGTGCGGGCCCAAATGCTTGCAAAAAACTATAAATACCAAAATTTTATTATCTCTTTTTTCTTGAGAAGACAAAATTTTATCATCTCAAACCAAATATTATAATAAATGGGTAGTTATAATTCCTATTAGCTACGGTTAATACCCAAACTAAACGCCACCGAAGTTCTTCTTTCTCTTTGGCATGTTAAATATTTGCTGACATCATCATATGTCAAAGTAGGCTGAGCATTATCCGAAGCTATCCGAAAAACCGAACAGAACCGATCCGAACAAAGTCAAAATTTCGGGTTCAGTTCAGGTCGGGTTCGGTTCGGGTCGTCATTTTAATAGTTCGGGTCTATATAATTCGGTTCGGGTTCGATGGTCGAATTTCAGATCGGTTCGGGTTGGACACAAATTATTCTCACGAGTCACGTTTTAATTAGTTTTCGTTGGTTTTTATGTGCTAATTCTGCGTTTTTAAACAAAACATTAATATTACAACTATTCGGGTCGACCCGAACCCACCCGAATCTGAATGGGTGTTGAATAAAAATAATTTATACTGTTATTCGGGTCGATCCGAACCAATCCGAACTGACCTGAATTTTAGTGAGTTCGGTTGAAATAAAATTCGGATCGGTTCGGGTCTGAAGGTATTTAATTTGGATTGGCCTTAAAAATTTCGGATCAGTTCAGTTCGGTTCAGGTTGACCCGAATGCTCAGTCCTAGTCACAAGCTAATATGATGTCAATTTCATTTTACTGAACAAAATCAATTGGAGTTGCCTACATATTGTCACTCAAATTACACGGTTTATAACTTTATCTTTTCTTTAAGGCTACGATTTTCCTTTTATTTATTTTTTTATACAATGCTTATACTAGCTTTTATAATTGAGAATCATTATATTATAAGACTGTTATAAAGCTTTCTACTTAGCATTCCATTTAGCGTGTTTTGAAATTATTTTGGGAAAAAGCTTTGGAATTTTGTTGAAAAAGACCATGATTTTCAAAACTGTGTCAAATAATTAGTGTTTTAAAGTCACTTCAAAACGCATTTGTATAAGTATTTAAAAAGTTGAATATTAAAAAAGTATATTTTTTGTGCTTTATAGGTTTTATATTTAAAATTTTTTGAAAAAAATATTCTAAATAGATGTTTTGTGGCTCTAAATTTTTTATAACCAATAAAGACGTCGGATTCTTTTGAGGTATTTTTTTAAAAAAACTTCAATATAAAAAATATAAAGCATGTCAAATATTATTTATTTATTTTTTTAAACATTTTTTTATGTGTGTTTTGGCTTTATTTAGTAATTATAAAAAAAGCAGGATTTTTTTTTAGATGCAAGTAAAAACTCAGGGGCTACATTTTTATTTTTTCAAAAACTTTTAATAAGCAGCCACTTCATACGACCATTGTTACAGGTGAATTGAAAATAGCACCAACCTATGTGAATTTCAATATGTACAAGTACGAAAGTCGTCTTATTTTTTGTGAGATATAAAAGATATAAATCTCAACGTCATTGTAGATGGTGCTTGTGATGTATGAGGTGGAAGCTCCACCATCGATCCTAGAGGTCTCATAAAATATAAATATGAGCGAAAAGTCAGTAAACATTTTTGCCATTTTATAAATATTACTGTAGTTATATTTAGGGATAATTAGGTATAAGCCTGTGTTTTTATATTATACTTCTAAAAAAACTCATACCTTTTATCTAATTACTTTCTTAGTACAAAAAACATATATAAGTATTTTTCTATAAAGTTTTTGATATATCAAACATAAGTTTTGGTGTGTCCTATAAATTTTATATTCAAAAATTTTTTAAAAATATTTCTAATAGCTATTTTAAGCTTCTCAGATCTTTACTGGTCAAAAAAATTTTAAACGTTCAAAAGTTATTAAGCACATCAAAAAAAATTTCATATTAATTTTTTTTAAAGAAATACTTTTACATATCAATTCGGATTTTACAATTTGTTTTAAAAATAACAGTTTATTTGCCAAGCAGAGTTTTTTGAAAGAAAATTACTAATCAACTTTTATAATTCTACATTCGCATGATTCAACCTCCGAAAGCGAAAGCGTGTTTTCTATTTTTGAAAGCTGAATCGCGCAAATGGAAAAACGTGGGGCTCCGGCTCACTATCAATTTCCCTTTTTTGCCAGAGAGATTCCCTTATATTATGACACAGCGTTGGATTCTGAGAAGGAAAAAAAGGAGTTAAATCAAAACAGGTTTTATACAACCATGATATCGAAAGTCTTCAATATTACAAGTCCTAGCAGATAATCCGAGGGCATGTTTGTAATTATGTTAAATGACGTGGTCTTTCCCGTCAACAACATCCGTAATCCTCTAGAAATTAAAAAGTAGCCGTTGCAGCGTTGCCAATACCCCCCGCCCCAATGAGAGCTTCAGAACTCTCTCTCTCTCTCTCTCTCTCTCTCTCTCTCTCTCTCTTTTCCTCTTTTAGCCGTTGTAGCGTTGCCAATACCCCCGCCCCCACCTCGCCATTAATGAGAGCTTCAGAAGTCTCTCTCTCTCTCTCTCTCTCTCTCTCTCTCTCTCTCTCTGTTTCACTCTCTCTCTGTGGAGCTATGTGAATCTCGTGCAGAGCTGAAGAACTAGATGATGTTCACAGAGGGTTTGGACGAAAGCGCTATCTAATGGGTCAGGCAGATAATACCTTTAAAATCGTGTGATTTATAACCCGAATAGAAATCGTCCTATATTTTCGAGACAAATTGATTAATTCTCAATTTGTTTAAGCTGATTTTACACCCGATTAAGTATTTTCCTTGGTTTTATATGCCAAACTCGGCAGCATTTCTTCCAGAGATTCTTAAAAGTATACATTTACAATGAATCTTTACAGGATCAGAGGTTATGCGAGCGTCGCGACGTCCCTTGATCCAGCACCACCCCCTAAATTCTCATCAGGTAACCCTTGTTATACAGTAGCAGGAATCTTTTACCACCAAAGTCTTGTAGCCTGTGCAATTTCACTCTGGATTGCTAGGGCCTCCATCATCATATGTTTCATGATTGAGTACCACCCAGTGACTCCTCTTATCATTTTTATAGACCAAAGGGGGATTGTGGAATGGTTGAGGCTAAATCCAGTGGAGCATCTGGCAGTAACGCAACAATCCGCATGCGAGCTAATGCAGCGAGATGCACAGTGCTCGAAACAGAATCTCAGGGTTGACTTGGCTTATGAAACTTTGCTTGTAGGATTGATGATCCTGTTACTCGAGAAATTCAGTTTCAAGTGCAACAGCTATGGAACATAAAGGATTTCACAGTACACATGTATCAGATATGTTCTCTCTTTTTTATTTATTATTTACTAGAACTATAATATATTCGCCGTTTATTGCATTAATTTTCTTTCTCAGAGTCTAGCATGTCGTAACAACTAATCTAATTTGATTAGAGAGTTATCTGTTCAATGAGTTTCAATGACGATATGACCCGTAGGGACGGAGTCATGACTCCACATACAGATGCTCTTGTTACAAGCATGATTATAAATTTTTTAAAGGTACTCATTGATTGACATTCTTTTCTATGATTATTTCACTAAAATGGGAATATCGGAGTCCGAACTCTGTCCGGTATATTCTGAACTAAAATGGGAGTACCGGAGTCCGACCTCCGTCCTGTATATTCTTACTAGTTGATCTCAATAGCTCCTCGATGACACTCTTAGGCGCGATTGATCTCCACGTCACAATCGGGGAGGCTCCCAAGTTACGTAGTGCTACTCTCACCTTCATTGTCGTTAAAATGCAATCGGTATATAACGCTATCTTCGGGAGAAGATGAATTTGGAAGTTCAGGATCAAATCCGGATTATACAACTTGTATGGTAATCAACATGGTGCACAACGACAGCACCGCAAGTCTATGAGAAAGGAAACTTTCCTGAAGATCCGTTCTATTTAAGGACCCCAATGAAGCGAGAAGGCTAACAGCTTCCCTGTTGAGCCAAAGCAGGAGATAACAAGACCTTAACCTCAGCTCGACCTTGTCTGAATGGGAGCACGAGGCCTTGAAAAGTTGTCTTCAAAAGAACACGGACATCTTTGCTTGAAGTAATTTCGGACATGCCGAGGACCAACCCCAAAATTATCTACCACAAGCTTACTGTCAACCCCGAGGCTAAGGCTTTGAAACAAAAGAAACGAACCTCATGATCCTTCATACGCGGTGTTGAAAGATTAATTTGCCGTGCCGGTTGGCGAGGGCACAGTCGGCGACCTTCATTATCCTTATGATTCAATCCATAAAACGGTGCTTTAAATGCTCAAAATGCAATAAGAAAATATCTGCAGGTAAGATGACTAAAGAAGAATATAAATGTCTTGCTGTATCAATTGTCATTGGGTTTAAATTGCAAATCTGATGTATTTGCTTTGACTGCACAAGACTTTTCAAATTTTTTTTTTGAAATTATTTTTAATAAAAATTACAAAAATAAAATCGTTTTCAAAAAATTACAAAACTAAAACCCTACCGCCAGTTTAAGCAGCGTGCCATCTCAGTCCAGCGTGAACGGCTATGCTGGAACAGGAACGCCAGTTAAACTGGCGTCAGGAATGCCAGTGCCAATTTCTGAAAAACACTCAACACTCCCTCCCCCCCCCCCCCAACCCCAAGCTGCCATTCCCCTGCCTTCCCAACCCACCCCGGCCCATCAAACCTCTATTCTCTTGTAAATCTAACAATATACAAATATAACTAAAATATAAGTACAAAAACAAATATATAATCTAAATATAAATATAAACACTAATATAAGCACAAATTCAAATAGATAACTTTGCATAAAATCAACCATATAACTCAAATATAAATACAAACCCAAATATATAACTCTGCACAATAACAATATATGACTACAATTATACTTAAAATATAAATACATAATAAAATATATGTCTCAAATTATAAATACAATCTCAAATACAAATAGAAACTCGAGATATTTATGTTTCGTATACAGATTTTGGAGGTATTTTTTTTCTTTTTGACCTTCTTATAAAATTTAATCCGCTGATAAGTGGGCGCTCTCGTGGCTGCGACTGTGGCTCCTGCGGTGGTTGTGGCTCCTGAGGCTGTGGCCCCGGTTCCTCTTGAAATTGGGGTATCTCCTGAGTAACATGACTAGGATCAAAAGTACAAGGTCCCTCTTAAAGTAGATGTAGCCTGCTCGTATCCCATATATAATGTGAACTAGGATACTGCTCGTATGCGCCATAACGAGAAGTAGACGTATCCTGCTCGTATCCCATATAATGTGAACTAGGACCCTGCTCGTATGTGCCATAACGAGAAGTAGACGTACTCTGCTCGTATGTACTGTATGCAGCAGGAGGGTTCCATGTATGCTGTTGGCCAACTTGGCTGCTGATAAGGAGGCTCCTGAAAGTGCATCTCATCCGCAGCCTCCTGCTAGACTCCAACATTATCATCATTCATCATGCCCGCCTCGTCATTATGTGCATCAGGAGGTACAGCCCTCGGAAGAATGTCTGCACGTGTTCTGAGAGCATATTCGTGATAGTGCCGAAATTATCTCACTACAACACTGAATATACGCTCCGTGAGTGTAGCCATATATAGAATCATCTCCAGCTACATTGTAGATGTTCTGCATGTTCTGAAACTGTTATGTGAATGAGAAAAAATATTAGTCTGACATATGTAACAGCTGTGTAAAGATATTGTCAACAAAGAGAAAAATATAAAATCTTATCATATATTCATTTATAAGGCACTTGCGGGAAATAAATCTTTTGGTGATCAGCTTATACCACTCCACGTAAGCGTGGAAGTTGTCTCCTGCGTTTTGGACAATTCGGTGAAGCCTTCTGTCCCATATGTCAATATATCTACTTGGCATGCATCCAAATCCGAAGTCTGAATAATGTTATGCTTATGTAATCCTACGTCTGTATTAATAGCCTCGGGAATATCTTGAACAAATCTGAACTGACGTAGGACACGTACCCACTCAATCACACAGAAATAGAGAAGAAGAAGAGGCACATTCGCTCGCCAAATATGTCTTACCCCTTTTATAGCAGAGAGGAAAGCGAGCTAATATATCCTCGGTATAAGGAGTCCATATCATCTACAATACAAAATCTGATAATAACATACCAGTAACAAAAGAAAAGTGAAAGTAGAAATTACCTCACATGTTCCTTTTGCATCGAGTCCAGCTCAAATCGAAACTTCTCCAATACGTGCGAACTATTTGCTAACCTCACCAGCACACCTAGTGACCACCTACATGTAAGTATAATATATATCGTAAAACTGATAACAATCAAATTATCATAATAGACCAATAATAGAATAAAAAATTATACCGGAATACGAGTCGTAGATGATGTGAATCCGCCGTCGGTGGAATGCTGATGATCCTCGGGGCAGTAAATGTAATGCGCTCGTAGGCCCAATACTGCAAGAGAACTGCACATCCACCAATCTGTGTGGATGCCATGGCGCTGGCACTGCACAAATTTCTGTATAACCAAGCAAGTGCAACACTACCCTAACTATAAGTGGGTATCAGATCAATATCTTCCAAAAGCAATAAAATTTAATAGTAGACATAGACGCCAGACGTATCAGTGAATAACGTGTCAGAGATCAACATAAAGAGATATGCTCTGGTATATTGCTCCAACATAACATCATCTGTCTCGGCGGGGGATCACCGCGAACTAATCTTACTAGGTAGAGGTATTTTTCCTAGTAACCTTACATAAATATCCTACCACATATGACCGGAAGTGGCGCAAATCACCGGCTTTCCGTCTACCGGTAAGCCTAACAGTACTTCCACATCCTGTAAGATAATGGTACACTCACCAGCAGGCAGATGAAAGGTATGCGTCTTCAGATGCCATCTCTCTACAAGGGCTGTAATCAAGGCTGCATCAATCTGTATAAAATCCAGCTACCTAAATCCGTAGAATCAAGTTTGATGATCGGCTAATTCCTTATCTACATCGAGATGGATTCTACTGATTTAGGCGGCTGGGTTTTATGCAGATTGATGCAGCCTTGATTACAGCCCTTGTAGAGAGATGGCATCTGGAGACGAATACCTTTCATCTGCTTGTTGGTGAGTGTACTATTACCTTATAGGATGTGGAAGTACTGTTAGGCTTACCGATAGACAGGAAGCCGGTGATCTGCGCCACTTCCTGTCATATGTGGCAGGATATTTTTGCAAGGTTACTAGGAAAAGTACCACTACCTAGTAAGATTAGTGGAGGTCGGGTTAGGTACAAGTGGCTTTTGAAGGAGTTCGCGGTGATCCCTGCCAAAGCAGATGATTTTATGTTGGAGCAATATGCTAGAGCATATCTCTTTATGTTGATCTCTGGCACTTTATTCACTGATAGGTCTGGTGCCTATGTCTGCAGTTATATTTTGTTGCTTTTGTAAGATATTGATATGATGCCCACTTATAATTGAGGTAGCGCGGCACTTGCTTGGTTATACAGAAATTTGTGCAGTGCCAGCGCCATGGCATCCACATATTGGCGGAGTACGGTCCTCTTGCAGTATTGGGCCTACGAGCGCATTACATTTACTGCCCCGAGGATCATCAGCATTCCACCGACAGCGGATTCGCATCATCTACGACTCGCATTCCGGTATAATTTTTATTCTATTATTGGTTTATTATGATAATTTGATTGTTATCAGTTTTACGATATATATTATACTTACATGTAGGTGGTCACTAGGTGTGCTGGTGAGATCAGCAAATAGTTCGCACGTATTGGAGAACTTTCGATTTGAGCTGGACTCGATGCAAGAGGAACATATAAGGTAATTTCTACTTTCACCTTTTTTTTGTTACTGTATGTTATTATCAGAATTTGTATTGTAGATGACATGGACTCCTTATACCGAGGATATATTAGCTCGCTTTCCTCTCTGCTATAAAAGGAGTAGACATATTTGGCGAGCGAATGTGCCTCTTCTTCTTCTCTATTTCTGTGTGATTGAGTGGCACGTACACGATCCTGTCCTACGTCAATTCGGATTTGTTCAAGATATTCCCGAGGCTATTGATGCAGACGTAGGATTACATAAGCATAACATTATTCAGACTTCGGATTTGGATGCATGCCAAGTAGATATATTGACATATGGGACAGAAGGCTTCACCGAATTGTCCAAAACGCAGGAGACAACTTCCATGCTTACGTGGAGTGGTATAAGCTGATCACCAAAAGGTTTATTTCCCGCAAGTGCCTTATAAATGAATATATGATAAGATTGTATATTTTTCTCTTTGTTGACAATATCTTTACACACATGTTACATATGTCAGGCTAATATTTTTTCTCATTCACATAACAGTTTCAGAACATCTACAATGTAGCTGGAGATGATTCTATATCTGGCTACACTCACGGAGCGTATATTCAGTGTTGTAGTGAGATAATTTCGGCACTATCACGAATATGCTCTCGGAACACGTGCAGACATTCTTCCGAGGGCCGTACCTCCTGATGCATATAATGGCGAGGCGGGCATGATGAATTATGATAATGTTGGAGTCCAGCAGGAGGCTGCGGATGAGATGCACTTTCAGGAGCCTCCTTATCAGCAGCCAAGTTGGCCAACAGCATATATGGAACCCTCCTGCTGCATACGGTACATACGAGCAGGGTACGTCTATTTCTCGTTATGGCACATACGAGCAGGGTCCTAGTTCACATTATATGGGATCGAGCAGGGTACGTCTATTTCTCGTTATGGCGCATACGAGCAGGATCCTAGTTCACATTATATATGGGATACGAGCAGGCTACATCTACTTTATTTTAAGAGGGACCTTGTACTTTTGATCCTAGTCATGTTACTCATGAGATACCCCAATTTCAAGAAGAACTGGAGCCGTAGGAGCCAGAGTCACCGCAGTCGCAGGAGCAGCCGCCACAGTCTCAGGAGTCACATCCAGCGCAGGAGCCACAACTGCAGCCACGAGAGCGCCGACGTTTCAGCGGATTGAATTTTATAAGAAGGTCAAAAAAAAAAAAAAAAAAAAACCCTCCAAAATCTGTATATGAAACATAAATAATTCGAGTTTCAATTTGTATTTGAGATTGTATTTATAATTTGAGACATATATTTCATTATGTATTTATATTTTAATTATAATTGTGGTCATATATTCTTATTGTGCAGAGGTATATATTTGGGTTTGTATTTATATATGAGTTATATGGTTGATTTTATGCAAAGTTATCTATTTGAGTTCGTGTTTATATTAATGTTTCTATTTATATTTAGGTTATCTATATTTGTTTTTGTACTTATATTTAAGTTATACTTGTATATTGTTAGATTTACAAGAGAAGAGAGGTTTGATGGGTGGGTTGGGTGGGGAGGGGAGGGAGAGAACACTCAGGATCCAACTTGGTTGTGACTGCGGAAGCTCTTGAAATTGCATGTTATTAGCTTCTTGTTGTTGTTGTGGAGGCGCCTCAAACTGCATCTCAAAAGCTTCCATCTCAACTTCATCCGCACCGTCATTAGCATTGGCAGGAGGATCTGGGTCGACAGGAGGATCTGCACCGAGAGGAGGAATATCTGCGCGTGTTCCGAATGCGTATTGGTGATAGTGTCAGAACATCTCGCCACAGACAGATTGAATAGAGTCTGCTTGAGTGTTGCCTGAGATAGAATTATCTCTGGCTGCCACGTGAATGTTTCTAAGGTTTCGCAGCTGTTGGTTTAGGAAATATAACATAAGCTGCTCATATGTAACATGTATGTGCAAATTTTGATTAAGGATATGATCTTACCATATATTCATTTATAAGACAACTTTGGGAATTACATCTTCCCGTGATTCGCATGTACCAATCCATATAAGCGTCGATGTCGTCCCATGTTCCCCGTGCCTCCGCAACTCGGTTATGTCTATCATTGCATATCTCAATATATCTGCTGTAGCATGTTTCCCATGATGACTTACTAGTGAAATTGTATTCATGTAAGCCAGTTTCAGTATCAATATCGTCAAAAATGTCTTGAGGAAGGCCGAATTGCCGAAAAACACGATCCGGTGCGTGCCACTCAACTACACACATAAAAGTTAGTGCCACTTTTGCACGCCATATATTCTTCCCACATGAACAAAAATCAGGAAAACGGTTAAGCATATCCTCGGTATACAGATTTCATATCATACATGTAGACACCCCATTTTGTCCGGGCTGTCCGTTTTCAGTTGGTCAAGAATACATTAACGGTGGCCGCGAAGCATAATTGAAAACATCTTTACTTGATCGGCTCAGTTGAATCCAATTAACCCGATTAAGCCAACTCGAGCATAATTGATAACATCTTTCAAGTTCAATTAGACTCGATTATATCAATTTGGCTCAGAATTTCAGAACTGACATATTAGCACTAAATCAACAATAACTCAAGTTATACATATTGAAATGATGAACAACAAATTTTGTATGAAAGCTAACTCGATCCCGCATCAACCAGCAAAATTTCATAGTAATTGAATCACGATTGCTCTGTCAATTTTACCCACGAAGTTGAGCTCGTGTTAGTTCGCTCCTGTATTGACCAGGTATTAGTCCGGAAGCCATAATTTTTTGCTTACAAATCAAAATGCGCTCAAACCAATTTTGTTGGAAACTAGACTCACTGAAAAATCAGTACACAAAATTTTAAGTCATTTAGAGCACATTTGTGGCAGTTTCAAAAATAATTAAAAACTGGACAGTTACAAAGAGTGATGGGTATTTAATGAGACAATTGAGGAGGCATTGAAATTGGGGGGTTACATGAAGTTATGGAGGAGGTTACTCATATTTGCAACATAAAAGAAGCACATAATGCAAAGGGAGGAGGGGGAGGACAATGTGCTAGTTAAAAAAAAGAAGAAGTGAAGTAAGGAAATTGGAGAAAAAATACGTAGAGGAGAGAAGTAGTGGAGTGCCGCCTTCACCGCCGTCGGTCGTCACCAACACCGCTGACATCTCACCGACGATGTCCTCGACTTCCTGACGCCGCTGCACGTTGGAACCATCGCCGCCGCACGTTGGAACCATCGCCACCGCCGGAGCCATCTACAACACTCACACGTTTCAAACTCCGATTCTAAGGTAAAGCATCTCAAAACCCATTCTATTATCTTCTCTAAGTACTAGTCATCTCATTTTAACTAGTAATTATAAACATGAATATATGACATGAACATAGAAATTCGGAGGAGATGGATATTTCCCGAAATAAATTTTTAATGGACAAATAAAGAAAAAGCGATGGACATTGCTTCTTTTTCAAAATTACATGACATATGCCTATTCATAATTAATTTTTTTTTTAAAATTTTATAAACTATTAAATTGAAGGTTGAGATGGATATTTCTTCCTAAAAATTAACAAAACACGACTAAATATTTAAATAAAATTGGGAATGAGATGGATATTTCTTCCCATCCAATAATAGACATTGTATAAAATATATGAAAAGATCCGGTGGATACTGGTTCTTTAAATAATAAAAATCACACTTTATAAAATATTTTAAAATACATAAAAAGATCCGGTGGATACTGGTCCTTTAAATATAAAAATCACATCGCATAAAATATTTTAAAATACATAAAAAGATCCGGTGGATACTGGTCTTTAAATATAAAAATCACATCGCATAAAATATTTTAAAATACATAAAAAGATCCGGTGGATACTGGTTCTTCAAATAATAAATATCACACTTCATAAAATATTTTTAGACATAAAAAAGATCCGGTGGATACCGGTTCTCTAAAATAATTAGCATTACACTCAGACAAACAAGGAACGAGATGGATATCTCTACCTTCAAACATAATACAAACCGGGCGATGAAGAGGAAACGGAAACGCGCTGAGCCCAACACTATAAAAAATAAAAAGCACATCGACACACACACAAATAGACTTTATATTTTATATTTATTTATTCAATTTGCAATTATTCATGCTCGAATATTTTTATATGTCAAAATAAATCCAAAATTGTTATAATCACTTATAGAGTACCCTCTTTTGAGGGGCGTTGTGGGGGTGTACCGTCTTCCCCACACGTAACCGACGAACGAGCCTAAGAATCTCAAATGTGCCTTATCCGGTTTCCTAATTTTCCATAAAAATTAGGTGGCGACTCCAAACCTTTTTCCTTTTTCTTTAAGGTCGTCAACAATACAGAATATGTAAAAATATAATAAGTCACAGACAATAAAATAAAATTAGAATAATAACTTACGTGTTCTTCTTGCATGAAGTCCAGCTCCAGCCGGAAGGTCTAAAAACGTGCCAACTAACCGCTGATCTTGCTGGCTCACCTTGCGACCACCTACAAATTACAATATTAGTATTAATACACCACAATTAAAGTACAGTGTCTAAAATCATAATAAAATATAAAGTTATACCTATACGCGAGTGGTAGAAGATGCCAATCATTAATCGGGCGGACTCTCCTGATCTTCGGAGCAGTCAAGGTAATATGCTCGAAAGGCCAGTATTGTAAAAGGATAAGACAGCCGCCGATCTGTTTTGCCTCCCTTTTGCTGCCGAGACACATCTGTCTGTACAGCCAAGCGAGTGCCGCGCTACCCCAACTGTAGGTGCGGATCTCATCAATATCATCTAGCTACATTAGAATCGAAGCGTAAACATACGACCCAGATCCGTCACTGAATAAACTGCCACCAATAAGCATTAGCATGTATGCTCTAAAGTACTGCTTTACTGTGGCCTCGTCCATCGTCGGGAATGTCACTAAATTTACTAAGCAACCAACTGTACTTCACGCGCCCTCCACTAATCATATTTCTCGGCGGCTCTTTACCTAGTAACCTTCTTCAGGCAACACCTATGGGTTGGCATATCATCAGTCGTCCCTCCACGGGTAATCCCAGCAATACCTCGACGTCTTACAAAGTGACACTGCACTCTCCAATAGGTAGATGAAAAGTATGCGTCTCCTGACGCCATCTCTCAACCAATGCTGTAATCAAATGCGCATCAACCTGCATAAATCCCACGCGTCTGTAACCGTAAAATCCAGTCCGCCGTAGTAACGAAATTAGGCGCTAATCTAGCGGTGCAGAGTCATCAAGGATCATATCTTGCCATCGAGTGCGGAGTGGTGCAAACTCTCCAGTGAACGTTATTTCAAGGTGCGATCCTTCATGACTCTGCACCGCTAGATCAGCGCCTAGTTCCGTTACTACGGCGGACTGGATTTTACGGTTACAGACGCGTGGGATTTATGCAGGTTGATGCGCAGTTGATTACAGCATCAGTTGAGAGATGGTGTCAGGAGACACATACTTTTCATCTACCTATTAGAGAGTGCAGTGTCACTTTGTAAGACGTCGAGGTGTTGCTCAGATTACCCGTGGAGCGACGACCGGTGATATGCCAACCCATAGGTGTTGCCTGGAGAAGGTTACTAGGTAAAGAGCCGCCGAGAAATATGATTAGTGGAGGGCACGTGAAGTACAGTTGGTTGCTTAGTGAATTTAGTGACATTCCCGACGATGCGGACAAGGCCACAGTAGAGTAGTACTTCAGAGCATACATTCTAAAGTTTATTGGTGACACTTTATTCAGCGACGGATCTGGGTCGTATGTGTACGCTTTGATTCTAATGTTACTGGATGATATTGATGAGATCCGCACCTACAGCTGGGGTAGCGCGGCACTCACTTGGCTGTACAGACAGATGTGTCTCGGCAGCAAAAGGGAGGCAAAACAGATCGGCGGCTGTCTTATCCTTTTACAATATTGGGCTTTCGAGCATATTACCTTGACTGCTCCGAAGATCATGAGAGTCCGCCCGATTAATGACTGGCATCTTCTACCACTCGCGTATAGGAATAACTTTATATTTTATTATGATTTTAGACACTGTACTTTAATTGTGGTGTATTAATACTAATATTGTAATTTGTAGGTGAGCTAGCAAGATCAGCGGTTAGTTCGCACGTTTTTAGACCTTCCGGCTGGAGCTGGACTTCATGCAAGAAGAACACGTAAGTTATTATTCTAATTTTATTTTATTGTCTTTGACTTATTATATTTTTACATATTCTATATGATATGAAATCTGTATACCGAGGATATGCTTAACCGTTTTCCTGATTTTTGCTCATGTGGGAAGAATGTATGGCGTGCAAAAGTGGCACGCACCAGATCATGTTTTTCGGCAATTCGGCCTTCCTCGAGACATTTCTAACGACATTGATACTGAAAATGGCTTACATGAATACAATTACACTAGTAAGTCATCATGGGATACATGCCACAGCAGATATATTGAGATATGGAATGATAGTCATAACCGAGTTGCGGAGGCACGGGGAACATGGGACGACATCGACGCTAATATGGATTGGTACAGGCAAATCACGAGAAGATATATTTTCCAAAGCTATCTTATAAATGAATATATGGTAAGATCATATCCTTACATTTTGACTCGCAAAATTTGCACATACATGTTACGTATGAGCAGCTTATGTTATATTTCTTAAACCAACAGCTTCGGAACCTTAAAAACATTCACGTGGCAGCCAGAGATAGTTCTTTCTCAGGCAACACTCAAGCAAACTCAATTCAATCTGTCTGTGCCAAGATGTTCCGACACTATCACCAGTACGCATTCGGAACACGCGCAGATAGTCCTCTCGGTGCAGATCTCTTGTCGACCCAGATCCTCCTGCCAATATGCTAATGACGGTGCGGATGAAGTTGAGGTGGAAGCTTTTGAGATGCAATTTAAGGCGCCTCCACAACAACAACATGAAGCTAATAATATGCAATTCCAAAAGCTTATGCAGTCACAACCAAGTTGGGATCCTGTTGGAATTTTTTGGCTATGGTTATTATGGGTAGGGTCCCTCTACTTCACTGTTCGCAGGATATCCCCAGGGTCCATCTACATCTACGTCATATTATGATTACGAGACACCTTATACCACTGACCCTGGTGTTATCACACAAGAAGCGCCTCCACAAGAGCAAGAGGAGATGCATCCGTTGCATGAGGAGGAGCAGGCGCCGCAAGAGAATGAGCAAGCGCAGCAGGAGCAGGCACCGCAGGGCTGATCTCGTCGAGGTTTTAACGCGTTGATTAGGAGGTCAACCCGTACGAGACAACCACCTAAATCTGTATATGAAACTTAGATGTATTAATATTATATTGCTGAGTTTGAGTTTACACTTGAATTAATATTAATTTTTTAAAATTACAATGCAGGTGTATTTGCTTGTACATATACGAAAGATTCTCTCAAAAATTTGCAAACATATTACATTTTTAGGGATTATTCGTCAATGTGAGGGTTAACAAAAAGTTTTTCGCCAGAATAGTTATACGATTTTATTTTATTATTTCAAAAATGTATATATTGTATAGGGTTTTGATTTTAGTGGGTAGAGGAAAGAATAATGAAGAAGAAATAAAGAAGGGGCTGGGCAGGTCGCTCTCGATTAACCGAGAGCGTTCTCGCCCTTTACAAAGGCGAGAGCTTCTCTCTGTTACACGGGCGAGTTTGCCACGCTGGCACACGAATGTACATTCGTGTCACAGTTTTATTTGTATAATTTTTTGAAATTAATTTTATTTTAAATTAATATAAAAAAAAGTTCTTTACTTTTTCTGCAATGTTACATTATTTTTCTTGCATTAGGTTATTATATTGTGCTAATAGTTGTCGCAACTTTATTTGCGGGACTGGAGAGAACCACAGCCTAGACAATGCTTGAGATAGTAGCACTCTACGTTTTCAATGGTTTGAGACACTCTTACATGATCGTGTACCGCTTGATCATTGCCTGACCCTTATCTACAGCGAGGTGGCTTTTATGGATTTAGTCGTCTGGATTTCATGGAGATCAGTGCGGCCTTAGTTACACCCTAGTAGAGAGATGGCATCGGGAGACGTATACTTTTCATTTGCATGTTGGTGAGTGCACCGTTACATCTTGCGATGTAACGGTGCTGTTAGGATTAGCGGTGGACGAATGTACCTTTTGGAAGGATATATTTGCAAGAATACTTGGTAGTGCCTCCACCTAATAAGATCAAAGGAGACTGGGTTAAATGCAAAGGAGACTGTTGTTACTGATAGAGCAGGTGATGTTATCTTGGAGAAAGATGCTAAAGCATATCTTTTTATATTGATTTCTGCCACTCATTCATATGCATATTTTCTATTTTATTGCTCTTGGAAGATATTGACCTGACCCCTACTTATAGTTGGGGTAGTGCAACACTTGCTTGGTTGTACATAATATATGCAGCCAGTGCCAAGGGGACCAAACAGATGGGTGGATGTGTATCCTCTTACAAAATTGGGCATATGAACGTGTTACTTCCACTGCACCGAAGATCGGGAGCTTCCTTCAAATGAGGAATGGCATCTTCTATCTCTAGAGTAGAAGACGCTCACATTTAATTGCTAGATAGTATTTTTTGATGTCATATGTTATTTTTATATAGAGGTGGTCATAATGTGAGCAGACAAGGTCAGCAAATACTTCGCATGTCTTAAACATGTTTCGATTTGAGCTGGAGTCAATGCGAGAAAAACATGTACATTCATTTTTTTTTAAATTTTTTCTTCATTGCTAGTATCTTAATGTGGTATTTTGTACTATAGATGATATGGGGTCCACATACTTATGATATACTAGCCTTTCTGACTGCTGCATAAATATTTGGCGAGCAAAGATGCTCCTTATATTTTTCCGTGTAGTTAAATGGCATGCAGCGCATCGTGTCCTCCTGAGACGATATATACAGACACAACATTAAATACGTATAAATTTTACTGTTACAACTGATTGTGATACATGCCATAGGGGATATATTGAGATATGCAATGAATTCCATGAAAGTAGGGGACAACCTCCATTCCAACTAATATAGGTGGATCACCAGAAAATTCATTACCCGCAAGTGCCTTATAAATGACTATATGGTAAGATTATATGTTTCTTTTTATTGAGGGAATATGCATACACTTATCTTATATGTCTAGCTTATATGTTTTGTTTCTTGAAACAACTCTAGAAAATGCATAACATCTACAATATAGCCAGGAATAATGCTATATCTAGCTACACCCACAGCATATATTCAGACTGTCTGCAGCGAAGTGTTCCGTCATTATCACAAATTTGATGCAGGAACACATGTAGAAATTATTCCGTTAGTAGAATCTACTGCTGTGCATAATGACGAGACAGTTATGATGATTGAAGATGATGTTGGAGTCTAATACGAGGAAGCCAGTGAAATGCACCTTTAGGAGCCTCCACAATATGAGCTAAGTTGGGATCCTGCTACATATTTTATACGGTACATACGCAGGGTCCGAATACTTTTTAGTTTTGGGGGTTATGCGCAGATTACATCTATATCCCATTATGGAGGATATGAGTTTTCAAAAACAAGGGTTTTTTTGGCATTAAGTTCAAAGCTAAACGATCTATAAATCACACTTACTAGCCTGCTTTCTACAGGTGTAATGCTCTGGTAAAACAACAATCTCACTTTGACGAAAGCTTGTACGCGATTGTGAAAAGATGGCCGCAATATTTGTTAATTTAGAAATTGAAAGGAAAATCAGCAGCCTCTTGTCAGAACAATATTTGTTTGCTTACTCACAAAACCTCTCCGCGTTGTTTCTAATGTCGAGCATCAAAGCATTAGAGAAGCATTAGAGATACGGCATAATGATGTTTTAATGCCTTTAGTAGATAATATCTGAAGATGCTCGAGAAACATGTTCAGCAGTTGACAAGTCATCAGTGTACTTCACTTTATTACCGGCTCAAGTAAGCTTTGTTTACGACATGAATATCTTTCAAAATTCAGTATAACTTTGACATTTTGAATAACGCCTCTTTGTTTGTTGCAGTTGAGTATCTTTCTGAATACGGTGAAAATCATTCTTGATGTGCTACATGTTAACGTTGAGGTGATACTACAAGCACCGGAGACTGGAAGCTGATATTTGGGCAGCAGATGAATGGCATCAGAGTCGTGTTATGAAAGAATACAAAAGATACATGAAGGCAAAATAGAGCAGCTGAACCAAGTGCCGAATGCTATCTAAGGGACCAGACTTGTAGTAACAATTTGCTTTCTCGGCGTTTATCTCATTATAATAAATCTGTATTTGAAAAACGATACATCTTAAACTGTTATATTACTCTTGTAGTTCATGGTTGATGAAAAAACTTTTGCAGATTTGGATGACCTTCTTGAATCAGAAATGCAGACAATCCATCCTCTGTTGACGGCAGTGGTTACAAAACAGTTACTCAGTTATGTATTTTATGTACATGCATTTGAGTTACCAATCTGTCATTTATCTATTTGTCCCATTGTAGCATTCTTTCCATTTATTTGTAGCAAACCGTGGGTGCAAAAAGACCATTTTCTTTAAAAGAAGTTCAAAAGTTGTTAAACAGATTCTCTCTCTCTCTCTCTCTCTCTCTCTCTCTCTCTCTCTCTCTCTCGCAAGCCATTTTCCATGTCAATATTATAACCCCTTAAAAGTGGATATATATAATATATCAGCTACGTACTATGGCTTTTATATTTTTTATTGATCAACATTTAGATCTCAAGGTTGCTCGTGTTGATCCGTAAGAAGCAATTCATTGAACAACCCCAAAGCTTAGGAAGCAAATTACACAAGAATTTTAAATTTAAAAAAAATATATATATATGCCGGCAAATTGAGATGAAAAGCAATATTGTTTGGCAATTAGAAAAAGTATTTTTCCAGCCTGGAAAATTTTTTTTGATAAAACCCGAGTATTGAATGCCTATAAAATCTGGTGATCGTAACACCGAAAAAAGATTTTGGATTTTATGTGGGCCGAAAAATTTTCTGATAATTGTGAATATTGAGCTTTATAACATTTTAAAAGTCATGTCTAGAGACGGATTACGGGTAAAAGAAAGCGCTTAACTTAGTTTCTTCTAGTTGCTTGTGATTGTTAAAATGTTAATGGCATGCTATATGTTTGAAATATGAACTCATTGCTACTTATAAAGTGTTTGGGACTACTCTAATTGTCAGAACTCTTAATTTACTTCTCTGAATAGATTTCTAAATCTAATCAGCAAATGAACAAATAAATATTTTTGTTTCTTAATAGGGGAATGTTACAATTGTATTTGGTTATAATTTTCTCTCTCAAATAGAACACTGATACTTGCTTTTATTATCTCTGTGGATTGTCCAGGTATTACTTTCATGTTCGAATGGATGGATTATGAGTATTGAAGAAAAGCATAATTTTGAAGAGTTCCTAACTACTAATTATTCTTGTTTGAATTAACCGGTGTTAGATGTCTATAATTTTGATTTAATGCACTCAGTTTTCTTTGATAGCATGTACGCAATAGTCGTTGATTTTTTGTACTCAACGACTGATCGATATACTTTTTAAATCATGTGCTTACAAAAATTGCTTATTTACCAAAAAAAAAAACAATATTATTTCAATGATAAAATATTCACTTCTGATTGCTTAAAAAAACCCCTAAAGTAGGACTGCAGTGTACTGCATACTAATGTGCTAAAGCATCTTTACCAGGATAGATCTCCCACATGCTCTAGCTTATGTTCTGAACCCTATTGTGAGAGAAATCTCATCGACTTAAAGATACGCAAACAAAACATTCATTCTGATCGGTATATATACACAAAAAAAGGTGAACTCACTCACCGGACAACAAACTGTATGACAAATGGAAACATAGAATGCTTACAAGTTACAGGCTTAACAGATAAATTGGCGATGCTAGATGTACAGTCACTCCGTAAGCTAGCTCAAATTTCATAGAGCCTAGTTTCTGCAAGAAGCAAGCCACTTGGTCAAAATTTGAGCAAATGGATTAGCGGGTCCGTTGTGTGCGGGATACGTTTCAATGAGAAATCCGCTCTTTTTCTGGCGTGAAATGCTCTAGCTGCAGTAGTTAAGAAGAAAATGGTGATCATTCCTTTGGTCGTCAGGAGATCAGAGAAAGTTTATGAAAGAAACCCATCGGTACCAAAGATACGTGTCTCGGTGCATAAACAAATTGCAAGAAGTGGCACGTGAAAAGTTAATTTTATGAACAAAATAAACCGAGAAAAATAGTGCCGGTGACTTTTTGGTCAGTAACAATAAATACAAGAAAAAAAATATAAGGGTAAAAAACAAATAATTTCAGAAAACAGTTGAGCAACGATGGTTCTAAGAATGTCATAGTGCCACATTGTACGGTTAATCAACATGCTTCACTTCAGAGACGAAGATCAATCAAGCAAGAACAATTTTCTAGAGTTTAAATGCATTACAAAATAACGTTCACTTTTCACGAAACTCCAATAAACAACCAGAACAACCATGATTGGTTAGCATGCAACCTTCTAAAGGAAAAACAACATTAGCACAGCCATGGCTTCGATTGGTTAGCATGCACACTTCTCTCTAATCTCTAATACACAAGGCAAAAATTAAATTTCCTTTTTCAAGAGACTTGAAAACTCAAAAGTATGCCAAAACTTCCAGCAAAATTGCCTTCAGTAAAAAGTCATATAAGCCGTATACTACATTGTTCTCTCCTCCAAGCTATTGGTTAATAAGCCTACGACAAGAAGGCAAGACTTTTTTTCTTTTTTGAGATTAACATGGCTAAACCCATACCTATTACCAAGGTCATTTAGTGAACCTGAGGGGTGGAAAATCCACAAGTGGCCGGCCATGTTCACCAACTGAGGACTCCCAGTTTTTTAGCATGTGTAGGCGCGTAGACCTTTTTCACCCTCTATGTGAGTACAGAAGGGATGCAACTCCCAATTCCTTTATGGATTGCCCGCAAGATTCAAACCCGCAACCTCACTTCAAGAGGTAGGAGCTGAGCCATTTGACCTGAGCGCCATGGGCAAAGGTAAGACAATGTAAGGCATATGATGCCCGAAGCTAAGATGCATCATCTTCGGGCATAGGATGTCCGAAGCTAAAGATGCATCATCTTCTCAAAATTTGCTCCATGAAGCAAGCATTAGCACTAAGAAATACTAAGCATCAACAATACCACCCACTCTTATATCCTATGTGATTTTCACATAAAATCTCATAGGTCAGAGAACCTAGGGATTAGGGAATTAAACTCCTAGCCTCTCGGACCAAACAATCTTGTGCTTACCATTTGGGCAATGCACCTTTTTGCCACAGACCGAACCTTAAAAGTTAATCAATTTATCGCACTTGTGATAGTGATCATCTTATTCTAGCAAACATCTTTGCTGTTGTTTAAAACCATAAGTCATGCGAATTACCTAAATAACCCATTGTATTAAAAACAAAGGAAAAGTGGAGGAAGCGGACTTGTGGCCTCCCCTCTCCTCCACTCAAACTCCCGAGAAGGCCAGCATTCAAAGGTTTCCACCCTCAAGGGGTTGTCACATTATCACACAGTTGCAAAACTAAAAGTGAAACAAAGATATGGAAGAGAGAATGTTGGAAGGTGACCACGGTTTTACATGCCGGGCAGCATGCTCGGCTCCGCCCGGCACGTGCCGGATCCGCGATCTTAATCCTTCGTCTTTTCTCTCTCTCCTTTCTCTTTCTCTCCTTCTCGCCTTCTTTTTCTCCAATCACACGGCACGCGCTTTCTTCTTCTTCAGTTTGTTTTTTTGTTTTATATAATACAGCTACCCCAGGCAGCTTTACAGCTGCCCAAGGCAGCCAGCCCATGTAGGGCTGATTTTTTTTTCATAATAATTTAAAATAAAAAAATGTACGGATAGGCATAGTCGGCATGGCACGGACGGCAAGTCTCAAGTTTTGAATTTATCGAAACTCGGCACGGCACGGGAAACTTTGGTGGTGAGTAGAAAGCACGGACACTTCTCCGAAGGTGCACATATCGGACAAGACACTTCGCTGGACACGTGTTAGACACATGTATTGTCGTGTCTGCATTTTTCTCGAACACTTCTTATGTAATTGATATTCATCTAGTAGATAGTTACAAACTTGATAAAACTAATTTTCCGTCTTATATAGCGAATTGAAATAGATGATATATGATATAATCATGAGTCTTAATAATAACTGTCATTTGTTATATGATCATATGCAATGTGATATACACAAAAAAAAATGAAAATCTTATGATGAGTTCTAATGACATTTTCTATTAACATATTGAATTTGGTTGTTATTATATTTATGATTACTTAATCAAGTTATTAAATTTATTTTCAAAGTTTTACAATTTAATATATTTAATGAAACAATACAATTTATTTGCGTGCCACTCCCGTGTTGTAACCAAGCTCTTTTGAGAGTACCTCGGGTCACCTTATCTGCATCGTGTTGGGTCACCATGTCCTATCCTTGCTTCATAGGGTGATGAAAACTGGCAGCAAATGTTGGTTAACAAATGTTATTATTCTTAACCATACATTCTTTTTTATGTAAACAAATTCCTTGATAGGTGTACATACTACTGGTGGATTGAGCTGTACTTACTACTTGCATCAATCAAATGAGATTAATGAAAATTCGATTAGCTATATATAAAACTTCTAACAAGGGCTGCTCTCAAAATTCATCTTGAGCTTGTTAGCTTTGATTTTTGTCATCTTCTTCTTCTACACCTCTTCCTAGTATCACTCCTCTTTCTTCTTCTCCTTCCCCTACTTCTCATTCTCCTTCGCCTCCTCTTTCTTCTCGTTGTACATCTTCTCTGCTTCTCCTTCCGCTAATTCTCCTTCCTCCTCTTCCGCTTCCTCCGCTATTCTTCTAGTTATTCATTTTTCTAAGCCTAGCCATTTTGCATAATTGCATCAAGTTTTCCTCAATGATAGTATGAAACTATAAGGCATCACAAAAATCAAAATTTTTATACTCATTTTTTATGTTTCTTTTTAACAGTGGATCATTATGTTAAGTTGTGTTCATTTTTTGTTAAACTTGCCTATAAAACACGCAGAAGGTTATGATCTGCTAAAGAGTCAAACCAAGATTTCTAACGTCCACTCAACATTTAAGGTTTGATGTGAAAGCAGCTTATATAAGGATGCATGGTGGCATTAAACCAGCAATAGCAATAACAATAATATAGAGAGGGTTCCTACGTAAACACTTCTTGTGCAAGTGCCTCGCTCCACCAAGCTTTGTAAATATTGCATCAGTCGCAACTTGCTTTTTATGAGATGCACTATTGATGCTATATGTATATATATATATATATATATATAGAGAGAGAGAGAGAGAGAGAGAGGCTATTCTTAGCTCGACCTGAGAATAGCTTTCCGCAAGGTGAGTCGTGGACGTTAGATCGAACATTTTGATAATGATCAACGGTCCAGATCACATCTTGATCAACGGTCCAGATCACATCTTGATCAACTTTCAATATCATATCTTGGAAGATACAATCTGGACCGTTGGATCACGATCAAGATGTTCGATCAAACGATCAAGATGCAATCTGAGAATAGTCTCTCTCTCTCTCTCTCTCTCTCTCTCTCTCTCTCTATATATATATATATATATATATATATATATATATATATATATATCACACTTGCTAAAAGCATATTAAAATTAGTTGGACTCATATATTGCAGCAAGTATAAGAAGGAAAGTAATAGTAGATACATTCCATGTTATATGAAGTTTCAAGCTCACAACCTTATCATTCTCGGGATTTCACATTCAAATCCCTTATAAAAAAAAGTTTCCTACAGCAATCACTTGGCAGGGGACTGGATTTCCAGCTTTGAGCCCATTCAAATGCCGCCAAGTCACGTTAAGATTACTTTTCATACCCAAGCATGTCCCTTTCTAAACGATTCTTTACATACCTAGTTTTCGTTTACCAAATTATATCCTAGTCATAAGAATAAGAGCCTAATAGTTTTTCTTTAGAAATAAGAGTCAAATAATACACTACATGGCTACAGCATTATTGAAGGATATCAAAGTAGTATTCAATTCTCAAGCTGTCATATGCAAGACTTTTGTGGAAGAACAAGAAAAGTGATTACGATGGCCATATCCTAGTTATTCACCTATAATTGATATCTACAGAGAAAAACAATGTATAGTGAGGCCCCTCATAATCATGAACGAACACCTGTTTTGCCTCCTTAAAACTTCAAAACCACTTTGGTCCCTCAGTCTTAAGATCGAGAAAATTGAGGTCTATACGCATTGGAAATGAACAGGCCTTTGTTTTCCAAGTACTAGCAGCAACATAGATCTCCAGCAGAACTCAATGCAGCAAAACAAATACATGATCAGCCATGCAAAGTAACTATCATGAAGGCAAAGGTTTATTAAATCAGTGAAACAAATGAGTCGCAAACATTTTCTCCCAGATCTTCATCTAGAGGTATAACCTGGATCTAATAAATGCTTTGGCGCACTAGCAGGTTATCCAGAGTATATCAGAAGAAGGCCTATGTGAGTCGTAGGGATCAAGAAGGAAAACAACTGACCTTACGCTAACTATTTCTGTTCTTCAGTCTTTGTTTGTTGATGTATCTGTTGCACTAATGCTGCAGCTAGCTGCAATGTTGCCTGAAGACGTTTGTGCGGATCTGCTTCCGTCTCTCCCGAGGTATTCGAAGACTCTTGATTATTTTGTTTCAGGTGCTTTCCCTGCTGGGCTGAAGGAAAATTAGGTAGCTGCTGTAGCTGTCGCATTTGGTTAGCCAGCTGTCCTGAAGAGCTATTAGGATACTGATGTGGGTGATGAATCTGGTTAGGCTGCTGCCCAGCAAAGCTATTAGGATGTTGTGGAGGATGATGCATTTGGTTAAGAGGTTGCCCTACAGAGGTATGATGTGATGGTATCTGTTGCATTTGATTAGCTTGCTGAATCGAAGGCATGGGAGACTGGATAGACTGAGGTACCACTAAGCTCATAGGTAAAGACAGATTGAGAGGCTGGGATCCCGGAGGAGCAGAACTAGTACAAGTCTGAACCTCCTTCTGTTGAGCAAGAAGAGAAGAAAGTTGTGCCAGTTGTTCAGGTCTCAGGGAAACAGGCATGGGCAAGGATGGCTCAGATAATGTTTCCAGCTTTGTTGGGAACTTGCTTACCGGCGGCAGTGGCGGTGGCATAGGTAGTGGTGGTAGAGGCGGCGGCACAGCACTAGTGGCCGGAGGTAAATGCCCTTTTGTTGGATCAAAATAATTCTGAACATGGGAAGAAGTAAGATGAGGAGAACTTGGTTTTCCAAGTGATGGGTCCTGACGGAAGTTTACCGCATCCGCAGACTGATGCGCACGAAATTTGACATTATTAGGTTCAACTGTCTCATGTTGGTGGTGAAGAGAGTTAAAGTTAGAACTAGGCTGCAGGAACTTCAAAATGACTCCTGTGATACTAACTTTTCCAGGTACTTTCAAGACTTGCTCAGAAAATTCCGATGGAGGTACGAGAAATAAAGAGGTCTTTTCACCTAACTTAGCAACAGCGGCACGCTGCTTCTCCCCAAGGTAATGCATGAATTCATTGTAGAAGGTGATATCGGAGTCCGACTCTGGAACAAAAAAGACAACCCAGCTGCTGGCTGCCTGATAATAATGTTTGGCTAGCATATCAAGACCTGTTCTTGCAGTGCAATCCAAAAAGTCCGGCCTACGGAACATAAATAGATTATATAAGAAACCTATTTGTTTTTATTACTTTAAAACAAAATATGATATGCCTTTTACAGGAAACGGATTGCTGCAAATGAACCAAATAGAGGTTATATCTGCATTACCAGCCTCTAAAACAATCATAGAAGCATGGAAAGTTTATTTGAATGTCTTTACTAGAATTGATAAACTATTAATGAAAAGAAGCATGACACCAGAAAAAGTAAAACAAGCAGAAGATGGTACAAACAGCTTAAGAAACTATAATATGCAATTATAAGATACGTGAAAAGTATATACCAAACAAAAAAAATTTTAGACGAACGGCTAGTAGTTACAACTTACAAAATAAAGGAAATGGACAAACACTAAGCATGATTTATCTCCTGAAACAAAATATAAAAAATACATCTAAATCTACTTACAGCATATATTCAAGGACTTTCCCAACAGGAAAGCATCGAGCACGACAGATTGGTGTACCTCCCTTCGCTATTGTTCCTTCCCACTTCCACACTTCCTGGACGGAAGGCTTATTAGGTCGATTAGCGTTAACTGAAGCAAAGTTAGACAATGCAGATCCTGCATTGAAACGTTCAGAAGGTTTCCAAGGATCTTCATCGTCAGCATATGAATGTGTTGGGTTCCTCGGATCGTCAGGGAAGCCAAATTGCTCAAAATGCATAGAATCAACACTTCTCTTCAAGGTATCATTCTTGTTCAAGCTAGGAAGAAACCTTGGTTTGTTATCTAGTCTTTCTCTCCTCATTTCAGACAAAGAATACTCTGGAAGTTCTCCATCAGAAAATGGATCCATTTTCAGCTTCTTAGATAAAGGAAATGAGTCATTATCCATGCCCCAGGAATCTTCAAAATGTGGGCTTCTTTGTTTTTTGTCAAGAGGGAGATCATGCCAAGGTACGCTCCTCTCAGCTGTTAAACCATTTTCGTGTAATTGGTTCCCATCTACCGACATTCTTCTTTGTAAACCAATGTCAAAGTTACCAGGTCCAATGGTGGGACCTGATCGCAGAGATGCTTTCTTACCCAAAATTGGATCGCCAGCATTTCCAGACATCCTTTCCCTATGGGGAACAAAATGAGGGGAACCCATAGGAGATTCTACTACTCCATTGTGGAAATTTTCGCCCCTTCTGAAAGAATCGCCACTTTGTCTCCCGTAATTATGAGTTGTCCTATAATGCAAAGGCAGAGAATCATCACTCAAAGCCCTTCCCTGGTCACCTTCAACATCACTCTTGGCAAAACAGATACTAACACGTGGATTATTCAACAACTTCCCCTGAAGCGCCTCCTTAGCTCTGCAAGCTGCTACCACACTCCTGAACCGCACAAAAGCAAAACTACGACCAGGAAAGGTAGATATGTTATCAATTTCACCAAATGGTGAGAAAGCCTTTCGTAGAGCCATTTCATCAATTTTTAAATGTGAAGGGAAGCCTATCCACAGCACTTCACTTGGTTCAGTATTATTATTGCGCTTGGTTTTGTCAAATGATTTGTTGTCAGGATTAAGATAGGATGTTCTTGAGTCTCCCCGTTCAACTGAACGCCTTACATCATTATACCTGGGATAATCCTCATCCTGAGAAAGAGCCCTGTCCTGTATTTCAAATGCTCTTCAAATTAATGTTTGTTTATACCAAATGCACTTTGAAACGATGGATATGTGGGCGGGTGCATCAATTAAAGTAAACATTTATATCCTAATCAACAGATTGCCGGAAGATGCAACTATGGGACTTTAACACACTAAGCATTTAAGTGTAACAATACATAACATGATCATATAGTCATCTCTAGTAATCCCCTCTCCAGTTTCCGTTAACAAAAATCTTAATTCAATGTGAATTTTGCTCATGTTGAGCATTCAAACGAATGCAACCTCATACAACTAGCCTGAATAACATGCCAAACACAAATCATAATGAGCCAGCACCAATAACCTTCAGCGACGAAAAAAGCAGCTGGTATGATTAGTCAGTCACTGTCACTAATTTCGTTCTTTGAAAAGGTGAAGGCAATAAATGAACATACAGCTAGAAGACAGGTAACTCTTTAAGTCCAGTTTACTGTCTCTCAGAACAGGACATGCAGCAAGTGTATATAGAGCTTTCCACTTTCTCTTACTATAGCAGTCGACCTAGTTAGAAACTCCAACAGCATGATCCTTCAGTTTGGAAGTTAAATGTATTATATAAAGAAGTCCTCCTACTGGAAGGCAGAAGAAGCAGAGAGTTGCTATGCACTTTTCTATTAATTATCAGTCAACAGCATGATCCTTCGGTTTGGAAGTTAAATGTATTATATAAAGAAGTCCTCCTATTGGAACGAGGAAAAAGCGGAGTTTTTCTATTAATTATCGGCTATCACGAAGATTTTCTTGCAATAGGAAGCATTATTTCAGCATGAATCATAGTTGATTTTATTGATTTATAGTGCTGTGTTGTTAGATACTGACAACTTTGATAATATAAATATGCAGCAGTGTTCCTTTTAACAGGACATTATTTTCCATTTGTCACATGTGTAAAAGATAAATCACTATTCTTCTGTTAATTCTCTGTTACCGAGCTTGCTCGCTAGTCTGTCTGAACTGCATAACAGTTTCTTCTTAAAGATTCAGCTAAAGACGGGGTTACCTATGCCTAGTTATTGACCTAAAGTCTGATGACAACTCTTAAACACATTGGACTCCATGTTTAAATCTGTGATACGAGAACAACAGGGCTTGTGAGTCTAAGATGGAATTATCATCAACCAATATCTATGTAACGCTGTCTACAAGGAGAGATTTATGTTAAAGTTGCAATACAGCTCAAGGTGATTGAGGAAGTCCTCTGGCATAGTAAAACATGACGGCTCTGCAACTTGATGGGAATTTTCAATGCCAGAATCATTTAATGAGAGGGCAAGGGCAAAAGACGATGATTGAAACAGTTGGAGGGGATCATATGCACGAATGGACCCTACTACAACTAAGTGGTGGCAGAAGTTGTACTTGTGTTACAGAAAATGACAAAAAGTACATTAGTTAGATTATATGAAACCAAAAAAAAAATTGTTAGTTCTGAGTGAAGGTCATGACAGGAGATCCTGAACTATTGATTAAGCATTAAATCAGAAGCCCTAAGATCTCATGCAAAGTTGTAGACCATAAAAATCCCACACACAAAGAGCATAAGGTCTCCAATAAAAAGGAGCAGTATCCTTTTTTTTCTTATGGAGCTTTAGGAGTTTCTAATCCTTAATCAAGGCATTTGCAAAGCATGATTAATCTTTCCCTTAAATACAATGATGCTGGCAGCTTAAGCGAATGGCAAATTGAAAAAGTTGCAATCTTTGAATTCAACACAGAGGTATTCTCAACCTAATAATTATCCGTGCGTTAATAATTTCCATAGAAATGGCTACATATTTGGCTTGGTAATATCTCCAAAAACCACAATATTAAACTATGCATAAGTATAACGAAAGTATCAATATATATATATGACCAGCACATCTCTATTCTGGCAGTATTTGGCTCCATGCGAACTGGCACGGCACATGCCGAAAAACCTTATGTATGGATTATTGGATTAGTTTTAAATATTTTACTTTTATTTTTTTAAAAATAACAAATAAATATATATCAGCACGAGTCGGCACAGCACCATCCCATAGTCGCCATGTGCCGTTATCTAAGTTTACCGAAACTCAACTCAGCTCAGCATAGAAAACATTGCTCCTATCATTATGACTTGATATAATTGAATCTTCTTATCTATTGAAGAGGTTGTGTCCAATCTACAAACCAGAAATCGCTCACAACTAATGCTTCTCAGAGACATAAGGTAGCAAGTTTTATACAGCAGAAGATAAAGCTTGAATTGGGATGATACATTCCATTTTAACGCTTGAATTAGTAGCTCAAACTAAGGAGCTTATTGATCGTACACGGTTTTGCTTGCATTACAAAATTAGAAGCACGCTTTGCCTTTCGATCTTGCACATTCTTTCACCTCTATTAAAATTTAAATCCTACAAACATCTTAGAATATGCTTAAAAAAAAACAATAAGAAAAAAAAAAAGAAAATTAAGTTATACACTTTACTTTAAGATTCATTATACATTTGTTTAATCTTTGTTCTTTTGACAGCCAAATACTAACAGGAAGAATTTCAAGCTAGATTTTAAACTTCCTGTTCACACAATTGAATTCATTCTTAGTAACCTTTCCCCAGTTCAGGAAAGAGGACATACTGTTGAACTGGGTTCTGACAATCAACATAAAACTTTACATAGTGCTGTTAAAGACAAGATTGTTCAATAACAAGTAGGACATAGATTTAAATAAATTGACGTAACTTATAGTGATGCATCGTAACGCATCAAAATCTGCTCTTAGGTGAACCAGAAATAGTTTCTGTACTTTGGAACTCACAAGGGTCTCACATCAAATTAGCTAGTCAAGAGCATGTAGTGTTTTGAAAGGTAGATGGTCACAGGAGACAGTTAGATAAGTTTAATGTGCAAGAAGTACTTTAACAGTATCATCTCATAGCTACTTAGAAAAAGTGCCCTCCATAGCTTCTTAGAAAGTGCTTATGAATTTACCATATAGATCTACAACTGGTTAATAAGGAGTTCAACCTCACATTCAATATGAACTAAACAGTGACTGTATAAGCCTGAATTTGAATTGCGAAATGAATGTTCCTTTGCATAACATAGTAGCTAATTAGCCAGATGAGCATAAACATTCTTGCTGGCAGACTTTTCTAGAATGACCCATTGATTTGACAATTATTACTCGAAGTTTTCATACACTAGAAGTATATTGAGCCATTTAATGAAAAAGAAAAAACGGGAAAGAAGTGGAGGAACAACTTGCTTGGATGTGTGAACAATGCTAATTTGACAATGTTTTTATCTGCATATAAAATGGGAATGGTTGGATAAGATTTGAAATACCGGTACTTTTCGGGGTTTTTTCTTTTAGTTTATCTTTTTATAAACAATTCTTTATGATAAAATTACAATTTTCACTTGCATCAAGCATGTCCACTCACTGATTTCAGTGCCTTATCATTTAGATTGCTTACTCGAGAATTACAAATTGAACTGATTATCTAGTTCGTTCTGGCAAAACTTCATCGGATAGAATTCTTGCAACTTACATTATGGGAATAATTTTGCTTGTAATAGGTAGAACACGTAGAAGGATAGCAAAGGACTCCAGACTCCAGACTAATTTACCAATTAACTGAATTTTTTAATTTTGGTCCTATAATCCTTCATTTTCCTCGGTCGGTCGGTCTTATAATCCTTTTGGTTTTGGACGATGATTGATTCTGTTTTTTAGTACTAAAATATATAGAGTAAGGGTCTTTATTTCTACAGTGTAGGTGCCTGTGAGCACTAACTAGTCATCAAGGGAAGCTAGGAATTGTCGCCTTATTCGGAATCTGCTGCAGGCAATCCGTTGTTGACACATCAAAATGAAAAAAGTATATTTATTTTGCACTCAAATTTAAATATATTTAGAAAGGTAATATTTTAAACTAATATTATATTTACAAAAGAGTGATTGATTACTACATCTCAAAATTAAAATTGGTAATGTTGGGTGAGAGAGAGTGTGTATGTGTTGGGTGAAGAAGAGAGAGAAACATGAGATGTGACACACACACACACACACAGAGAGAAAGTGTAAAGGAGGAGTTGTGAATCACCCAAAGAATTAGATCACCTGTTAAACAGGCGATATAAGGCCAGCGTGGCAACAAGTATCGTCGATTTGCCTAGCTAACATAGACAGGCGCCAAGTTTTAGTTTCGTAAATATTCAATTTTCAATATTAAAAAAGTAAAGATTAATTAAAATAACTTTAAAAGAAAAAAATCAGTACTTCTAGCTTCTTTTGAGCATTTAGATGCATTTACCGAACAGCTTTTCCTTCACAAATTAAAGAAGCTCCAAGATGAAGTTCTTGTATTAAACAAAAACATTACTTGAAATCTGGGTAAGAATAAGTTAGGTGACATGTTTAGCCTAGAAAATTTGCATACACAGCCTACATTCTTCAAATTCGGAAACAGTTTCCACAAAAAGGTATGTTGTAACATATGGATCTTGGAATTTAACCACAAATATAAGGTCAGAAGCACTTACAAAGTGACACATCCAAGCCGTAAAAAAACTCTCAATTGAAAAAGCTCTTCCCTCAAACCCATATCTCTTAAAAGGTCTCCCCATCTAGGATCCCTAATTCTTCCTCATCGAACATAATATGGACTTGCGATTCTTGTTATTCCTCAAACTCACCAACATGTTTCTCCAATTTCTCTATATGTATCTATTATACATTCTTATCTATCCTATCTAAAGACGTATGCAGATTGCACACAAGTGTAGACAACAGTCAAATCGTAATAGCTTATTTAAAGTGTTTAATAGTTACAAATTCAGTTAAGAGTTTAGCAACTCAAATACTCTAAAAACCCTTTTCAAATACAGAACCAGCATACTAAAAAAAATGCCATAGTTTAAGTCGAAGATTTCTCCCAAAATTTGGACATGGTTGTTTGAATCTTAAAAGTGAGCTGACTTTTAGGCAAATATTGGCATAAATTTTTTAGCTCTATCTTTATTCTAGAACCTTCTTTTGTTTTTTTTTTTCTTAATACAAAAAAAAAATGATCATTCTTAACTTATTTGCCAGCCACATAAGAACAACGTTTCCCTAAAAACAAGTTCCTTCGCCAACTCAATAGGACAAAACAAATCTCTTCAGAATACAAACTAGGTTCCAAAAGACAATTTTTGGACTTCGCAAAAGCTATGTAGCTCGGATGACCGCTCATTAAGTTCTGTAGTCTGTTATGGATTTCAAAGTTTTTTTTTTTTTAAATTCTAAAACAACAAAAAAGTCTCTCAAAAAAAGTCTTTTTTTAATAACAAAAAGTACAAAAAATTTCTTCAAGAAAAAATTGTCGTTTATATGCCTAGGCCGAGCTTTCATCAGATAAAGTAAAGCATTAGCAAGAATAGTGATTGTTAACTAATAAGTAGAAAAGCTCTTTGGTCCAATCCCGTAGTAGCACTATTCCTTACCACCAAGTATTCATCATGTAATAGTATTTTATACCTGGGAAGTGGTGTAGCTCCAACCAGGCATCTCTTCAAGGGCATTAAAGATTACGCAATGGGAAATCATTCAAACAGCTTTTTTAATTAAACAAGCTGGAAAACCATTTTCAGTTTTAAAGTTAATATTAACGAGAATCTGCAAGCTGCATGCAGCAGAGTGATGGCAAATTGATTTAAGTAAGAAAAGTGTCTTTAGGAAACACGCCCTTCCTAAGAGTGCCACTAGGAGAGATGTTTTTTGGGTACTGGTCTAGTGCTCAACCGTCTTTAGGAAAGACATTTGTCTATGTGGCATCAGCGTGACAGCAATGGCCATATTATGGTAAATAAATATGATGTTACTCAATTATTTGCAAGGTTTTCCGTACCGTGCTGAGTCGAGTATCGGTAAATCCAAAACTCGGCACGTGCCGATCCGTACAATTTATTATATTTAAATATTAAAATTATTAAATATTAATAAAATAAAAATACTAAATAAAATATAAAAACGTAATTATATATCAAAAATAGAAAATTTCGTACTAAATTTCAATAAATTTTAGATTTGGAATGTGCTGACCTTGCGATAATCATTTTTTTTTTTTAATTTCATTATGTTTAAAAAATAAAATTAAAAAAAAAAAAACAAAACACACGCAGGTGCCGAGCTCCGGCGGCTCCGGCACGTGCCGCCCGGCATGGTAAACCCTGATTATTTGAATAATTCATTACTCTACACAATAATGACTACAAAAATGGTCTCCTCCTAATTAATTTTTTTTTTTTTTTTTGAAAAAAAGGGTGAGTCGAATAATGCTTTTACTTAGGACATGTTTACTTATCTTATTATTTTGAAAAGGAAAGCGAAACTTTTAACTTTCTCAGTTTCATTCCACTTTCCATTTCTATATAATTTTCACATTCTCAACTTCCTTACCAAATGCTAAGAAGTAGGGAAAGACTGTTGTTAACAATTTAATAATGATTACTAATATTTGTTATTTCTAATATATTTAATATTAAAATGCTATTATTAATAAATTTATAATTCAATACTTAGGATAATAACTTTTATAATTTGTTAGTAATTTCTGATAAATTATTATAACTACTCCTCTTACAAATCATTAAATAAATATTATTAATGAATAAATAAACTATCACTAAATAATGCCAAAAATATAAATACAAAATTGTTATTAAATAAATACTACTTTTTGGATTATTTTTTATGATCCAAATAAATTTTCTAAATTACTTGCATCCCATCATATCTTCAAGTAAACAAAGAAACTCAAACTCACTTTTCACAACTTTTTATTTTCCTACTTTCAATTAACTTTCTTTCCACTTTTTTTCAGTTATCCCCAGTAAACAGCCTCTTGTAGTGGTTTATTAGCCAAAGGAGTAGTTGGAAAACATTTGAGGATTCACGAACACTATCATCAATTATTTCCCAGTATCATTCACAGATTCACAATTTCCTAGCTTATTAATGTCAAGTACAAGTGCACTTCATGCTCAAGTAAGAAAAAAAAGGGGAGTTTTATTGGATTGTAGGCGAATGTTAAATATGTATTTCATGTTCCAATACATATGTTCAAATGCTCTACTTCTTTTCTCAATGTTGACTTTTGAAGTATCTCAATTCCCTGAAATGCATGAATATTGGTACTTCCACAAGAGAGTTTCTCCTTGTTCTGGTGTAAGAAGCAAGGTGGCAAAATGTACAAGTATAGGTACCAGCCATAGAGCGGGATGCAAGTAAACTACCTCCAAAAGTAATTGAACATCATTCCTGTGAAACAAAGGTACCCATACAACCAGAGTTTGGTTTGAATTGATCAGTCTGCAAACTTTTTACTTCTTATATGCCATATATGGGTAATATGTAATGGTTTAAAAAATTGTTCTTAATACTTCACAGCAAATATAAGCTTGATATTACTCCATATTTTCCGATCAGATATAGGGAACGATGCAGCCTTTAAATATTAATTATTCATTTCAAGAAACTAGCAAGTCAATATTCTTCTTGACTAAGAACTTCGAGTATACAAAGTTCAACTCCAGTTAAGTCAATATTCTTCTTGTGCGGAATGCGAATGTTTACTTCCGTGTATTGGGTGGGACCAATGTGTAATAAATCTATGTATGTCTTAATGTGGACAAAATAGTAGATAATTACTGAAGTCATTGGTTTATCATCTTTGTTAATTATACACAAGGTTCATCATTCTCATTACATTTTTCCATGAAGTCAATGAGATTCATAATATAGTTTTACTTTGTTTTTGCTTCATTTTAGTATAGCTCTTAGTAAATTATGTATATACATCTACAGTCTAGAATATGTTGGTCCAAAGTACTCTATGCAAGTGGCCTGCCTTGACATTTCGGAAGCTGCAAATAGTGCAGTAAGGGAAATAGTACAGAGGAGTAATTGTAAACCAGTAGCAAAATGCGAGCAGCTGAAGAATGGCATAACTAACCCCCTTGGCAAACTCGATCCTAAGAGGCATCCCTCCAAGAATGAAGCCTTTCAGTTCCCTCAACGCAAGTACAGCATCTTCCTCCTTCTTAAAGTTGACAAATGCATAGTTCCGACCTGGGAGGAAAGCGATGTTGTCGATTTCCCCAAACCTAAAAAACTGCTCCAAGAGTGCTGATTCTGTAACATGAGGAGTCAAGTTGCCAACCCAGAGGTGCCGCGATGGAGGAGCGACACCCCACCCTGATTGGCGTCCTTTATCATCGAATCTGGGGTCAAAATGTCTTTGAAATCTTTCTCTTCCTGCTCTTGCCATCTACCAAAAAAAATCACAACATCACAATACAAAACTAAGAAAGCCTCTCAACGCTAACTACTACCCTAAGCTGAGCACGAACATGACGTGAAAATTGTAGAGTCAGAAAGGTCTACTAATTAGAATTCTATTACTCCTTCTGGCATGCAGCCAAGCATTGCTCCGTTCTTACGTTGACAAACACAACGTTTCTAATACCCCCGCAACAAGTTTCAACTTTACAAAAATCCGTCCACACTCTAATTTGCATACCCTGATACTCTAATTCCCTGAGTCTGGCACACTAATCTACACAAATCGATACCCTGGACTATATACAAGGAGGTAACTGTATTAGCAAGCAGTGGGCAAATACAATGTTCTTAGGTTTCAGAATCATAGCTTCTTAAAACTGAATCCCTCGGGATCCTGACAAAAAATAGATACCGTGCTAGGCGGCGCAATCGAAAACCGGAGGCGGCGGCAATCGAGTGATGAAGAGACCTCAGTCGACAGGTGGGAGGATGGCACGATCGCCGGGGGTGGGATGGTGTGGCAGAGGGCGGAGCCTGGGACGATAAAGATGGAAAGAGACTGCAACGAGTGTTTAAAAATTGTATCATAGCCTAGGGCTGTCCAGTGGGCTTCTCTTCTGGCCCAATGAATTACTGCAATCCGGCTAACCTGTCCTAGGCTTAGCCCCAATTTATCCTCTCTTTACATTTGAGAAGTTTTATAATGCTCCGGAACGTAAGTTTCAAAATTTATACCATATTTATTAAAACTTATATTTACAAATATTTCTTGAAAAAAATTTTAATTATAAAATTATTTAGAAAAATAAAATACATAATTTTGTTGTTCAAGTTATTTTCATAAATATCATATATTATGTTAAAAATAATTATCAAAATATAGTAGTATAAAATTAATTTATTTGTTTATAATTTCTTATTGATTTATTTGACATGGTATTTAATTTTTTTTTAAAAATTATTTATACTATAAAAATATAATTTATTTTTCTGAACAATTTTGTAGTTGAAAATTTTTTCAAAACTATCTGTAAATACAAGTTTTAATAGGTGTGGTGTAAGTTTTGAAACTTACATTCGGAGCATTATAAAATTTTTCCTTTACATTTATATTTACCTATATTTTTTTTAAATTTGTATTACATCAGATTATTTTAATATTAGATTTTATTATAAAAAAATTAATTAAATAAATGGTGTGTCATTGTTGTCATTCTGAAATAGAACCGATTTTTTATTTGGCTCTAATTCCTAATATTTTCTAAATTTTTGCAATCGTTCAAATATGACTTTTTTATGGTTTGGTTATATAATAGGCTTCTTAATAACAGGACAATAGTTGTTAGAATTAATTGAAAGCTGTTATAAAAAAAAAAAAAAAAAAGTTTTATGCAAGTAAAATCATTTGTATTTTTGTGAATTACGATTTATTTCACAAATTACAAAATATCCGTATGCTGCGTTAATTTCATTACAAAGTTTGAAATACAAACGAACTATAAAATAGTAAACAAAAACAAATTTGAATTATTGTAATGCCAACAATCTCTTAGCATATTGTCTGAATAAATGTAAAAAATAAAAAATAAAAAGTTGATTGTGCAACAGAAAGTGATTTTAATACCATTTTAATAATTTTAATGACATTAGACATTTATTTTATTTTATAAAACAATTAACTATTAAGGTTCCGATTAGCTGAAGGAAATAGATACGAGCCTTTGCAAAATATTAGAGTCTAACATTGCACCCACAAAAAAGCATAAATGAAGATGATTTGCAATATTTGATGTTGATTTGAAGAATTAATATGAAGGACTTGAATATACAAATTACCGTTTGATTTTGGAAAAACTGCAACAACTATGCAAAATTTAAATCACCGTTGATTGTGCCGTAAACTTCAACCAGATTTAGGTTTTTTTTTTTTTTTTCTCTGAGAAATGCTTTTAGTTATAATTTAGCAGTAACAATCATATGGTAATATGGAGAAAACCAATTTGTTATTTTTTTTAAAAAAAAAAAGCTAATTAGAAGAATTTTTAATTCAAAACTTGGAAAGAAATATTAAATTACAGACCAAAGTGATAATAGACCTGAAATGGATATATTGATCAATGAAAAATGACCGAGACTACTGTAAAAGCTCAATCAATTTCTAAATTCGAGATTCATGAATTGCACTGGTCATTTTCATATTACAGTAAAAATTAGACCGAGTATGAAAATAAACAGAATTCTCATTGGCCCATTTACAACTTGATAGTAAAACATACAACCGATGACACAATTAAAAACATCAAACCAAATATAAGCAAAAATCCCAGGTGGAATCTATTATAAACCCATAAATCTCTTGGATAAGTTACCAAAACAGGAAGATACAAAAGATAAGTGCGCTAGAGCGACACTCAGAAGCACTCCAAGGGAGGAGATCCATTCCATTATCGCCGCCTTGCAGATCTTGAGAAATGTGGGACTCGAATGAAGAAAGAGGAGATGCAGGATAATAACAAGCATTGTTGAGGTCTACATGTTTATTGATTCAAAGGAATCCATTCTATTTCGAGGTCAAGCTCCCCTGACTCGACTCTTTGTAACTTGAGGGACATCTCCTGCTTGACCTTCCCATGTACAATGTTGATGGGGCTATCTCTGATGAGGGCATTATCATTCGACATCAACCACTTTCCGATTTGCATGTCCGAGAGTAGTTCAGGGTCCCCGAATGCCATAGCTGCAGTGATCATTGGCTGAAGGTCCACCTCAGCTTCGCCCATAATATCATCAGCAGAGATGATATCATAATCGAATACTTGCTGTTTCAGACAATCCAGAAAAGAGTAAGATGCTGTAGCATACACAGTTAAGTATAAGAAACGTAACAGTTGAGATCAAGGTTTTAAAATTTCGTGCCGTGCCGAGTTTCGGTAAATTCCGAACTCGAGACGTGCTGACCGTGCCGTTTCGACCATACAGATAATAAAATATTATTTTATATACTTTTATATATTTATTATATTTAAAAGTTATTTTTAAAATTTTAATAAAAAAAATAAATAAGTGAGCGCGTGACCACTTATGTTGCGCCACCGGCGCGACCGACATTAAAAAAAAAAAAAGTCGCATACACCGGTGCGGAAAAAAAAAAAAAAAAAAAAAAAAAAACGTCGTGCGACTGTTCATCTTCCTCGCTTTTGCGAGGAAGATGAACATTAAAAAAAAAAAAAAAAGTGCCGGCCAGCCCGGCACTGAGCGTGCTGACCGGAACTTAAAACTATGGTTAAGATCGTATAAACTGCTAATATCATATATGTTGCATTTGTTTTGTTTCAGATGGAACTTTATAATTGCTGGTCAATTACAGTTCTCAGGAGGCATTTGGGAAACCTTGCGGACATGGTTGCTTTTGAAAAGGTTGGAATTTTTATAATACCAGATCAGATGGACGGAATCGGCTACACAGCTGCAGCAGTCTAGATTTGGTGTAGTTTGATATTTAATAATTATGGGAGTCTTCAGTAAAATATGCTAGCATTTGATAACAAACGAATCATATTTAGGAAGTGTTCTGTTAGGAACTTAATATAGTTTAGGGAGAGTATATTTATATTATGGAGTAACCATGAAGATAGGTATGCCCTTTCAAATGCATATTCTTCAAATATGATTTCTTTTTAATTATTTCAGTGCCAATAGTAGTAACCTAATGTATGCTTTTTGCCGATGAGTTTGTCAGCGTAAATGATACTAAAGCAGGGTAAATACTAAAAATTAAATACGATAAAAAGCCTTGGAATATAAAGGATTCCATTTCAGTAGAGTTGAGATAGAGTACATAGAATGTAAGTTTAGTAAGGAAATAATTAATAACAATAAGCAATTATGAGTCTCAGAGACAAAGAGGTTGAGAGTAGCGATTATTTAAATATCTTGGGAAATATATACAAAGAAATAGAGAAAGAAGAGAAAACAAAAAGAGAATAGGAAGAAGAAAAAGAGAAGAAAGCAAGCCTACCCCATTCATCTAGGTTGCTTCCTTCCTCCACTTCTCTTTTTGTTTTTTTTTTTTGGTGGGCCAACAGTTGCCGTCAACTATCTTCTTCTTTTTTCTTTTTTCTTTTTTTTTTTAAAGCTAGCTGCATTTTTTTGTTGTGTGGCCCATATATGTTTTTTTTTCCGCGAGCTTCTATGATTTCTTATTTGCTTTAATAATAAATTGCAAACACTAAAATGAATACCGAACAAGATTCTATTGTATCATCAAAGCCACGTAATTCTAATGATCCCGGTTGGTTATATGTCACGAGAATACAACAATGATCTTATATGCAAAACTTGTCAAGTTGTTACTAGAGGAGGAATTTGTCGAGCTAAATAACATATTGTTGGAAAATATCGAAATACAAAAGGTTGTGTAAAATATCCTCATATTCGAGAAGAAATTTGGGATTATATGGAGAAGAAACCAAATTATATAAGTGGAGTTGATTTTTATCAAGTAGAGAATTTGGGTAATGATAAGGATGAGATAGACCTCGAGTCATCTTCTACAAGGCTTCATAGTCAATCATCGGGACAAGGAAGAAGTAGGACAGGGGCTCCATTTCGTAAAAACCAAGGGCAAAAGGTCGAATAGATGTGTTTTTAACTCCTAGTGCGGAGAAAGTTGTCCAAATAAGGAGAAGTGGTTCCTCATGACAAACAACAATTAATGAAGTTTGTCAAACACAATCGAGCTTTGAGGCGCCGGTATAATACGCGTGATGAAATTGACCCTATATTTATGAATGACATAACTGATTGTAATGAATGGCTGACGGAAGGATGGAAGGAGAGTATGGCAATGATGAACCAGCTTTTGAGGGTGAAAGGTGAAGTTGCTAGGGTTGCTGGAGTCGATGAACCAAATTATCAAACCAGAGTTACTAGACAAACAGCGTCTATGGATGCCTCTTTAAGAGATAGAGGTAGAAGTAGTATTCAAAGTCAATCACATCGAGGTTCTAAAAAAAAAGAAGTACTTGTAGAAGAAGACATTGGTGCTGAATATTCTGAAAGGGAAGAAGATTTATATATTATGATGAATGATAGATTTTATAAATTATGATGAATGATTGACGGTTGAAATGTGATGACTGTTTAAGTTCTTTTTACATTTTGATTGTTTACATTTGAACGTTGAAGTCTTGGACTATTAACTAGTTATTATTATGTCTTTGGTGTATATGTGACGTTTGAATTTAAAATTTGAAGTTTAACTTTGAACGGATTATTGCTATTTCATATGTATAACGCCAAATGTTTAGTTTGGTTTAAATTTATGCTTGTTATCTAATAGGTATATATTTAGATCCTATGAAATAGTGCGCCTCGCCTGCAAAAGGCCCACGCCTCACCTTGCGCCTTGCGCCTAGGCTACAACCACCCTTGAAGCCCCGGTATACCTTGCGTCTTTGACAACATTGCCCCTTATCAAAAAGAGTAGGGTAAGACCCAACAAGCGTCAGGCAAAAACTCCAAGAAATTATCTAGTCTCGACCTACTTCAAGACATGGCTCGAAATCCATGTAATCAACACCAACTACTATGAAAAGGCTTTGTTGCTCATATACTCTCAGAAATTCCTTACATTTCCTTAAATATATAAAAAATGCGTGCTAGACTGAAGCAATCAATTTCAGACATAATATAGGTATAGTAAATGAAAGATATCTTCTTTAAACATTCAAGCAAAGTCATAAATGCTAGGAAGAAGGAATAATATAAAGATACATATACATATATATATATATATATATATATATATATATATATATATACATCATACATACATACATATATATACACACATATACATGGTAATCTCCTCTTAATGGGAGACTAGCATGTCTCATGACAGGTTGTTTTTTTATGATTGATCTAAAACTTGTAATATATCTAGAAACCAAAATTCAAAAATTTGGATGTCACCTCCATATTATATAAGGGGGCTAAAACGGACGGTTCAAAATAACTATTTCAAGAACTACGTCATCTATACATCCCACTTGGAAGAGTTTAGATCTATATGAGTAAAAATAAACATGTAGGTCAAGATCAAAGGTTTGGTTTTTAAAATTTAGCGTCCATCATATCATTTTGGCCATTATAATATCTAATGGTTCATTTGACTTAACTTTGAGCTATGATACATAAAACATCAAGAAAAATTATAATTTTACATATAAATACTTTTGAACTTCTAGGTGATCCGTTCATGCACCAGAAGGTTACATCAATCTTCTTCATGGCACTAAATTCAGGATTACGAATAGATCATGAAGTGTACTTCCTCTAAGGTACTTTCACTCTTAAAGGGAAGAAAACAAATTGCCTTAACTGCTTATTGTAGAATAAACATGCCCAGCCCATTCCATAAATGACAAAGCATTTTATCTGGTTACAGGTCAGCACAAAATTATCAAAGAACATGATCTTCATGGAAACAAACAGAATAAAGATATTAGATGAACTAACCACTTTCAGAGGTCCGTATTTTTGAGGAACTGATAGCTTGAGCTCCTCATTCCACACAGGATTCAAGTTGCTCTTGATAACAGTTGTTTGAGCCTTCTATAATTGTACCAAGAGATCAACCTTTTAGGGAAAAACTACGAATCAACATTAAATATATGTTCTACCTGGTAAGTCTGTAAAATATTAGAAGCAGAAAGTGAAGAAAAAGAAATTTTAAAGAAAAAAAAAACAAACAAATGTTGATTTCTTGGGTAGTAACTGACCTGGTGTCCAAGAGTCAAGACAACATAGGGATCACTACTTAGTATATCTCGAATTGCTAAATTTCTGCCCTTTACCACTTTAACCATCACAATTCCAATAAATTCTACCATCCCCACCTGCATTTTCCAAAAACAATCACACAGCAAAAATATCCAATTAGTTAAGTTGCGGCACATGCCACCAAAACTTGTAAAAGACGCCACTTCAAAAGCTAGACCACAAATAAATCACTGGCTTTTACTTCATTATTTGAAATGTCGAGATCGGATCTACTATCAGGTTCTTTCACAGAGCTGCAGGATTGGAAGGAACTCTTGGAAGAGACAATACGCAAGCCTGGTTTCAAAAATTCTTGCAGTTCGTATTTGGACCTGCAGTTTTGAAAGAAGACCGACAAATAAACATTAAATTTCATAACCAAAGGGCCTGCAAGTTGAGGTTCATATTCTACCGCACCTAATGAATTTGGATCGCTTCTCATGACTGGAATCTGGTGTAGGTTTTGCATAATCTCGAGGAAGGAAAGCTTCATATATTGAATTTGCATACGAATTTCCACCAACCTCTATCATTGAGTCAATTTCAGAATCTGACCATTCATCTAACGCAACTGATCGAACCTAGATGACCATGGTAGGTACGTTCTGTTATACTATGATATATAGCAAGAGAAAAGTAATTAAGAAAAAAAAAAATCAACAGCTTAAGAGATAAAGGAACATCATGTACTTTTCTGCAAAAGCATCCAAGCTGCACACTGTTAGTTCTCCCTTCGAACACTAGGGGTTTAAACTTGGAGAAAGCACTTCCAATAAGAATATACAGTGTTAAAATCGCATAGAAATCAGTTAAAATTACACTACTCCAAGCATGTGAGAACACCAAACATAACTATATACATATATGTGAATGACCACGAAGAAGTACAATTAAATAGATGTGAAACTTTTAAGCAGCAGACAAATGATACATGATAGACCTACCTTTGATATATTTGTTCCTAGGCTTCTGTGAACACCAGAACACTTCAAGCATATCAATACACCAATATTAGATGACCTGCAGAGTAATCATGTTTCAGTCCATAGCCATACGGATACATCACAGGATGCATAAACTCAAACCAAAAGTCCTACAAGACTCCCAGAAATGCTTGTGTATGATTAAAAAATGAGAGTTACATTTCCAAAAATGATATACAAGTATCTAATAAAATAAAACCAAAAGCATCTTCAGTGGTGAATCTGATAAGGAACTTGCCCAACCGAATGGGTTCGCCTATCTGGAAACCTGTTGTGGATTCAAGTGAATGTCTGCTATCACCATACATCGCTGCTATCCTTGCACTAGTGCTTTTGAAACAAGTCACCTATTATGTGTTCTCATGGTGAAGTTGATTGCTGAGATCCTCTCAAACTTTATGTATTCTTAACACCTATGGGAAAGAACTGAACAGTATACGCAAAAGAGTATCAATTCTCTTTCTTATGAAAGATTCATTAGGACTTTGTTGTCAGCATCTTCTACTTATTTGCGGATCGATGTCAGTGCTCCAAGTAGCTCTTTGATACTTTTATCTGTCAAAAGTCAGTAGCTCACTACTAAGCTCACACGATGCTTGCTTTCGAAGTTAGGTTACAGAATCTATCCTCTGACTGGATAAGCTAAATATGCATAACATTTTCATGAGAAGTTAGCACCAGCCAGCCATATGCCATATTTAGGTTAGTGTTTATCATTTTCGGAATTAAATTACTTTGAAGCTTCAACATTCTGGTTGCAATGCTCCATAATTGAAGAACTTCGATAACGCTACTTAAAAGGTGCTAGATCTTTGATCAATTAAAAATCACTTTTTAAACCGGATTGAATCATTATTGGACTAATTTGTGGTTGCTCTTATACCTCTCCTTTCATGAAAAACTGCACAATCCATCTTTTATTGTCTGGTGGTCTATGAGAAGATTGTAAGATTCTTAACAAATTGTCAATACAGAAAATAGATGTGCATTACATTCATCAAAAGCCTTTGATCTGCTCCATTTTCTAGCCGTTGCAGATAAATCTTCACTACATCAACATTAGTATTACCAACTACCCAATAAGGACACAATTTTTATACAAAAATAAAAATCATAATAAGAGATTTTATAAAAATCCCACCAAATGGATAATGGCCATATGACTGGACTAAGAAAATTGCAATGGAGAAATAGAAACATAATGCTTATACTTGTAGTCATAAGGCTCATAACTCGTTAGAGGTTATGTAGGTTGGATAATAAAGAATCCTTAAAAGGAAGATAATACATCCTACATTGTAATTAGTCATCTTATCTAGTAACTTTTGCATGTATCACCATCATGAATTATTTAGTATCACAGTTTTCAAAATTACCAGAGTGAATGATTTTCATTAATGTCATAAAGAGGGTTTAATTAAAGGGCAGAAAAAGTGAAGCTGGTCTCATATTTGTTGCCCTCTGTGATCTGTATCAAACTACAAGAATAATCTTGCAAACTAGCGCTCAGAGCATAGAGTTGAACCAAGTGGAGTAACTAAGGAAGCATAGATTCACCACAAGCTCCTGTTGTTCATCAAACAAGTAGCTGGCAAGTCTCAAGAAATTGCTCCGGATAAAAATTCAAAGAGATTTATGAGGGGCGAATGCAGGCACTTATACAAGTTAAGGGGCATGGAGAAGCTCAATAGATACCAGCTCAAGCCGATCAACCACCATTAATCATGTTTTATTGGAGGTATAATTAGGGGTCATGGACAAAACCTAATTGCATCCCCTAGTTGCACTAGACCATTGTAATGGCTACGTGTCAAACATTTATTACAAATCTAAAGTCACGCATAAGCTTGCCAGACATTAATCAGGACAGTTCTCATGAACACCACTATAATCTACATATTGCAAAAGTCAGAGGAGATGTATATGTAAGTAATCTAGAACAAATGAAAGAACTTACGCCCATTTGGGGTCTGGAGCACCACAATCTGCACAAATGCGATTATCACTTTTAAGCAGTAACTCCTTAAATTTTCGCAATTTACCTGTTGCAAAACAGATTTACTAAGGTAACTCTGAAGTAACATGCAAATTTCTATTTTTTTTTTTTCGCAAGTAACAAAGCAATGATGAAGCCATAACAACTGGCAAGAAATGTAACCTCAAAAAAAAAAAAAAAAAAAAAAAAAAAAAAAAAGAGATTATGCCAGAGTTCTTAAGTGCTTTGATGTCTTTTTCATAAAAAGAACAGAAAGATCTTAGTAAAGACGCAAATTCAAGCAAACAAAAAGAAAAATACCAGGAGATGGCTTCTCAAATTCGTTCCTGTTTTCAGCCATTCTTCCAACTGTAGACCTTGATTCTCCAATAAATCTTATGCTAACTCAGGATATCTACGAAGAGATATAGGTATTACAATGAGTCAGAGAAGATGGAGGACAAGAAAGAAACAACTGTAAATTGACTCGTACAATATTACATAAAAAGGGGCAACAAAAACAAAATCCTAAGAGATATCGAGCTGAAACAAAACGAGAAATATCCAAAATATTGAACCTCAGATCATTTATGATTACGATGGCGTCGGATCCAAAACAAACAAGAGATAGCTGAAGAAAGAAATGGACTTGATTGAAGCAATTGAATGAGAAGGAACGAAACAAATGGTCCGCGTTCCCATTACCAAAGATTTCCGGTTGGTCTTGGGTAGCACGACGTAGGATTTGAGACAGAATATTGTTGGCTTTTGATCAACTACTAGGATCATCTGGATAAAAAAAAACAAAAAATTAAATTGACAAGGATCATCGGGATAAAATAAAACAAAAAATTAAATTGACATTTTGCGTTTTATGCTTCCACGACGTAATATTTTTTTTCTTTGTTATATAAAATAATAAAAATATCTTCAAATTATTTTGTAAAAAATATAAAAAATGTGCGAACAACTATAAATATATGCGAACACCTAACAATATCTGTAAACAATTTGAACACTCGGAACATCTACGAATATCCATAAATACTTACAAACATCCATATAAATCTCATATGAACACTTACTAAAATCCACGAATATCCACAAAAAAAAAACATCACATATGTATATCGACGAACAACTACACAAACTAACCAACAATCACGAAAAAAAAAACATGTATTAAAAAAAAAAAAAAAAAAAAAAATTGCGATAGTGTTCGTAGGTGTTTGTAAGTATATATAGGTTTCCGAATGTATTCGAGGGTTGTCGTAAGCGTTCGTGGATGTTTGCGTGTTTTCTTATTTTTTCAGAATAAAAAATTAAAAATATTTTTGTCATTTCAGAGTACAAAAACTTTAAATTTAATTAGAATATATAAAAATGTCAAATCTGATTGGAGGCACAAAAAATACAAAATGTCTAAAGTAAGTTTATTTAATTAATATAAAAATATTATTTTTCACGCATCTTTAACCTAAATAATGTCATATCAATCAATTTTTTATTAATTAAGTTTTAAAAATAGAACTTTTTAAAGTGATTATTTTTCTAAAAGTAAAAAGATGACTTTTTTAAACTATTTTATTAATTTTGAACTTGTATGATATTTTTTATATCAGTTCTAAATTTTTTGGGATAATTGCTTATCAGCCCTTATTTTTGGGGGCTCGCAAATCACACTCTGAAAATACGTTTTCAGGAGCTGATTTGTAAATAAATAAATCAGACCATAAAAAATGCATTTTCAGAAGCTGAATCGTGCGCGAAAAAGAAAAACGGCCCCAATTTTTTTTTTATAATTAATGCATCCAACCCATAAATGCAGATATAGCCGCCTAAAGATAACAAATATGCACACCAAGACCTTGTGTTTGTAATCGATTATAATTTAATTGCATATTTAAATATTTTTAGTTCGGATCGTCTACTACGTATGGGAAGCTTCTATCTCATAACAAAATAATTTTAGATTTGAATTTTACAAACACCACCAATAAGATAACTGAAGATATAATTTTTGTATTCCGTATAGGGTGAGAAGTATATTCTAACATATAAATCGAATAGAATATAATTCTTCAATTGGTAAATATAGATGGATACTTTACAAATTTTATATATTATGAGGAGAGGAATGCTATTCTTCAGGGTCATTTTGACCCTGAAGAAATCAAGGTTGACGTGGCACAGTGCCACATCAGCCCAAGTATTTAATTAAATACTAAAAATTTAATTATGCACATATCTCGATGTGTTGGAATTAATTATTAACACATCTCAATGTGTTTGAAATAATTACTTCACACTTATCAAAAAAGTTATATTAAATTTACTTCTTTTAAAGATATTTAATATTAAAAAATAATAAATATATGCTGATGTGGCATTATCCACATCAGCCTTGATTTTTTCAGGGTCAAAATGATCCTGAAAAATATCATTTCTCTTATGAGGATCCTATAAAAATTAACCAGAATTGAATTTTTCTACTATTCTACAATAATTTCTAAAAGCTCATATTTAAAACGCTTTTAACAGGACATTTGGATAGACCAAAAGTACGTTGATTTGCATGCTATATAGCACGGATATTTCAAAAATATCGACGTGTCCGTATATGTATACGTGTCATATACGACAATTTTTAGACACGTCCGGACACTGTTGACGACCTTCCTCCGGAGAGGAAAAGGGTTGGAGTCGCCACCTAGATATTTGTGAAAATCTAGGAAACCGAGATAAGGCACATTGAGATTCGTCATGCTCGTTCGTCGTTTACGTGTGGGGAAGACGGAACACCCCACAGCGTCCCTCAGAGAGGGTACTTTATAAATGATTAGAATAATTTTGGGTTTATATTTATCACACATTTATTATTATGTACATACATATTTAATTATCTGTCTCATATGAAGAAAAGATATCGGCATCCACCTTACTTTCTAAGTCATATTAGACAGACACATCCAAATAGAGAATATGTATCGGTCGGGACGATATCCATCATCTAGTTTCCATATATTCTTTATTTAAATAGGATTTGATTTTTATAAATACATCTGATCGTATTAGAAGAATAATATCCATCACTTCCTATTACGATCATTCGTATTTATTTACCCCAGCTACTTAGATCAGGATCTATCCGGTTCCTAACCCTTGTAATTGGAGAAATCAAATCTCTGTCATATATATGCGTGTGTTTGATTGTTATGTGGTCACATATACTATACTACGATATAAGAATATGAGTGTATCGTGTTATATGTGTACATATACATTAATATAAGAAATATGCTTGAATTTATTATTTTATCTTAGGGCTCAGCGCCGTATTGTTTTCTCATCATCGCCGCTATTATTGGTAAAGTAGAGATGTCCATATCATATTTTTATTATTATTGTTAAATTCAATTTTTGAGGGAGATATCCATCTTCCTTGTAATTATCATTGTTGAAAATAATTTTAGAGGAAATATCCATTTCCTTCCATATTAACACTGTGGATTTTAATTTGAGAGAAATATCCATCTCTCTCCGTATTTTATAAATTCAAATTTTAAGAAAAATATCCATCTCCCTCTAAATTATTGTTAATTATCTAGTGCTATTGAAAATGAAATATCCATCTTTTACCCCAGATAATATATTTATAGATGTGTTTCGGAAAGTAACATCCATCACTTCCCCAGATAATATATTTATAGATGTGTTTGGGGAAGAAATATCCATCTCTTCCCCAGATCCAGTTTTTAATCTTTTTGTTTATTAGTTTGAAAGACCAATTCAATTTGAATCCTTATAAATTTTATATAGAGCAGGGGGAAAAGTAATATCCATCGCTTTTCTCCCGACTCTTTTATTATTGTTTAAAGTTTTTATTTTCGGCGAAAATATCCATCTTCTCCGAACTTTATACAACATGAACTATTTACATGTAACATATAAATATTTATGATTATTGGTTCAAATGAAGTCTAAATTTGATTATTTGGAAAAAATTGGAGTTAAAAAATAATTATAATTCATAAAATAATATTAAATCTATTTTAAATTCATTAAAATCAAATTAAAAAGCTAATTGGGCCCTTAATGGGCCGGACCGGACCACTTGGTCCGGTCCGCGAGCCAACAGGCTCGCGCCCAGGCGCGCGCGGCGCCTGGGCTGGACCCAGGCACGCGCCTGGGTCCGCGCGGATTAAATCCGCGCGCGACCGGCTTAGCCTCTGACTTGTGGGCTGTATATGTAGAGGAAAGTGAGGTGATAGAGGGGACGGGGGTCATTCCCGGATGCGTGAGGGTGAGCGGGGGAGTAAATGGGGTGGGCGGCTGCTAGCCGCCCATCCCATCTTCTTTTACCCTTTTTTTTTTCTCTTTTTTTTTTTTTGTATTATGTGTGTGTGATAAATATGTGTACGCATTACATACGTATACATATATGTTCGCATATATGCATATATATGGGTGCATATGTTATGTTTATATCCATGTATGTATTTTATTATGTGTACATATTGCGTGACAGAATTAATTAGGCTTGATCATGCTAACTGGGCTTAATGGGACTCAACTGGGCTCACTCGGACATATTGGGCTCAATTGGGCCTTAGTCGGTGAGATCGCATTTAACCATGCTTCATGTGTCCTAACCAGTGCACCTCAAAAAAATACGTACTAACAACTCGGACAAAATGGGGTGTCGACAGACACGTATCTGACACATCACGTGGCATGTCTGAAAAAAATTTAAAAAAAAAAAATCGGACACTTCTATTCGGCGTGTTTGACATGCGTTTCAGCATTTATATTTTTTTAAACAAAATTATTTATTTATTTTTTTAAAAAAAGTTAAATATTACTTGTAATAGTGGTAAATAATATAATATAGTTATACATTTATATATTATATTTTTTTTAGTTTTAGTTAATATAATTAGATTTCTTATTGTTTAGATTTATTTTAAGAATGTGAAATATTATATTATAGATAGACTTATTATCGAATGTTATTATATTTTTTAATAGTTAAATATTTTATATAAATTATTTTTTCAATTATTTAAATTTTTTATTGCCGTATCCGAACAGTAATTGTGTCGTATTTTTTCTAAAACTACTATGTTTCTATATCATACCGTATCGTGTCTTCGTGTCCGTACAATATAGTTTGCATAATCATCTAAGGTGCTTCGGAATGTTTACTTCCTCGAGTGTGTGCAGGTTTATTATTATGATATTAATCTTGATGCTAGTGCTGATAGCTCCTTTTCTTTCAATAACTTGATGGCATTCATGCTTCTTTTTTCGAATAATTACATATCAACCGTTAATTTTAAAATCTCTACAAATCGACTTTTTATTTTAAATTCATTACAAATTAGTTCATATCTCGAAGTTTATGTCAGAGATATTCTAGTTACTTTATAAATATTTTTTTTGGATAAGTTTTAAATATGTAAAAAAAAATTCAATACGACGTATAATTTTTATTTTTAATAATTTTTAAAAATACTTTAATAGGCATTCTGAAGCTTCAAAGTCTTTATCGATTAAAAATTAATCATCAACAAGTTTAAATTAAAAATTTTCTAAACTTGGTATGGGACACTTGTTTGAAATTCATTGATAATTCCAAAAATACCTACAAAAATTCCCACATTTTACGACCACACCAACAATCCCCAAAAAACGGCAACTGAAATTCAAAGATATTTGCAAAAACATCACAAAACTCCGATATTTTTCAACCACACCAACAATCCACAGAAATGGCCTTTAAAAAAAGATATTCATTGCGGCGCTTGTAACAACTATTTAGATATAATTATTTTTAAAAAAAATTAATACAAAAATTATAGAATACATTAAAATATAATTTTTATAAAAAAAATATATGTGATTTGACTTAATTAGTAATTATAAAAATATTAAGTATTTAGGGGTGATTTATTATTTTTATTTTTTAAAGTTATTGCAATGGATAATTCTGTCTATCTTGTAGGCCAATGTAATACAGTTATCTAGAGTTGACGCGAATTATAGTCTAAAGGCCAAATTTTATTCGTACTATCAGAAAATATCAAAAATTAGCATAATTCTTATCAGAAAATTTTTCATCCCAAAAGTGCTATCTACCGATAATTTGTTAACGATGAGTCTACCGAACCATTTGTTCGCTCCGTTTCTGTTGATAAAATACGCGCGGAAATTTCTGATGTGTTAATAGGTGCATAATTATTTTCAAAAGCTGATTAAATTTATCTCTCATGCAAGGACAAATGAGAAAGAAGCAAATAAACAGAAGAGACGATACCAACTGCTAAAAGCTTTGAAGAACATATATAGTCAAAACATAAGGTCTAAGTATAAACATAACAGTTATCTAGATAAAACCTACCAGACCCTAGAAACAAGCAGCCAGTACAGTAACAACCGTTCAACCATTACAAAATGAATAAATAACAACTAAATATAAGAACCATTCAGCCATTTTGTATGCAAGGCAATGTGCTTTATTTTGTATCTATAAAATATTAGTATTTGTAAAAAATGTGTCAGATTTTGTATTTGGCCAATGTGCCATATTTTTTGACTATTAGTAACTATAAAATATTAGTATCTGTTTGTATCTATAAATTGTTAGTATATGTTAATATTTTGTATGCAAGACAATACGACTTATTTTGTAAAAAAATGAGCCATGACTATTTTAATAATAACTGTTTTAAGATTGCATTACAAAATGCGTGCATTTTAAAATAAAACTTATAAATTTGATAGAATTTAAAATTTTCATGTTAAAATTTTTTTAAAAAATTACTGCTATATTTTTAGAGATCTAAAATTTAACACGTTTAACCAATTATTATATTTTGGGAAAATTGCGTTTCAGCCCCCCTGTTTCCCATTTTCGACTTTTCAGCCTCCCGAAACGCGCGCGCGTGCCGCCACGTGACGTTTCGGGGGGCTGAATCGCGCGACCCCAAACTTAGGGGGGCTGAAACGCAATTTTCCTTTATATTTTTTACCTTACCTGCCCGTGGCAGACGGATATCTACAGGTACGGATATTATTTTGCCAGGTAATAAGTTATTATTCAAAGATGACTCCCAAAGGCATAAATACAAAAACCAAAACTATAAGATGATTCCTTCTGGTCAAGATGCATAAGCTTTAGGCAATGACGGTAGTTCATTTGTCATATTTAGATGGTTTAACAAATTTTAAATTAAAAGATGCAGAGATACATTGATGCACAAAATATTGTTATCCATCGTTTTAACAAAACAAAATGTAAATGATTTTACTTAGGGACGGAAATTAAAATCACATCGAATGATAATGGTGTGGAGATGATCTTGCGAAACAACTTTGAAGGGAATGGTGATGAACTGGGCCCTTGAAAAGACGAGAGAAAATAGTTGTTAAAATCAACAACGCATAAGAACAGTCACGAATCAGAGAAGAACCCAAATGCAGCTAGACGGTGATTAAACTGTTTTGTTTCGTAAAAAAGCTATAAAAGATAATTCAAACTGGAACCATGTGCAGCTCCTAATTGATTCAATAAACTAATAATTAGTATGCAATTATCGTATCTAAAAGAATTTGTAAAATGAAAGTATTCTCTATTCTATAATTTCGAACACAAACTAAACAGTAGTTTGATTTTGATTACAAACAAGAAAAAAGACAAATCGCAGACCATTACTTAGATTTAGGTGAACAAATTCGCCAAATAAATCTAAAAGAACAAAGTTCAATGAGATTCGGAGGTTGCTCAGTGGAAGGAGAAGTCGTTTGATTGGTGTTTGAGGCTCACGGCCGAGAGGATTTCAATCCACCAAGCCACTGCCCGCACCTTACTAACCTCATCATCGCATTATGATCTCAATGTTATTGTTCAACTTCAAAAATAAATTCAAAACTTGCAGAATCTGATAAGTGCAAAAAAAGAGGAATAATCGGAAACGGTTCAAAATCATAGCGGATATAAATGGAGTAGAAATTTGAAGGCCTCAGTGTGTGTAACAACAATGATTCCGATCAACGGCACGAACGCCTCACTGAAATCCGCTAAGATCAGTAAAGATCAATCATCATAAGCCTCTGTTATCTAAATCGAGTAGCTCAAGCGAAATCCAGGAAACTCAAAATAAATTAAAAAATAGGTAATAGAACAAGAAATTCAAAATATTAAGATCATCATACCAAATCGCGCTTACAATGATAAGCGATAGATTGAAATTAATGGGTTTAGAAGCTGAAAATACAACGTATAAGAGAATAAAATTAAAAAGCAGAAATGCGGCGTTTAGAAATACCGAGCAGGGGGGTATTTATAGGACGAGGTGATTAGGGTTTGTTGTTCAGCGGAATATGCACCGTTGGATTCAGCAGTTCTAGCGGAGAGTATCGAGGCGCACAATTCGGCCGATCAATCAATGCGTAGTATGCACCGTTGGATTCCGACTATAAAACACGATCGAGACCGTTCGTTTTAACTGTAAATCATAACATAGGGAAAGTTTATAAATAATCAACTTGGTCGGCGTATTGAGAAATTTTAAAACTGATAAAAAACCGGTTTTATTACTTCTGATGTTTGGTTGTTCATCAATATAAACAAATCGAAATAAAGATACGTTTGGTTGTTCATCAATAGATGATATTTTTATTATATTTGTTTTAAAAAATATGAATGTAAATTAATATTTTTACACATTATTATCGAAAGAAATGAGATAATTTTTATTTTCTATTGTTAATTATTTAACCAATCATATTAATTTATTTAATAAAATTATTATGTACTGATTAAAAACTTAATACAAAAACTATTAGAAAATAAATAGAATTTTTAGTTTAATGATTTTAAAAAATTTTATAAAATATATTAAAGTTGTTATCCAAAATTATAATACAAATGTTAATTTATTTCTACATAGTATTTTTATGTATTTATTAGATTAAATATATAAAACGATAAATTTTAATCATAATGCCACTTTTTTTTTTTTTTAACAAGCTTGTAGTCAAATATTTTAAAAAACATATCTCTGAATAATTTAATGAAGTGAAGTGCAAGCAGTTAAACTTGTACTTGGAAGTTAGAACATTATAAAACTTTTCATTCTGAAGGTCATCCATACTTGATTTTTTAAAAAAATTTTAAATTTTAATTCTAGGTTATATGAAAATACTTAATTTTATAGTTTGAATTTGGAAACATATTTAAAAGTGGATCCATGAGTCTATGTAAATTGTAATTTAAATCTGATCGCAGGAGATGAAGGATAAATTTGCTTCCGGCAGCACATGCAACAAAGGAGCCAACTCAAAAAAATAAATAAATGTTTATGTCAAAAATTGTGAAAGATTCTTCAATCCCGACTTCGGCCCAGAATCAATTAGAATTCAGTTTATTTGATTTATTGTTAGATTTAACCCTGACTTTTTGTAACCATATCAGTCCAAGCATCATTGTTAAACTTAATCAATGACAATTCGAACTAAAATTTCATGCTTAGGGCTATCACACGTATACTTTATTTTTGAGAACATGTATTGACTTCATTAAAAAGAAAAAAAAAAAAAAAAAAAAGACAGCTTCAGCTGACGTACACCACATTTAGGCAAAGAGTACAAACCTAACATACAGTATCAACTTATATCTAATAACATTAAAAAAAAAAAAAAACAAACAAGCATATACCCTCACAAGGCTCCTATCCGCCTAGGATAGGAAAACAACAATGATATCTAGACAAAAAGACTGCACTGCTCTAGTGACCTCACACTCGGTACTCCCTCAAATGAAGTCGTAAAAGTAGACGTGCAATCTTGTTTGCTTTACGTTCTGTCATGATTCATGCCAAGGGTAGCGTAAGGAGTAATGCTCACTTCACCAACCAATCCACACAAAAAATCACCAATCCTATTTGCCGCTGACATGGCACATCAGGAATTTTTGAATTCAAAAGTTTCGCTAAAAGCAAGTTTCTAATTAAAATTATTTTCAAAACCCCATTATTCATTTTTTTTTTACATCTTTGCTCCTTACTCCTTCCTCTCCCTACCACCTCGACCACTCCGCCACCACCGCCATTATCGACTACGAACCACTCCCTCCACCACCCTTTGGTCAATCGACGTCAATATTGTGCAGTGACTCTCTATGACAAATTTAGGGCTCCTCTTTGCGCTAAATTCAGATCTCCGACTATTATCCAACCGTCGTTTCTTTGCACCCCCCCCTTTTCCCACTTCCTCCTCTCCCTACCAACTCCATCTCGCCCGACAACCACGCACCACCCTGCTGCGACCACCAACACGCCTTGAAGATTGCCGAGGACACCATCGTCGAACAACAAATCTCCCATCCGTGTCGATTCACGGACACAATTACGTTGTAAAAATCATTGCCACCAATCAAATCCTTATCTTCTCAAACCACCGCTTTTCAGCAACAATAGTATAGTGAAGCAAATGGGACAATACAACCAACCAACGGTATTTCTTCAACATATCTTAGGTTTATTTTCATATCAAATTGAATAATATCATCACTTCCAATTTTTGTAAAATTGATTTAGGGGATTGACCTCTTAGATTTATCAATTGAAGTTAGCATACAAATGGAACAAGAAGCTACAGTTTGTGAGGTATAATTCCTATTTTCAATGTATATTCAAATGCAATTTCTAGTTTATTTAAGACAATACTTTTTTTTATAGATAGATGAAGTATACTTCAAAATTGCTCCCAAGGTCTGCATGACATTTACATCGGGTGAGGAAGCATTTCATTTTTAAAAAGCATATGGTTACTAGGCTGGCAGTGTTATGAGAAGAAACGGTCATAACTTTGGTGGGATACGATATCGTTTGGGTTTTGCATGCAATAAAGAAGGAAAGCCAAGACAAAGATCAGCAAAATCCTAATTTTAAAAGGTTGCCTATTCTGGAAATAGGATGTAAAGTTATGATACTTATCAAGGATAACTATCTAGATGGTCGTTTGACAATTGAGAATGTAGTCTTGGATCATAATCACCACTTGACCTTTTGTCTGTTAGATTTTTTAAATATTTTCGACAACTGTCCGAATATGTTAAAAAAAGCTTGCGATTAGTAATACAACATGAGTGCCTCTTCGTAAATCGGTATATGCAGCATTTAAGCAAGTAGGGGATGTTGAGAAATGCTCTTTCACTCAAAAGGATTGTCGCAATTATGTGAGAAATTGAGAGGGCTAAGGTTTGATGAAGGTGATGCGAAGGCTCTTATGAAATACTTTGGTCAAATGCAAACACATAAGTCAAATGTTTTCTATAGTTTTTTTTGTAGACGAAAAAGGCAATCTAAGTAATGTGTTATAGGCTAATGCTAAATCACATTATTGCATATAAATACTTTGGTGATGTTATTATATTTGACACTACATACCTAACTAATCAATATGCTATGCCATTTGCTCCTTTTGTTGGTGTCAATTATCATGGGGAGTTGATTATTTTAGGTAGTGGTCTTCTAGCAAATGAGAAAATCAAGAGCTTTAATTGGCTTTTAACTCCCTGGCTGCAATGCATGAATGGTAAAGCTCCAAATGCGATAATCACTGAACAATATCAATCTATTGGCAGGGTTGTAGAACAAGTGTTTCCACAAACACGTCATCGACTTTGTCTTTGGTATATAATGAAAAATCTTCATAAAAAGTTGAGAAGACTAGAATGAATATAATTACACATAAACTAGGCAAAGTTGTTTATTATACAGTGTCCTCGGCGATCCACACATATGGGAGATTTTTTGGTCGATGATGGTTTCCTCGGCGGTTGTCAAAACGTGTCGGTGGTCATAGTATGGTGTTGTCGGCCGAGAGGGAGTTGGTAGGGAGAGGGGGTAGTGACTAAAAGGAGTGTAAAGAAACGACAGTTGGGAAATGGTCGGAGATTAAGCTCGAGCTTGATTTTAGCGCAGAGGGGAGCAGCAAATTTGTCATAGAGACTCAGAGAGTCACCACACGATATTGACATCGATTGACCAGAGGATGGTGGCTGGATTGGTTCCAGTTGACAATGGCGGGGGTGGCGGCATGGTCGTCGGCAGTAAGGAGGTGGTAGGGAGAGGAGGGAGTGTGGAGCAAAGATGTAAAAGAATATGAATAATGGTGGGGTTTTGAAAATAGTTCTAATAAAAATTTGCTTTTAGCGGAATTTTTTAATTTCAGAAATTCTGAGGTGCCATGTCAGCACCAGCTGGGATTGGTGATTTTTTGTGTTAATTGGTGGGTGAAGTGAGCATTACTCTAGTGTAAGTCTTATACGGAAGTAGGTATAGTTGGCAGGGGAACGACGCCAATAAATGTCAGATTGTAATTCATGAAAATGAATGGCAATTAGATTTAATTATGTTGATTTCTCATTCAAAATGGACGTCGCGTGTTATGTACCTATAAAGCACAGATACGGATGCAGTTACGAAAGTACAATACAAACATACAATATAATAATTTTTTTAAAATAAAACTTTAATACGATTTGGACACGACAATAACAAATACAAATAATAAAAAAAATATTAAATATTTGAACATATAAAAATATAAAAATATTTAATAATAAAGTGAATGTATAATATAATATATCACATATTTTTAGATAAATTTAAACAATAAGAGTCTAATTTAATTAATAAAAATATAAAAAATATAATATTTGAGTATATCACTATATTATGTTATTTACCGCTATATACATTGTCACGACCCGAGCCCCCGGGCCGCGACATCCGGAAATACATTTTCTCAATTTAAAGAAAATCGGCACAAGCGGAAGCGTTTTCAATCGGAAATCATTTATAAGCAAGGGTAAAGCCGGATTCAGGACTTTCAACGTCACCCGAGGTCCACGAGGAAGGTAGACCCCACGGTCGACGCCGGCCTAGGTTGCGAAAGATTCTTAAGATATCAATCTTCCTCATTGATATCAAATAATCTATAGCAAACTAAGGTCCCAAACTAAATCCTTTTCAAAACATAACCTTAAAAACTCTTTTTCGAAATCCCGGCCAAACCCGTATTTTTCTAAAAGATTCGAGGGCATAGAACCTCTTATATACTTGTATAAGAGATCCCCAAACCCTCAAAAATATTTTTAATTATCATTTAAATATTATTTAGTTTTGCCAAACAGAGCAGTTTTCGGTCGACCGGCGCTAGATTTCGGTCGACCGAAACCTGTATGCATCCACCCGTTCTTTAGAACTATCGGTCGACCGAAATTTGGATCGGTCGACCGATCTTATCAGCAGCAGCAAAACAGTTTTCAGAAGTGAGGAACTCAATGCCTCGATTCGCGTATTTCCACCGGATCTTGGAAATCAACCCCGCACGTCCGCATATCATCCGAAGATACACGTGCGAGTACTTCCAAGCATCCGAAATACCCTCGGAGCACGGAGTTATCCTCAAAAACGCCTTTACGTCAAAATACGATAAAAACAAGAGCTTAATACTTCAAATTTTGAAATAAGCTCTTCCAATCCAAACCAATTGCATGCACAACTTATATAAAAGTATTTACACATGCACAAACCATTCCAACTCATTTTTAAGAGCTTAAACCACATTTTCCATGAATCACACTTTTGTATATAAATAACAAAAGCTTTACAAAACTTGTTTTCAAATACAAGTGATTCAAACCATTTTCATAACTATAGCTATTAGAGTCTAAACTTCACATTTCTAGAGTTTATACTCTAATAGCTTCCCAAATTCAAAATACAAAACGTGTAGGTCAATGCTTCGGTTTACCAACTATATTACTATGTGATTACAAAATGAGCTACAAGACTAGGTACAAAATGTGTATCTACAAGTCTAGCTCCCATCCCCAAAAGATACCTTCTATCCCTTTCCTTTCTCGCAAGCGACCTACGCCGGTCCTTTGCCCTTATCGCTCGGATCTGAAAAAGGGACAACAGGAGGGGTGAGTCCTAAATAGAACTCAGTGAGCGGCACGTTGGCGACCTCCCTTGGTGCGACCAACGCGACACCGCACACAAGCACACAATCAAACAAGTAAAGCGTCATAGCTTTAACCAACCACAATCATAAGTCACCATGTAAATACATCAATGACAATAAACATACAACATGTGTATCACATAAATAGCATGCTATCTCGAATCGCGTAATGTCACCCAACCAATGTCTTATGCATTCTTTGGTTATGTTAGCGTGACATTCTAATCCCATCGGATCGTCAGTATCATGTTATATAACAGTTCTGGCAAGGCTGGCCCTATGAGTAGCGCAAGCCCCTAGTCCCTAGGACACCTACACCCAATCCATCGGGACCTCGGGAGCTACCCAGTCCGGACACGTCCGCACAATACCAAGGTCTTGGTCCACGTCGCCGTATCGATTTCCGGACAACACCAACACCACACAACAGTGAAGGCGACCCCACAGCGCTTATTGGGGGATACTAGGGTTTATGCCGTATGCTACCTAGCCTCGCACTCGCAGCCACCACCTCGGCCAACTGGTGATCGGAACCGCGCTCACTGACCTCTTTAGAGGCACCACATAACCTAAGTATTCTGGTCTCCCATGCTCCTCACAACACCTCTATCCAGGCCCGCGACCTCCACGGATAAGGCGGAAGCGAGACTTACGAATACTAGGCCAAACGTTTTATGCCTTGCAAACATTGTGCATTAGTCAATTTTCTCCGCCCTCTCCACCCTGAGCCCACGCCCTCAGGGGTTAGTCCCTTTGGACGGATCTACTCGGGTGAGTGGCAAAGACACGACCATATAGCACTCATATGCTCTATTAAGTCACATACAAAACGGATGTCCCTAGAGGTGTCCTCTACATCCGAGCATGCTCAATAACATCTAAACATAATTAGCATGTTCATTAAGCATCACAACATAGTTCATACATATGCGAACTACAACATCGATATATATACATATCATGTTCTCATATCAAATTTGCATAATAGCAACCAAATTGCATAAATAGCAATACAAGAGCATCATAACATATCTAGCATGATCTCTACCACACCACAACATCATTAGGGTTTATTACCCAAAAATTTGGTATTCACCGTATACACCAATACACGCACATAAGCATGGCATACGATCAAACACAATCACATACACGTCGGTGAGAACCCACTCACCTCTCAAGCTCGGCAAGAAACCCACGTCCAAACCCCGGGGAGTTTCAATCGCGCCCAACTCTTAGATCTACGCGAAGAGAACAACCGGGAGATTAGGTTTCTAGGGATTAATAGCTAGGGAGAGGTAGGAATCAACCATAAATGAGGGGAAATCACTTACCTAGGTCAGCTGGGGGAAGGGGAGCTCGGCCAGGCAGTAAATGAGAAAACCTACCCCGAAATCGCGTTAAGTGTCGAATTTATCCACGGGCGTCGCGCAGGTTTCGGTCGACCGAAAAAGGGAATCGGTCGACCGAAAGTCTCGGCCAACCCAAAAATAAAGCAAACTCGACACTTAAGCCGCTCGCGTCGACTCACCCTACGACACGCAACAAAGCACACATTAACTAGGCATCCTAGACATGCATGCAACACCTCAAAACACAACAAACCAAAACACGGACCTCACATACATCGCTATAAGTTGTCATCTTTAATAGTAATTTTGTGAACAACCGAAAACGTCTCAATCGTTGCTTCATAGGCTGTGCGTTCAGATTCTTTTAATGAGAGATGCTTTTCACCGAAGAAGTTCAATGTTTAGTTCTCATTTGTTTAAGGCTAAATTCCTTTTAGTCCCATGAACTTTACAAAAATATATCTCTATAACCCTGAATTTCATTCCGTGCCTCGGTAACCCTATATTTAGAAAAATACGCCCCTGATGACCCTACCATCAGTTTTTTCTATCAGCGTCCGTTCAATCACTTACATGGCATATTTTTTCTGTCTTGGCACTTCATAAATGATTTTTTTTAATCATTTTAAAAATAATTTTTGCTATTGTTTACTCTATAAAGGATATTTTTGTCATTATACAACCATTTTCTTCATATCCACATTAATATTTTACCAAATATCAGTCAATTAAAAAGCGGTAGCGGAAGCGATCTTCGATGATGTAGATGCTGAAGCCGAGGGCAATGACGGCGGCGCCGTTGACGAGATGGTGGTGGTTAGAGAAGTGGGAAAGAAGCAATTCGAAGTTGTGAATCGTCTATGTAAACATCGTTGCAATTGTACAGGTTTGTAAATGTTTTACTTGTAAATATTTTGGTTGGTTTATGTAAATCATCTCTATAATTTAGTTTTGATATCTTAAAAGCTGATTGAAATGTTTAATGAACTTTGATAAACTATGCAAAAGAACTGTTTGATAAATGCCTCTAAGAGACTTGGTTTTGTTTCTCAAATCGTTGGCAATAGTTCTTGGTAGATGAACACTCATACAATGACGTCTATAGGCAAAGATTTTTAGAATGGCTAAGCAAAGCTTGCGTACGATATAATAACAGAATACTCCATAGATAAGTTTTACAATAAAGCAAACTTGAAGTGGATATATCTGTTTAAAATTTTCAGGATTCTAATTATGTATCAATCTGAAAACCTGTATTGATTAAATTTTCTAGGCACTACAATTTCTTCAAATACAGTTTGTTTACAATTTATAGAGATAAAAGGTGTTATCATCGCCCTTGTGGCCGTCGCTCATATTCCTCATTTTTAGAAAGCTTAATCTTTTTTTGAGACATTTCATCGAACAGGTTTATGTGCGGAGGATGTACATAAATGCATTAGGGAGCAACCACGAGGCATTTCAATCTGCAGATCGATGTTGTTGAATCTCGCATAGGTTGACTATGAGTGGCGTAGATCGGTTGGCATTGGGTCGAATTTGGCAATGGTGTAAGTGGGCGAGAGAGACAAGGTTAACGGGTTTGCGGATCAAACCCGTTAACTTTAAATCCATTAGCCTAATAAGAGTTTAATCCAACCGTTTGCAGATCAGACCTGTTAACTTTAAACCATTAGCCTGTTAAGGGTATAAAAAGACCACTATACCCTTTTTAGCGTAGAAAAATAGTAAAAATTATTACATAGTAAAAAATTATTACAAAGTACCACGTCGGACTAAGGAATGCAACATCAGTGATTTAGCAAACAACGACGGAAAAAACTGACGACAACGTTATCGCGGGCGTTTTCGTAAAGTATAAGCTTATTAAGGGCACAGATCAAAGTTTATGGTTATAGAGATAAATTTTTGTGAAGTTCAGGGAATTAAAAAAGGAATTTAGCATTATTTTTAAATGTTACACAAGCAAGGGAGAAACCATCTTTCATCTCATAGCTGAAGGTTGTTTTTTTTAGTAATTCAATCTTCTTGGTTATTTTCTTCAAATTTTGCTTAAAATTGATGGGGATAACAACTTCGGATGTCGACATTTCAACCTTTTTTTAGCACAAGGTGTTAGAAGAAATACAAATCACAATTGAACAAAGCATGCCGCAGACATAATTGCAATAGTTATTTGATTGTTGACGGGCATAATATTGTGTAAAGAATGTTCATGCAAAAATGTTTAACTGATTATACGATAAGGTTTTTTTTTGTCACATCTACAAGAACCAAAAGTTAAAAGACATTTTCATGTGCTACCCAATTTTTTTCCCTATCCTGGACATAATTTGTGCAGTTATAAGGAATTTGACAAATATGGTAAATAATATTTTTGTACAATGGATATGTTGAAGGAAAATGTATTTATGCATAAAATAGATTCCACTGCTAATAGTTCATATCCACCAATTTGATTTAAGCATTGAATTCGCTATTATGCTTAATAACATATAAGAGATAAAAGTTGGAGTAGACATTTTATAAGGCATAGGATATGCATAATCTTTAATATAGGTATGTTGATAACATACCTCGACAACCGATTGAACGATCACTATAGCTTAACAATAATTAGCCTTGGGAGTAACTCTTGCTGAAGAGATAGTAATAACTGTTATATATAGAGGTGATGACGGATACAACGGTTGATAAATCACTTCTTAGTTGGTCGTATGGAATGGTTGCATCCTTTCATGAGTATATGCATCTCATGAAGATTACACACATTGATACGTCGCCTGAAACACTGGATGTGGATGGATTGTATAAGCTGACGTGGCATCAAAATGGGGATATAACTTTGCTTGACATTTGTAGATAGATATGTTATTTATCTTTCAAAAAACAAAAAATTCTTTAAAAGGTCAAAAAAAATATAACACAAATATGGATACGCGGTTTGGACAGTCATGTTTGGCGTGTTCAAAACGAGTGTCTGAATTTTTTTTTTCTTTTAGTTCTTGAAAAGTTTTTGGCATGTCTCAAAACGAGTGTTACTGTCGGACACTTTACAGATATTGTAGGGGGTTGAATTGTGACGTGCTCGTGCTTCATAGCTTATGCATGATGAAAAGTGAGCATGCAAGAGTATTGACCAAGGTTAGGTCTGGCTGGCCCGAATCCTACATCATATGATAGGATATTTTTTAGAGATTATTGTAATAAAACCCGTAATGCATGCGCACGCCCGTAGGGACCTCAAATTCGCGGAAAACCTCCACACCCAGTTTTGACCAACGTTTTGAGATTCGAGTATAGACCTTCTATGAACGAAAGTTACTGCCACGAAGTATAGAGAATCTTTCAGAAAATCCTGCGAGAGATTTTATCTTATGCAGGCTCGATTCTGGGGGGTGACGCTCCAAGGCGCCTCCTATCCAGTCGAGCTAACCGCGCTCCCTACGATGGGATTTTAAGCTCAAAATTGTTTACGTAATAATGACATCAAATAATTACAGTAATAATTATTAAGGTTAGGTCTGACTGTCTGAGGCTGTTAACTGTTCACGCCTTAATATCGGATTCTATTCTACACGTGCACTATTTGATAGTATTATGATGCATCATACTTGAATGAATGCGATTACATCATCACAAGTTGAAGAATGAACTACACGTAAGTTGTTTAGATATGTTTATCCACTTTTTATTTTTGTGCTAATTCACTTTTTAATCGTTAATATCAACTTTTGATCAATCTAATCCACTTTAAGAAGAGTTATGATCACTCACAGGCGACTGTATGGTATTATTATACAGATAACTATGTGGAAAATCGATTATATGGTACTATCATATAAATGCCAATATGGCCCAATCAAAAAACCCATATGTTCATTACTTTATATTGTCATAAAATTATATAGAAAATAGACATCTGATTTGGTTTGGCTTGTTCGGCTTGGCTCTCTTGGATTGGCATTGAAAAATATGTATAGTTTGCTTATCTTCTTCTCCCGTTGTATCGCTACTAAGGGTATAAAAAATTTATCCCCTATATTTTTTATAGAGTATAAAATAAACCTTCTGATCTACTTAAACTGAAAGAATATGAATTCTCGATTAGTGGAATATGGTTTCGATAATACTTATGGATTTATCTGTTATGATGGTCGCATAAAATGAGTTGGCTAGGGAAGAATTTTTCACGTTTATCTCCAAAAAAAAAACTTTACCTCAAAATTGATTTTTTTTTCTCCTAAAAGTTTTCATGTCTAGTGCTTTCAATTTTCTTTCTCTTAAAGATTGGGCTTCCTTCCTAGGTGCTGCTAATTTCGTTGAGTTTGCTTGGATATCGTGGCTTGTGACTATTCTATTTATATTGCTGCTTGATTTCATATTCATGTATAGATGACAACAACAACATGTTCCAACAAAAACAAGATGTTTGTCGTTACATAAAAAAAAGCTTTGGCGATTAGGCGAGATGATTCTCGAAACGACGTGATCTCCACCGCCAGTCCCGATCTCCGGAGCAAATGGGGAGGAAGAGAAGGTTCATTCCTCCTGCGAACAATAATTCCCCGATCACTCCTCAAATACCTTCTCATGTTGAGGCATTGATGGGAGAATATGAAATTAAAGTAAAATCATCGTTAGATCTTCCCAATCTTTTGGATAATGGATCCTATAGCGGTTTGATCTCGTCTCAGAAAAAGGAATCATGTAACTCTATTTCTTCGATTAGGGTTTTGTCTCAACCAAAGAGTCAGATGGTCATAACTGATCTTTCACCTAATTCTACCTTGATTCTGGAAGATAAAGAGAAGGATACAAGACCAGACCTATTGTTTTTGAACTTGATGGTAACCCTAACTCTCGAAGTGGGGTTTTACAAACCAAACATGTTGTAGATTCTTTCTCCCCCTCTAATAATCCCTCATCTCCAAAAACTGGGGTAGATCTTGGAAATAATGGGGTCAATCCTTCAAGGGATTGGGCGTCCATGTTTCAAACAAATAGAGATATCTCTAAATGTGAAAAGCTTGAGTATATTTGTCCCTCTTTTGATGAATCCGGCATCCCTTTTGTAAGCTACGATGCTAATGACTTGGAAACCAAATACTGGGAAGCTTCTCTGATAGGGTATGCTATTGGTTTGAAGATCCCTTTTAGGCAAATAGAAAGTTATGTTATATGTGAGTGAAAAATGGTGGGTGATCCCTCAGTTATGCAATTAGAGAGGGGTGTTTTCTTGTTCAGATTTGATTCTATGGAACATATGCATCGTATACTCTATGGTGGCCCATGGTTTATTGATGGCAAATCTTTAGTGCTGAAACAATGGTCTCCTGATTTGGATATCTATAGCCAAAACCTTCAGCAAATTCCCCTATGGATTAAGATCTTAAAACTTCCTCTACATTGTTAGAAACAAATTTTTATCAATAAAATTGCAAGTGTAAAAGGAAAACCTTTATGCACCGATTGTTTGACTTCCCAAAGATCTAGAGTTGAATTTGCAAGAGTTCTGGTATAAGTAGATATCACAAAACCTCTTCCTGATAGTGTTAAAATAAAAAATGGTGAGGGAAAGCAAAATATTTTGGTTTTGGAAAATGAGTGGAAGCCTAAATATTGTACTAAATGCATGAATTTTTCTCATACTACTGATGATTGCAGGAAACCTCATGAGATGGTTTGGCAACCAAAAATACATAAAATTGGTGATTCTATGAGTAAAGTGTCTCCTCGTCCTGTTGACTCAATTGTTACTGAATTAATTGCTGACAAGGGGAAAACTAATGTTAGGAATGGAGATGTTGATGGCTTTGTGTTGGCAACTAAAACAGCCAAAGCAACTCACTCTATTCCTAAGTTGTAGTCCCCTATAAGAAACACTTATACAGTTCTGTCATCTAAAAGTCTGGAAGGTATTCATGATATATCTTGTCTGGTAGATAAAGGGTGTGGCTCATCCTCCTATTCACCCATATGATATGGCTGTTTGGAACATCAGAGGGTTGAATAGCCCTCTGTAACAGTCAGAGATTAGGAATTTTGTACAAACTCATCACCTCCTTTTTTAGTTTTACTTGAAATTAGAGTAAAAAATAAAAAATATCCTGCTATTATGAAAGCATGTTTTCCAAGTTGGAACAGTTTGAATAACTACAGTGATGCTATAAATGGTAGAATCTGGGTTCTTTGGGATCCTTGCATTTGGCATGTTACTTCTGGAGCTGTTACTGATCAAGTCATCCATTGTTATATCACAAAATGTGATTAAATCTTTTAACTTCCAAGCCTCTTTCATCTATGCTTGGAACACAGGAGGTCAGAGATTAAAACTTTGGGATGACATTAAACAAATTGGTATCTCCATTTCTAATCCCTGGCTTTCTATTGGTGATTTTAACTGTGTTTTAAGCAGTAAGGAAAAATGGAAGGCAATGATATAAGTCTGAAAGATGTTTCTGATTTCAAAGATGCTATAAGGGATGCTGGACTTGTTGACCTTCCTTACAAAGGTTCTTTTTATATTTGGTGTAATCAATAGAATGTAGATGATAGAATATACAGTAAGTTGGATAGAGCTATGGGTAATATACATTAGGTTGATGTGCGGCAACCAGATATTGAATTCCTTAACCCAGGTGTCTTAGATCACTCTCAATGCAAAATTAGCTTTAATACACATTATGTTGCCAAAGCTAAGACTTTCAAATTTATCAATGCTTGGGTCTCTTATGAAGGTTATGAGAAAATAATCAAGGAGGCTTGGTCTCTGGAAGTGGTAGGTACATAAATGTTCTGCTTGGTGAGGAAACTGAAATACTTAAAAAATTTGTTGAAAGATTGGAATAAGAAGGAATTTGGTGATCTCTATTTAAGAGTAGCTGAGGCAAGGAAGTCTTTAGTTACTGCTCAATCTAGAGTTGCTAATTTTCCACTACATCCACATCTTATTACTACTAAAAGAAATTGTAGAGATGCCTTATCCTCTGCTATCATCATGAGAGACAGTTTCCCCAAGCAGCAAGCTAAAGTCAAATGCTTGCAGATGGGTGATGAAAATTCAAAATATTTCCACTCATGTATAAAGACAAGAAGAGTTTCAAATAAAATATTGTCTATCTATGATGTCCAAGGGAATAAAATTTGTTCCCATGAAGGTATTGCTGAGGACTGCATACAATATTTCAAAAATTTGATGGGTACTCGATCACAAGTCAATAGCTTGGACTCAGGTATGATATCTTATGGAACTGTTTTAAAGAAGATCAAAAGCAACTCCTATCTTCTCCCATTACAGTATCTATAAAGTGTCCGATAGTATCTGTAAAGTGTCCTTAATCTTACCAACAATAAAATTACTGTCCAGATTTTGGTGATCAGAATTCTGCACATCTGTTTCGTTGAAACACTGGTGGGGGTCACGATATTTTACCACATTCTACATTATTTCTGATACTACAAATCTTGCCTTAGATGTCATCTACAATATTCTTTACCGCTCTTGCAGTTAATCACTCAAATGAGCGTATTGGACAATTCAACTTGATACTGGTGCTGCATCTCAATTGAGTATGCTTTCATTACATGAATCAGCGCTTTTTTACCTCTAAAACATATTCCCGTGTGAAACTCTTATTTTGGATCCCAAGTAGACTCAGTATCCTGCATCCAAGTAACTATAGGAGCATTTTGATCAATTGCGCTCCAACAAAGATTAGTGTATGAGGGAGGCACATTATGGGGTGGTAATGTCTCTGGAGCACTTAGGCCGGCTTGACAGTAATCTGAATTACCTGCCTCATTATGGCGAGGACTTATATCAACTCCACCATCCTCCTCGGCGTCATCGGATGAACTTTCATCGGGAATGTTTATATGTGTACTTTCATAAAAATCTTCATCGTTATCTATGTAATCCTCGATCTGAGAAAACAGATTACATATGGGATCGTTCGTTGAATGAATAGGTTGTGTTTTTCTCACACTTGGACCGAACTGACATTTTCAATAGGTTCACTTGGACCGGCATTATCGTCGTCAGCCTGCGATGGATTTTCTAACATCTCCAAATTCAAATAAATATACACAGTGTACATACAAAATCCATTGAGACTTTCCATGTCATATTCGCAATCAATAGGTACTAGCACATATGTAACAGATCCATCACGTGACGGCACTAGACATCTATGAAATATTTTTAGCGAATAATGTGACGTATCAACATAAAATCTCCTACATAACTTTCTGATTAGATATGCATATGTGCATTTCGATGGTATTATTACAACACCGACAGGCTGACGATCATAAGAAACACCATTCGGACATTCCACTATATTGCCATTCCTTTAACAAATAAGTTGGCATTGCGATATCTATTAACATCCAACATAATCAGTTATAAACAAATAGTCGTACAAGATAGCGTTATTATATATATATATATATATATATATATATATATATATATATATATATATATATATATATATATATATATATATATATATCGTATTACTATACGATTAGACAGATAATTTTTTAAAATATAACTACGAAATATACAATGTATTATGTACATTATACATATATGACCGTACACATATATTACAATTAATTTATATTTGTCGTACTACATTAATGTACGATAATACATTATTTTCGTATAAATTTATACTATAATTATTCAACACGTATACCTTATAAATACCGTATATATAAAATATATACAAAAAAATCATTAATTTCTCACAAACAATACTAGTACTATGTGGAAATGTATATGTACAATCATAATTTTAATCACAAGTATATACAACTCTAAATCTACAATTTAATATAAAACGTATAGCTTAGATAAACATACCGTATTTTTTGTAGATCTTGGTCGAAATTAGTAGATCTACGTAATTCTAACTTAAATCTATGAAATTTTTGCAAGATTTTGTTATTTGGATGAGATATTTTGAGAATGGGGGAGGGGGCAAAGGAAAGGATGAAAACGAGAAGAGAGGATATGAGCTGCGAGGGCTGCGCTCGGGTTAGGTATAGTCGTAAAATGGAACGCCAATTACAGTGGCGTGCCAGTCTAAGTGGCGCTAGTATCTACCGCCAGTTTAACTGGCGGTAGTTCTTTGCCACGACACCAACAGCGTTAGGTGGTGCTGACGTGGAACGCTGCCGCTAGTTTAACTGGTAACAGCGTTTTAGTTTGATAATTTTTGAAATTTGATTTTATTTTTGTAATTTTTATTAAAAATAATTAAAAAAAAAATCGCTTACAATGCTCTCTAAGAACACCAATGGATTTAGCACAATCTACTGGAATATCCATTATATGTAGTTGCTCGCGAGTGCATGAAGTTGAGATCCCGTCAACAGTATCCTATGTGGCCTTTTATAGGTGTTGTTGGATGGATGCCTGGTCGTGATAGTTGTAGAAATAGTGGATCTGGCGAAGATCGTGTTGGGTTACGAGATTAATTAATACAACAAATCCACAGCGAAAATTTAAAATTTTTACAATATTGCCCATAAAATCCAAAATAGAATTCCATTGTTTGCTAAAATAATCGTAATGTCATATATATATCGTATATATATAAAAACCACATGAAAGATTAAATTCATCTAATTAACCTATTCGGTCGCATCATGCTTCTATTCGTGTCTACAGGCTTATCGGAATACCTTGAGTTCGCAGGTTATTGTCGTCACGAGCAAATATGTTCCAATGAATTAAGCCGTGAACGTACCCGGCCTCTCACGGAGATCCACGCTGAGATGATCGTTGAACAATAATCGATTTAATTGGATTAAATCAAATCGAAAACGAGTTAAAGGGCTTTAGGGATCCTAATCGGATCAGATCCAATAACAGCCTGCTAAGCCCATCAGCCACATTCTTCTCCAAAGGTCCGAGCTCGCCGTCGGCTTGAACTTGCCGTCGAGAATTCGGTCGTCAACCGCCAGCCAATCGTCATAACGGACGCTATGTGTAGCCGCTGAAGTCGTCGAAGATCGCTGCAGTTCTCAGTGAACTCTTTGCAGTCGCGAGTTTTGCTAGAGCACGAGCTTGCCGCCATTCACCTCTTGCCCGAGCTCGTCTCTGAGACGTTCTTGAGGAGACGTAGCCAATGTCTTTGCCGTGGTCAGCCTTGCAGAATGACGATCATCGCGATTAAGCTCACTGACACAAAACCAACACCGACGAAGAAGATGAACGAAGGAGAAAGAACACGCTGCTCACAGCGGCCAATGAGGAAGAGCTTTATATAGCCGTGCTAGCGACCGTAAAGCTTCGCAACATGCGCCGACTTCGACAAAACGTAGCTTAACGCCCGGCCGGTTACGCATCGTGAGAAAATCAAAAGTTTTCGCATATTACGCAAAAAGTTCACTAAGTTTCTATTTGCAATTTCAGTCCCTCATGAATTTGGAAAATCGCAGACCACCAAAGCTGTTTTGGCAAATGCAGCCCCTCTATGTACAAAAATTTGATTTTCGCGATCATTTGCATGTGACTCATTAGGTTCAGTTTCACGCTAGCAGTGAATAAATAGTTAATTTATGTAATTAATAAATAATTAGTTCAACAAACTAGTTATGTTTATCCATAGATTATGGTTGGCGTTTAGAAACATACCATGACCACCGGTTTGGTATGAATATCCAATTCATCATTGAAATCTTTTAAGTGAACAGTTACCATACTCTATAATCCTTATGTTGCTTTTTAACATCCCGAACGAGCTTAGAGTATGGATATTAGTCAAACTATAAATCTCCTCAAACATATATATATGTCTTAATAGGTTAGTTCTATTGTGACATTAAAGAACTCTTCTTAATTCATATCGTATCTCGGCCAAAAATTTTACTGAGCTAGTTCCATGTTAAAGACACATAGGAGGTTCTCCTCCTTAATAGGAGATGACATATTCTTTATTGGTTCTCATCTATCTTCATGTGCGAAGACTTATACCAAGATGGCACTCGTGCATAGCTGGGTCGTACTTAGATACACACTAAAGTATAAATGTTCTACACATAAGATACTATGGCAACCTCAAGTCACAGGATTAAGGCACAACTATCACAACAAAAAATCACCATTGACAAATTCCATTGGTATTCTTGAGCGAGTCAATTCAGTGAACTTATTCATCTAATGAGCACCTACACACTTACTTCAGTGTTTACAAAAGTAGTAATAATCTCACTACCCTCATCATATGTGACAAGAAGCTGTGTATTAGTCTTTACAGTAACATTTAGCCCCTACTCAATGTACCTACGACTAAGATATTCTAGGCTTAGGTTTATAAGATATTAGGTCTCACTATCATGATCCTAAATATATTGCTCTTGTCTATGGGGTTTATTACATGCATTTATAAATACACACAAAATAAAACGATGCAATAAATAACAAATAATCATAATTAAACAAACAAATACACAAAATATTTTTATAATAATGTGTGTGTTTACCAATATTTCAAATATATTGACTTTTAGGGAATCTACTCTTTCAGAACGTGGGTTGACTAGTACTCGTTGCGCCATGTAAGCTCCCACGTTCGTTGGTGAGTGATGCGGTGTCTTGTTGACTCCTCCACGTTCGAGAGGCAGTTATGTGGTTGGCTTGATCTTCCCTTATTCAGGACGCATGAGTTCGATCGGTGACATGAAGCCTAAGTTGAGTCTTGGACGTCGTTGGGCCTCGGTGTTGATCTCGGCTGACCGATGCTGAATAACAGACATACTTCGGACGATCGATTTACCTGAACCTCGGTGTCGATTGGACGTCTACCCGAGGTCAGTCTCGGTCAAGCAGCTCGAAGTGTGCAGACTGATGCCTCAAGCGGCGTGCGCACCTTAGTGAGGTATGATACTTGGACTTCTCGCCTCATATGGTATCTAGCTTATCAGCTAACACGTGGCAGTCCGAATCCACAATATATCAGTTTCACATATAAGTGAGTGTGACTTGAATATCAACCCATCGTTGAATCTCGTGTTTTAAATAAGTATCTCGTTTAGATCTATTATTTTTTACGTTGCAAAATACTTATTTGAAATATTTTGAATACATAAATTGTAGATCACATAAAACTCTTTTTTTTTTATTCATAATTTCTAAAAAAAATATATTCCTAAATAGATTTTTTGAGGCTAAAAAGTTATAATGGATTTTTTCTTTTGAGGCAAAAAAAATATTCCTAAAAATCTTAGACCATGACAGATATGCAGTTATCCATAGTCTTATCTTTTTTTTTTTTTAAGTAAATGCCTTGTAGAACTAATTATTTTAGGTAGGGTCTGAAATCTCCTTTACGTTGCTTTTGGTTGGGGGTAAAAAGGGTGTAAAAATAATATCTAGGTATTCTTTACGTCTCCTTACCCGCGTTTGGTTCAGGGGCAAACTTACCGAACTGATAAATTTTATCCCCAAATGGAAGTAATGCGCTATCCAGCTCTTGAGGTGGGTACCATGTTTCCGCTCGCGCACCACGCTCATCTCTTTCTCTCTCTTTCTGCATCTCGTTGGGAAGATTTTTTGGCGGCGGATTTCAATGGCGGTGCTTGGCAGCGAGGGCGTAGGTGGAGCTCGATGGGGAGACATTGGCAGTGGTCGATGGCGACGGGGGGATTTTGACGACGAGGAGGGCGCATGTGGAGCTGGACGGCTAGGGCGCAAGCGAAGCTCAACGGGGACGATGCTAGCATTGGGCGACAGGGATGGACTTCGACGGAGCTGGAGCTCGACTGGATGGATTTCGACGATGGGGAGAGCGCAGGTGGAGCTCGACTGGGATGGATTTCGACGACGTTGATAGATTTCGGTGACGGGAATGGATTTTGACGGAGCTTGAGCTCGATGATAGACGCTGAGGCCGGTGCAGCTTGAAAAACACTTTACCACTTACCCAAATACGAGTAATGTTGACACAGGAAATTATACCATTACCCTTGGTAATAGATTCCAAGGTATATTTTATCCTTACGGGAACTCCAAACGCGACCTTAGGGGCACCACATCTGCATTACCCACTCTCTTACCTACTTGCCCAACCAAACCAACCAACAATTATAGATGCCCTTTCGATTATTTGAACAATAAATAAAAAAAAAATTGTAATGGTAGAGAGGCATCATAAAGTTTAATATAAAGTCAACGTAAATCTAAAATTCGATATGGATCCAAAAAGTATGCATGGTCCCAACCCACTATGATGTTTGTAACCTTGTAGGCATGCTCAAATAGAATAAAGTTCGGCTCCGATACATTTGAATATAAGTCGGACTTGGAAAGCCACTAGTGTTGTCTAATAAAGGATAAAGGCCAAAATTTAGTAAATACCCCTCTATTATATATTTTTGGGCACTTATATCCCTATATTAATTTTCATAACTTTCATACCCCTTTACTATTAATTTGGGAACGCGATAACCTTAATGACGATTTACGAATAATATGCTGATGTGGCACTAATTGAGCTTTTTAAATTATTTTTTATGCTGATGTGACACTAATTAAGCTTTTTAAAATATTTTTTAACATTTTTAAAATACTTCTATTTATATTAAAAAATAATTAAATAATACTCAATTGGTGCCACATCAGCGTAATTAACACCAAATTTTTTTCAGGGGTATCGCGTTTTCAAATTAATAGTAAAGAGGCATGACAGTCACGAAAATAAATATAAGGGCATGATTGCCCAAAGATGCATAGTAGAGAGGTATTTACTAAATTTTGACCAAGGATAAATGATAAACATCTTCCAATTCAACCGCAACACTTATATAAATTAGTTTATAATCGAAAACTTCTAAGTGTTTCATACTGCTAGTATAGTGTTGCTAATAGTATCATAGTATTACTAGCAGTATATTATTATATTAAATATGAATATTCTGAGCGAGCTATAGTAGTATTGCTAGTAATATATTATCGTGGTATGATATTAAGTAAAATAAACATTACGAAGTTAAAGTTTTATTTTATTGCGAGTGAAATTAATATTGCAACAAGACAAGGGAGAAATTGTATGTTTTTTGAAATGTCTTGCATACTTCCAATTGAACAAATAAAATCCAAACCCTACCAACAATATAAGACAAATAACTTTGGAAGGTCTCCAATGAGATCAAAATTGGAATCTTTCTTGGACAGCATGGGACAGAAAGGGCTGATCCAAATCAGAAATAGTCTGGCCAATCTTGGCCTGCCACGTCATCAATAAATTTGACAGCACAAACGAGCTCCAAAAAGCTTGTCCACATTTTGTCCCCTCTTCCGGTCTTCCTCTCAAGCTCAACCACACAAAGAATATAGTTGGGGTGTTGGGTTCTCAATATTTTATTTCATTATATATATATAGCAAATTGGGTATCAAAATAGTTGAATGTCGTCCCGCGCCCGTGGGACGAACGGTGGGGCGTGCGGCTCAAGAACCACGCCCTGGGTTCGAATCCCACGGGTGACACGCCGCGGGCGTGGATCGGAGGATTTTCCCTGCTGTAGCTCGTAGGGAGTGACATGGACCCGATTTGAGGTCCCTTCGGGAGCGTGCACCGGGGTCTATCCTATCCGTAAGGATGGGACCCCCCGATTGGTAGAACAGAGACCGGTGCCACCCGTGGATTTACCTGTTACGACGGTCGCTTGAATGAGGGCCGGTTACGGGCAGGATTTTCCCCACGCTAATCTCAAAAAAAAAAAAACAAACAAAAAAAAATAGTTGAATGTTATGTGGCGCCATTTATAACTCATAATATGTCGTACGACGTCTTTATTTATCTCAGCATATAACATGCGGTGAACTTAAATATAATAAACTTCTAACTAATTATATAATTAATGTGATTTTTTATTTAATATATATTGGATGAAGTCATCGGAATTAAAAAGCTTAAATTAATTGAGATATATTTAAAGACGAAGGGTGAAAGGTGTTTAACGGACTCACAAGAGTTTAAGTTAACTGAACTTATATGCTATAAGAAAATAAATACTGCAAACATGTAGAAGTAGGATAGTAAATAAGAATTACTTATATTTTTACAAGAATTAATTATTTTAAAGTTTGAATTACTCATATTAGATAAATTATAATAATTTAAAAGGTCATCATCAAATTTTTAATATATATATATATATATATATATATATATATATATATATATTAAAATGGGTAATCAAAACCGTTGCGACACGTGACATCTTAAGTAATGGTCGGTTTGGCATATGTCATTTATTATTATTCTATGAATGCCACGCTATATTTGTATTAATTGATAACAATTACAAAAATTCATGTAACTACTTAAAATAATACGAAACGCTTTCGATTAAAATTGAAAAAAAGTACAATAACTTAATCAAGATTGTTTATAGAAAAATGAACTAAATAAAGACATAAATATTAAGATAAAGTAGTTACAATATATATTATGTAATAAGAATTATCTCAATAAAATTTATCCATATATATATATATATATATATATATATATATATATATATTATATACATATATATATATATATTATATATACATATATATATATATATATATATATATATATATATATATATATATATATATATATATATATAAAGCTTGCTATTAATACTATTTCAATGCTAATTTGTTACTTCTCTAATAATGTATGGTGAATACAGTGTAAAATTTTAATAAATGTAACTATTAATTTATATAAAATCAAAAAAATAGAAAAAAAGTAACCTTTTTAATATTATCATTTATACATATGACTTCTATCTATATATTGTATGGAGGTAAAACTAATTACTATATGATGACCAAATATCGCTGAGGCCCAAAATTAGAGATAAATATGCAAACAAGGAGAGTGGTAACTAAGGTTGGAGATAGAGATTTTACGTGCTTCAGCTATTTTTACAACTTACATCCATGAGAGCAATTAATGAGAACTCTACTAATACGCCCTCCGTATTTGGGTCAACCGGATGTGGTGTTTCGTCTAAAAAAGCGTGCATCCTCATGGAAAGTGCTGTATGTAATGGAGATGTGCCTGCACGTACGTTTACAGCGGTTGTATGGAAGCTTGTGACTGCGTATTGCAGCACTCAATGTTTGGTCTGAGGCGGACGCCATGCCGGGGTTTTACTCTCCTGCGCTTACTTAGGTCCAATGTGGACTGGCAGGTGCACGTAGAAAATCGTGGTCCGCGAGTTAGCGAAAATATGTGGAAGGTTTCGTCTCGTTATCTCAAAAAAAAAAAAAAAAAAAAGAGAGAGAGAGAGAGAGAGAACTCTACTAATACAATTATGGGAGTTGGCGGGAGTAACGAAGAAGATGGTTGGAATTTTTAATCTCAAGCCTAAGAGGAATGTCTCTCTATTTATACAGATTTATCTGTATACAGGCCTCATCTGTAGTTGATTTCTACCTAATTGGCTTCTTTTATTTTGGTTTGACCTATTTCTATATGGAACTGATATTATTTTATAGTTCCCTCGACTAAGCCCGCATTAACTGTGCTCATTAAGAGATGGGCGTCGGGGTTCATGCGATAAATGAAAGAGCTCCATCTAGCCCTGCTCATTTTGTGTCACTAATCCGCTTCAGCACGTTAATTACCATTGCGTGAGTCCCATTGGACGCGATCCAAAGCCACGAATGTGACCTCGTGAAGGCTTGCTATCGGATGTCGCATCATGATCCGTCATCCAATTGACTTACCGATCTGGTTATGATTAGGTGGGTTAGCCAATCATTGGCGGTCGGACCGTCGGCCAGAGCCTTCTTTTTCATCATTGGACCAGGTTCGGTTCAGGGTCTTTTGAGGAGCTTTAATATAGGAATTTTGCAAATTTTATGGTAGATGCCAGCCTAATTACCCTCCTGTTTCCACATTCAAGACCCCTCTAAACACATGCTCTGATTCACTAATTTTATCCAAAAAAAGGTGCAAATAATCCAAGTTGATCATACTATGGTACGTGTACTAAATATCTTAAACATATATGTTTGAAAACTTTGTAAATTTATAATTTTGGTAGTAAATTTTTGTTTAAAAATACTTTCAAATATATGTTTTGATTCCAAATTAAAAGTAGATGTTAGGTACCATTTTTTACTGAAAAAAAAAAAGCTTAGTCTATAAACTTTGCTAAAATGTAATAAATCTCCGCAATATTTCTAATCTATAAAGAAATGCATGCAGTAATTTTGCCATCAGCTGTTTCGTTTACATTCATCAATAACATCGTACTTTCTAAATTATTTTTGAGAAAATTACTGTTCAGCCCCCCCGTTTCTCATTTTTGACTGTTCAGCCCCCCGAAACGCGTTTTTCGCCGACGTGGCGGCGCGCGCGTGCTGCCACGTGGCGTTTCGGGGGGCTGAATCGCGCGACCCCAAAATTAGGGGGGCTGAACAGTAATTTTCCTATTATTTTTTCATCATTTTTAATTTTTTTAAAGTTTATGAGGGGCAAATGACAGAATGTCCTCTTGATTATATAAAATGACATAAATGATAAAAATACTTAGGTATTTTTTTAAAAAAATTTTAAAATTAAAATTATAAATTTTAATAAGATTCATTACTTTCATATATAAAGTTTTACTAAAACAACACTTTTATATAAGTGTTTCGGGACATCAAAATCTTAACAAATATTTGTACTATTCTTAAAATATATTTATAATTTTTTTTAAAAAATATAAATATAAAAATTATAGATTTCATCTTTAATGTTGAAATTTTTTGAAAAAAATACAGCTAAATATTAATTTTGTCTTTTAATATCATTCCACACGTTATATGATTTTTATTATTTGTCTCTCACAAAATAAAAAAAAAATAAAAAAATAATTAAAAATAAAAAATTATCAGATTAACAAATTAACGAATTCAGAGAAAAAGATGACGAAAAGATTGTTAGGAACGTTCTACATATATCAAAGATATAACAAACAATTTTTAAAAATTCAAAAATTATAAAACTGAACTGTATTTTTGTCTTCTTCGCTCACATGCTTCAAAATTCATAACTTAATCTCGCCAAAAATAAAAAAAAAAAGTAAGAAGAAGAATAATTGAGTGGGCTGAGTTGAGTTAACCTTCTGTGTCGCCCTCCTTCTTTTCTTGTTTTTTTTTTTCTTTTTCAGTCGGAAAGATCCAAAATCGGCATTCGTTTTTTGTCTCCCCATTCTCCACTTCAAAGCTCCTCCCTTTACCCCCCCATCTTTTCCTTCTTGCTTTTCTGAGTTCTCTTCTTCTTCTCTGCTTTTATTGCTTCGAAAAAGTAGAGCATAAAAGCAAGTAGATTGCTGTCTCAGAGTAATCACAATTTCATATATATTTAAGAAAGATAACTTTGAGAAATGTTCTCTGCTGTGATCCACCACCAGCAGCAGCACGAGATGGCGTTGGCGGTGGACACCTACCACCACCACCGTCACGGCAGCGGACACATCAGCAGCAGCCGAGGAGATGGGCCCAGCCTAATTCTGACGGCAGATCCGAAGCCGAGGCTCCGATGGACCGCCGACCTCCACGAAAGATTCGTTGACGCCGTTGCCCAGCTCGGTGGACCTGAAAGTATTTACTCTCTCCGATTCCTTCCTATTTTGTTAATTTTCTTTAAAATATTGAAAGGCTGCTGATGATTGTTAGCCAAAACTGTAATTTCTGTTAAACTGTTGAAATATTTTGCTTCTTTGAACTTGCTCTTGCTAATGAGGGAAAGTCAACTGCAGGTTTGTAGTTTTTTATTATTTTTAATTTTACATCTAAATAAATATATTGAGTTGTTTTGTTCCTATAGAAAAATTGTTACCTAACTCATTTATATTAATTAGTATTTCTTTGCAGTAAGTTTGTTTTTTCTTTGTTTTGGTATTATTATTATCTTGTGGGTTCGATTGCTTTTGCTAAATTGGAAGCTAACTACAACTTCACAGCCTTTTAGCTCAGAGACTTATATGCGTCTTCTTTTCTTGAATGCTGGTTTGGCATACAGCTCGTTGCATAATTCGTCTAATCCTCTATTATTATTATTATTTTAATTTTAGAGAACGATCTTTTCTGCAAATTTGTAGATCATTGAGGAATATCTCATAATCTGTACTCTTGTCTAACCAAAGATTTTTTTTTTTTGTTCAATTTTCTGCTTGATTTGTTTTTTTGCTTCCTTGCCAATTTGATAATTTGTCTTCATCTCCCATCTTTTTTCTTTTTTATTTTTTAAAAAAATTTGCATAATAGATTGACATCATGCCGTATGTCAGCATTTAGTTATACCAATCACGTAGAGGAATCATATTTCTTATATGGAGTCTCCGCTGGATTTTGTTTTCTTGCTTCCTTTCCAGGTCTATAGTTTTGTTTCTTCATCTCCCGTCTTTAAAAAAAAAGTTGACAGGATAAGATTGACATTTTTGGCGTATACGGTATATCAGCAAGAGTTATACCATTCAAATCCCTTACATGATAATAGAAAGTAGGTACTAAACTTGCATTTTGTGATAAACATTTTCCTAAGATATATGATAGCTTTTACATGAACTTCATAATCTGTATGTGTTCTCTAAAATGGTAGCTGCATTTCCAGCATTGTGTGCCAGTCTCAGATTCCATGTGCAATTTGCGATTTAATTTATATAAAGTCCTCTATCTGGTGATTTTCTTTTTAAATCTCAGAAGCAACACCGAAGACTATCATGCGGACCATGGGCGTGAAGGGTCTCACCCTATTCCATCTTAAAAGTCATCTCCAGGTAACGCCTTGAAAATTAGCTTTAGTTTTCTGCAGCTGAATATTTTAATATGATCCTAGTAATTAGAGAAGCAAATAGAAACTCCTGAATACGCTAACGTTATGTATGTTTCTCTTTTTCCCCCAGAAATATAGGCTGGGGAGACAATCGGGCAAGGCTGAACTATCTAAAGTCGGTAGGTTTATTTGTCTCATTCTAGAGTTGAGTATTAATTGAAATAGTGTTTTAAGTTCATGAAATCTCCGCCTGATGCAAGAACAACTTAGGTTCGAGGTCATTTATGTTGTTCAATACCAAACAGATTGGAAAAGAAACAAACTAAATGTTATTTATGTTTTGATTATTCCGGGCTTCCTCAACTTCTGCGTAAGTTGGGGCTGGATTTGTTTTGTAATTATTTCTCGTTACGTTAAAAAAAAAAAAAAAAAAAAAAAAAATGTTAAAAGAAAAGTAGTTTGCCCGCTAAATAACTTTGTCTTTTGGTATGTGTTTTCTTTCTAGTTTTCTTTTTGAGCGCCACCTTTTTTCCTACTCCTAGTACTTGGAGATTTACTTCTCCTAAAGAAGTAACTAAATGGACAATTTATAAGTAAATATCTCCTACTATTTAATGAGCCTTTTTATTCAAATTATTTAAAGGCAAGGAAGAAAAATTACTTATACTGATCTCTACTTTAAAAAAACAGCTCCCTACCTTTTGGAGACACCGAACATTCCAAGAGTGTCGACTCCTGAAGCAAATGAGTAAGATTTTGCTTGCATAGTGCTTTTTAAATTCGTCAAAGTTCAAAAAAGAGAAACCCAATGCGTTGCTGAAATCGCAAAGATAAATTCCAACAATGTTACACTGGTGGTAATTAGGGGTCAGGAAGTCAAAGAAGCTTTAAGGGCACAAATGGAAGTTCAGAGAAGACTACATGAGCAAGTGGAGGTAACTACTTTTTATTTTTTATCTCAATTTTTTAAAATGATATTAGGCAACCATAACTTGTCTTTTTTCTTTTCTCTTTTTAATTGCAAAACATGTTTTTGCACTGATCGACTAGAATCTACATTTTATAGAGCTCCTGGATTTTGTAAGTTGGCACTGCAATCCTGTATAGTCTGTTTATGCCGGTGTTTCCATTATGACTAATTTTGAAGTCTAACTCAGGCTGGTGACATGTAAAATGCATAATAAGCCGGTGTCATCTTATGAATCAATATGTTTTATTGCATCTCTTTGTAGATATAGCGTTTGCAAATATCTTGCCATTTGCATATACTATTTATTTATTTATTTCTACCTTTATATTCTTTTATTATTATTATTATTATGTGTTAGTTTGTACTTGGGTATGACATGTTCGTTGTAATTTTTTTATTATGTAAAATTGCGTGCTTGCTTGCCTGTGTGGCTTGGATTTGCATTCTTAGACCAAAAGGGCATACAACGATAGCTTCCTTCGGACATGGCTGCATACATCTACCTTTCTATATCTCGCCCTTGCGGGACTTATAACTGGAATGTTGTTGTAAGCACTAAATTCAAGCCCTTTTGATATGATTAATGTAGCGTTCCTTGAACCCTAGTTCTTAGCTCATATATACATGTCAATAACGCTCCTTTGGACAAATGTAAAAAGTTCATAGTAACATATGCATCACTTTCTAAATGTTATTTCACATCCATTTTACTTTAGAAGCCTTCAAGCATCTGCTTTCCAAAATTCATGCATTAGGCAGATGATTGCAATCTAAATTAGTTTGAGTCCCGCTTGCTGCAATGCGGAGTAGAAAATTTTCCAAGCTTTCAAGAAAATATTTTGAAGGTTGTGATAGGTATATGCCTATACTTAACGGCATATCGGAGGGCAATGCACATCCGGGGTTTTACTCCTCGACCATAGTCTTAGGACTGGTTAGAAAACTATGTCCCGACCTGACATTTATCGCATTGAAAATTTCGCCTCGTTATATAAAAAAATGAATGATATCTAAATTTTGCTTGTAATAGTTTCCCTCCATATTAGTTGTATGCTTCTCATGATTCAGCGATTCCGATAATTTTTCAATCTTATTTGTTCTTTGTTTCTCTTCGATCTATTGCTATTAGGTTCAGAAACATGTGCAGATTCGTGTCGATGCTTACCAGAAATACATTGACCTGTTGTTAGAGAAAGCATGCAAGATCGCGTCCGAGCAAATCGCTGCAGCTAATCTCGCCACTGCTGGTACCGATTTATTTGACCAAGCGAAGGGAGTGATGATATGCAGCACATATAACCCGCCGCGCCCTGCTGCTTTCAACCAGCTTTCTGCCGGTGGAATTGGTGCATATAACATCCCTGAAACAAAACCGGCCAGCTTGTCAGCCGCCCAAGAGCGACTCTTCTATCAGAAGCTCGCGAGGTGAAACGAAAGCCCTGCTAAGTTCTCTTTCGATTCAACTCCAGTTTGTTGAAATTAGTTAAATTTTCTATCATCTTGCTACTATTCAGAATTTCTGTTATGAGAAAATCAAATTTCTTTATCTTCGTAAATATTATAAAGCATATTCTAAAATTGAGTCCAAATCATTGTTTAATCACTGTTCATTTACACCACATGAATAGTGATAACTTTTACACTTTATTTTTTTTTACATATATAGTTATTTCCTTTACAATGTCTATTAATATTAAAAAATTTGCTTTGGATTTATCTTGTTTTTTTCTAATCAAGAAAGTGTAATTGACAGTCAATTAAAGTATAATATGCGAATTCAAGTCTTCTCTCCCAATACTTATGATAAATAGTATCAAAAAAATTAAAGTCTTCTCTCCCAATTAAAGTCTAATATACTTGTCAAAAAAATGATTCTAAATAGTTGTCTAAAAATAGTTGCTAAAACTATAAAGATTTTAGAGTCTAAAATATCTATTTAGAGATATTTTTTTAAAAAATTTTAAACGTAATAAATGTAAATCTTATTAAAATTTATAATTTGTATGTATGAGGGTTTCGGAAAAAATATTATTAAGTATTTACTTTTGATAAAGGACGCTCATAACTCTCACAAAGTTTTTTTTTAAAAAAAAGCGAAAAGTGATGAAAAAATTAAAAAATTACCACTTCAGCAACTTAACCGACGTGGACAGAAAAGTTTACGGCAAGATTTTCGCAGACGTTTTTTCGTAGTTAAGAAATATAACAAATATTATTGTAAGTTCAAAATTATAAGAGTAAATTTGAGCAAAGTGCAATGCTAAAATGTATTTTTGTCATATTAGGTTGCGCCAGCTTCGAGATGAAAAAGTTACATTAATATTGAATTCTCCAAAACCCCGTATTAATAATATGTGAGATGCTCCCTTACCATTTTTTTCTAAAAATCTCCCAAATTAAATGGGTCGTCTTAAAAAACATATTTTAGAAATAATTTTTTAAAAAAATTTAAACACAAAAATTATAGATTTTAATGAGATATGTAATTTTTTTTTGTTGAAATTTTTTTCAAAAAAGGTGATGCTAGGGGGTCCGACTCACTTATCCGAAAACGCGCCCGAACGCATTTGCGGGCGCCTCGGGATCGGTAGTTCGTCCGAAAACGTGGTTAGGCGCGTTTTCGAGTATAGACGTCGGACTCCAAAATATTTTTCTTTCAAAAAATACTTTTAAATATTTGAGCTTCAAAAGTTAATTGATCTAATAATACAGTTTTTACTGTGATTCGAATCCGTTAATTTTTGGAGCTCTAAAATATTTATTTATAAATATCTTTTCAAAAAATACTTTTGTCAAAAATAATTTTTAATTTTGGAAGATTTATGATGGAATTATTTGGGGAACATAGATTTTCTCTATTTATATATATAGTCATATGCCAGTCGGTTGTACTTGTACCGTATTATTGACCCTTGACTTTTTGTTGAAGGCTATTTACTTTTGTTTTTGGGTAAATAAGGCTATTTATTTTGTATGAAACTAATGGAACTTTCATTTTTTTAAAAAAAATCTAATGGAGCTAAAAGCTTAGCTTTTAGTTTTACTTCTTTGTTTACTTCATTCGGAGAAGTTAAATTTATTTTTAATGTTTACTTAGTTTCGGAACTAGAAATTGGAGAAAGGGAATATGCACATTTGTCCTAATGATAACATCACAATTAACAAAGGGTCATATTTACTCTATATACATATATATAAAACTAGGTAATGAAAACCGTTATGCCACGTGGTATTTTAAATAATTTTTGGTGTGCCATATAATATTTACTATTATTTTAAAAAAGTTATGTATCATTTGTATTAAAAATATCTAGATTTAGTATTACTGGAATTAATAGGTGTACACGGGTTGACTATTTACCATGTCAAAACAAAAAGTTCTGTGCCGAATCGGTAAATTCATATACTGACACATGTTGTGTCGGTTGGTACCGTACCGATAACTGTCGGAACACGTACATGCCGTCTGGCATGAGCTGTCGCCGTGTTTTCCTTGGCCTTGTCTGGGTGCTTCATGAATATCGGCTTGCAAAGTACATCCCTAACTCACCTCAAACCTAACAACATAAGAAAATGAACCTACCATACACTATTCACCACGGAATGGAGCCTGCGCCGTTCGTTTCAGCAACATATCGTATCCACTACCCGATCTCAGAACGTCGTGGGCCACTACCTCTCAAGCCATGTGCATCTGATAGTAGGTGTCTGAGAAACTAACGCTAATAGATTATTATGTTGTTTTGCGTTAAGACACTTAACTTTTGTCGTTCAATAATACTTCTCTAAATGTGTTTCATTATTCTCCTGAGGCGGCGGAGGGGTAATTGGTTAAACCTTCCTCAAAAATGTTTTCAATATAAATACGTTCAGTGATGGAGGGCATATCCAGAAATATGTCAAATTATTAATATAAATAGGTGATAAATAAAAACATTATAAACAAATTAAACCAAAATTATATCACTAGCGATTTGGTACTAGAGCAAAGTGTCGCTTGGCGGCCAAAACTAAATCCGTTCTCAGAAATAATAGAAAGTCTAGCATGAATAATGAATATAGCTTCGACTCTAACAGATTGGATTGCTAAAATGACATATTTCTTGATTATTTAAGCAATATTTACCTTATACACACGCATAACAGCTAGACATAGGTTTCTTTTTTTGGATAGTTGCATACAGCCCTCCGTTTCTTTGGACCAAAATTTTAAAAGCCGGATGGCACGCTCGGTGCCGCCCGGTATGTACCGGAGCCAGGCTCCGGCACAGGGACGTTGCCGAGCCATCCCCTCCCCCCCCCTCTCTCTCTCTCTCTCTCTCTCTCTCTGATTTTTGGTCTTCCTCCTCTTCGAACGCGAGGAGGAAGACGAAGGTCGCCCGCGTGCAGGCGACCGGCATGTGGGCGCTATTCTTTTTCTTTTAATGCACAGGCGCGCGACCGGCTGAAGACGTGTGACCCTTTTTTTTATAATTTAAAAAATTAAATATCTTTAAAAAATTAAAAAATATAAATATAAATATATATATAATATAAAAAATAATATTTTATTATCGGGACGGTACGATCGGCATGGTCAGCACGTCTCGAATTTAAAATATATCTAAATCCGATACGAAATGGTATTTAAAACCTTGCTCTGGAGTCTGGACTGTACAAATGCGTTGATGTTGTAACACACGAGCGCTGCTACATCAGCACAATTTCTGAATCGAGGGGTTAATTTGCACAACCTCTAAAATAGGAAGGGCTAATATGCTATTTACCTTTTTTTCTCTCTCTATTCTTGGATATCCGTTAGTCAAGAGCTCATGCACCAAACACTATGATCCACCAAAATAGTAAATGAACAAAAAATACTTAGAACAATCTCGTGTACAGTACATTAACGGATAAGTTGATATCCGAAAGAAACAAGTTCAAAATCCAAAGGTTTCAAGCTCAGCTAGTTTACGATGGTTGACCTAGCTGGATCGGGGGAGGGAGGGAGGGAGGGAGTTTCATCTGTATTTCTCTCTCATGGTTGATTTTCTGATTGTCGGGGTCCCTTTCACGATGCCATCGACATTTGACTTTAACATTTCTGGCCAGGTCTTCCATCTATCTTATAGATCTGAAAGCAAATATTTTTTTTAGGTCATGTACTTCTCCTCCTTTTCTGTAGAAACTACAAACACACACACCAGTCTCCATGATCAACCAGTGAGCGCACAAGCTTCCGATTAGGTAAGTCCTGATTTTTCTTCCGTTTCTTACAATTTTCACATTAGACCAAGTCAAAGGTTAAGAATCTACTCGCGGAGGTACAGAGAAAACAATGGGCACGAACGTCGATAGATTTGAAACAGAGCAGCGGAAGAGACCTTTATTTCTTCTGGCGGAGGTCAGAGACAGAGACTATGATCAGAAGAGAAAACGCGAGGAGGAAGACGAGTTCTCGCTTTGCATTCAAAGAAGGAAGCTCCAACAAATTATTGTAGAGAGGGAAAAAAGAAAAAGAGAGGATGAAAACAACGACGACTGCGAAGAAGAGTATTACTGCATGCAAAAGCATAGATTCGATGGTGAGTCGAAGGAAGTAGACATGCGATCCGCCGTAGATGTAAGGGAGGATGAACTTTGCGATTTGAGCTTGGCTGTGATCAAACTCATGATGATAGATGTAGAAGAAGAAGAAGAATCGAAGTATGATGATTCAAGGAAATGTTTGAGGCCATCCGTTGACTTCTACAAGTTTTTCTAACTTAACAAAGTAGTTATGGTCAAAGTAGCAAGTGTGTCTGTGTGTGGATTGCACTTGAATGAATTAATTGTTAGTTTGATTGCTTCTGCTTGTTCTGCTTCTTTTTCTTTTCTTTTTTGAGATGCAAGAAAAAAAAAGTCTCTAAACTAATTACCGAACAAATCGAACGTAAATAAAACTCAGCTAGGAGACCCCCAAACCAGATAGTTGGGCATGGATCATTCATGTAAATCTTTAGGCCTTTACCTGCCGCCACTGCAAAATTTATAAATTTTCTCAGCCCATTACTAAAAGCTAGAATCGTACCTAACCACACTTCCTAAGGAGCGTTTGTACAAGCCGAGCAAACCGTTTAATGCCTTGTGTTTCATGATAGCAACAAAGTAAAAACTCTGGAGTAGAAAAGAAGAAGTCTTTTATACATTTATCTTCTATGCTTTTGAAAAAAAAAAATAATTAAGGAAATATTATAGAAGTTAGTCCAAATATATGAAAATTCTTTTAATATATATAGGAATACACAAGAACATATAGAAATACGTTGACCATATAGAATCACCAAAAGTGTCTTCTTGGAGCTCTCGGTGCTACTATAATTTCAAGGTACACCTAAGTGTTCTTGTATGTCCCTATGGTTGCGTTTGGTTCGTAGAATCTTGACATAATTCCTGAAAATTTAACACGCGGGAATCAGATTCCCGCGTTTGGTTCTCCAAAGTCATGGGAATGCAGCATTTCTATGGATGCAACATTCCCACAAATAAGGTAATCAAGATTCCCATCGGAGGGGGTGGGTATCTTAATTCCCTTCAAGATTATTTGCAGTTACTTTTTTGTTTCCAGAAGTACCCCTGATTTTATTTAATTATTTTATTAAAAAAATCTTAATACCAAACTGTTCAGTAATTTCTCCTTTCTTCTCCGGCGCTCCTTTCTTCTCCGATCTCTAATTTTGTTTGGTGCCGGTGGGTTTGGTGTCGACAATCCTATAATTTTGGATTTGGTGGATTTGGATTTTATTTGAATTTCTTATATGGATTGTAATGGATAGACTTGAAGCTATAACTATTTTTGTGTGGTTATATTTACAGTGAATTTATAATAGATGATGTTTTTTACTGGATTAAATTATATTTTCAGAAAATATGTGTATGTTATTTTACTATATTTTATTTAATTTCTGAATGGGATATTTTGGTAAAGTTTTACCACATTTCAAGGAATGTTGTAAGTAAACCAAACAAAGAAAAGCAATATTCCCAGAAATTTAAACAATTTGAAACAACGAACCAAACGATGGTATATATCATTCCTGGGAATGATAAAATTTCATTGTGTTTGGACAAAATTATGGTGTTTCTTTTATTACTCAAGAAGAAAAATTCTTTAGGAACGCATGTGAACACCATATAACTTATTCCAAACATATTGCAACTCTTTCAATATGCATAAGACCATCTAGGAATACACACGAACACCGGAGAATACAAAATCATCAAAAGTGTCTTATTGGAGCTCTCGGTACTACTATTTGTTCTCCAGTATTTCTAGGTGTTCGTGTGTTTTCCTATTTATTTATAGATGTTCGTGTATACATTGAAAATAAAAATATTATGCTTGTATAAAGTTATATACTGTTACATTCATTATTCAAAAAAAAAAAAAATTATTTAGGAACACCATATAACTTATCAAAAATACATTGCAACTCTTTCAATATGTATAAAACATTTAGGAACATATATGAATATAGAAACACAGGAGAACATATAGAATCGTTAGGAATGTTTTTTTAGAGCTCTCGATACTACTAGAATATAGTTTTAGATATTCGTGTTTATTTTTAGAAATATTCGTGTTTATTTTAGAAATTCCTTGAAGAAAAATTTAAAGGACTTACAGCTCAGTAATATGAAAGCAGACATTTCATCATAACATCTCTCATGACCTTTGTAAAATATCTTCTTTTTGCAAAAATAAATAAATAAATGCTCGTAAAACAATCTCTCTTTTTCTTTCTTAAAAAAAGCTTATAAAAATACAACTCAATATTTAAATTAATTATGTAATAATAGTACTATAATTCTAACATAATTAAAAGTGTTGAGCAAGCAAAAACAAATAATGTCAGCCGGAAGCTGCTAAGTGTTTCTCTGCTTTATTCTTCTTCTATCCGAGACTTCCTCTGTTTGCTTATTTCTTGGTTCGAATTTAAACGCTTCAAAGTCCAAACCTTTCCCAAGTAATAAATCATCAATTGCAGCTCGATCAATCCTTCAATGTAAGACTACAAGCATCAAATCGATCAATTTCATCAAAAACAATTTCTGAAGATTTGAAGCAGACGTGGAGAAAGAAAGAAAGATCACCTATCCATGGCGACGGCGAACAAGTTCCCGACGATGATCCAGAGTAGCACCAACTCAAGAATGGCAGATATCCTAGTCTACACGCTGCTCGAGTGGATGCTCATATCTCTCCTCTTCCTCAACACCCTGCTCTCCTACGCCGTCGCCCGATTCGCCGCCTTCTTCGGCCTCAAACCGCCGTGCGTGCTCTGCTCCACCTTCCTTGCCGCCTACAGGACCTACATATGCGACCGCCACGCCGCCGAGATCTCTAAACTGGCTTACTGCTCGGCCCACCGCAAGCTGGCCGAGGCCGCGGAGATGTGCGCGGACTGCTCGTGCTCCGCCTCTTCCGCTACGGCGCTTATGCTGACGTGGATGAAGCGCAGCGAGGAGGGTGGAAATCTGGATCTTCGCTGCTCTTGCTGCCACGTGAGCCTCGAGAGCGGCTTCTACTCCGCTCCTCCTTGGCTTCTCAAATCCAATTTGGCAGAGAAAGCTATCCATCTATTTGGCGAGCAACAGGAGGAAGTGGAGCAGCTGATAGAAGGAGACGAAGGTACTAAAGCTGTTGACGATCAGTCGCTTGAAACATTGTCTAACAATGATGTCAAGATCTTGGACTACGAATGTTGCGTAGAACGGGTAATCCCAGTTGAGATTGATCATTCCGATAGACTTGCTGAGCTGTTGGAGACAGATCTAATGGTAGTTAACAGTGGAAGAACTTCAGAGGAGATGGAACCAGTACAGGATACTGAATTCGTTGATGAGATCGTTGCGGCAGGGGAAATGATTGATTTTAGTATCCTGAAAGAAGATAAGGATATCAAATTTGAAGGTATGACCTGCTTTGCCATCGCATTGCATGACAATGAATTAGCTGGAGAAGTTAGCATCCCCAGAGAAGCAGAGGATATTGACGGTAGCCAGAGATTGACGGTAGATCATCTCAAAACCGTACTGAAAGCGGAGCGCAGAGCTTTGAGATCATTATATTCAGAACTTGAAGAAGAGAGGAGCGCCTCTGCAATAGCCGCTAACCAAACCATGGCGATGATAACTAGGCTTCAAGAAGAGAAGGCTGCTATGCAAATGGAGGCGGTGCAGTACCAGAGAATGATGGAAGAACAATCTGAATATGATCAGGAAGCTTTGCAGCTTCTACATGAGCTTATGGTGAAGAGGGAAAAGGAGAAACAAGAGATGGAAATGGAACTAGAGATCTATCGTGAAAGGGTTCTTATTTACGAGGCTAGAGAGAGGAGGAAGATCACATCAAGCGCTGATGATGGTGATGATCTCTCAGATGTTAATAGAAATGATGAGTATTCTGATCACGCGTGCGTCCAAAACATTCAAGCTGATAATGCAGTTCTTGATTCTGAGACACAGCATATGATCATAGTAGATGAATCCTTAGCTGACTTTGAGGAGGAGAGGGTTGCGATAATGGGACAGCTGAAATCAATGGAGGAGAAGCTTTTCTTCTTAGATGATGTAAACAGAGTGAATGGGCATTACAAGTCTTCAGGTGATGATTTGAAGTTCAACAGATTGCTGGATACTTTGAATTCCAAAGAAATAATGTTCCGTAGTGATGAAAGGAATGTTGATTTTAGAGGAAAGCAACTTCTTCCTCTTTTTGATGCGGCTGGTATGGATGACGAAGAAATTTTGCAAATTCAGCAAAAGCTTGCTATTTCTCAGGAGGTCGACAATGTATATGAGAGGCTGCAAGCTCTCGAAGCAGATCAAGAGTTTCTGAGGCACTGTATTAGTTCATTGAAGAAGGGAGATGAGGGAAATTTTCTTCTTCAAGAGATACTACAGCACCTTCGTGATTTGAGGTCCGTGCACTAAGAGGTATGAACTCTTTATTTTTCTTAAAAGGCTAGAATATATGCAGAAGTTTCATGATCTATATTTTGAGCTATAAGATTCTCTATGCAACCGTATATTGCACGTAATTTGCATTATTGTCTATAATTGATCAGATAACGTTGAGATTCTGTTAAGATGTTTGTTCACATAATCATAGTGCATCTTCGTAAGAGATAACTTCTACATTTGTCGCTCAAAATCTCCACATGCATTATTTACAGTTTCACCAAGGAAGAAATCGTCCCTGTTGTAAATAAAAAGCAAAGTGAATAGAAACTGCAAGAAGAGACTTGAAATTCAATTCATCTTATATGGGTTTACGGCGAGGGCATTGAACCGCTTGTACAAGACTACAAGTGAATGAGATTTGTGTCCTGTATGTGGAGTGGAGAGAATCCATTGACTCGATAAAGTTTGTTTAGGTACGTACTGCTGTTCCTTCAGATCACTGATAGCGTGCATTTGGATCGGACAAGCCAAGCTGATGCCAAGAAGGCAAATCTAATCGGCAAGCCAACGGTGGCCACAGCTGGATGTTGAGTCATGCTTGAGTTTGGTCAGTCCAGGAGGAGGAAGAGATCCCGTCTTCGTTCCATATATGCTTGGTGATTACTTTAGTTGTGCCAGCAGACCTTGATGTCTGCTTTCTCACGCCTAGGGTTTTTCTAGGCTGTCTCCTTTCTTTTTTTAAATATAATATATATATATATATATATATATATATATATATATATATATATATATATATATATTTCTTTGGGATAATTGCGTATCAGCCCCCGGAAACGCGTTTTCGGGGGTTGATTTGCGCAAATTTGGGAAACAGGGGGCTGATACGGCAAAGCCCCTATTTCTTTTCCTTTGATTTTCATCCCTCAACTTTTTGCAAAGTTAAGTTTGATGGGGACAAACGTGGGTGGTAGGTCGACCACTCAATAATAATATGGTTGTGGTAAGCTGGCAAGGTTCTTCATATTCTGTCGGCAGGCAGTAGTGGTACAGAGCACTTTGCGGGAAAAAAAAGACAAAAACAAGTCGAGTGATGCTTTCTTTTTATCTTAATTTCTTTTGTTCTTGTTTTCAAAAACTACTTGTGTATGTTTTTTTTTATTTATTTTTTGGGCTATATAGTTTTTGAAATGTCTATGAAGAGATTGAAAAAAAATGGGGTCAAAGTTTGTTTGGTCTAATCAGATACCCGATGTGTGTGCGTCTGTGCGTGAGAAGATCGAAAGTGTTTGTTATGTTTTATGTTTGTCTAGAGAAAGTATTTGCATATGATCGTGTTTGCATAATATATGTGATGAAGAGAGCTCATGATTGTTGATTGCTTCTTTTGCTCAGTGGGTTGCATTATGAATGATCAAACTTTACTTTTGGGAACAGCTGTGTATGGAAATGGAAGTATCAGTGAGTTGTAAAGAGGAATAGACTACTGTTATTGGTATATAACAGAGTGATTGCCCAAGGAAATGGACCACCTCCAGTTCTAATCCTTGCATTTTCCTCCGGTCAACTGTTAAAAGGATGCATTTTATTTATCCAACGGTGCTCAATAGTAGGGGTGTTCATATACCGGTCCGGACCAGAAAACGGGACCGGACCGGTGAGTTCGGTTCGGTTTGGTCCGAACCGGTATTTTCGGTCGGACAAGTATATAAACGGTCCGGTCCACGGTCCTGTTTTAAGCTCTTAACCGGTCTTCGATCAGGTCCAAGACTGGAAGATCGGTGGACCGGATCGAGGGCCGGTTAAGGATCTAACCCAATAAATTTGCTCATCAAACCACAAGCTATTCGCGACCCAAAATACTTAGGAATTCACGGTCCAAAGCAATATGTCATGCTGCCAAGCAGAATCAAATCATCCAACCGGTCCAGTTCGGTCCGACTATAATACGGTCCGGTCCGGCCGGCTGAATTCCGGTCCGGACTTCAGTCCATTATATGGGTGATGTTCGGTCTTCAGTCCAATCTAGTCTGGACCGGTTGGACAGCCCTACTCAACATTTAAAACATTTGGTATGTTAAGATATCTTACATGATACTTCTTTCCTATTGCAACAAAAATTACGGTGCTATGCAGTTGGCTGAGGCGGCGATGTGGAAGGGCTGCAGGGTTCGGTTGAGGCTCACCGGAAGCTTTGAGCATTGGTGCTAGTGCTTGGTGACAGATGAGGCATTGCTAGTAGCGCATGAGAGAATTCATGGGGGACGCTAAGGATAATGTCATCAGAATCGTTAGGAGGAATTGCAAGTAATCGTTGATAGCTGGAAAGAGAATTGGTTGATCGGCAGTGGAGGAAGAAGAAGAAGAAGAGGAGAAAACGAGAGGAAATGGAGGGTAAGGCAAATAGTGGCGGAGCTTTTTAAGCTTTTTTAGAAGGGGTAAGTAGGAGTTGAAAACGAAGCATGCAGATAGTATAGACAGATAGAGGAATAGGGTAATTAGAAGCCTTATATAAGATATCTTAACATATTATAATTTTCTAGAACAGCAGAGCACCGTTGGATGAGTGATGCATCCAGACTGTTGACCGGAGGAACAAATAGAGGGATTAGGACCGGAGGTGATCTGCTCCCATAATCGACAAGCCAGCGCACTACTCTTTCTGGATTCCTTTCTAGGTTTAAGAAAAAGATAACTCTACATTTTATAAGAATCGAAATATGAATTGACTTCATATTGTTATTTGCTTGATTTAATACAGAATAGGATTACTATAACAAATCTGTTTTTATAATAATAAGTAGTACTAAGTCATTTCTAACAATTATTAATATTTAATTATATAATAATTGTTTAATAGCAGTTATAAAAAACAAAAATAAGAAGGAAAAAGATAAAAAAGAAGGATGGGAATGGGTCCTAATGAGAAATCCTCTACCCCACTTTATATTTTTATGTTATGTTCCACATTTTAAATAAATATTTACATATATTTAAAAAAAAATTAATATAAAAATTATAGATTTGATAATATGTATAATTTCATATTGAACGTTTTTTCAAAAAAATATTTCTAAATAGATGTTCTGGTCCTCAAAAGTCTTGTAACGAATTTTAACAATTATTTTTCAATCAGTTAAGACTTTGAAGCACAGAACACTTATTTAGAAGTATTTTAAAAAATATTTAACATAAAAATTATAGTCTTATTAAATCTAAAACTTTTATATTGATAATTTTTTCAAAAATGTATATAAATATTTACTTAAAATTTGGGGTCAAAGAAATTGGAATATAAATAAAGTGGAGGCAGAGGATTTTTATCCCCTAATGGACAACTTGATAGGTTTGGGTAAATAAGCCAAGTTTCGAATCCAGAAGAGTGTGAATCACCAACCAAACCAATTTTGGGAGTGAATTTTATTCCCATTCCAATCTCACCCCCAACCAAACAAGCCCCATTTGAGGAAAAAGAAAACCAAACAAGCCCCTTAATCCTGAGTGTGAAATCAATACATTCGACGACAATGACGTTGTTAACTTCTAATATCTTTAGAACATAGCAAAAAAAAAACAGAAAGAGGGAGATAGAGAGAGATTGAAGAGTTAAGGACAAGAAGAAATTATTCCAGTTGACCATACATCTACATATTTGTGTTACTTTGGACAAAACCTTCCCCTTTGCCTTAAAATGCAGTTAGATATACGGGGATAGATCCTCTCTATTACATATCTCTCAAGTTTCTTCTAATTATGATAAAAATCAATATCTAAACATATTTTTTCAAAAAAAAACCTTGAACACAAAAATTGTAGATTTTGATGAGATCTATAATTTTTTTTATTCCAATTTTTTTTTCAAAAATATTTTTAAATAGATATTTTGGGGCTCCGAAATAGTAACGGTTTGAAAACCGTTTATAAGATCCGTCTACATTCGTTAAGATGTTGAAATCCCAAAAAAATATTTAGAAGTATTTTTTGAAAACTTTTTGAAAATAAAAGTTGTAAATCTAATCAAAATTTACAATTTTTGTGCTCAAATTTTTTTCAAAAAAATATATCTAAATATTAATTTTTATTATGAATCGGAAGAAAATTGAAGAACCGAGTAATAGAGAGAATCTACACCCTAGATATATCGAGGATAAATGGACCTTTTAGCTACACACAGCATAGGATAGCTTTGCAGCACTGAATCTCATGATGATATTTCAGAGTTTTTTTTTTTCCTTGTCTGTGTGGCACATTTACTCTGTCATAGTCCGAAATACCACTAGATATACTAAATAATGACTAATAATACATGAATAAATTGACCAGATGGCAAGAAACATGTCATTCAAACAGAAGGACAATATCGTTTTTAAAAAAAGAAAAAAAAAACATGCGATCAATTTGAAATGTCATCAACTCAAACTATCGAAAACATTTATGGGTGCATTACTGTGTGATAATACTGGTCTGTAGAAATCAAGCAACTGATGTTGCATATGAACGTAGATATCAAATTCACTGTTAACAGAACAAGTGATCACAAAAGCATTAGATCACAAGGCGACGAGCTAATTTGAGAAGCACGGAAGACTCCCATACTTAAACCACCAAATATCTAATAACATCCTAAGGAATTCTAGTATAGCATATGGACGCAGATGCCTTCTCATTAGAACTTTAAAAAAAAATCAAAATATTGGCTTCGCTCGCATGTTATATGAGAATCTATAACTTCTGGCCTTTAAATTCTTCCTATATAAAATATGAGCAAAATGTCATATTTTAATAAAAAATCCTAATACCAAATCGTTCAGATTTCTCTTTTCTTCTCCAGCGTTACTTTCTTCTCCGTTCTCTAATTTTGTTTGGTGCCGGTAGATTTGGTGTCGACAATCCTCTAATTTTGGATTTGGTGGATTTGAATTTTATTTGAATTTCTTATATGGATTGTAATGGATAGATTTGAAGCTATAACTATTTTTGTGTAGTTATATTTACAGTGAATTTATAATAGATTATATTTTTAATAAATTAAAGTATATTTTCAGAAAATATGTATATATCAATTTACTATGTTTTATTTAATTTCTGAAGGGAGTATTTTGGTAAAACTCTACCACATTTCAAGGAATGTTGTAAGTAAACCAAACAAAGAAAAGTAGCATTCCCAGGAATTTAAACAATTAGAAACAACGAACCAAACGATGGAATATATCATTTCTGGGAATACAATTCCTGGGAATCTAGATTACTGGGAATATAACATTCCTGGGAATTTTATAAAGCCATGAACCAAACGCAACCTAACATTAATACAGGATTAGGACGAAAAAAAAGACATACTTTTAACAGTGACGCTGCCAGAAATAGAAGACCAAGCATACTTGAGGCAGCAAGATGTAGCCATCAGCATAGAACAGATTTAAGGGGTAGTTGCATATCAGCCCTCCGTTTTTCTAGGCCGTGCAAGTCAGTCTCTGAAAACGAAAAAATACGCTAATTGGGAGCATGCGAGGAATAGTTCGCTCGCGCAGCCCCTGGTAGGGCTGAGCATTCGGGTCAACCCGAATTAACCCGACCCGACCCGAATTCAAAAAAGCCAACCCGAACTACATCTGCACATACCCAACCCGACCCGAATTCAAAATCAACCCGAACCGACCCGAACCAAATAGAATTCGGTTTTGTTAGGGTCGGGTTCGGGTTGACCCGAAATTAACCAAAAAAATCAGAAAAAAAAAAACAAAAATCAAAGAAGAGGAAGATCAGGAGACATATATGGGGAGGATTGCGCTCCCCCGAGGAGCGGCGGAGCAGGGTAGTAGCGGATTTAGGGAAGCGGTGCAGCCGCGAGGCGACTCGACCATCGTCGAATCTGAACCGGAGGTGGCGTAGGTAATCAATCGCGCACGTGAGAAAGAAAGGGCGAGGCACTGCCGCCGAAGAGAAAGAGAAATCAATAACGCTAAGCAATTAGGAGAGAGAGAGAGAGAGAGAGAGAGAGAGAGAGAGAGAGAGAATGGCAGCAACCCGCGACTGAGTGGGGAAGAGAGAGATCAACCCAAGAGGCAAAAGCAATTAAAATGTCAAAACAAACCCTAAAGGCCTAAATCATCTATTGGGCTCCATTAACATTAAGGCCCAAATTTTTGTATTATAATACGGGTTTAACCCGACCCGACCCGAATTAAAAAATTCTAACCCGACCCGAAATTAGTAATCCGAATTTCTTTAAAAAACAACCCGAACCGAACATGACCCGAACCCAAACCCGAAATTTTTCATTTTTTCGGGTCGGGTCGGATCGGAATTTCGGGTTGACCCGAATTATGCTCACCCCTAGCCCTGGAATAGGGGAGCTGATATGCCATTTACCACAGATTTAATAACATATTAGCATTTGCAGGTAGCTTCTTAACTTCCCTTTACAAGATAAATATAGCTAAGCGTTTTTAAATTCTACCTGGCACCGTCAGTGAGAGTCAGCTTTGTACTGCATTCTCAAGAATCAACCTCAGCCGTTGGGCCAACGCATCAACCTCTGCAGCTCGCTGCTCCTTCCACTTCCTCTCCAGATCACCTGCAGAAGCTTCTGAAGGCCTCCCTTCCCGGCATAGCAGCCTATGGCGAACAAGAGTCATCCGCAGATCGTTAAGCGACGCATCAAACACTTCTAATATAACTTTTGCCACTATCTTGCAATCCGATCCTTCCTTCTGCTTGACGATCTTGGCGATTACAGGAAGTGGATATTGCTCTTTGTGTTGGGCGGAGGCAGTGACGATCTTCACGTCCATCAGAGGAAACTGCTCCTCCGAGCGTGCAGGAGGATCGGCGCAGCGGCGGCTGCGCTTGTTGCGGGAGGCGGTGGGGGCAGCTGGGGAGGCGGTGGCGGAAAAAGGTGAAGAGGCGGCGTGGTTAGGGTGCCAGAGACGGGTGCAGAGGTGGAGGAGGTCGCGGTCGTGGGGGACGATGGAGTGACCGCGGGCAACACGGGAGGACATGAGTCGGTACTTCTTGCGGAGACGGCGGAGCTTCTCGGAGAGCTGGGATCGAGTGAAAGGCTGCGGCATGGACTCGGAGAAGCGGTCGTAGAAGAGATTGAGCAGTGGCGGAACCAGAAAATTTTTATAATAGGGGCCAATCTTTTATTGTTAAGTTCAATCAGAATTCACTTCCAGTAAATAAAGTAAAAATATAAAGAAAAATAACTTAGGTAAATTAAAGACTAACGTGAATTCATATCTTATGGCTCTTAGATTTTATCTCTTTAGTTGTGCCCACCTCTCTTTCATTGCTTCGAAATTATCAATGATCTTGTTAGTGGTAAAATTCTATGCAATTTCTTTTTCAACGCAAACGAGTAAATAGTCTGTAAGAAAGTTATCTTCCATTCTATTGCGAAGGCAAATTTTGACAATCTTCATAGCTGAAAAAGCTCGCTATGTAGTTGCAGTTGTAACCGGAAGAGTCAAAAAAGCAAAGAAATAAATAGAAAAAAAGACCAAACAAAATGCTGTAGTTGGGAATTGAACCCACAAACAAGCATGTTATTAAAATCTCACCCAAACCACTGTGACAACTACATTTTAATGAAAATTTAGACATACCACACATTAATATAATAAACAGACCTATATATATAAACATACATATATGTACATAGTAGGGTATACCCACGGACCTTGGGGGGGACCGTGGCCTCCACCGGTCCCCCCTTGGGTCCGCCCCTGAGATTGAGGTCCCTGGGGAAGACCATGTTCTGGGAGTAGCAGCCCAGCAAGCCCTGCAGGAACCGAATCTCGTCTGATTCCGACCAGATCCTGTGGAATTTGAAGGGCTGGTGCGACGTCGCAGGAGGAGTTGACTTTAGATCATCGGCCTGTTCCTCTTCTTCCTCTTCATCCTCGTTTTCTTCTTCGTCGTCGAATTCGTCGTTGACATGGTCGGGCTTGTCGTGGGAGGCGACGGCGGCGACGAGGGCATCGTCAGAAGGGGGAGTGATGGTGGTGAGTGTGTTAGATGAGGAGGATGATTTGCGCTTGATTGGGAGCTTGCGCGCGGAGGAGGACGAGGAGGGTTTGATGATCGGTGTGGTCGCCATGGTTCAGACCCCGATCGCGATCTCGATCTCGATCCCGATCCCTGTCGGATCGGAACGTGATTTGGGGATGGATGGATGGATTCCAATGGAGGGAGCGAGAAAATCAACCTTACCTTGAACGAAACGGTCCATTTGCGTCCAACCTGTAATTTGATCACTCTGAATGAGATGGCTAGCTTATGGAATAGGAAGATCGGACAGACTCCCCACGGTCACACTCACCGAGAGGGATCTCCTTGCACTAGCCGAAGTACTTTAAAAAAAAAAAAAAGAAAAAAAAAAGAGTTATAGGAGAAAAAAAATATACTATTTAACCGACTATTTCGTGCGATTGTCACAGTATATAAACTGTCCATAGAGATTACTACAATTTTATTGTCGAATCTTCACACCTGAATCGCATACATTAACAATACTCATGGTAATAGAACATTAATCTATTCATGCGTCTACATTCCAAATATGTGAAGCTGACACACAGTCACCTCACCACTTAGCCATCCAATTGCAAAATAACATGTGTATCTGCATTTTAGAAAGAATTAAAACAACTCACCATAGAAAATGACATGTGTAGCTGCATTTTAAAAAGAATTAAAATAACTCACCATAGAAAATGACATGTGTAGCTGCATTTTAGAAAGAATTAAAACAACTCACCATAGAATAATTAATAAAGGAACATGTAGTTAATGTCCAGCTCAACCTCTCTTTATTATTTTATCGCAGTTAATATGTGCAATTAATAAAGAGCACTATAAATACATCCATCTACTACGAAGAAAGGCAATATGAGATAGAATCTGATAGAAATATTTTGAGAATTTGCTGTAAATCCTATAGCAATCTTGTAATGTTATTAATGAATTTGTTTTTTTAGTCCAATAGTAGTAGACTGTATTATCAGCTGAACCATATAATAATATATTTCCTCTATATCTAATTGACTAACTTACTAAGTATACTAACAGCTAACAATAGTTACTCACCTCCCTCAAGTGAGAGAGAGAGAGAGAGCAGCACGTCAGTCCCACGGGAGGCGGACCCATGCAGAGGTTACCTGGCTTTATCAAGTATCATGTGAAAATGTTATATAAAGTAAAATATAAAACTTTCACTCTGCTAGATATTTTAAAATATATTTAGTAAATAATATCCAATGTCATAAAAATAAATAATATAAATAGTAGAAATAATGTATATACTACACTGTAAATTAAACTTTTAACTAATAATAACAACTGCAAATGCAGTTTTAAGAGCAGCCCCACGAATCAAAAAGTGCCACGTAGGTGGAAATGCATCATCACTTTGTGAAAGTTACAATAATACTAATTCGACCAAAAAAAGTACAATAATAATAATAAGAATCTCACCCGTCGTTTCGAGAGAGTCGAGCACTGCAAGATCTCACCGGCTATCTCTACGGCGAACCCCGCCGTCATGCGCCGCCGCGTGCCACCTGCTCTTATACCTCTGGTCATCCTTATGGCCATGCTAATCCCCGTCTCCCGTTCTCTCCGCCCCATCTACGTCCTCATCTCTGAAAACGACCTCAAAGACTCCTCCGCCGACGCCGCGCCAGCGGAGGACGATCCCTCTGCTGATTACGAAGACTTCGCCGATTCCGAAGCAACTTCCTCCGAAGACGATCTGGATCCCGGATCGTGGCGCCGGATTCTCGAGCATTCAGAGTCCTCCAGTTCGTCTCTCAGTTCATCGGAATCTGAGGAAATGTACTTCTCCGGCGTCCAGGGGATGATCTCCGCTGCCACGACGGGTGACACGACGGCGATGGAATCTGCGGCTGGGGAGATCGAGGCTGCCGCCAATAGCGGTCACCCGCACGCGCAGTCCGCGCTCGCGTTTCTGTACTCGATGGGCTGCGCACGTGCGCAGAGCCGCGCAAAGGCCTTTCTGCTGCACAACTTCGCAGCAGAGGCCGGCAACATGCAGTCCAAGATGGTGCTTGCTTACACCTACTACCGCCAGGAAGTAAGCACTTATTTTTTCTTCACAAAAGTTACTTTGCAAATCTTGGTCATTTACGTTTTGGCATGACTATTTCATCTGCAGCTGTACGATAAGGCGGTGAAGTTGTACGCGCAGCTGGCAGAAGCGGCCATCGCAAGCTTCTTGATATCAAAAGAGCCGCCAGTGATCGAACCGGTGAGAATTCATGTTGGGAGGGAGGAGAACAAGGAGGCACTGAGGAAGTCGCGTGGGGAGGAGGATGATGACTTCCAAATCACTGAGTACCAGGCGCAAAGGGGCAATGCGGCGGCAATGTACCGCATCGGTCTGCTTTACTATTATGGGCTGAGAGGAGTCAGACGCGATCATGTTAAGGCATTACATTGGTTTACAAAGGCTGTAGATAAGGGTGAGCCACGGGCAATGGAACTTCTTGGGGAGATATACGCTAGAGGGGCTGGAGTGGCAAGAAATTACACCAAGGCTCTAGACTGGCTCACACTTGCATCTAAGCAGCAGCATTATTCAGCATATAACGGCCTAGGTTATCTCTATGTCAAAGGTTATGGGGTGGAGAAGCGAAACTTCACTAAAGTGAGTACATTCCTTTCTTGCGTTGTTTTGGTTGTTTCAGCTTTGCCTTATTGAGAGATATAAAACTATGACTTCTGAGCGTAGTGGATGATGCTCATTTATATGCATTGTTGTTTTAAAAATTTGGAGTATAATATCCTACAATGCCAAAATATCTAAAAAGTATAACTTAAAAGTCTCTCATTTTCTCGTATGAATAAGCGAGGATCTTTTTGCATGGGATCCATAAGAGCTGGCTAAGGAAAGATTTTGGGTTTGAGAAATCCTTGTTGCTTTTTATGTACATCAATTTAGTTCCATTGAATATCATTTTTCTTTCTATTTTTATCTTGAGGCATTGTTCCCTACTCTACTGTCAAGCTATGTCACTCCCATTCTCGTAAGAGGACAATCTGCGAACTCTTCTGATGATGTAAAAGAAAAGGGTTAAATATTCTGTCAGTTGGGCAGCCTTAATCTGTCAGTTGGGCGTCCTTCGCATTAATGTGCACTACAGATATGTCTTCTTCTTTCGACCTAAACTTGCCTGTGGAGGGCTATGAAGAAAGCAAAACTTTCTATTTTATGCTATTTTAGATTACCCCGTCATACCTCTTGTGTTGTAAATAATTGAAGGATAACTTTTTACCTGATTGTAGACGTGATGCAATATGTTGTTTCTCTCGAAAACATGTGAAACTGGTCACATTCATGAAATGCAAAACTTCCCTCTTTCTATATTAACTTTTGAACCCTTTCACAAAGAAATATTGTTTAGGTATTTATTATGATCATCATCTCAATGCGTAACTAGTTGAAATGTCGACTTTCTACTTAGGAACTAAGACATCAAGAAAGATCGTAGTTTTCTCTTTATGCTTATTTTGAAGCATTACGTGCACTTTTTTGGTGCATGTACATGTCGGAGGCAGCTATTCGTTTATCTTCCACTACTCCTAAATAAGTTATACTTTTTATGAGACACCTAGGTTGACTAGTTGTTGACTGAGTAGTAGGAGTTAGTATGTCTATTTTGTGGTTTTCAAAATTTATTAGCGCATTTCAGAGACTTCTCTTTATTCATATTACTATTATCGTGGATTTTTTATGCCAAGAAAAGGTAGAGTATTTGAAGTCTAAACATAGATGTAGGTACATTAGTTCTGCAGAACTCAAGATCATGGGAATTTCAGATTGAGTTACATAACACAATATGTGTCTTTTGTGAACCTAAACTGGACCCATGACTGCATGAACTTAGGTGGTAGGTTATCTTTTTCTTTAAACTATTTAAAGAAAACTTGATTGATTTTATCAAGTCAGTTTCTGGTAGCATATTGTCTTTACAAATGCTTAATCTTCCTGTTCTGTTCAGGCAAGAGAATACTTCGAGATGGCAGCCGAAAATAATGAACCTGGAGGGCATTACAACCTGGGAGTATTGTATCTGAAGGGCATTGGTGTAAAAAAAGATATTCTGAAAGCTCGAAAGTATTTAATTAATGCAGCTAATGCTGGTCAGCCAAAGGCAATATACCAAGTAGCAAAGTTGTTCCAGATGGGCTTAGGCTTCAAGAAAAGTGTTCAAATGGTAGGTACCGTTTACACTTACTGTAAAAGTGCTACATCTTCTATAATCATGTTATAAGAACACATCTGTTGCTGCTTGGTGTTTGTGCTTGCGTTTGCTCCTGCGATAAGGCGTGTTGATTAGATTTGGATTGACTACTAAAGATGTATTTTATTCTTCTGCATGAATTTTTGCCTGCTCATATTTATTTGTATTTTCTATTCAATACTTAGTTGTCCCAGACGCTTGATCCTTATCGGATGTAGTGGGATTTCACATTGATTGTCAACGGCACTTTCTCAAACCCATTCTGATGTCTCACTTACTAAGCCATCAAAATATACCAAGCAACATACCATTCACTGAAATCATAATGTTAAATTTTTTTTAATGCACCTGTTTGAAAAGAAAAAAAGTTTCGTCTTGGTACATTTGTCTCCGTTATTAAGCTTGTTTCAATAGTTTTACTGAATCTGAATTGGGTTACATCATTTAGGATCAGACTATTTAATGTGGTAGGCTGGTAGATGGTTTTATTAAATCTGCTTTTCAAGTCCCAACAACAACAAATAACAACGACCCAATGAGAAGGTCTATCCAAGCATGGTCTGGGGATAGTAGGATATACACAGCCATACATACATGATTATATAATTTCAAAATTGCTTCATGTTTGCAGAGATCTTGCTTGTTATTCACATTTTTAGGGTTGTATAAGCTTTTGGAATCTGCTGAGTTCATATAACCTTTAGATCCTAACTCCTTATAAACAAATTAAGTTTGATTGTTGACTGACTACTGTTGAAACAGTAATAGAAGTGATAGTGATCTTTATCGACAAGAATAAACGAAGTCTTGTTACAATTTTCTATTTCCAGTATCTAGTAGCTCAGACTTTCCTTTTTATACAATAATTCAAAGGAAAAAGCTACTGCAGTATCTATCAACATCATTTAGCTGGTCTAGTTGCAGTCATACTAATCCTGGTTCTTCTTGAGCTGAAATAGAAGATATTTCATGAGTTTCCATCAGTGAGCACTGCTTCCTCCTCCTTTTCTTCATCTTCTTCTTCCTCCTTGTCCTCCTCCTCCACCTCCTCCTCTTCCTCTTCCTCATCCTCCCTTCCTCATTATCCACTTCTCCTTCTCCTCCTCCTCCTCCTCCTCCTCCTCCTCCTCCTCCTCTCTCTATCTCTCTATCAGACAACAAACACACATCCATGCTGCTCCTTGTGTTTCGTTCTTATTTACTACTTAATCTCCCTCTTAGTGACTGTGAACGCCCTTTTGACCTACCTCTCTTTATTTATCCTCATTCACCCATGTCGTTCATACGTCCTTGTTTTCTCTGTCAATTTAGCAGTATTGCATTAGAATATAATTTTTTAGCACTATCATCTTAGCTCTATACAATTGTGCCAATATAACATTAAAATGTTCAAGATCATTTTAAGAACAAGCTAAGCATTGCTTATATGGCAATCGATCAAAGACATTTTTAAAATGAAATTACGGGATGGCCATTGTCAAAAAACCAAGTGAATGGTTGTCATGAAGATCTGATAGAATAGAACTTGACTCCCTTTTTTGTTCACTTTCTATATTCCAGGCTGCATATCTGTACAAGACCGTAGCAGAAAGGGGTCCATGGAGTTCCCTATCAAGTTGGGCTTTAGAGGCCTATCTGAAAGGTGATGTAGGAAAAGCCCTCTTGTTGTACTCTAGAATGGCAGAACTTTGATATGAGATAGCACAGAGCAATGCTGCATGGATTCTTGACAAATATGGAGAGCACAGTATGTGCATGGGAGAGTCTGGCTTTTGCACAGATATGGAAAGACATCTCCGTGCACATTCTTTGTGGTGGCAGGCATCCGAGCAAGGTAACGAGCACGCTGCTCTACTAATTGGTGATGCTTATTATTATGGTCGGATGTACGTACTCTCTGTGCCCTTATGCATGTAGATAAGAACACGAGTTGCATAGCCATGTGAAGTAGTAGATGCCATAGGATTGTTGTAGAAATCTCAGTGCAGCAGTACGCCACATCCTGATAGATAAAAATGTATTTGGATTAAGCAGAGGCGATAGTTTCAACAGAACAATGCATACCTGTTTAACATTATACTGATTAGGTTGCATCGCAATCTTGATTGTTGGATTGTTTAGGTTTGACTTAATTTACTTCACAAGATTCCTTGAAGCGTTCTTGTTTGGAACTTCACATTAAATTCACGTTAAATGTAAATGCACATCTTGATTGCAGGAAGTGCATGCAAGTGGATTGAACATTATTATGTTTTACTAGGTAGAGAAAATGTGCAAGTTAAATTTTGTGCTGTCGATATAATATTTGCTCTTCCAACTTCCAGTACCTGAATGTCTTCGAGTTTTGTAGGGTACCGAGAGGGATTATGAACGTGCTGTGGAAGCTTATCTGCATGCACATTCACAGGCTAATGTCTCAGGCCATGTTCAATCTTGGTTACATGCATGAGCACGGCCAAGGGCTTCCGTTGGATCTTAATCTGGCTAAACGATATTATGATCAGGCACTCGAGAGTGACCCTCATGCAAAATTGCCGGTTACTCTTGCCCTTTTGAGCTTGTGGATCAGGAAGAATTATGCTGGCAGCTTTCTGGTAAGACTTCTTCATTTATTGCATCAATCTGATTCGCAAATAAAAATGATTCTTCTTCTTTCATTCTTATTTGAAGAGAGAGAGAGAGAGAGAGAGAGAGAGAGAGAGAGAGAGAGAGAGAGAGATTCTACTGTCAGTCTCTTTTTAGGAGGAATTATCTTACAATTTCGAATTTCGATACATGTGTCTTTGCTGTTAGAAAGGATCAGAAGTGCGGAGATATGGTTTTCACCTTAACCCTACGGGTGAGGAATTCTGAGAGATCAGATATGGTAAACTGCAATTAATTCCCATCATGGACATTGTTGAGCAAGCACAGACCTGAGTTTGCATGAGTTGCTTCAAAGTGAAGGTAGTAAAGGATAAAGGTATTAACGGCAATGTTTGGATCTAATTTTTCACACTATGAATAGGAAGGGTTAACTTAGGTACTGTTTAGCAACGGGGGAGAAGCTAAGTTGAAGCCAAATAGTACCTAAGTAGTAGTGCTTTTTATGAGGTATATCTTTTAGCGGTTGCTAGCGTACCTTTCCTCATAACCATACGATACTCAGAAATAATAAAAACTATTTTAGAAAGAGAAAACAAGTCTGAAAATATAATATCTGTATTGCAGGAAAAGTGGCTGTCTTTAACCTCATACCAAACCGTATATTAATTTTTTTTTTACTTATTTTCTATTTCAGGTCGATGCCATTGATTCTCTTCCGGAAGTTTATCCAAAACTTGATGCCTGGGTTGAGGAGGTGATCATGGATGAAGGAAATGCAACAATACTAACCCTTTTTGTCTGCCTCTTGACCGTCCTCTACCTCCGTGAACGTCAAAGACGGCTAGCTGCAGTCCATCCTCAACTTCCAGATGAAGCACCAAACTAGCAGCCATGTGAAACGATCTTCTACTTTTGGTAAATTGTTGGAAATCTGACGGCGAAATTTATGAGTCACCTTGACAGCAGACAAATCTTTGGAACTTTTTTGTTTCTTTCTGCTCAAGGGGATTCAATGTTCATCCGTTGTTGTCGTGGAATTGAATTCCTGACAAAAAAAAAGTTGGACCTGATTAGCTCTTCATTGATTCGTGAGATCTGACTACAGACGCTATCCTCTCATGCTCCTCCAAGGCGATAGGACTCGCCGAGTGTATACTGAACCTCAGTAATTCATAGAGTTGCTTTCCAAACAATTTGTATATCCTTTCGGCTTCTTTATACGTTCAAATGATTTCCAGGACAAATGTCCATATCTGTCGTCATTAACCTCTTGTAATACAAAAGTATTCCCTTTTAGCAACCGGCTCCGTCTTCGGAATTATTTATTCATTTTTTGTTTTCATCTTGATCCGATCCTCTTGTTTAAAATCATTATAATGATCTCCGGAGTAAGTGTCATGTTATGTTACGCCATTTATTTACCTGCTTTGCTAATGTTTCCAATTTGTGAACCCTAAAATTCTATCCTACTTGGTGCGTACTGGGAGATGGATGTAATTCCCTGCTGTTAGTACTTGGTTGATAATAGCGTCGGCCGTCGGACGTTCCTCTTCTCTCTCTCTTATTCTTCTTCTTTTTTTTTTTCTTTTTTTTTCTTTTTTCTTTTTCTTTTTAGTTTTTTTTTCTTTTTGTGGCTAACTATTAATAATGAAGCAAGTAGTTTAAGAGAGAAGACCTGTCGGTTAGCTTTTTGTTCCTAGTGGTAGACATGTGCAGCTAGGTGGGAAAGATTTCAAGTTGGAGGCTCCTAACTGTTCACTTGGGAGAGGATGAACTTTTTTAAATTGTACATTGTCGCTTCGATCTGGATTAATTGGTTTAAAAAGTCAGCCGGACATCCAAAAAATAATAATAATAATAATAATTTGCAAGGCTAGTAGGTAATAACTAGGAAAGCACACATATTTCACGATTGATAGTCAAATTTAACTTCTGACAGCCATACTATTACCGTTAAAGAAGAGAAAGTAAATAAATAATTACCCCAACACCTTGACTAATAAATTTATCTCAACCAAGAACAATATTTTGTCTGCGCCTAGCGACAATGTTAGAGGACGCGGTTCGGTTGAGAAAATCTTGGAAGGACTAATGGAAAGAGATGAGAGAAACGCCGCTAATGTTTCTCGCTCTCTTGGCACCGAGACATAGACTACTCCGATATGTCTGTCGGCGTTCCCCTCCTCTCTATCTCTGGGAAGTCTTAGCAAGTCTGCCTTCATAACGGAACCCCATTCTATCCATCATTAAGCCTCTAAAATTGTATCTCATCCACCATCTCTCTGCACATTATTTTGTTAAGACCACATAAATACCTTTCTAAATAAATAGCTGTTGGTTACACAAACATAGTAGAAGTACCAAGACAAATGACTTATCCCACCAACCCAAACCAACGGTTCGATCCGTTATCAAGTTGGAGTAAAGTATAACGGCCTCCTCTGTGAGGTGCAAGAGTAGGTTACAACAATGGGTTCGATCCGTTACGAACTTGGAGTAAAGTTTTCCACCTCCTCTATGAGTGTAGGACAGTCAAAGGAGTAGTCGGAGTAGTCAGACTCACCCGAAGCTGGCAAAGAAGCTAGCCACTACCACTGGGGACAGATTTTATCAATACTTCTAGAGGAGGTTAGTAGGCACGACGCCTGCGATCGGGAAAATGAAAAACTAGAAGAGGATGTCCATTAGAAAGTAAATTCGAATTACTATCTGATAGAGCATAGAATTAGATTGCCACGTGTAAGGCTGATTTGCTAAGCTGAGGCCGACCCAAGGTGCTGAGCTGATTCCGACTTGCGGTGCTGAGCTGAGGCCGACCCAAGGTGCTGGGCTGAGCCGACCCGAGGTGCAGAACTGAGGCACGATGCTAAGGTATGAAGCTCGCGCAGTAATTAGTTGAACCGAGATGCATAAATCAGTCAACTCAATGAAAAAAAAAATAGGTCAAGGAGGAGTTAGAAGCCAACACTTGGCACAATAAGGATCCTTTGACCAAGTATTTAGGATCTATAACTACTCATCTCATCAATAAATAGATGGACTTTAGATCAAGTTCAAGAGTCTATATTCTTTATTACCCTAAGGGCTCTAAAGGAGATATCGACGCTCTGCGTAGCTCGGTCCTCGAGCCAAGATCGAAATTATTGTATCTTTTTATTTTTAGTGAAGCCATTTTACCGGTAGCCGCACATGATCCGTGGTTTTACCTCGATCTCCATCGAGGGTTTCCATGTTAAAAAATATCCTATCTTTTAAGTGTTTGTTCGTATTACTTCCTAGCCGCTTCTACCTTCGATCACGAATTATTCAGGTCGATTTCTGAATCAATCACTATCTACGATGCTAACAAATTACACGCTCTTAATGAGGATGAAGTGAGAGATAGGCTTTTTACCTCCTTAGACTGCCAGTCTATTGTGGTCGCAAAAGAGGCCCATTCTGAGGCCATAAAGAAAGCCCCAGCGGTCACACCCTTACCCCCTTTAAATTGCTAAATGCAGATTGCAGAGTTCCTCTCTGTTTCCACATCTTTCCCAGCTCTTACCTGTCTATCCTCTATATTCCCATTTTTTTTGTTCACACACTATATAAATACCTACATATATTTTATGAAAACATTTTCAACATAAATATTATAAATTTTGATGAGATCTTCAATTTTTATTTTGAATATTTTTTTATTTAAAAAAAAAATACTTCTAAATAGGTGTTCTTGTGATAGTCTTAACGGGTTTTAAAAATTATTTTTAAACAAGTTAAATTTTTGGAGTTCCAGAATAACTATATGTATTTTTGAAAAAAAATTCAACATACAATTTATAAATCTTATAAAATTTACAACTTTTACGTTGAAAATTATTTCAACAAATATATGTTAATATTTGAGAACAGAAAATAGGAACATAAAGTGAACAAACCTCGGCCATGTTCTCATGACATAACTTTTTGAAAGAAACAAAATTAATAGCGATCCGTTTATTATTAACCTACGAAGATCTCAGCAATGAAAAGGAAGCAAGAGCGACAATGGGGGGATTATAACTGACTATCGAATTCCAGCCAGAGCTACCTCGGCCCACATAGAATCTAAAATTCTTTTTAGGGATTATCCACTATATTTTATAAACACCAATACTCGGATCTTATCAATTTTTTCATCTTAGGGCCTTAGGCTAGTTTAAAGAAACAGACAAGGTCCAACATGGTTACCAAAATTCTTTTTTGTAGAAATCCACCAGATTTTATGGGATCTAATACTCGGGACTTTAACACATTTAAATTTTGACTATAATCTTGAAAGACAATAATCTCATAAACCAGCAAAAAAATATATTAGAGGAGATCATTTTATAGGGTGGAAAATAATTTTATTAGATCCGAGAAATAGAAACATAATAAACGTGAATAGTACATAGCTAGAATTAAACTAATATCCATTTTGTAACAACTGAACATACAGAAGACGTAAATAAAAACTAGCATCAAGAACATTAATAAGAACAATAATGACGATACTAAGTACAAGAATAATAGTAACAAATTATAAAAAATGTTAATATACTAATAACAACAACAACAATAATAATTACAACGGTTTAAGGTTTAGGTTTTTTTTCCTTTTTGATTTTAAGGGTTTAGGGTTCAGATTCTGAATATCAGCTAAGTAACATAGGAAGATGCCAGCAACATTGAATCATATCTATGTCTTGATTTTCTTAGGAAAAATGCTTCGGTGCACGCACCGAAGCATCGATTTGAGCAAAGAACATGCGAAAAAATGTATTTTTTACGTGTGCTATGTTTAAATTCGTGAAAAGTTTGTGTTCTAATCAAAGCATTACCTTTTTTTTGTCATTAAAAACAAATAAGATGTACTTTTGGGTCATTTTGCCATTTGTGTCTCAATAGTTTAACTTTAGAAGCTTTGTGGTTCTACATCAATCGCTCTCTATCATAAAATTGCATATAGACTTTCACGTGTCTCATGTTGCCGAGCGCAGTTAGCTCGATTGGACAGAAGACATCTCAGAAAGCATCACCACCTAAGTTCAAATCTATATGTGATAAAATCCCTCGCAAAATTTTTTAAAAAATTATCTATATCTCATGACATGAGCCTCAATTAATAGAAAGCCTGTATTAGAATTCTAGAACGTTGATCGGAACTGGGCATTGATATTTTTCGCAAGTTTGAAATCTATACTGGAGCATACAGTCACATTACGGGTTCCACCACGATAATCTCAAAAAAAAATTATAATATTGAATAACTGTTATAATTATTAAAGTATACCAATATTGAATAAAATCAGCTAAAATTTATATTTAGTTTAAATGGTTATTCGATAAAGTGTTCGTCTTTAGTATGATTGTACTGGCCAATCCATAGCAGAGTCAGTCTTACCTTAGTAGCTTGGAAATTCTCTTGCTTTTCTTTTTTTTTTTGGGATGAAAAATTCTCTTGCTTTTATTGTTGGAAAGTATAGTTATCCGACCTGGGGTAAACGATCTTGCCATAGGAGAGGAGGCAGGCAATCTCCTTTTGTTTTTCTGAGATTATCCTATCCGAAATCGACTCTTTTCAAACGACTGTCATAATAGATAAAACATACAGGTGATACTATCTCATATTCCACCAACCGATGAGACTCATTCTTACCGTCCTATGATTCATCTCCCATGAAGTATAGGGGGAGCTTTGCTCCCCACATCTTTGTGGATGATGTCTGCGGGATTCGAAGCCGAGACCTCCGGGTCTTGTTCCAGAAGTCCCACCGATCGTCGTAAGCGCGTAGGCAGAGGTAGGCAACTTAAAACGCTTTCTTATAGGATAGTTCCTGCAAAAGAGCCCTCCCTAGTATTGAAAGTACTTATAATTTCAGTCTTTGATATTGAATTTCTATTTATCATTATAGTGATAAAAGTAGTTTTAGTCTTCTTACTAACACCTATACAACATTGCAAGTACATTGAAAAATTGCAGTGTATTTTACCCAAAGGGGATGCAGTTTCTCATTTGGACATATATGCATGCGTAGATAGCCTCATTTTTTTTTTTGATATTTGCCTTACCTATGTGGGACAGCTTATATGAATATTTTTCACAAAAAGTTGCACTTCAGTTCCGTAGCTTTTGTATTTCTTAACTTACGTCTAACCCTTCTCTCTATTTCAGGGGTTTAGAAATAACTGATGCACTGTAGTTGTAAATGGAAGTACAAAAGTGTAATAATCCAGGTTGAACATGTTCTGGACGACCAGGTTGGAGTTTCGTTCCACCTGAAAACTAGCAGGATGTACAGATTGGACCGGATTGGGCCTATTTATGCGAGTTTAATTAGTTCCATACCGTTTATGCCAGAGGAAGAGATAAATTAATTTATGTAGAGGCCCTTAATTTGTCATCTTTAAGCATATCCACTCTTTTCGGATTAGAAAAGGGACCCGGTCGTATGGTGCGGTCGGAATTTGGCGGTGCAGCTTTAGCAGGGTCTGGAACGGATCAAGGTGCGACAGAATTGCTAAACAAGGCATGACAAAAAGTGGCTACATGAACAACCAGAGGCAAGTCATGTTATCAATTTTAGGGCAACAGGAATCCCTATCCTATATTATTTGCGTAAATTACTGGTGATAATTGTCGTCATATCATAGTAGTATTTGCGAGTCATCAATGTGTGGTGCTATGAAGAAGATATTTCTACCATTTCACTTTGTAAAATTCAGTTATGATTCCATTACATAGATATATTTTGATAGACGAACTATTTATTTAGTCTCCTTTTCTGTCTCCCGTAGGAACTATAATTTTGACGCCATAATCATAGTTTTGATAGTGATGTCGTTTTCAGGGATATTAACAACTAATTTCTACAAAACGTGTGCTACTTTGCTTGATCATTCAAAAAACATCTGTTGTCACTCTTTCCATCAAGTTTCGTCGATATATGGTTCTTCTGTCAGCATAGCGAAGTCTGCATAACAAGTTTTAAATGACCCAGCCTTCCTTCTTTTACAGTCAGAATTGTAATTTCACTTATTAAAATCTTGGTAGAAGCTGAGCAAGGTAGCTCGACCGGATGGGAGCATCTCAGGAAGCGCCACCATCTGAATTTGAGACCTTATAGGGTGAAATCTTTCACAAATTAGAGGTTTCTATAGGGACGTGCGATCGTATTACGGGTTACACTAAGATAATCTTAAGAAAAAAAATTGGTAGAAATTAGAAAGCACCTTTTGTTTTTCCGAAGAATTAACATAACCATTACACAAAATAAGCTTGGCTGAAGGTTCATTCTCTATCTATAGGTGCAGAGACAATTGTAGCTACAGATAGAGAAGCCCAGGGCATAGCAGGGTGATGGCTGAAACACCCGGTCTAAACATTGCAGTTCGAGGTTCTGGTGAGATCTGCCCGGGCTTGGGCAAAATGGACCTTCGACTCCCGTTCCAATCTCAGAATCTCCATTGCAAGACAAAGTTACCAACAAAGTTTTTAAAACCGGACCGGAGTCTAGGGCATTGGTTCCGGGTTAACAGGCTGAGCAGGCGTTTCAACCGGATTTGTTGTATCTATATGATATAGAGACATAAATACCTTCTTAGTGCTAGATTTTAAAGTTTTGGTTGAACCTGATTTGTTGTATCTAAATGATATGGGACAAAAACATCTTCTTAGTACAGACTGGGCTCTAAAGAGCTTTAGTGGGCTTTTAAAGCCATGGTAAATTGACTAGCATGATGCTTGTATATGATTTTTGTCCAAAATGTGTGATGAGAAATATCAGGTTGGAACTTATTAGTGATCATGAACGACATGGACTCTTGAAATTCCTATCACATGATGATTCCTGATCGAGTCTGTACCAAAACGATATATTAAGTGTTCGAAGACGAAATGGGTTAAGAGGCATTAGCAAGCAATCACATAAACAAACACACGGTTTTTAACGTGAAAACCCTCGGCTAGAGTATAAGTAAAACTACAGGTCGTATGCGATCAGCGAAAATTTGTATCACTAAGAATTGAATAGAAATACAAACGTCCGAGCTCTATAGATAGCTCGGACTTATTCTCTCAGTCTCTCTAGTACAATAGAATCTAACCCCTCAACAGTTGACGAGAGAAGTATTTATAGACCCCGTCGAGCAGTTAGGGGGAGGAGATAAGTGTCGATCGTGGGAAACCGCATTACCCGGCCAACGCGCGACTAGGTTCACTACGTGCCGTCAGTTTTGGTCACTCTTGACCGAGTCTTCCGCGTGATATCCTTTGATGGGGCTTTGACTTTTGACTTGGTTACGTACATGATTTGGGACGTCGGCTTAGAAGACAAGCACCGATGACGTCTAGTTGCCACATGTCCTATCAGATCCGTGGCTACATCAATTTCTTATCTTCCTGCAATGAGCCTCTTACGCCATATTCAGACGGACGTGTAGGATCACCATCTGAGTGCCTAAAGTAGTATCGAGCAGGAAAGCGGCAGACTGGCCCATGCTAAACCACAACTTGTTTTGCCATATTCTTGAGTCGAGCTCGGGCTCATACTATTAGCACCGGTGTCAGATCTTCTCATCGATTCATCAGGCATATCCGGTGGTGATGATGACCGCTTTGGAAATGGTTCTGATAGCAAATTATGATCAGTTTTATTTTATAGGAACATACTATTTTAGGATCAGGATGAATATTAAGTCCCCTACCTATTACAACATCTGTATTCTGCATTTTCTGTAAATAACAAAGTTGTTCATTACAAAGCGGGAATCACACTTTCAGAAAGAGTTTTTGGAGCATATATTTTCTTTATTGGAAACATTATTGGCTTGATCAAACACCTGCTCGGTACACCAATCGCTGGATCTCTCAATCTGGCATTTATTTGGTGAAGCAAATGCACCAGCAGACTGGCAGCCAGGCAGCAATTCTATGTCTTTGTGGTACACAAGTAAAAATAAGGGATAAGCGGACCAAAAACAAAAGAAACTCGGATTTTAGGAGTCGAAGCACTAATAAGAATCTGCTGGTCTAGCTCTCTTGAGGCTAAAACTTTCCTCTTTCCTCATATCCTCTTTCCTCTTTCAACTGCATATTTTCAAGTCTCAAAACATATAGTTTGAAGCCAAATTATTTTTTAAACAATAAATAATTTATAAACCGGCTAAAACTTTGTAACCCCCAAGTCACATATTTAAAATTTTTTAAAAAAACTTTTGATGTCAAAATTATATAATACATCAAAATTTTATTTATTTAACATTAAAACATTTTCAAATAATCTCTAAAAGAATGCTCCGAAGAATATATCTACTATCTTACCCTAAACTCAAAAATTTTTAGGATCGTAATTTGCCAAAGTAAGCAGATCGACGCTTACTTTCAAGCCAATCTCGAACTTGTTAAGCGAAGAAGTGAGTGGTTTCTCTTCCTCAAGTATGCCCATATAAAGCCCCTAATGAAATAAACTGCTAATTGATAAGAGGCTAGCTCAGCGGCCGCAGTGTAAAATGTTGGAATTCATCAGATCAAATAAGTAGTACTACACTTTAAAAAAAAAAAAAAAAAAGCACTACACTTTTAATACAGCAATAGCACATACAAAATGTTGAGTGCGCCCAACACAAATAAAATGTGGTCCACGCGACAGACAGACACACACACACACACACACACACAAAGAAAACACAGTTATGATTCACTAAAAATGCAAGCCTGCAACTTGAAATCTCGGTTCACTAATATCACCATTTCTAATTCATACAAGAAACAAAATCCAAAATTGCTCCATACCTGACATATACGTAGTAGCACATAAGCACAAGAAGGCGGAAGTTCCAACTACATAAAAGAGCCCGCACACAACATAACTGTATTTCGACCAACTTACAGGTCTTCCAATCTGCCAATTCTAAGAGCATCATCACAACCTCTACTAGTAACTAATTTTGTACACGTCTATACAGCGAAGATGATAAATAAATAAGTGAATCTAAATGATTTACTGTTAGTGCTGCCGGCCGGGTGTTACTATGGTATAAGGTTATGAGGATTTCCGTTGTTTGTGTTTGACTCGTTTCATTATACATTGCCGTAGTCGCTGGCTTAGAGACTCCCCCTTGTCTGACTTGTCCCGTTTAGTTTTCTTCACCGTAAATACCCCAATTTTCTTCTCCTTAGGTTGAGGTGATGATTTCCTTCGTATTCTTCTAAGAGGCGTTGCAAACGCCCTCAATCTGGTCTGCTAATTAAGTTCAAGAAAAAAAAAATCAGCTCAGAGTGTAGGGCATTTAAGCAGGACAAACATTTTAAACATTTACTTGCAGATAAAGCAACCAAACATGTACCAAGTCAAAAGCTCCCCCACTTTAATAAGAAAGCCATAATAACCTAAAAGAAAAAATGCCCTAAAAGCCAATTATATTTGATATATTGGTGAACATATTTTGTAATAATCACATTTCGTTTACTTGATTATGGTTATTGTTTATTTATCGTATCGTCATGTTTATATGTATTTATAAATGTATGTGATAAACCCCATGAACAAAGGCAACAGAATAAATATCATAATAATTAGACCTAATGTCTTATAAACCTAAGTCCAGAATGTTCTTAGTCATAGATGCATTGAGTAGGGGCTCAATATCACCGTAAAGACTGATACATAGCTTACTTGCTCATATAATGAGAGTAGTAATCTCATTACTACGCGTGTAGTCGACAATATAACAAACGTGTAGGTGCTTATTAGATGAATGAGTTCACTAAACTGACTCGCTCGAATACTATCAATAGTCTGTCAATGGTAATTCTTCAGTGTGATAGTTTATGTCTTGATCATTAGACTTGAGGTTACCATAGTATCGTATGTGTAGATTTATGCTTTAATGTGTTTCCATGTATGACTTAGCTGTACAAGGGAATCATCTGGGATATAGAATAGCACATGAAGATAGATTAAAACCAATAAATAATCTGTCACCTCCTATAAGGAGGAGAACATCTTACGTGTCTTTAAATAGAACTAGCTCAGAAAATTTTTGGCCGAGGTATGATGTGAATTAAGAAATATTCATAATGCCACAACTGAGCTAATCTATTAAGACAGATACATATGATTGAGCGATATTAGAGTTTAACAGATATTCATACTTTAAGCTCATTCGGAATGTTAGAAAAGAACATAAGTATTATAGGACAAGAAAACTATTCACATAAAGGTTTTAGGTGATGAATATTGATATTCATACCACACGGGTAGTCTTGGCATATTGCTTAGACGTCAACCATGATCTGTGAATAAATATAATTAATTATTTGTTAATTAGATGAATTAACTATTTATTCACTATCGGCGTGGCACTGAATCTAATGGATCACACACAAATGAGATACGATCGCGAAAACCGAAATTGTATTCTGGAGAGGCTGCTTTTGCCTAACATTCAAAATGTTAGACCGAAGTTTGCAAAATACAAGAGGATGTTTTTTGCAAAATGGCAAAGAAGATTTTGTGTAATGCATGAAAACCTATAAATATGTACAGTAGCCTCGCTGCTGCTAAGAGGAGGAAAAAAAAGGCGCCGCATGGAGAAGAAGAAACCCTACCACCACTAGCACAGTGATCGTTCTTCTCCGCGTTCGAGCGTCTCCCCTCCACCACCTCCTCCGACCAGCGATAACGGCGAGCAAGTCATCCAGCAGGCTTTAGCACCGAGACTACGGCAAGCTGTTAAAGCTTTCGGCTGACTGCTCTACCGCCTAACCGACGACGCAGCATCATCTCGGCCAGCCAACAGTGAAGACGTCAAGCTCCGGCAGCTTCACAGTGCTTCACTGTCGTGTGCAATCGTTGCACAGCACCGTGCGCAGGAACCTCTGAAGACGGCGCTCGGATCGGCGAGTTGAGGAGACGACGGCGTCGGTGACAGGCAGCTGATCAAAGGTAGCACCAATACGAATCAGCGGCGAGGCTTGGACAGCGATCGCGTGCGGCTGGAGGAAGAAGAAGAACGTTATTTTGTTAACGGGACGAGATTGAATCCGATCCAAGGCCCAAGTCCGATTTAATTTGATTAAATCGAATTTCGATTTCGCGAGCGTCTCAGTGTGGACTAGCATTAGAGCCCGGGTATCTTCGCGGCTCAATTCATCAGAATCCGATGATCGTTTTGTAGCGTGTTCAACCCGCCAAGATATATCAATAAATTCCTACCGCGATTAAAAGTATGATAGGATCACGAAAAAATTAATTAGATTAATTTTATTATATCATGCTTATTTTACATGCGATGTATGTATTTCGATTATTATAGTATGCCAATGTGATCCTGTATTCGGATACACGGGGATTAACTTTAAAAATTTTAAATTCTCGCTGCGCATTTGATGTGCTTTTCAACCCCGAAAACCTAACATAACCAACAAACTAAAGATGAATAATCACTACATAAACTGAAACTACTAATGTTTTATGGGGAAAACCTGGTTTTTACGATTGGGGTTTCCCGTGCACTCTGCTGAGGATGACTCATCACTCCCTCCTAGAGAGGAGCATCTTCCCCAGCTCTCCCTATTTGAGCTTGAATAAGAACAGCATTCCTCATTTCCTATAATTGGTTTAGCCTGATAAAATAAAGAAATGATAAGAGTGCAGACATAAGAAATCAAGGGCATGCAGCCATTTTATGCATTTAACATAGAGAAATGTCAACAAGCATGTTAGTAACTGGTAAGAAAAGAAAAGAAAATTTTCCTTTGCTTTTCAGAGTAATGAAAGAAATGTTAAAAAGCATGCATCACCATTGTGACATATTGACCTAAGACAAACATGATATACTCTTCAATGCACGGACGAAACCATGGATCCAGTATTCCCATAGAGTATCGATTTTGGTGAACCGGATTAAGATCAGCTTGACCAGCTCCGACTAGGTCGATGTTTCAGACAATCTGATAAACCCGCGGTAAGGCCGGGAAAGTTAAGGTATTGGCAGGTACGGAAGAATTTCAGCAGGGATCTTAACTGATCTTGCCAATCTTTACTCCAATAAAAAAGAAATTGCGTAATTTGACTTCTTCATATTCTGTCCTCCTCCCTCTCTCTCACTCCTTTTCTCTCTATCTCTCTGCTATTTTTTTTTTTTTCAAAAGGGAACCTCTTCGTCTTATGCTTGTAAACGCGAGGAAGACGACGTGCAGGCCTTTTATCTTAAAAAAAGTCGTCGTGTCTTTGTTTTCATCTTGCTTCCTTTACTGTTCAACATTTTTTGGTGTTTTTTTCCTTCAGCTTTAGTCTAATACTGTGATATCACTGATACCCTCCAACACACACCCAAATAAATGGATGCACCACGGTCTGTGATATCATTGACCAAGTGATGCTTCTTTTCTTCTAGTTCTTTAAGCAATCTTTGGGCGATCTTCCAATACACCAAATGATACAACCTGTGAATCTCACCTACTCATCCTTCCGAGCCTTGAACCTAGCTCATCTCCACTATACTCGAAGCACGTGTAGCATTGGTGCAAGTGGCAGAGGACCTTTGTATCGCCCATCTTTCTATAAGCAAGTGAAAAATAAAGAAACCGCCAATTTAAAGATTTGTTCATCATGCATTAATTTGCACCTTATTCAAGTAACAAACTATCCTGTATATACAAACTTTATTTTTTCCAGATTATAACATAGACAGTTCAATCTGGCAGAATAATGTTAGATCAAAGGACAAAAGAAAAAATTCCACCTAATACATGCTATTTGAAATTGGAGACTTTCTATCTACAAAGTTATGTGTCCCATTTCAATGCCTACCCTATACATAATTATCCACCTTTATATCAACATTTTATCTAATCCCTGGGTGGTAAAAGTGCAACATACTGGAAATCCAACTCTAATGTTTCATAAAATTGACAATATTCTAGATGACTTCGAATTTGAACTCCACTAAAGAACAATACTTAAAAGCAGTCAGGAAAATAAAATTCAGCAGTGCAAACATGAAGTAACGATCATGCAGCAATATAATAAAAACTAAGTTAGCACAATACTTCAAGATACTTATCCTATACAACCTGCAAATGAGACTCTTCGCCACCATTTACAGCAGCTTCACCGATTGTAGTCTCTTGATCAAACAAGATATTCTGCAGCAATATAAACTTTAATATTACCACTTAAGAGAAGACATTTAGAATAGCAGAACTTACCACCTCATCTTCCACTGACATTTGAGCCACACTTTCAGACAACATCTCCACTACCGATTTTGTTGTTGGACCTATGATGTTAATCATTTAGTGATATAGATTGACCAGATAAACTGACTTAAGTCACTTTTTTGTGGTCTAAAGACTCAAGTCACTTTAAATCAGTGCTCTTTACCATTTGGAATGCTTGGAACTGATGAAGAACTTGAAGCTCCATTGCTTGTTGATGCTCGCAAACCAGTAATAATTTCATACAATAAACTCTATGATAAAAGAAAAAAAAACAATATAAACTAAAGATTGTAATCAACTAGTCCACGATTGAGGGCATGTTCAACAAAGGAAACAAGCTACAAAAAATTGGTAGTTATGAAACATAGATTAACTTGCACAAGGGCTAGGAAACCATGACAAAAAGACCAAGCATCACAAGATCATATCAATCAAAGGAAACAAGAATACTTACCTCATCCATACCAGTACCAACTTTCAGGTCACCAAGATCATAGTACTTCTCCAGCTTCATTGAAGATGTTGAAGAAATTTGAGGAGGCCGAAGGACGTTGTAAAAGAAGATTGAAACAGAATCATAATAGAACTGGGGCCTAGGAGAATTGTGATCACCATCAAATTTTATTATGTTTTTATCACCCTGCAGAAATAAAATATACATAATCAATTTAACCTGTATGTGATATCCAGTAAACCAACTACAGAAACTCAATAAAGCTACCAAGTATAACACAAGGTTTTCCGTGCCGTGCCGAGTCGAGTATCGGTAAATCCAAAATTGGGCACGTGCCGACCGTGCCGTGCCGATCTGTATAATTTATTATATTTAAAATATTAAAATTATTTAACTAATAATAAAGTAATAATTGATTGAAATAAAAAAAATTAAAATAAAATGTAAAGATTCTAATTACAAATCTAAAACAGATAGTATGAATTTATTTCGTGTCGGATTTCGATACATTAAATTCAAGACATGTCGAACTTGCCGATAATAAATATTATTTTTATATTTTTAATTATATATTATAATATATTTTTTTAATTTTTAAAAGGTATTTAATTTTTTTTTTTTAAATAAGAAATAGGGTCACACGCCCGAAGGTGTGTGACCGCGCGGCGCGCGACCGGCAGCGCTTTTAAAAAAAAAAAAAACAAAAGGTCGCCCGTACGCGGGCGACCAGCGTCTTCCTCCTTGCGTCGCGAGGAGGAAGACGCCCCCCCCCCCCCCCCCCAAAAAAAAAAAAAAAAGGAGATCGAGGGAGAGAGAGAGAGAGAGAGAGAGAGAGAAAGGGAGGGAGTGAGGGAGAGACAGAGAGAGGCGGGGGCCGGTGCCGGAACCGGCACGGAAAACCTTGGTATAACAAAGTAACCCAATTAATCACTTCGATTTAACTAAAGGACGCAAAGTTACCGCATATGACTTGTAGATTTTTTCACAATGGTGAGGCTGAATAAACACGTCTCTAGCAGCATGTCCAAATAATGCTGGAATAAAAGTCTTTGGTGCAAACTAAAGAAACTAATCCATGTTATTCACAACCAAAATGATTGAAGCTTTAAAAACAAAATTCATCAAAGAAGCAGCAAAAAAAGCAGGTTAGTGATTGGATAAATGCTAGGGATTTTCTAGCAAAGATTATAAAGAAGGAAAAAACAACTGATACCTCATGCAAAATCTGTGTAAAATAAAGAAACAATCTTCTATTATTGTTCCTTTTACTTCTCAAATTTGGACATCATTCCTCCACAGTTTCCATATTGGTACAAACATTCTTAGAAACAACATCTCATACATATATACATATTTATATTATGTGTGTGTATACGAGAGAGAGAGAGAGAGAGAGAGAGAGAGAGAGAGAGAGAGAAAGCTATAGAACTCCTGGAAACAAATAGGGTATATGTAACTGTATCATTTTTCATGCAAGATCATAAATTAATTAAAGGGCAAATGGTATTTTGTTGAACAAAATAGAAATGTAAGGGGAACTTCATTCATTTTACAGAAACTTCAGCGAGCTCGAATAAAATCTGTGACTTGCACAGGTAGAGATAATCTTAACTTATACACGTAAAAGGGAGATAGAGAGCTTTAGTTTAACAAACTAGCAACAGAAATGGAATTTCATTCAACTTAGAGATACTAAAAGCACAAGAATTAGGGCTGGTAAATCAGTCCGGACCGAACCAGACCGGACCGAAGACCAAATAAGGGAACATTTCAAGACCGAAAACAGGACCATAAATTGACCGGTCTAGTCCGACCCGGACTGCATAATATGTGGACCGGACCAGACCGATTTAGAACGGTTTGGAATTGTAATATTTAAAAATATATATATATATACATATACATATATATATATATATATATATATATATATATATATATATATATATATATCCTTGTCAAAAATTAAAAAATAATTTTTCTTTTTATGTTACAAAATAATAAGCTGGCTTATTCAATTAAATAGATAAACTAGAAAAAGAGTTATAATCGGTCCTGATCACGATCGTTTTTTTCGGTTCTGGACCGGACCTGACGGAACCGAATAAGAGTTAAAGTCCGGACCGTGGACTAGACCGAAATTGCATCGGTCCGGACCGGACCAAAACGACCGGCCCGGTCCGGTTTTTCGGTCCGGACCTATATATGACCATCCCTAACAAGAATAAAATCAGTGCCTCAATACTCAAAAGTAGCCAAGAAAAAAATCCATGCCTCAATACTCAACAGTAGGCAAGAATAAAATCAGCACCTCAATACCCATTAGTAGGCAACTTATGACAAGTAAGCTCCTCGAGACTTTTCATTTGCTTTTCTTTTATCACAAGGATCTTTTTGGGTACAATACCTACTGAAGTGCATAAGTAGCAACAAACACTTCAACTTTAATTTGTCAAAATGGATCATCCAAAGAACTACGAAGGAGAACTACGAAGGACAGAAAATAGCAACTTATCGTAGAGACATCATTCAACAAATAGTTATCTTACAGTCTTTCAAGTAGAAATTAATGCTTAGTCTTTAGTTTTTCTTCTTTCCTAGTCTTTAGTTTTTCTTCTTTCCTGTGTTCAACAACAAAGAAAACAATAGGACTGCAAATTTAAGCCCTTATACAAGTGAGAATGAAAACAGACCTGTACTGTATTTAGGTTCATAATGTCAAACTTAGCCTTCTTCTGAATAACACGGCGCATGTACTGAACAGCCATTTTGACCTGTCAAAACAAATTGTTTGTAAATAGTTGCCCAAAACCTTTAGCAGCCACAAGAGTTCAACAAACTGGTAATAAGCAACACATTTGTGTTAATATATCATCTCCCTCCTAACTAATAAAAAAAAAGAACAGATACAGAGAGTAGACTCTAAGAAGTAAGCAATCCTACAAAATGAGGGACTGATCAGATGCAAAATAATGATGGAATTTTACAAGTAGTCTTAACTAAGGTTTTAAATGGCGTTTCGTGCCGAGTTTCGGTAAATCTCAAACTCGAGACGTGCCGACTGTGCCGTGCCGATCCAAACTTTTTTTTAAAAAAAATATTTTATGTATTAAAAAGATAATAAATAAAAATATATTAAATTTGAAAAATTCAAAGAAAAAACATAATTTTAGAATTTTAAAAAAAAATCAAGATTGTGCGCGATCTAATTTTTAAAAAAAATGATATCTCTAAATTAGCTCCCTTTTTTTCAAACCCCATATTAGTCCGGCTAACTTTCAATCTTACATATCAGCCCATCTTCAAGTTTATCTTTACATCTCCCTAACAAAATTATTTTAGTTCGAATGAAAAATGTCCCTTTTATATATCATCATTTTGACGCCCTAAAATTTCTATTAGAAATATTTTTTGGAAAATTTTCATCATGAAAGATTTAGATCTTAATAAGATCTACAATTTTTATATTGAAAGTATTTCCAAAAAATGCTTCTAAATAGGTGTTTTGGAGCTCTGAGTGTTAATGGGTCGACCCACTAACCCGTTAGAATAAAAAATCCAAAAACTGTAAACGGGTCGCATATCCGCCACCCGTTTATAGTTATGTTCATCTTCATCAGGCAAGAAAGATGAACAGTAACTTCGCCCAAGGAAAAAAAAAAAAAAAAAAAGTGCCACCGGCTCGGTACCTGACCCGGTGCCGGAGTCCGGTGGCTCCGGCACGTGCCGCCCGGCATTTAAAGCCCCGGTCTTAATCTAGATTACTAGTCACTGGAGCAAATGAAATAATGGCATACAGTAAACTTCGGAAGCCGGATTTTGTAGACGTCTACGAGCTCCATCATGAGATCGAATAAGTTGGCAAAAGCACTGTCCAAAACCATGCCAGCAACAGAAGGATCTTCTGCTCCGTACAGAAGACTACAAGACAAAAGTCAAACATTACATGCGAAAGAATTTAAAGGTTTTGGCACATCAAGAAATTCATTAGAAAGTTAGAAAGGATAACAAGTTGATTAGGTACATGCATTTATCAGTTAACAGATTAGCTACATAATTGCTGAGAATTTTAAAAGAGCAAACAATAATCCAGACTGGAAAACTAATGCACTATAGAGGCTCCAAGTGAGTTGAAATTTTGAATTTGCTACTACGACTTCTTATATCAGAGTATAGCTTCTGAAAAGTTGAAACTACAATTAACCGCAGCTAAACATGTATTAAGATAACTTCAGACTGAAGCACATCTTTGAGACTCTTGCAAAAAAAAAAAATAAAAGATATTCCATTGCTAAAGTTATACTAGTAAACCAGTCAGACTAAAAGACCCAAAGTTGGTGGAAGCTGATGAAAGCTATATGCTAAATATATCCTAGTTACCTAATTAAAAACAATACAAAACATGCAAGTCATTAAGCTTCATTTAGTTTATAGTTTCAAAAAGAAAGAAAACTTCAACATAAAGAAAATGTTCAATTTCAAACATTAGGAGAGCATATTCCTATCCGCTTGCTTAGTAATAGGACCAGTTCAAAACAAGGATGGCTCGACCAGGGAAGACAACATAGAAGTTGAAGGAGAAAAAAAAAAAAGAAAAGAAGAATAACACTCAAGCAATAGACTACCTTGTTACAGCACCCATGATCGTCCCCAGAGGCCAATGCATGAAACTTGCTTGTTGCTACGCAGAAATGAAACGACCACCCGAAGATCATCTTTCTACAAGGTATACACCATTGACGATTGAAAAATAGACCTTAGCAAGCATGACCAAATTCCACGAAGTCAAAAAGATCATATACCTCATGCCAACCAAGGCTAACATAATCACCGCCAGATAGACCCGAGCCAGAAAAATCAAGAGTGAAGACTGTAATATTTGAAGGAAGAAGAATTACGGCTGCCTCATTTGCATCTGCTCTGCATCCACTGCATGTATTAATAGATAGAAGGCAGATTAGGGAGAAAAAATATGTCCATGACAGGAAGCTACAAAATATAACAAAGAATTGCAGGCACAAAAGGAACATAGGGATGCTTAGAAATGAGTCTTCGACCTATTCCCATGGCAGTAAATGACACATGGAGAGCAGTATCTTCTGGTAGAGAATGAGGCACATAGTGACTGCATTGCAATGTATGACCTCTTGTATTTGTAAGCTGTAATATAAGAAAGAATATCATACTAAGTCAGCTGATGCTGTAACAAGATCTCATAGCACCAACCTAAATTAACATCTAACTTAAATGAGAAACTAAACCTCAAGAACTGGTATCCATACTTGCCTCCAGATCTTGCCGTTTGTATTTTCTGCCTGCAAGAGTGAATTCTGGTTCCCATAAATACTGGTCCGGATTGTACTCTGCCCTGTAAATTATCAAATCAACTGGTGTAGAATCTTTGATAATGGACATCAAAATTTCTAAAGAATAACTTATAGTGAAATTAATCATATCAAAGCAGAACAGCTAACTAAATTTCATATAAAGAAGTTTATTATTGAACTTTCAACTTTCCATTACAAAAGTTAGAAGCAAGACCTTAAATATAAGGATCTTATTAGTTAGGCCTCTGGAGGCTATGTTTTAATAAAATACTACGTTTCAAAGCATTCACATAACCAAGCCGACCTAGTAGGATTAGGTCTTATTTTCTTGCTGGATTTTATCTTTTATTGTTCAATCAGCTAGTACATTCCCAGATTAATCAGTCAGAAAAGGAAAGTATACTAGATTGTAAGAAACAACGTCTGAAATTATATTCAAGATGATGGACTGCTACCACATTTGCATTTACAAGCTAGATCCTCAAGTGAAAAGATAACTTCCAATCAAAGCTCCAATATTTGGGACAGGCTATGAGAGAATTAGGAACACGATCGTGTACATCAGCGGAATCGGCTGAATTAGATCGATGGATTGATCCAAATTACTTTAAGAAAATATGAAAAAAAAAAAAAAAGATAAAATTTGAAATAAAAGTAACGAAGCATAGTTAAAATAACATTATGGCTTAGAGAAGTCAAAAGCAAACAAAGTTTTCATGTGTTATTAAAACTAGTCATAATCTCATATTGATTAAATCCAGACTATGTCCAACCCTAATTCTATTACAAATTATTCTATTCTTAACTCAATACATGTATTTATAGCAGTTTCAAAATAAAACCATATTAACTAACTTCATATCAACCTTCATAAAAAATAGAATTTTATGTTAATCCTTATTTTATAAAGTAGTTTCCAATGCAACAAACTCTAACAGAAGCCCTTAGGGGGCTGCCACGAATGAAGATCATATGCACCAGGTTCTCAAACTATTATGTTGAAAGTTTTTCAAAAAATATATATAGATATTTTTTTTAAGGTATCGGTGCATGGGGTGATGCACAGAATCCGATGCAGAGGATCCTCATCCGGTTGCCACACCCAATGTTAGCACTATAAGCGAACCCACCGTAAATGACAATGTTGTCCCCGCCGTTGATCGTGCTGTGGTAATAGCATCTCCCCCCCCCCCCAAAAAAAAACAAAAAAAACAAAAATTCTCTACTTCGTCGTTCTCTTCCTCAACGCATCCTTTGGTTCCTCCCACATTATCTAGTTTTGGTGTTTCTTTACGATCGGTCAATCCGACCAACTTTAGCCAGAGAATGGAAGATTTTGGCCAATTTGATGGAAATGCAGAGGTTGACTTTCCAGCATCAACTCAGGAGAGGCTGATTCCAACCCAAATCGGATTCAATTTAGCTTCCAACAGGAGAAAAGAAAATTCATCCACAACCAATATGAAAATCAGTAAGGAAGCACAAATATCCTACCGAGATACAATAGCTTTCGTTAATGCATTCGCCTAGTCAAAGCACAAGATCGATAAATGTGCATGAAGCCATTGTTGCACCTGTAGAAACCCATGATGAGACAATTCGCCCGAGTGATCAATCACCTTGGGTCTCCAAATTTAGAAACTCTACTTTAGCAAAGATCACCAAGTATGCATTTAACAAGTTTTTCTTATGATATCATTTTGTGTCAGAAACTTCTGAAACCTATCCTTCTTTCATTCCTCGCAATGACTACATCTACTGAGTGAGATGTCAGTGTCTTTTTAGATAATTGAATAATGTGAAGGTGCATTGTGAGCTCCAAACACAGGAAAGTGTAATCACAATAAATATAACGAACATCAGTGGTAAGTGCGTGCCGTAAATCTTGTGAAAGTCTGATGCTTGCTAAGTGCTGAATATTAAAGCTTTCTAATTACCTTACCCACATTTGAATTTTCCATGGGACACATACATGCGATCATATGCATCATGATATTCACTTGTTTTGTTTTCAAAGTCAATTTGCTATGTAAATATGGTTCAACTCTTGAGAACCTCTAAAAGAAACACCTAGCCCAAAAGTTCTACATGGAAATAATAAGATAATAAATGATGGCAAAGATATTCTCACTAATATGTCAAAAGAAAGTAGCAAACAACATCCACGAAACAAAGCTAGAAGCTAAATAACAGGCCTACAAGTATATATAACATAGCAGCTCCCAAAAGGAACAAACACTTTATGCTGTAACATCTAAAAAAACATTCAATCTAGAGGCATAAATCGAGAATCGTATGTGATTGGTATATGTACCGTGGGGGACGAATTACAAAGTTGATGAATTGGTCAATCATTTCTTCTTTTAACCTCCTTTGGAAAGCTCGCTAGGAATACACAACTCAAAGATACCAAGGGTCGCATACGATTCTGAATCACCTCAATCTAAACCATTTCCAGGTCCTTTCAAGTATAAACAAAATATGCCTGAAATTCCAGCACCAAATAACCTAAACTACATTCTTTGAATTTCCTGAATAGCAGATCAAACACGAGGCAGCTTCAACTCGACCAAATCAAAGATCTAAACATCAATAGCTCCAAGATCTTCGAAGAATATCAAAGCAAGTACGAGATTGGCGATTTGAATCTCCTTGAAACGCAGAGACCTCACGAATCCGAATATGAAACCAAATTGCTTCCTAATCGGCCAGTTTCCGGCGATTCTAAGCTCGAAACAATATCAATTGAAGGGTCCTCACTTCCAGCTTCAAACCCGCGCCGTTGCAGATTATTCTAAGGAATTAAACCTCGAAACGGAGAGAATTCGCTTAATGGAGCCCTAGAAAGCGAGAAACCAGGAATTCCAAAGCATTCAACCTTTAATGGGCACAAATAATGAATCAGACACACAGAGAGAGAGAGAGAGAGAGAGAGAGAGAGAGAGAGAGAGAGAGAGAGAGAGATTCGTGAGTTCTTTAATGGCGGGGGATTTGAGAGCGCTGAGGGGAAGAAAGCAAGATTTTAATATGTGTACCATACAATTAACGATAAAGAGAACTTTTGATTTAATTTGATTAAATGATAACTATTTTTTCTCGGTTGTTACGATGTCCGATTATTTGACCGTATCATCACTCAAGAAAATATTAGAAAGACATTGACACACTAGTGCACCTACTAACGGAAACTTTTTTTTTTTTTTTTTTTACTTTCAAAAAAAATATTTCTTATTCACAAGTCATATAAAAATAAATTCTAAAATTCAACTCCAATATATTTGGTATTTAATTCTTGTAATTAAAAATGCTATTTTTTAAGCGTGGTTATACCGTACATTAGAAAGAGACTTGAATTTTTTGTAGATTAAAATTTTTCTAAAATTAAAAAATAATTATTTACGGATCTGAAATCGGATCGCTACTCTAAATAACGGCTTTTGTCGGCATGATAGGGCATGAATATGTGCTCGACTGTATACTATCATATCGGCTGAAAGTCGTTATTTAAAATAGCAACAATAAAATCAACATTCAAAATGATAATATCCTAAATGGCAACCATCCGCGCTGACTTATAAAAGTTTGCGCGCAGGAGTATTCATAATTTTAAATTTCAAATTTCAAAACTTAACACAAATCGAAACAAATGAATGCACTTTTTTTTAAATTTAATTCTTAAAAAAATATAATTTTAAATGTAGAATTTGGAGGTGGTAATTAAATTCCATCTGCAGAATCATTATAAAATTTTGTATATACCATAATAGCTTTTTAGTTTACCAATTACCATTTTCTGAAAAGAAAAACTGGCTGCTATTCATAGACGTTTCCGACAACGTTGACATAATCTAAACTTCACATGCTGCATTACAACATAGTGCATATACTGTATATTAGACTGTATTTATATACGATATATGTTATACGAAATTTTGGAATAATATAAAAAAAAAATCATACTTTTCAAAATTAATACAAATTAGCTTCTATTTTTTGACAATACTTATTAAATCAATTTTAGAAAAAGAAAAAAAAACACACACACACACACACATATATATATTAAAAGTACTTTTGAAAAAAAAATGAATACTAAAAATAAATTTGGACGTGCCTTACAATTTTATATCAAAATTTTTCAAAAAAAACTGTCTCTAAATAGGTACTTCAACCGCTCCGAAATCTTTACTATATGAGCCTAAAATATCTATTTTGAATATTTAAAAAAAAATATATACAAAATGCTAGAGCATCAAGATCTATTTTTTTCGTGGCTTTTAATTATTCACCCGTAGCTTTACTTAAATCACATTGCTTTTGTTTTTTGGGACCATATTCAATATAACTTTCAGACAACGAAATTTTGTTTTCTTTTTAATAGTGATGTAAGAAATAAAACTCATTATGTAAAAATAATATGGATCACCAAACTTCACAATAAAATAAATACTATTATTTATAATCATTTTGATCCTAAAAAATTTAGAATTGACGTGACTCTATATTATTTGAAAAAAAATATATACTTTTTACATTTTAATAATTTGAAAACAATTACTTCATACTTTTAAAATTTGAAACGATCATTTTTTAACTATAAATAATTAAAATAAAATATAGACTGATTTAAATAATATTATATTAGCTTTGAATTCTTTAGAATTAAAATGATCCTAATATAATTTCCACGTTATCTATTTGTTGATTTATGTGTATATCATTGGTTCAATTCGGTGTAGCGTGTTTGAGTATCGTAGCAGATTCGCTAGTCGGAGGAAAATAATCTCGAACGGGCTGAGGTGGCTCAATTAGGGTGGAAGTTGGGCTGGATTCCACCCGAAATGGACAGCGATTCATGGAAGATTCCGTAATCTACCTGTAATTATTTTTAAAGGACGTAAATATCCTTCTTCATATCGATGTATTTACGTGACTGCCATTAGGCCTGTAACCTGTTAGCCCTGGTTTGGTGGGGCAAAGCAGCTTTGATGAATAGGGATGGCAATTGAACCCGAATTCGAGGCGATCCAATCCGATCCGAGGTAAAAAAATTCGAATCCCATCCGAGAAAAAATTATCCTAATTCGAACCTGAATTTTAAAACCCGAACCCGAGTCAGGTTCGGGTCGGATTCGGGTTGGCCTGAAATCCGACCCGAATCTGACCCGACCGATATGTATATATATATATATATATATATATATATATATATATATATACTTATTTATTTATTTATTTATATATAATATATAAATACAATATATTTAAAATATACATTTTTATGAATATTTTTGTTTTCCTTTTATTTAAAATATTTTCTTATTTTTATAAATAAGAAATATATTTTTTAATAATAAAAATTATAACATGAAGTACTCTTAAATAGACTAAAGATCCCTACACTATCTACCTATAGATGATATGGGATAATTTCTTAACTCAACTCTTAGTGGGCTAAGCCCACTAAGTATTGAAAATTAGATAATTATTCCATATCATATATGGATTAAATAGTGTAGATTGTTTAGTCTATATAAGAATCTTTTATATTATAATTTTAATTATTAAAAAATATTTTCTAATTTGTATAAATAAATATACATATATATAAATATCTAAACTCGAATCTGAACTCTAATCCGATACGAGTTAAACAAATCCGAATCCGACCCGAGAAAATATAACCGAATCCGAACCCGAATTTTAAAACCCGAACCCGACCCGAACGAATTCGGGTTGGCTGAAATCCGACCCGACCCGACCTGTTGCCATTCCTATTGATGAATCGTTACATTGAAAGACTTGAAATTTTCAATAATGAAATATGTACCGATATTATTGTAAATTACAATATTTTATAGGTTATTAATTGGGCCCTTGTATAAGGTTGAATCTCTTATTTTAATTAAAAATTATTAATATTGGGTCCCAACGTTTTTAATAGCTCAGCTAGCGTTAATGCATACTCCTACTGTAGTTAGCTGTTAATGTTGATAGTGTTTGGTTAGCTGTAATTACAGTTCTACTGCAGCAATTGAAAAACAAGATTTGAATTGCTGCGTTTGATTTGCCGCAGTTGATGGAGCCCACACTTAAAACGCTGCAATTGAGGAATAAAATACCGCAGTTGGGACTGCGGACGGAAACCCCGTATTTGGAACTCTGCGTTTTTTAGTAAGGGCATGATCTCGCGGTTGCTCTGGTCACTCGCGTCCTCTCTGTCTTCATCCTCCTATTGAGCTTTCTCTCTCATTTGAGCTGCTCTCTCCGTCCTCTCTCGCCTCATCCCCCCGTCCTGGTGAGCTTCTCTGTCATACCATTTTCATCCACCTCCATTCTCTCACGTACCATCACGGTGCTTCTACTTCTGCTTGAAGAACCCTAGATCTATCTGCTCCGCCGTCGCTGGATGAATTTGATCCGCGATGCCACAACAGATGTTCAGCAAGCGCGAGCTCTCGATTGATGGCGCCGAATGGAGTTGAAGGAAGACGACTTCGCTGATTCTTCTTCCCACCCAAGCATTTACAACGTTAAAGAGGAATAGCTCGCTGCAATTCCTTAATTTATTTTTTAATTTTTATTTATTTTTGGGTGAATTTTGGTAGCCATTTTGCTCAGTGTTACAAGTTTATCCTAAAAGTAATGTATGTAGGGCTGAAAACGAGCCGAGCTGCTCACGAGTAGTTCGGGCTCGAATTTGTTTAAACTCTGCTCAAACTCGATTATTATCGAGTTCGAGTCGAGTTCGATTATTATCGAGTTCGTTTAAGCTCTGCTCAAGCTCGATTATTATGGGTATGGTCAGTTTGCATGTTGTTTGGGGTTTGAGCTCCTATTATTGTAACTATCAAAATTCCCTATCTGTTGTGAATTAGCCGAATGGAGAAACGTAAATTTCAAGTGCTAGTTGTATTTGTTTGTCATATGTTAGCACTTGTGAATATTCCAATATATAATATGCATAAACTTAAAATAAATAATTTATGGTAGTATTGATTAAGGTTGTTGAATAATACATTTGAAATTTTAAATATGCATAATTACAATTTTTTAACAATATTATATTTTTAAAATTTAAATTATAGTTAAATTAGTTATATAGTGTTGAGGTGGTAAGTTTACCATGGATAATTAAATTTATCTAATTACGTCAAACCAAACAGCAACCTTCCAACTGCAGTAGTTTGAACTGTTTCTAACCAGACAGACTTACTGCATTACGAAAATAGAAAATTACAATTCCGGCACTTCTAACTGCTGCATTTGAAACTTTGATTTTTAACTGCATCAAACCAAACGGCCCGTAATGAAGATATAATTTATATGTGGTTCAACTTAAAACGCATCCTACGTTCATATGAGCAAATAAATTTGGAAAATTTGCTATCAGCCCTCCTATATAAATGTTTATTTCTAATCAGCTCCAGCAAAAAATTCTTACAATTCAATCCTCCGATTACTATTTTGAACTTTTATGGACGAAAATATTTCTAGAATATTCCACTGCAACACTTTTTTAACTTTTAAAGAAACCCGAAAATCCGGACGGAAGGTAAAGACAAACCCTTCTAAATGGATTGATATATATAGTTAATTACATCAAAATGCTATGACCGAAGTGAAGAAAATGATATTGGGTCAAGACGTATTAGACATTTAAAAAATTGTATAATGAATGTAACGAATCAGAGAAATAAAATGTATTAAAATAACGAACTTACTTTGCAGGAAAGTCTGCAGCGGTGTTCGCTTCATGAAGAATATGATGAACTCTAGAACCAGTTGCAGTCAATAATTTTTTTTTGCTGCGGATGAGTCATAGAAGATATCCCACTAAACATCTTGTAAGTGCAACCAATTAATTAGAATTTCATAATCTGTTTTCACTTCCAAAGTAAGGCACTTTCACTCAACACACTTTTGCAGGACTATGATCAAACTTCGCAGCTCAGCTTCGGCTATAGACATATTTGGCAAAAGAGAACTAAAAGCAAATAGCATATGCTCACCACTATCGCCTACAAGTCCCGCTATACCCGTCCGTCTCTTATGGCAACTCGCGTCCACATTTAATTTGAAATAATTAGGAAGGGGAGGTCTCCATTTAACTATTGTTGGTGTTCTCTTCAAAGCTAGCTTAAACTTCAGGTGTTATCCTGCAAGGAATGCATCAATACCTTTGATCTTTTGCTTCTTCAAAACTGAACCATTTGTAATATCATGTAAAATATCCCAAAATATGAAGGTAGAAGAATCCCACTGCAACGCTCAATGTTAGTTTTAGATACTATTTTTAATACTCGAAAATAAATATTTAGAAGTATTTTATTTATTTTTTTTGAAAAACTTTCAATATAAAAATTGTAAATCTTATCGAGATCTAGAACTTTGATTTTGAAAGTTTTTTTTCAAGAATTCTTGTAAATAATTATTTTAGATGTTAAAATAGTGACCAAAATTGATTTTTAAGCGCTATTTTTAACACCATAAAATAAATATTTAGAATTATTTTTGAAAAAAAAAAAAATTCAATATTAAAGTTGTAGATTTTAGAAGGATCTAGAACTTTCATGTTATTACTTTTTGTGTGTTGAAGAGAGCAGTGAAACTAGGGTTAAAATTGAGATTGTGTAAAGCGTGAGGGGTTTTTTTGTAGGGTGACTTTGCCCTGGGGCTGATTAGTAAGAACGAAAGTTTGGAGAGTTATCGGCAAGAACACAAGTTTGAGGAAGGCTATTTTCTTAATAAATATTCTAAATGTCAGGTGGCAAGGCGCCGCATTCGCCAATCTGATAGGATGCCAGCTTGGACCGATTGCCAAATTTTAGTGAGATCACTGGCTGCTTGGTTGATCTAAGGGAGCATGCCATTATGAGATGGTATGGGTTGTTCAATGTGGGCTTTGCAGGCCATATGTGGGGGCCATCCAACATCGGTTTCTTTTTACAGAAAATTGCATTGTACTCTCTACATTAAGGTGTTGTTTGGTTGGGTGCAGTTGAAAATCGGAGTTACAAATGTAGCAGTTTGAAGTGCTGGGAGTTGTATTTTCTGTTGTTGGTAATGCAGTGGGTCTGTTTGGTTTGATGCAGTTCGAATTACTGCAGTTCAAAAAAATCTGTTTGGTGTGATGCAGTTGAGCAATGCAGTTCCAAATTCTGTGTTTGGTTTGATGCAGTTGAGCGGATATGGTAACTCGTGGTACAGTTACCTCCACTTTTTTTTCTTTTTTCTTTTTCTTTTATAATTTTTGTTTATGAAATATGATAAACTTGTAATTGTAATGTTGTAGGACAAATAAAATATGTATTAAAAAAATATTATACTCCTAGTTAAGTATTATTGTTATTTTTATTTTTTTCTGGGATGACAAATTTTTAATAGAATTTTTAGTTAAGTGTTATTGTCGGCAACTATTTTTCTGAATTTTAGTTGGTTTTATGCTATGTCGAAAACTATTAAATATACTATATATATTTAATACATTTCAAATATTTCGAAATTCCTATTTAAGTCTTATTATTATTTTTTTATTTTTTATTTTTTATTTTATTTTTATTGGGTTGAATTGGTTTATATAATTATGAAAGCAGCTATAATATGATACATATCAAAATATTAAAATTACTAGAATAGTAATAAATATATCTGAAATAGTCTAAACATTAATGAACATATTAACAACTTTATTAGCGAAAAAGATATTTGACAGAGTTATTTACAGTTGAACTAATGACGTACGTATATTATGAAATATACATGATTCATACAAATCTATTCACAAATTAATGTTAAATGAAAAAAAATACAATGTGGCTTTTGGTCTTCAGCTATTTCACACACGACGGCGACCGTGCTTTAACACAAATCTGTGTTGCCCCATCCAGTATGCCGCATGCGACGAGTACCTTGATTAGGTTGCCAACTTTGCTCTCAGTTGTCCGAGATTGAAATGATTCATCGAAAGTACTTATGTATCACTTGCATGTAGTTTACTTATAGGTATCTTATAGTATTGCGCCAAGTATCTAGACGACACCGAAGCCTAGACCATCTATTAGACAGCACCGATTCCATTTTCGGAATCGACCCCTGTCCGATAAATAGTCGGCACGAATGTTCTATCAAAATACTGGCATAATACGAAAATACCTAAAAAAACCACCTAAAAACTGATATATAATAAATAAGTTGCAAAATCTCAAACTACTCAAAAAACAGAATTGCACATTGTTGGTTTGCTTAGGCCATCTAACATCCCATCACTACATAAGCAACCTCCCAGCACTGCTATTTTAAACAACATCCCAGCACTTCGCAACAACACACACTCAGCACCATATCACAGCTCCTAAATACTGCATTTTCATAATAATAAGTTCCCAAAACTGCACAAACTACACATCCCAGCAACTGCAGAAAGCTCGGCTATCAACTCACCAATGCACACGCACAGCACTGCAATATATATAACTCACAACAGCACAAGCAGCACCATACAACTACATCCCATAGCAGCAGTTCCAGAACATCAACCCAACCCTGCATGAACCCTTCATTCCAGCAAAGCAACAACCTGCAAATACTGCATAGCAGGTCCAGAACATCAACCCAACAGCAGTTCCAGAACATCATCCCAAGTACTGCATAGCACAAACCAGAAAATAGATGAACATCCTGCAGTACTGCAAATCTGTTGCTGAGGTTTGCAACCACTAACACCAAACACATCTTCTCAAATTATTACTGCATTACCAATACCCAAGCAAACCAGCAAATGTATTGCAAAATCAAGACACAACCAAACTCACAAAAGCACAGCCTGCAGTACCAAGACCCAAGCAAACCAGCACATGCACTGCCTGCAGCAACATTGTCTTGACAAAAAATACACATCAACATAAGTACTTTCTCAAGGTATAGTTGGACATCATCATAGAGCAATTTATTATGGGAACCTGCATACACCAACAATGTCAAAAGGTCATATGTCAATACTTGAACAATATTACACCCATTCCAGAACATAGTTTAATTCAGCACCTGGCAGCAACACTTGAATTGCAGCACCCATACTTGAACATGCAGCACCCATTCCAGAACATAGTTGAACAATACCAACAATACTTGAACATGCAGCAACACTTGACATACCAAAACAGCTCAACCACCAAATAACATAAACTTATCAACCAGGAAAGAAAAAACTGCCATAACATATGCTGCACCCACTCTAGAAATTCCAGAACACTCAGCACATACAACACACATTTCAGAAAATAGGTAACATGTAGCACCCGAAAATCATGAACTCCATTGCTCTCAGTTGTCCACAGAAAAATACAAATATTTAAACATTGTCATCGAAAATACTTATGTGTCACTTGCATGCACACATGAGATATTTGAAGTTCTCGGTACTATAAAGCATTACGCCTAGTATTTTGACGGCATATATACCTATCCAACCTATTAGGCGGCACAGATTCCTATATAAGTCATATGAAATATTAGAATCGGTCGCTAGCCCAACAAGCAGATGGCACGAATACCTATCATAATACTGGCATAATACTCTAACATTACTATTATATCATCACATAATACTGGCATAATGTTTGGTAAGCTGCAGTATTGGGGCCCGCATGAAAAAACACTGCAGTTGACATACAGCACCCATTTCAGAAGTCTATAGAGGTACTTTCTCAAAGTAGTCAAGGCAAAGTGCATGCATCGACATAAGTACTTTCTCGAAGTAAATTTTTGGACGCCATCATAGAGCTTTTTTAGAATTTATATCCTGCATGAGGTAAACAGATAAACAATAATGACCATGAGTTTAACAAAAACACACAATGTTACATGCATACCATCTATGACTTCACAAGTTCAAGCAACAATATAATATAACCACCAAATATTCTCACATACATTCTCCGAAAATACCAACACAAGGCAAAGTTTGAAGTCTCTAGCATACACCAACCATGTCAAAAAGTCATATGTCAATACTTGAACAATATTACAGCTCACAAATCACACTGATCAGCAAAATCTACCAAATGCACACATAGCTTCCACATGTTCAGTTCTGGGACTGCACCTTCCAGCATAACTTCATGTTAAAAAATCACCTGTTAAATCTACCACAACTGTCAGCAGCAGTATAAACCCAAGCAACCCAGCAAATCCACATTTGTTTGGTTTGCTTGGTGCTAATGCCCCGCATCACTACCACCACTGCAGTCCCAGTAATATACAAATGATAGATACGGATATAATAAGATATAATTTCAAGCGAATAATTTGATCCTTGTAACTTAGGATCAAATTATTTAGTTTTTCTAACTCCTTGAGATGTACCTCCTCATCTTCCTTACGCATGTTTGAAATCATATAAGATATATAATTGTCCAAACTTCTTCTCTTGTTTCAAATTTCTTGAAACATGCACACGTAAAACCATACACTTGGCTATGACATTCATGCCATGTGGGGTAAATCCCCGGTCTTCTTCCACGGAAAACTACGTAAAATGGCATCTTTCTCAAACCTGGTGACAACATTGATCCAGTTAATATTCAAATATGAAAAGACAATAAGGAATGTTGCATTCCTCTTGCAATAGAAGGTAACAACTATATTACATACGAACACCAACGCACTAATATATAAATAACATAGTTTGTTGCGCAAATATGTTGCTGAGGCTTACAAAATAGGGCCAGAAGCCTCATGGCACATAGTTCCATCATATTATCAAACAACCAAGTTATCCAAGACCTTGAAAAAAATCAACCAACCAAATCTCCCTACATTGTCTATTCCTCGAAAGAAAAGATCTTGCAGCGATATTGTTTTCGAGCATATAATCATATGCGCGAAGCAACTCACGCAAATCATATTGTCCTTCGAAATCCATCACAGCTGCATATAGATTATCACCAAATGCGTTGTAGTTGTCGTGTCTAAGAGCCTCATACGTTGTCAATTTTTGACCCAAACAGAGCAAACGCATCAGCTATGATATCATCGCCATCACGGCCCCTTTTACGTCCACTGCTTTTGCTAGAAGATAGGCCCCCTGAGCACTTGGAGATGGGTTGAATTGGACATTAGGACAACTAACAAAGAAATTAGCATTGGATTGAGAATTGGCATCATTCATCTCAACTTCAACTCCCATATTGACGCATGGTGGTGGTTCCATGCTGATTCCAATGTCGTTGTTGAAGTCGTTCATATTAGATGCATATACACCCGTTGGTTGGTCATTCCCACATATCGTTCCCAACTCATCATAAAACTCGATAGGCTTGTTAAGGAATGGCTCATCCTTTGGGTTGGCCTGAAATTTACACACGATATATTTTCACAAGTATCTTACATGCTTTAATACGAAGTACAAATCTAACATATGTTGTATACCTGAATGTATGCTTGATATTCCTCTTCTCCCAATATTATCATTTTTCTATCCTCATCCCAGCCAGCGCCGCTCAACTCCTTTAATTTCTTGATGGTTAGCCAACGACCTCTTAAAGTCCGCAAGTGGTTGATAACATTTGCGGTTTCTACGTGAATCGGCGCAAATTTATCATTTACGGCTCTAGCACATGCTGTGTACGCACTCTGCTTAAAGCCTTTGTCAACTTTTTGCCCTAAAGCTACCTGTTCCACCATGAAATGGATGAAGAACTGGCTCATGGGCTTTGTCCACCTAAGCGACTTGGCGCCTTGCCTTGAGGTTTGTGGGTGGGTCTCATCCATCTTTAAAAAATAATAACAATAATGACTAATATTGTAAATAGATCATAAGGTGCCTATGATTCAGATAAAAGTAGAATTGTCAACCAAATACAATAGTAAATGTTACGATTGTTACAAATATCAAATACACTAAATCCCCAGATACACATCTAGACATCAAAACAAAACACAATCATTGCCTATTGGACCACATATCAGTAGCAATACGATCACGTAACGCGCTCCACTCCCTCGCCTCATCCCTTGCATCCCTACTCAAAGACGATTGAGTGTCATCTGTCGCTTCCCATTCCTCAACAGTAGGGATCAAAGAATCTCCACCGCTAGTAACAATGTAGTTGTGAAGCACACAACAAGCAAGCACAACATCAACTTGAGTTTGGTAGGGATGATATGGCTTGGAAATCAACATTTTAAATCTATTCTTTAGGGCACCAAACGCACGCTCAATTGTGCTCCGCAATGATGAATGCCTGTGATTGAATAACTCCTTCGCATTTGAAGGAGAATGATCAGAAAACTCCTTCAAATGGTATCTCACACCTCGATAAGGGGATATGAATCCCGATCGTGTTGAGTATCCAGCATCAACGAGGTAGTACTTACCTAAAACACAACATTGTGTATCAGATATCGTTTATTTTTAACTTTTTAATTATATTTGCAAGACTAGTACTATTATACCTGCTGGTACCCTTAACCCATTCTCTCTCTCTATGGCGTCACGTAGCACCAAGGCATCATGGGCAGACCCCTCCCATCCAGCAAGGACAAAAGTAAACCTCAAATCAAAATCTACGGCCGCTAAGACGTTCTGTGTTGGTATACCCTTACGACTGCGGAATCGTGCCACTATACTGGCAGGTACAGAGACGGGAATATGGGTGCCATCGATGGCTCCAATACAATCCTACGTAAACCATTTATCTAATAAGAGGACTTGCTATATTTAAAAAAAATAAAAGATAGAGTGAGTAAAATAGAAGCAACACACCTTAAAGTAGGGCATGTATCTAGAACTTGATGTGATCATATGGTGGGTATTGTTGTTTGGTGGCACAAATTCAGGACGGAGTTTTCCGAGAGCCCATATGATATGTTTGAAGTACCGACTTACTGTCTCCCCAGAACGAATAAATGAAAACCCAATTGTCCTATTTCGTTGGTGGTGTCCAACGGTGTGCAAAAACATTGACAACTGCTCTTCAACGGTAAGATGGATCGTATCCCACATAAGCTTTCTACTTTTAAGTAAGTTACATAACCGAAAAAATGGTTCCTTCTTCATTCGTAACATGTGCAAACAATATCTGTCGTCGGAATTATAAAGCCGGCTCAACATTATGTTTCGTTCTCCCATTCTAGTTAAGTGATTATATGGTGTAGGTATGTTGCGTCTACCTCTATACCTAATGACCAACATAAGCAATGACTGGACTGCGAGCAAAACTGTGACAACAACGGCTTTTCTTCTCTTTTCATTTTGATTCTCCATCGCATCCATTTTCCTAAATATATAATATGTCACAAAAAAAAATAACACAATTAACAGCACATAACAGTTAACAACACTGGACAACAACATGTATATCGCAAATGAATAATCTTATCATAAAATCACCATATGTAACAACAATCTCAGCGTATTCTCAGCACATAACACCATACAAATTATAGTTATCAACACATAACAACACATAAATCACAGTTAATAGCATACTCTGAACATGAAAACATCACATAACATCAACTAGTAAGCAAATAACACCAGCTGGTAAGAAAGAAAATTTTTTTATGATGCTACCTTACCAGTCCTCACAGATCCGAGCAGCTCAGAGCAGATCGGCAAGAATCGCAACAGATCGGAAGAGCTCGCACGCTATCGAAGCGAATGTAAGCACAGCAGAGCAGATCGACAACGATCACGCCAGATCGGAGGAGCTCACACGGTATCGTAGCAACTCCGACCAGATCGAGGCAACTCCGACCAACTCGCGAGCTACGCACCCACAGAAGCACGCAGATCGCACGAGAACGCAGCAGCTCACACCAGATCGGGCCAATCGGAGCAGATCGACGCAGATCGGCGCAAGTCAGAGCGGTCTCTGCAGATCGGCGCAAGAGGAAGAGGGAGATGGTAACGCGACGCAAAATTGGAATAGTGAAAAGGGGGTTACAAATCACGGATTTCCAACTACGCAGATTTTCACCGCAGCGGCAACTGCGGCATTTCACGGAGCGAACTGCAGCAAATGCGCGCGCGAACTGCAGCTCGAGTTGCAACTGCGGCCAACCAAACAATGGATTTCGCCCAACGTTTTGCAATTGCAGCAGTTGCAACGCAACCACAGCCAACCAAACAGGTCCTAAGTTTTATATCACTTCAATGCACACCTACTAATAAAATTCACTGTAATCCCTTATATTAACTATATTTTAAAATGCAGCCTCATTTCAATTTTTTTTTTTTTTATTTTCAATCCTTTAAAATAATTATTTAAAAGTATTTTTTTATAAAAATTTCAACATAAAAGTTGCAGATTATGATGAGATGTATAACTTTTGTGTCGAGAGCTTTTCCTAAAAACAATTTTAAATAGGTGTTTTGAGGTTTCAAAATTCAGGTTGCAATTTTAAATTATTTTAATTTTTTAAATTATTTTGCTATTTTTGACACCTCAAAAATTAATTAGAAGTAATTTTTGGTAAAACTTTCAACATAAAAATTATAGATCTCATCAAAATCTACAACTTTATGAAGAAAATTTTTTCAAAAAATATTTCTAAATAATTATTTTAGGGTATTAAAAATTGTTAGTTCTAACTGTAATTAAAATATAGGCATGGACCCAAATACAACAAAACTTAACTTTTTGAACCAAAATACAACTCTCCCTTATTTTATTGAACTTTGGGCACAACCTTGTTCGGAGATTCTTAGTACTGAAGATTTCTCAAGACATAGTTATTTAGAAAACATCATGCTACATCTGCATGTGGTTTTAATCATTTGTTACAAAGGGTTTGAAATGTGCCACAAAATTCATGGACAATAATGGTTGGTGGCAATAAAAATTCATGCACAATGTGGTCGTTGGCGCTTCCAACTTTCCAATTGCCGCTAACATAATCCAGATAGGTTCCACCGTATATATTTTTTTTTTTGAGATAACGAGGCGAAACCTCTCCCCGGATCTCCGCTAACTCGCGGACCACGATTTTCTACGAGCACCTAAAGGACCATTTTTGGACCCAAGTGTCTGCAGGAGAGTAAAATCCCGGCCTGACGTCCAATTCCAGACCAGACATAGAGTACTGGGAGGTTCCACCGTATTTATAGAAAAGCCAATAGATCCGTTAGCATGGAATGCTTTTTTACTTATATTTAAGCACTTATGAGTTTTATTTGCCTTCTCAGGAGATAATTGGTTTATTACATTTAGATGCTACTGTTATCTAATATACTAGATTAATAAAGTGTTGAGAGATTTAAATCCCCTCCTTAGACCAAAAAAAAAAGTCAAGATCGGTCGGAAATTTTACGATATGATCATCGACATGACAATGAATATGCATGATATAAAAATAATTATATATATGAGTATTCTCGAATACTATGTAATATCTTTGGAATACTTTCTTAATAGATAATTAGAACTTCATATAAATATTACTAACATTTATACTGTTGTTTTGACCAATATATATATATATATATATATAGATGCCAGTGAATGTAAATTGGGCAAGGTTCTGGGCCAGCCCCTTCACTTTGCTTTTTAAAAGACATTTACCATTTCATATGGTTAACTTTATTATATTTTTTTTTTAATTGCCATTTTATCCATATGGATTACCTCAAATTAAAGATTATGGATGTACATTGGAATCATAGTTTTCATAACATATATTGTGCTGCGTTTTTCAAATCGAGATTTGTCCGTGCCAATTTGTGCATATAATAAAGTTTTTTATACTTTTATTAAAAAAATACAAAACAACCACAAAATGAAAAAAAAAAGGAAACATATCACAAGAGCTCGGTATCGGGATCAATAATGTTTTATTAGATAGATATTCATGATATTGGTGTTTGGTAGTATAAGATCACCGTATCGAGAAAAAAAAATAATATAATTAAAACCCAAGCCTGAGATAAAAATAAAACTTGAATTTGAAAATAAATGAATAACATACCGTCTGGGGTCGTGACCTACATGCGACCCGTTACATGCATGCATGTGACTTGAAGAGTCACGCGTCGTGTTCGCTTGACTTTTCAGGTCACTAGCGTGATTGGTCTTCCTCCTCTCGCGATGAGCATGATGAATTATACTATTAGAAAAGAATGGAAGACGGCCGGCCATCTCAGTGCTGAATCCTGACGGATGTGATTCAAATACACCACATATAGCACGCCTTGTTGGTGTTTTACTGAGAGATAATATTTGCTGGAGAAGTATATATACCAAGTGTTCGCTGGAGGTGTATATAGACTACGTAGTAGATAATACATATACTTACGTGGTTCAACCCTATGTCCATGGACCATAGTTAAGAACTCTTTGAAGGTTTTTTATTTATTTAAAATTTAAAAAATAAAAAAAAATATAATAACCGGCCGCGCGTGGTGCAGTCCAAATGGACTGTGTAACTCACGTATTAAGACACATTTTAATATGTCATAAAACTTAAAACGGTTACGCGACTATTTAATGAAACTTAATACTTGATTTAAGATAAGTTAAGATTTAGTTTATTTGGAGATTTTTCCGATATGTGACTTCCTTGAAAAGTAGTATATATATGTTTATATATTGTTGGAAGAAGAAGAAGAAGAATAGTATATACCTTTATATTTGCATACGCATTATGAGTGTGTCGTTTGCTAGCGTTAAGAATTACGATAAATCAATTTAAGATAAAAGAAAGATTATTATCATTATTTTGCATTATAAATATGCAAGTTTTATTAATATTTTAGTCAGTCTTAACTCTAGTATACTTTAATGTTGTGATTAGGGTTGAGCATTATCCGAACCTACCCGAAAAATCGAACCGAACCGATCCGAACAAAGCCAAAATTTCGGGTTCAGTTCGGGTCGGGTTCGGTTCGGGTCGGTATTTAAATAGTTCGGGTCAATATAATTCGGCTCGGATTCGGTGATCAAATTTCGGGTCGGTTCAGGTTGGATCCGAATTATCCTCACGAGTCATATATTAATTAGTTTTCGTTGGTTTTTATGTGCTAATTATTTCTTTTTAAACAAAATATTCATGTTACAACTATTTTGATTGATCCGAACCGACTCGAATCCGAGTTGGTGTTGAATAAAAGTAATTTGTGATGTTATTCGGGTCAATCCGAACCAACCCGAACTGATCCGAATTTTAGTTGGTTCGGGTTGAAATGAAATTCGGGTAGGTTCGGGTCTGAATGTATTTGGTTCGGGTCGACCTTAAGAATTTCGGTTCGGGTCGGGTTGACCCGAATGCTCTGCCCTAGTTTGATATAAGCTTAAGACCCTATTATTATGAAATCAATATAAAATTTAGTAGACAAGCTAAAAGTTTAAGATTTGATAATCATTTTTGTAAGGGAGATGGTTAACCGCATTAACTGTTCTCTAACTACTTCTTATTTAACTCTTAATAAAGACTTAAATAAATTTAGCATTTAAAATTTTAATTTACAATTTAGTACTTGTTAAATTTATAAAGTAACAATATTCAAACATGTTTTAATAAATAAAAACTAATAGAAATAAATATATAATAAAAAATTATATTATTCGTATTATCTTTTGGTCCAAATTTATACATCACATATATGTCTGCGGGTCTCCATGCTTGATATTATGCAGTATTTATAAAATATAAATTTTTATTGTATTTAGCAATATAAGTTTGATCATATGAATTACTTATATACAATGTATAAATAAATTAATAAAAATGTGGAACAATATAATTTTAAAAATTTTAGACAAAATTATTATAATTTTTCTAAATTTAAGATATGGGTCGAGACCTTTTAATTATCGGAAAGTTAACTTATAAAAAACAATGTAATACTTAATATTGTTTATCCATTCTCCGGTTATAATTTTAGAAAAAATTAGTAGATCAGTAAAATTAGCGTTTGTTCATTTGATTAGCAAAACTGAGTTGTCCAGTTATAGAGGCCTCTGCAAAAGAATAAGAATCATCTACATCAGATTCTATATACCGCTTCGTGACTGACACCTATATATATATATATATATATATATATATATTAGAAATCTTTTCAACATGATAGGTTTTGAGAAATATTTACAATTTTTATATTTAATATTTTTTTTCAAATAGATGTTCTAGATTCCAAAGTTTTTAAACGTCTTAATAGGTTTTTAAAATTATTTTTTAACCCGTTAAGATTTGGGAGCTTTTGAACACCGATTTAGAAATATTTTTTAAAAAATATTAAATATAGAAGTTGTACATCTTACCAAAACTTTGATTTTGAAATATATATATATATATATATAGTCAGTGTACGAAGCGGTGTATAGAATTCAGGTACAAAGGATCCTCTTCTTCTGCAATTGGTCATTAATAGGGCCATAATAGGGAGAATTATTGAAATTGCTTTATTTTCGAATGAGATAGCTAGGCCTTCGTGAGGATAGAAATACTCCTGAAAAACCCAAAACAAATTAGTGAGTCGGACTGCCCATTGGGCCATAATAAGGCTATTATAAAAGCCCGTCCCCTTTCAAATGTCGTCGCTCATGAAAGTGAGAGATTGAGGTGTTTGTGATCCATGTATTTATGTTTTTTTAAAGGATACGAGGGAGAATCACTGTTAATTGTTGGAAAAAAATTGGCAACTAAGTTAGACTTCAAGGTCCGACTTTAAGCCCACTGCGCAGCACATTTTTTCCAGCCCATGGTTTTATATCTAGTGCATGTTCATTGCTGATAATATTTGATGAATCTCCCAATCAGTAAGTTAAAGGAGTTAAAGATGTTAAATGTCGAGTTGGACAACTGGCGGGATGATTCAACTGATAGGGTGGGTGGTCTATAAACCATCACTTACGAGTTTGAGTTACTCCATCAAGGCGGAAATTGTTAGGACCGTAGCTCGGCTTAAAATGCGAAGCCGCAGTCTAAGGAGTCGTTTTCTCACATATGAACCGAACACAAGTTCAGCCCCAGCTGGTGTGGGACAATCTGCGCTCGCAGTGTTACCTGCTTGAGCCAGGGCCCAACCAGCCTAGCCCAGAAGTCTTGATGGTCCAGCGAACGTGACCTACCCTGCACGAGTCAGTTGTAACCTGCCGACTTGGCTCGCAAGCCTCCGCCGCGCAGGCTCGACCCGCCAGGCGCACGCGCTGGCACTCAACAGAAATATTTTTGAGTTTTCAGAAACATTCTAAAAGCTGTGCAGTTACGTATTCAGCAGCCTGCCGGACTATAACGCATGCTCATGATTTTACATTCCGACTATGGACCAACGACTACGATTATAAAATTATATTTAATAAAATAATCTAGTATTTGCCGTATAAAAGGTTCCATTGCGATTTTTTTTTTTTTTTTAAAAAGAAAAATTCTTAGTTAAGGTACAAAAGACTACTCCATGGAAATGTATGCAGAGCATATGATTTCATTTGAAAGAGATAAGTTATTCCTTTTTTAGACGCTTTGCAAATCAGTATCTGAAAAACGAAAAATGGACTGACGTGGCGTAACATGGCGGCACGTGCACATCGCCATATCAGTGCATTTTTTTTGCGTTTGTAAGGACTGATGTGCAAAACTCCTGAAAAGAGGCTGATGCATAACAACCCAAAAAAAATAATAAAGTACAACAGAATACTCCACAGAAATATATGTTAAGGTATAGTAGACTACCCCAAAGGAATGTATCTAGGGCATAGAGGTTTAATTTATAGAGAGATCTAAGCACCTCTCACCATGTACTCCTCTTTGATTTCTTTCTTTGTTTATAATGTGAGACAGGCTGACTTGGTGTAGTCCATCCTGCCACATTTTTTTCTACAATATTTGTACCAAAATTTGTTCTCATCATTATTATTTTTTTTTAGTAAACAAATCATGCATTTTTAACTAGCAACATACATTACATCAGTTTGAAGCATACTCCGCAAAAGTATATCGAACCATTCTTCTCTATATTCATAATACTTAGACCAAACTGTGCAAGAATGTGCGCAAGAAACGAATGTAAAACTTCTAGCAATAAATTTTATTTCCTCCACTAATACGCCATACGCAGACATCGACCCGAAATCGTTGGATTACTCCGCCATAACCATTGCAGAATCAGATTCTACTTCCAGATCAAGGAACTCCAGTTCCAAAGCTCTCTTCACTCCTATAACAGCTAGCCATGGCTTCCATTGCTTCGATGAGATTGAGAAACTGATTTTTCTCGGGCACTGCATACCTCGCATAAGTAAGAAATGTCCACCCGGTGAGAGACGTCTCGCGATCGCCTCTCGGTCCAACCACCCACGTAAGGTTGGAGGTACTATTCTAGAGGGTTGGAGAAAATGTACGCCAGCATACCCCTGCGCGCGCGTGGGTCACACGCATCACGCCGAGAGCTGGTTTTCTCGGGAACACATGTGGGCATTCCGTGGCCTCGAACCCGCGCCGGCCTGTGGATCGAGAAGATCTCGAACCACTGGACCACCAAGGGACCCCACTAATGCATACTTATGCATACCTTGCATATGTATTCCACTTAATTCTTCCATTCCGACGCATGGACCAGCCAGTTCGCTCTTGTTCTGCATGCTCCGTCTCGCTAATGGGTATCTTGAGTGACTTTAGCTCTTCGATATACCCCTCAATGAACTCCTTCAATCTCCATTTCCTACACTCCTCCCAACCAAACATGAACTTGTTTCTACCGCACCACAAAGCCCAAACGGCGTTCGGTACCTAGTCGAGATGTACGATATAACCAAACTCGGCGGTCAAGATCAAAAAAAAAAAAAAAAAAAAAAAAAGTTGAAAAGCTAAAACTTGTTGATAATCTATAATTATCAGTCAAGTCTTAAAGCAGTGCATGCGTTAACCTCCCAAAAACATCTCGAAGGTGCAACTACAAAACAAGAAATTTTATAATGCTCCAGGTGTAAGTTTTGAAACTGCTCAAGATTGCCCTAATTTTTCACCAATTTTAAAGTTTCGAATTGCGTCCATCTCCACCTTACGTAATAGGAAGGTGGATGAATAGGATTTATAGCGCTGCTCTAATACTTACGAAACATTACAATTTCATCCGTTCTTTGTACGTGTGCGAGGATTTTGATCTCTCGGGTACTTATTGAAGGAAACTTTTTTTTTTGTGTGTGTGTGATAAAAGCAATTGTTTTACAAGAACTTTATGAATTTACGTAATCTTTTGCCCAGCGTAGTAAATTATCTATCTTTATGAATTATCCGTCTCTTCGGTTTACATAAAATTTATGTTGTTATATGTCCGTGCGTGTGATATTTTCCAAGCCTCGGAAATTTTTGGCAACAGATATTTAAACCGATCAACGACCGAAACGCTAGAATCATCCCAACTACCGCTATAATTTTAAAGAGTAGTTAGATGTGATGTTGTTGTTGATGCTATGCATTTATTTCTCATATAATTTTGCTTGCAGCCAAGAGGGACCACTTGTAACTGTAGCTCTTGTCATTCAGAAGAAAAAAAGGAGAAAAAGAAAGATAAATGAAAAAAACAAAAAGATAAAGACAAAAAGATGAGCACAAAAAAAAAAGATACTCATTAGATGACAGCAAGCAAGAAGCAAAGATTGAATGTGGCCGAGTGGCTCCGCGCTGCCGCGGCAGCATCAACAACAACATTCCGGTGATAAATCAACCGTAGCTTTACAATTATGATTTGTGGGTTGCATATATTGTAGGCTCTAAACATTCCCTCCAAACTTTCTTTGTCGAGATGCCATCCGCACTTGGGTCAGCCGGTTGGGTGATTCGCGTCGGGAAGCGTGCCCACCAACGCAGGTTCGACTCCCGCCCCTTCAAAGGGGAAGTTGTGTCTGTAATAGGGATATGCTTGCATCGCGGTGTTTACAGCAGCTGTAGGGAAGCTGGTGGCTGCGACGCTGCCTATTGAAGCACTCTATGTTTGGTTCGGGACAGACGTCAGGTCGGAGTTTTACTCTCTTGCTTGCTCCTGGTCCAAAAATAGTCCTATAGGTGTGCGTAGAAAATTGTGGTCGCGAGTTAGCGGAGACACATGGAAGGGTTTCGCCTCGTTATCTCAAAAAAAAAAAAAAAAAAAAAAGAATTTCTTTGTGGGGATATCAAGAAAAGGAGGAAGGGTGTAAATGATAAATTAGCGCTTGCTTTCCAAACTTCTTCCAATTCAGTCCCTGGCGAAAAAGAATTGTTCAAGTCAGTCGTTGTTCAAAAACTTCGAAGTGTTTCTGGACTGCTAATATAGTGTTGCTAGTGGTATAATATAGTTTAGGTTAAAATGTTTCGGGAGAGCTATGTTGGGTTGCGAGTAGTGTATTATAGTATTAAGTATCGTTATGATAGTATTGGAAAATTAAATTTTTGTTATTATTTTTGTAGAATACTAATATAGTGTTGTCAATTAAGAAATTGATTTAAGAGAGAGAGGAAGAGAAGGCAGACAAGATGCTGATATGAGAAAAGCCCAAAACGAAACTGCCTCCTATAGAAGGCTTTGAACTTCTGAATACTTCAAAAATTCTGCGCAGTCTAGTCCTCAAGTCCATCGTAGATCCAACGTATTGACTGCCCGAGTTGTCCAAACCGACAACGGAAAAACTATCTTTGATCTTCCATGCACATACGCGGGCGCACGTCCTAGTCCATATATTGAAATGATATGTTGAAATGGTCTGTAAATGACCATCCCATGATGTATGTGATAGTGCAGACTTTGAAAAGTATGCAAACCACAAATATGAAAATAATATTGTATATGGTTTTTTTTTTTAAAAAAAAAATTATTTCTTTGACTTGAACCTCCTCTTTGGAATAGGAGGGTATCAACAGAAATTTCCTTGGAAGTTCATCAGCTTCAAAAATTAACTTCATTTGCTTTTATTTTTCAATATTTTATAATTTTATACACATTCCTGCCCGCATCCCCATATTTAATTTTGTAGGGTGTGCTAAGGCTGATTTCCTACTAAAATATTTAGGACATTTATATTTTTATTGCCCTATAATTTAAAATTATATTTTTATACCTCCAATTCGAAATGACAAAAATACACATGTGAGCATATTATACTGCATTGACATTGTATATCTCCAACTTTTGGAGTATATGTGCTACACAGGTCAGCATATTATAGACTGATGAGGAAATCCTGAGCTTTTAAGATAGCACAATAAGAAAAAAAAATGCGACGTACAGAATCCGTTGACAAATAAACTAAAAGTTACCGGCAAACGAACTCTCCGACGGCGAACAGTCAAAAAATCGTTCATCAAAAAATTCTATAATATGAAAATTCTTGGGATAATTGCGTATCAGCCACCCCCCCCTATTTCGGGGGTGCGCAAATCAGCCCCCCGAAACGCGTTTTCGGGGGGCTGATTTGCAAAAAAAAAAAAGCAAATCAGCCCCAAAACGCATTTTCGAGAGCTGATTTGCATAAATTTGGAAAACTGGCTGATACGGCAAAGCCCCAAAATTCTTTCAGGTGGACTAGTCCTGATAGAAATTTCTTTGGCAATCCATCAGAAATTGATGCTGGCATTTTTAACGGATTCTCTGACTGACTGTCAATGAAACATCTATTAACACTTCAAACAATCAATTCATAAAAATAAAAAGATATGGAATTAACAATAATCAGTTGGAAGGTGGCCATTTGTATTTAAATTTATTATTAAAAATATTTATGTGTATATATCTAGTAGCGTAATTAAACTTTCAAAAAAAAAGAGAAATTTATTTAAGAGAAATTTGCATTGCAAAAACTTCGCTATAGTTTCCCAAACCGTTACATAAATAAAGCGCATGTACCAGTCGGATGTGGAATTATTCTCCTAGCTATTATATGGTTGCAAAATGCTCGGTAATCCACTAAGCTACTAAAAAATCTATCAAAAAATAGAAATATTTTTTAAAAGAAATAATACAAAAATTATAAATTTTGATGAGATATATAATTTTATTGTAAAAATATTTTTTAAAAATAATTCTGGAACTATATATTTGGACTCCAAATATTAATGAATTTTAAAAATAATTTTAAATTCATTTTAAATCCTTTAAATATTAAAATCTTAGAACACATTTTTAAAATATTTTTTTTAAAAAACTTAACATAAAAAATTATAAATTTATTTATACCTATCATTTTTATATCTAATTTTTTTCTAAATAATACTTCTAAAAAAATTTTTATTCAAACTTTCAATGCGTTACTTTGATTTTTAAGGAAAATTACATACCAGCCCCTATTTTCAGAGACCTTACAAATCAGTTCGTAAAAATAAAAAAATACGTAATGTGACAGTACGCGCATTATCACATAGGAAGTTTTTTTATTTAAAAAAATTGATATGTAATTTTTTAAAAAATGTGGCTGATATGCAATTTTCCCTTGATTTTATCCGTATTCCTCTATATGGCCCCTGCATGCTTTCTGTCTCATTTGATTGAATATTATGATTGATGTGAAATGTGCATCACTGATTTACTTCTACTTTACGTCAACAGAAATTTTACACTGAAAGTACATCCAATCACATTCCTCATGCACCAAATGTGTCCTTTTTTTTTTCTTTTATATTTTAAAATATCATATATAGTTTTGGGTTGCATTTGTAGGATTTTTTAAAATAAATTTTTATTTTTTAATATTATATATATATATATTATATATATATATATATATATATATAATATATATATATATATATATATATAATAAGCTTCTTTGTTTTTACGAGAAATTACGTATTAGTCTTCCTATTTTTTAGAGTTCACAAACTATCTTCCGAAAATGTATTTTTCGGGACTGATTTAAAAAAAAAAAAAGCAAATCAGCGCCATGAAAACGTATTTTCAGAGACTTATTCGCACAAAAATCGAAAACGAGAGACTGATACGTAAAAGTCCGTTGTTTTTACTAGTGCAGATTACTTAGCCAAGTCATGATTTATATCATCTAGTTGTCCAAGAAAGACCGTGTCACCCTATTAGGAACAACGCTCCACAGTCAAATTTGATGAAGCATGTGGCTAAACATATATTTTCTAAAAGAAAAAAAAAAAAATCAACCATAAAAAAATCGCTAAACTTTGTTCTTAAGGTACTCCATACAAGAAAGTATGCCATTGCTCTCCATTTGTAATAATAAATTAAATATAGAATTGAGAAACGCTTAAAGAAAAATGGTGCATGTGTAGTGAGATTGAGGCCTTTAACATTCAAAGTTCAAACATAATGATTCTATGAAACTCCAAATGAATTGACATCTATGCATATCAAGTATTATCAAATGATTAAGGCCAATGAGTTTTTGATAAATGAATGCAAAACTTTCAAAAGTAATATGTCGACTTGAATGCATTGCTTAACAAAATTTTAAGTGCTAAGAAACATGGTAATGTTATGTATGCTCCCTTACTTGCCAATTTGTGGAGCATACATAACATTCGCATGTTTCTTAGCACCTAAAACATTAGCATTTCTTGCATTTATCAAATCAAATCAGCTCTACTATTACTTGCAATTATTATAATCAGAAAGGTTATATTACTAATGGTTGCCCATATAAGAAGATAAGCTTATGTTTATTAAACAATCCCATGTCACCCCATTGGCCGAGCCCCGAACAGGGGTGGTTCCAGGTTGTTAGTAGTCATTGGCCTCCCTAGTATATTAATCCAACTTCTCCTCTTAAATTTGTGACGTGGGATTATCCTCCAACACCACCACTCGGGCCCCTTAGCCTAGGGCCCAAGGATCTCCTTTGGGCATAAACTCAAACTGTGGTCGTTATATTATCCCCACCTTACGATCCGACGTCCACGTCGAGGGGAGGCTTGGACAATCTCAAATTCTTCTCAGTTGGATGCGAGATCCCTTGGGTGCACCATTTTATGACTCTCAAGCCCAACGACGTGCCAAGGGTGCACCATTTCACGGCTTTCAAGCCTCAAGGGTACCCTAACGGTGAACCGTTTTACTATTCACAAGCCCCAAGGGACGCACAAACACATCAAACTACCGCACATGCATAATTAGGGTCAATTTTTATACCATTTGTAATGCCACGCTCCTGTCCGATCTATAATTAGCCCATCAACCATAGTTGTCTCATTGGCTGAGACTTGAATAGTGGATCCGGTTGTTAGTAGCTATTGGCCTCATTAGCATATTAATCCAACTTCTCATCCTAAATTGTGAAGTGGGATTATCCTCCAAAACCACCACACTACTTGAGCCTTTAGGATCCAACGTTTTACCTTTCGTCTTAGCACAAATTGTGGGCTGTTATAATTTTGGTCTTTGCTTGCAATGTATGCACATACTGAATTTATTCGCAAATATTTTTAATATATCAAAAGGAGAAAAATAAGCTTGATTTGCAAATATTTGTATTTTTAAATATTTTTGCATTATTTTGTACTTAAATTTGTTTTATGAAACTATAGTTGTGTTATCATTAAAAAGAGGGAGCTTATTGACCATTGTAAGATTTTGATGATAACAAAATAATAGTATGTATATTACTAATTATGAGTTTATTTAAGTATGAAAAGTATAGGTGCCAAATTGTGTTAAATTTACGCATTAAGAAAGCTTGGTTAAAGCATCCCATCCGACATCAACTCATTAATTAAGTAAAATCTTTTACTTCGACATCAAATGAAGCACAACTAGTTGTATATAGAAGTGTACTTACATATCTTTCCCTCAATGTATTATTTATATGATTTTGAAGATCATAGTATTTCCGGTCGAATTGTGAAGTAGAAAGATGACAACAAGTCTGGCAGCTTAATAGCACTTTTTTTTTTTAATCATAACCTTATGTAGAAATATCCAAATAAAATAAAATTAATTTCATATGGAAGTAGACTTGAAGAGCTTTCCAATGATATATGGCTTGTCTAAAAGGGATAAAAACTAAGAATGAACAAGTTGAATGAAGTGAACAAAGTTAAGCAAAATATGCACTACATAGAGAAATTTTGGTCAATTGAAACCTAAAATCAGTCGATGGAACTTGGTGTTGAACTTGAGGCGTCTATATATACTTAATGGCTCAAAATGTCATAAGTACTCAAGCCCTTCATTGGAGACACAATTTACTATTGAAAGAATATTCCTAGAGTCCCAAATATTTCTAGCATTTTAACTTATACATATATTAGTTCAACCTATAGACCTCTTTGCTTTAAAGAGTGATCCTTTGAGAGATTGTAATAGGCTTTTATTTTCTTTGAGAGATTATTACAAAACGGCGTCTCTCGTTGTCCGTAAAAGGAGAGAAAATGGACTACTAGCTAAGCCGCGAAAAGTTAGAAAAATAGTTATTGTTTAGTCTGTAAAAACGAAGTGCACCAGCTTGATTGTGCCCGCAAGACAATTTCTCTAGTTGAGCGAAAAAAGTATTGAAACAGTGAACAAAAAAAGTGGAACGTTCACAAACACATGAAAGTAAGATGCGTAGAGAGACCAAGAAAAAAGCTGGTTGTTGGTTGGAATATTCAACCAGCGTTGGTCCAGTTAGTTAGCATAGCTGAATGCAAGAATGTGACCTTGTCTTACTCCTCTAGAAAGGTAAGTCAGGAGTTCGAAACTCAACAATATTATGAGAGATTTTATCTTAATATGTACCATTTTCAGTCGAGATATATGATAGAAATCAAATTCGGTGGTTAAGATCCAAACAAAATACGTAGAAAGAATAATCAGAAGGTAATAAATAGAGGAAGAAAACTCTTTGTGAGGGGTTTTATGTTCAAAATCAATCGTCCTACCGCGCTTAGGACGAACGGTGGAGCTTTCGGCTAAAAAATCAAAAGGTCTAAGTTTCGAATCAAGCAGACGTCGTACGTAAGGGTGTGCTGAGCGAAGTCTCCCATATATGGAGGGTGAAACGGGCCATTTGAACCTGTCCTACCAGTAAGGATGGGTTTTCTCGTTTGGTGGCATATATGATAGTATTATTAGGATGAGTTTATCTGTTACGATGGTCGCTCGATAACGACTGATTACGGACAGAATTTTTTACGATAATTTCCGAAAATTAGAATGTACAGTTGATAAACAAACTCAAACCAACTACAGTGCCCAACAGTGAAGCCTTGCATTCTTGTCATGGCTAAAACGTGGGCTGCGGATCGCCACAGCAATTGCAACCTACCAAAATAATGTCGACGTTCCATTATATATATATATACTACTTGGTTGTAAAATACAACCAAATACATAATAATATAGTATATCTTTCTAAAAATATTACAAAAAGAAGCGCCTAAAATTGTTGCTGGCCCGATCACTCTACCGAAAACCAAAATTGAAAGGGCTTTGCCGTATCAGCCCCCGTTTTCCAAATTTGCACAAATCAGCCCCCAAAAACGTATTTTTGGAGGCTGATTTGCTTCTTTTTTTTTTGCAAATCAGCCCCCCGAAAACGCATTTCGGGGGGCCGATTTGCGCACCCCCGAAATAGGGGGGCTGATACGCAATTATCCCAAATTGAAACGTCTATGTGCTTTTGTTTTTCTTTTCTATTTTTTAAAGTACTTTGCTTTTCTTTTCTATTTTTGAAAGTGCTTTTTTTATGGCCTTTATTGGTTGTAGTAAATGCACCACCCCAAAAAATCTTCCAGACTGATAGTGGTACAATTTGAATGGTTAGTTTTGATATTTGGTATTATGCAATAGAATGAAAAGTTTTTAAGAGTTATGTATAATTAAAAAAAAAAATTGGTGGTGCAATTAGCGCACCCAGTATTTTTCTTTTTTTAATATCCCACGTACGTCTCGATAGCTACAGTGTTTTTGAAAGAACTATCACAAAGGAAAAAAAAATTATATAAAACATTATAGAAATTATTCGATTCTCCGAAAAATATTAATCTCACCTCCTGTGGGGTTGGAGAAGTGTGTAAAAAACCGAAAAAATAAAATTAAAAAATAAAGCTTTTGGATTCCTCTGGTGATTAAAAACCTAAGTTTCAGGAATAATTTTATGGCCAACTTTATAAAGCTTAGCCGTTATTAAAATAGTGTAATAACGATAATAGTTTTGACCTTCAAAGAAATGCCTCCAAGATATATTACAGTGCCACCGACTTAAAATTTATTCGCTCCTAATAGATAGTACCAATAAGAGTTCTTCAATAGCCTCTATAATATAATTAAGCCTGTTCGAACGACACTTGTTGCAACTAGCAATACTGATCGCTAATAACACCAACGGCTTCAAAAAATCAGAATTATCTAATTCTGGTGCATTTAATAGCGAGGTCATGTGGTATTTTCTTAGAACAGAAGAAAACAGAGATGTTGCTTTTTTTGAACTAGTACTGATTGGATAAGTAGTACACCAAAAGGCACGAAACATTGACCTGTTACTCTCAATCAGTTTTAATATTCAAATTAGAATTCAAACATAATTTTCTAGAATCTTCTAGCAAAAACAATTTAAAAATATATAAAAATTTATATTTCAGCCCCCATAATTCTACGTTTTCTCGGTTCAGCTATCCAAAACGGAGCAACGCGCCGATGTGGTGTGCAACGTGCATAGCCACTTTACCACGTTTTTTCGTTTTTATGGACTGAAATAAGCTAACATGAGAAACGGAAGGCCGAAACGTTATTCTACCAAAAATAGATTCTACAATTTGACACGTCGTAGCCCAAATACCAAATGTTATTCTTTTTACCATAGATATATATAAATCATGCGTAGTGGATGGAGGTATTTGTGGGTCCGTACGTATCCGTTTATTTTATAGGTATGGACGGATAACATCCACATCTAATTTTTTTTACTAAAATTATTATACGCACCCGTCTGTTCGGACAGAGACTGATAGACTCACAAGTAGCGGATATATTTTGTGATGTATATTAAATATTCAACTATCCATCAAGAAACATCTCTGCTGATGTAACACAATTACACCCATCCATCAATTATGAGAAAGAAGAAATAATTGTATATCAGTCTTTCAAAATTTACGGCTTATATTTAACCCCGAAAATACAAAAACGTACGATGTGGTGGCGCGCGAGCGCGTCATGTCTGCGCGAAAACGAATTTTTTATGGCTGAAATGCATCGCATGTTCACATTTTCGATGACTGAAATACAAGCCGTAAATTTTGGAGTGCTGATATGCAATTATCCCTCGACAGAAACAAGGTGTACACTTTTTCTTCTGATGCAATAAATGGTAAAATATCTAAACAAAAATAACATATATTTACTATATATTTATTATTATAAATATGGTATGAATAAATAATTCAGAGAGTTAGCGCGTGAGGGATGGCATAAGCGTTGATTGGTCAGACACGTAAAAGGAAGGATAACAGAACGCCAATACGGCTCTTGACCTTTTCTTTTTTCTTTTTTTTTTTTTAAATTCCATTATTATTGTTTATTGTTTTCTTCCAATCTATATACAAACATATAAAATTAGATGATAAAAATTATTATATCACATGATATTTTAAATAATTTTTGCTGTAGCATATGGCATTTACATTTATTCTAAACAAGTCATGTGATTTTTTATTAATTGATAGAAAATTAAAAACTTATGTAATTTATTTGAAGAATATAAAATATTTAACATTATAATTAAATAATAATTTATAAAAACAATTTAAATATAGTATAGAAATAATTATATTAATTTTTTAAACTAAAAATTTACCATGTATAAAAAGTTTTAATCATACATATATCATTTAATGATGTATAATATTTGATATTTCTTCTTACTCTAATGATATGTTACGAATAAAATATAATATTTAAATAAAAATAAAATTTGTATGAAATTAAACATATAAAAAAAAAGAGAATTAAATTTTTCAACAATTATTTATATAAATGATGTAGAACCTTGTATTGCACGAGTGTAAAACTAGTATTTAGTGAAAATAGATGTAGAAAATTGACTGTAAAAATGGAGTAAAGATAAGAGTGCTGGAAAGTATTATTTGTAATAATTATATATTGGACTGTTCTTTTAATTAGACTTTGAATTAAATAAAAATATGTTATATGAATATTTTTTGAAAAAATAAAAATATATAATTTGATATATTATATAATTTTTATATTAAAAATATCTTTAAAAATATTTCTAACATATAATTTAAGAATTCAAATTTTTTACTTTATGAGTGTTTTGGAAACTCATAATATTTTTTCAGAAATATCTCTTAAAAGAAAGGTACAAAAATTATAAACACTTCAAAGACTATTTTTTTAAATTCTTTCTCAAAATTCATATATATATATATATATATAATATAATATATATTATATATATATATATATATATATATATATATATACATACATATCATAGAGTTATAAGCTCTTAAAAATCAGATGTTTATTGACATAATTTTACAATCTTTTAGCAAATTTCTTTATTATTTACAATAATTACATATCAATATCTGTTTTTCAAAAAAAAATACTAATTAATTTCTCTCTGTTCCGAAATATTATATTATATTACAGTCTCCAAATAGAAATGTCCCGGCACGTCGTCGCTTCGGGGCTGAAATGTACACTAAAAATATCCGTACAATTTTGATATTCTTGGATATACAGGACAAAACTTTTTAATTTTAATATTTTTTTGGCAATCAAATGATTGAATGAACATATTGTCTTGAAAAGACAATAATACTACGTGAGAAAATGTCAGATCAGCCCTTTATTTTGAATGACATTATATATTAGTATCTATTCTTAAATGTTTTACAAATTATATCCTCTTTTATAATTTGTGTAAATTATTTTGAATATTATATAAATATTTTTTTAAAAAAAGTTACCATAAAAGTTAAAAATTTTAATTAAATTTATAATTTTGATATTAGAAGTTTTTCTAAAAATTATTTTTAAATAGATATTCTAAGACTTTAAAATTTTAATCGATTATCAACTAATCCATTAAAAATGTGGAGCCACAAAACATCCACGTAAAATAATTTTTAATATAAAAATTATAAATTTTGATAATATCTACAACTTTAATGTCAAAATGCTTCTAAAAATATTTCTAAATAGATATTTTAGAATGTAAAAGTTAACGGGTTAAAACTTGAGCAGCTGATTCGCAAGTTTGAAACTGTAGGGGCTGATATGCAAGTCACCCATGCTACGTCACTACAAATTTAGAACAATCAAATTTAAAGGTTGGTGAATACTAACTTACCAATATTTTTTTTTCTTCTATATCATATTATTTTAATAAGTTATATGACTACTAGGTCGATAATTTTACACTTTACTTTTCTAACCGTCGAGTTTAATTTTTATCTTAAATCTCGAACGAAAATAGTACGCATTAAAATAAAATTTCTCACAATTAGATATTATTAGAATTCCAAACCCTTGACCTAACTTTCATGAGAGGCAGGTCATGATCTCCTCCCAGCATCTAGCAATGCTAATGAACTAGACCAAGGCTGTTTGGTATTGATGGAAATCAAGATTCTCCCACACTTTCTACTGTAAATAGAGATATAAAAATACATCAAGTTCGTGTGCTTGCTGAAGCGGATCGATACTTGTGCTCGTGCTTACGTCCATCGGTGATGCTCCTACGACCTTAGGCGATTTTCAGTGAACTCCTGCAGGCCCGTCGGTGGTGACTATCAGAGCTGCCCTTTAGTATACACTCTGGATCCAGGATTATATGACGGCTGACACTCGTATGCATTAGTTGTTTCCCTAAGAATTTGATCGAAGCGATCGATAAGCACCATATAAGGCTTGAACTAACGCTTGCATATTGGCTTCGGGTCATTTCGCCTAACCCAAATTACCGAATTGCTCTTTGAAAATAAGTTATTTCCAAATAAATCCACCGTAATTGACAAACTAGCACAATTTTGCTCCAATCAGCGCCACATCTGCGTAAAACTTCACTACAAACAACAAAAAAAGAGAACAGAAGGACCAATAGATTACATTTTAAAAAAAAGTTGAGGACCGAGTTGACAATAATAGAAGTAACACTACTAGAATGATAAATTGAGATAACGAGGCGAAACAGTTCTAGTACAAACACACAGAGAAGGTTTTGGCACGTTATCAAAATAAACACCCTATATTTTCATATATATTAGGTCTCACAAGTTGCTAAGTTGCTAACAGAGTCAAACCAACCCCCATCTAACTACACTTGTTGGCCCTTATTTTGATAAAAGGGTAATTAACTAATAGGGGTTTAGAGTAATTACAATATCGTAAAACATGTAATTCCTATCGAAGTTTTCAGAGACGCAAGGCGCCTACACTATTAAAACAAGAAGTTTTGTGACGGAAGCGAGAATCCGTGGGCAAATTATTTTTTCGATGGATTTCCGACAAAACCAAGAGCGACCGGTAAAACCCTCATCGGCAATACTCTCCCAACGGATTACCTAGAGAAAAAGTGCCGATGGATGGACGTACCATATATATATATATATTAGTGGATGACACACCCATGATGTGTATGGCAAAAAAAACTTAGAAATTATTTTTAAAATTTTAATTTGTAATTTATAACTTTTTTTTATTTTTATTAGAAAGATTTTTTTTTTTTTGGTCAAAAGAGGAGGGGCGTAATCACAATTATACCGATCTATTATATATCATATTTTCTAAGGAGAATAAAAAAATAAATCTTAAAAAAAATCATCCACAAATCAAAATCGATATTTTCTAAAAATCATACAGAGACTATATATAAAAAAAAAACATAACAGTTTTATAACACACACACACATAATATATATTATGTGTGTGTGTGTGTGTATATACAGACACACATATGTGATCAGAAACAGAACGCATTAAGGTAAAGTCTTTTCCAAATATATATTTTTTGGATTTAAATTCATAATATATTCTTCATTAAAGATAGGCTATAATTTTCACCTCTCATTCAGCTGCGTTAATTAACTGAGTTTATATTGATTGGTATTATATGTATATATTAGAATATTTGCACTGCAGTCCACTTGTAAAAACAAAATCACTTAAATCATTTTATAGGAGTGTTAAAAATTATAAAAAAAATGTGTTAATTTATCAGAAAAATATTAAGTTGTTATTTTTTTAACATAAAGATGTCAAAAACTTACTAAAATATGTCAAGATGCAATATGTCATATGTGTATCGAAGGTGTCAAAAATACATTAAAAATCATTATAAATATATTAAAAAATAACAAAATACCAATGCATAAAAAAGTTTTTTAAAGAAGTTAAATAATATTAAAATAATAATAAAAAAATGCAGGATAATTGTCCGTATATTTTAATATCTTATCGGTATAGGTGTACCACAACAATGGTAGAGAGTACCTGAGAAGACCGTTTCAGTAGATCGCAACACTAAAATTTGGCAGTACATGAACAGTGGACGACTTTTAACAGAAGGTGTCGCTCATAATAAACGTTCAGGATTCACGTGGAGTTCGTGTTTGACGCGATTCGCATGGAGCTTATAGTACAAATCGTATAAAACATTTTGGGATAAAAAGACAGAACAAATATTGGATTTTGTTCGAAAAAAAAAAAAAACTTTTAAAAAAACTTTGAAAAGTTTACTGATTTTAAAAAATTTAAAATATTTATCTACAAATATTTTTTTGAAAATTTTTTATCAAAAAAAATTTAGTATCATTCTGAATTTAGTATCATTTTCCACATTTTTTTAAAAAAAATTATCACTCTCCGCTTCCCCAAAAAGAAAAGAAATTTAATATTTCTAAAGAATTTAAATTACAAAATATGACTTCTACTATTTACACACTTAGGAATGGGATTCTCTCTATCCCAACAACACATGGCATCTTATCCAACTACCTCTAAATCACCCCCTCATTGCTAATCTCCAGCTCCTATATTCTTTTTTTTTTTTTTAATTTCATTTTATTTTTTTTCAACAATCCATGCAAGATGGTAATTAATTTTTTGCCATTGTCTCCAGATGGGGCAGGCAGGGTAGGCGTGGCGTTAGCGTTCGTTGGCGCACCGTCCGCACTAAATGCCACACACTGGACCCCACACCTCGCCAAAATGAATTTATGAAGTCTTACCATGAAAACCACGCCCTACCTGGCCCTACATCGGTGCTCGGTCCCTCTTCCTTTCTCTCTCTTTCTTTCCATTTTTAACATGGATGATTCTAACTGTCCTATGATTGGCTGCAGCGTACGAAATCTCTTTATTCTCAAAAAATATATATATCGAAAAGGTTGTCGGATTTGAACGCTCGTGTCAACGGTATTCTTAACTAATAACTGCATTCGCGGAGAGAGAAGAGCAAGAAGAAATGGATACTAAGATAATAATTTTTTTTAAAAGAATTAGATATAAAGATAATTAAGAAGTAAATATACAGTATATAGATGGGTGTAAATTAGCAATAAATAAGAAGATCTAACATAAGAAAATGAAATTGGGGTCTTAATGACTTGCTGGTTAAACAGGCATCAAAATCGAGGAAGTTTTTTTTTTTTTTTAATTTTAAGTGAGAAACATAACATAAAATTGAATTCAACCTTCACATTTCCAACTGTACCCCTTCTTTTTTTTACAGACATGTTGTTGGCGTGAGGTTGGTTCTTCCTGTTTAACACCGTTTGGTTCGGATCTACTTCACCCCCCCCCCTCAAAATTCACGCCACCCACCACCACCACCACCATCATCATCCCCAATTTGCTTCTTCTTCTTCTTCACCTCTAATCACCGCCGACCAACATTATCTTCTTCTCTAATTATATCTCAAAACTCACAAAGAATGCCACCTGGAAAACTGGGAGCTGAGATCATTGCAAATTATCAGAATGTTAGAGGAGACAACAGCTGCTGACATTTGACCACCCGGCTCCTCCGCCGGGGTCAACCGCCGCCGCTGCCAGCATCTTCGGATTTCGCCAAGTCCTCACTGGTGAGTCTTTTTGGTAGTGTTTCAGATAGATCTGCTTTTTAGTACCCAACTCCACTGCCTTCTTCTGGATCGGTAAATCTGTGAAGATCAGTTGCTAATTAGCTTACTTTCTAACTCTCTTTTACTTCTATTTCACAATATTGAACCAAAGAAAAACCCTTTTTTTTTGTCTTTTTGAGGACCCTCACTGGTTGTATCTTCTAAATTATCTCTCCTTATCAGCTAATTCCCTGTGATCAATGGCTGATTTTTCCCATCTATCTCCAGTATGTTCCTCTGTAATTAACTAAATAAAAGTTTCTTTTTTTCATTTTCCTTCTAACAAGATCCCTTTTTTCCGGTTCAGTAAATCACTATAAATTGCATGTTTCCTAACCTACAGCAACTTATCTTTATCTAATTGATAAGATCCAAAAAAAAAAAAAAAAGAAAACTCTTCCTTTTTCTTTTCTGTTTTTTATCGGTTAACAGATCCTCTCTTACATTCTCAGATCCACATGGTATTTTTGCAAGTAACTCCACTTAGCCGATCTCAGTTGCATCGAAACCGGCAATGATCCCATGACGATTTGCCGGACAAACTAACCTGCAATTAATTATTTAGTAAGCCAAAAAAAAGGGGAGCTTTTCAAGCATATTTTCGGAATCAAACCGAAGAGCTCATCCTTGACTGATGTGTTTTTTTTTATTTGTTCCAGAAGGATGGAAAATTTCCTGCCCTTCCCAATCGTTCAGACGAACGGCAGCAGCAGCCAAGAAGCCTGCATTCAACCAAATCAACTGCTACTCAACGGCGGCAAAACGAACACCCCCCTTCACAACACCAACTACAAGCTGCCGCTGCCGCCATTTCTTCCGCAATGGCAATGTCCGTCCCAACAGCCATACCAACAACTCCGATACCCGTGCGAAACACACCAGCGACTTGAAACACAGCATCAATGTGATTTCCGTTCATACTTTATACTCGTTCGCGATACGACTCCTTCAATATTTGTTTCTTTTTGTTTTAAAGAGATTGTCTTTCTTGTTTTCTTTTGTGCATGCAGATGACTTTCCATTCGGATTCATCCCGAATCTCAATGCAACACTTGAAAATCCAAGGCAGGGGTCAATTGGTTTCGACGACGCGACGATGTTCCCCCCGTGCCCAGAGACGCCTGTTGTGCAAGAGAAGGGCATGGGGCGGGCGAATGACGTACACCGAGAAGTTATTGATTTGGTAAATGGACCACTTCCCTATCGATTTTTTCACGACAAAGACATTTCGGAGCTGGTTCGAATTGTTGGACGGCGGCAGGAACCACCTACAGTACCGAATTCAGCAACGCCTACATTTAAAGAAGTGATGTCAAACCAGCAGGCCAATGAGAATAGATTTTTTCATGACAAAGACATTTCGGAGCTGGTTCGAATTGTCGGACAGCGGCAGGAACCACCTACAATACCGAATTCAGCAACGCCCACATTTAGAGAATTGATGTCAAACCACCAGGTCAATGAGAATCGATTTTTTCATGACAAAGACATTTTGGAGCTGGTTCGAATTGTCGGACAGCAGCAGGAACCACCTACAATACCGAATTCAGCAATGCCCACATTTAAAGAAGTGATGTTAAACCAGCAGGCCAATGAGAATCCAGCAGTTAGACAGTCCGAAGGAACTTCTGAACAGCAGCCACGGATCGGTGAGAGTGATGCCGCTGAAGATCAAGTCATAGACATGAATAAAACACCGCCGCAGAAGTCCCGGAGAAAGAAGCATAGGCCTAAGGTCATTATAGAAGGAAAGCCTAGAAGAACACCCAAACCTAAGACTCCAAAGTCGGCCACGCCTAATAGACCTAACAACAATGAAACTCCAACTGTCAAAAGGAAATATGTGAGGAGGAAGAACATTACGCCACAGCATACCCCCTCGTCTGCGACTGCAGAAGTTCCCAATTCAGATGGTCGAAGAGGTGGGAAGGGTGCGGGGGGCAAGCCCACCAGGAGATGCTTAAATTTCGATGCAGATGATGGCATGCCAACAGATATTGCATGTAGTGCTGCATGCAACACCGACGTAGCGAAGTCTCAAAACCAGTGGAGAGATGTAGCCGAGCCTGGTATGAATCCATGTGCTACAAATGTACAGCAACGAGAAGCTCAAACAATGGGGCAAACTTCATCATCGACGATTGCTTTTGACCTTAACCACTCAGCAAATTCAACGGCAGGTGAACAAGTGAGCTTCTCCCGAGAACCTGCTCGAAATCAACCTTTGACGGCCAACATGACGAAAATATATCAAATTCCAAAAATAAGCCAAGGCTTGAGGACACCACAACAGCTAAGCGAGAATTTGAAAGCGATAGAAAGGACAGACGAAAGCAGGAGTGAGAGCATTCTTAATGGGTCTCAAACAGATGTGCTGGCTATGGGGATGAAGAGAAACCAGAGTGCCTTTGAGGATTCTCCCTCTCCAACATTACAAACCTTATCGTTAATGAGATAAACAAAGTGAACAGGTGCCATGAAAATATAAGAATTGTTCGGTATCCTACTGAATATCTAAAGAAAAGGAGGGCAGAAGAATATATTGAGGGCAGAACAAGTCCCTCATCTTCTTGCACCTCAGCTCAAGTGATGCAGACACCCCCTAGGACTTGGCTTGCTCATGGAATGCCGTCAAAAAGTTCAACAGCGTTCACATTCGCGGATGCACAGAGGATCTGGGCCGAACAAAGAATGAAATCCTCAAAAACGACATTACCACTGAGCCAAGAAAATCGGAATGTCAATAACCCAGGTGAATCCTCTGTAGATGTTGCAGCATGCTCTGAAGTTAATAAATTATACTGTAGTGGATACCCATATAAAGAAAACCTTACGAACGATAACCAAGAATGTACACCGGGACAAACAAGGGGATCTAATGGCAGAAAGAGAAGTAACATCAGTGCCACATCATGCGATGAATCCATCATTCCGAATAGCCAGGAAAATAGTATGGTTAACTTGCATAGAACAATAGGGCAGCAGCTATTCAACTTGCTACCATTGCATGCTGGTTTGCAGCATCGCCAAGAAGCTGATTTTTCAACTCATCATTTTACTTCCCTAGGGTATACGTCTCCTCAAGCAGCCGCCTCCAAACGACGAAAATCAAGCAAGAAACATTCTCAAGTCAATTCTACTCAACATCATCAGAATGACTGCAGTTTTCAGGGAAATTCAGGCAATGGTGAGGTAGCCCAAAATGTGGCAATGTATGGGGAATTCTTAGAAGACGTTATTATTAAGCTCCAGCGCCTTGATATAAACAAGGAGTATGAGCATTTACATTATGAATTGCAAAATGCCCTTGTAGTATATAATGGAGTAAAAGCAATGGTTCCGTATGGAACCACTAATGTAACCAAGAAGCGGCGCCCACGAGTCAAGGTGCACCTAGATGAAGAGACAAACAGAGAGTGGAACCTTCTCATGGGAAAGGAAACAGCTGATGAAAATAACAGCGTGGATAAGGATAAAGAGAAGTACTGGGAACATGAAAGAGAAGTCTTCCGTGGGCGTAGTGAGTCATTCATTGCTCGCATGCATTTGGTTCAAGGTATGGAGTATCTGCAAATGTGCAACTTGCTTTTGTATATTTGTTATTCAAATTAACTCTTTTATCATCAAATGCATACAATTATGCTTACGAGCGACTGAAATAAATCTTGTTGTGTACAACACATATCTGTTATCAGCGGTCTAACAAGGCGGTATGAAGTACTTCTAATGACATAGAATAACCTACAAACACCATGAAAAACTACATGCCCAAATAACAAATGGAAACCAACATCATGCTTGTTAACTAAGATTTTACAAGCCCTTCCATGCTTTTTTACATAAGGTTGTAAAAGCAGACTAAGCAACATGGTTCAGTCAGCTCTTAGATGCCGCATTGCCTGTGCCTCCTTACATAAACTGTGCCAGGATCTAGAAAATAACAATTTTTGATGAATGACGGTGGTAAGCGTGGTTCAACGCACTCCGGCACGGAATAGTTTATCTCGTAAAAACATTACTTTTAGCATAAACAAATGTAACTGAAGCAAAGCATGTAACTATGCATCTTATGCCTTAGTTTCTGTTTGAGTAATTAGTGCTTTAAGTATCGGTGCCAAAATCAAACTGTAGGGATTATTGTTTGGCTACCACTATGTAGTATTAACCAACTAGAATTTGTATGTTGTACATTTGACCAACTAGCATTTGTATGATTAATCAAAATGTAACTGTGTGGACAAACTTAAATAGCTTTAGATGACTGAATTACCTGAACTGAAAGGTCAATCCTTGTGGCATTCCCTTTGTTATTCTTACTCCATCAGGTAAGTACCCATCAGTTGTGCTTATAAAAAGAAAGCATTTCCAATAACACTGCTTTTCAATACTTTATGACAGGGGATAGACGGTTTTCACCTTGGAAGGGATCTGTTGTTGATTCAGTAGTAGGAGTCTTCCTTACGCAAAATGTATCTGATCATTTATCAAGGTATTTCAGTGTTGACGGCTTGCAAGTAACTAGCACATAATAATAACAAGAAAGTTTAGCAAGCAAGCCTTCTCTTCATTTCCTTTGTAGGGCGTTACATGCACACTTATTTGTTTAAATCTAATTTATGTTTGGCAGTTCTGCTTTTATGGCCCTTGCTGCAAAATTTCCTTTGAAGAGAAGCAACCATGAAAACGGTACAGAAAAGATGAACGCATCAGGAAGTGGGAATAACGGGCATGCCCCACTAACTGATGATGACATTAGATACAAAGAAAAGGCATCAACACAAGAGTCATCGGATGGAGGCTCTACAGTGACTGATGAAACTCAAAATTTAACAAGAATAGAATACATAGAAACTAGATCACTTGCATGCAGTCATAGTAGTGATGACAGAGGGGCATTAAGTAAAGGAGATGAATCGCCTGAGAGTAGGAATCATGATACATCTGATATCAGGTTGGAGAAACTATCCAATGTGACAAGGCACTCAGTAGATACACAAGGCTGTAATAGAAAGTCCATGGAAGATGCAATTTCATCTCAAAACTCTAGTATTAACGACAGAGGGCCATTAAGTAAAGGAGATGAATCACCTGAGAGCAGAAATCATGATACATCTGATATCAGATTGCAGAAACTACCCACTATGACAAGGCACTCAATAGATACACAAGGCTGTAATAGAAAGTCCATGGAAGATGCAATTTCATCTCAAAACTCCATCATTTATTCTTCAGAATACACACTTGAAGCATCTTTTGAGGCCACAACAACTCCACCAAGAAATGAAGCAGAAACAACAATAGAAAGCACGTTGCATAGCATGGAAAGCTCCAATACGTTCACTGAGCTCTTAGAGATAGCAACCGGAAGGACTTTCCTGAACTATTCTGGACCATCTGATCGGTGGGGATTTGAAGGTAGTGAAGATAGAACATTACCCTTCTACAATCTCGGTAATCCCTATTCTTCACTTCCATCCCTATCAATGGTTAATAATAGCCTACGTACACAAAACCTCATGGACCAACCTTTCTTTCCAACCCCTACATATCATCTTCATGATGCCTTAAATTCCAGAGTACTGCAAACACAGAACAGAGAAGAAGTCAGACAAATAAGAAGCAATTCTCATGCATCTCAATCAGTTATGTCTCAGGCACGTAATACCATTGCAATAACTCAAGACATTTTAACGAGTATAGATCAGAAAACTTCTGAAAAAGAGCTAGTCCTTGACACCCATAAAGCAAGTGAAAAGCCAGTGACTACAAGTATCCAACACATTGCTCCACCAACGAATAACGAGCATAAAGCGAAGTTCCAGCCAAATGAAAGAGGCGATGTGCCAGCGGAAAAAGCTCGATATGCGGCTGAAGTTAGAGCTCAAATATCAAGCAATGAAGTATATCAAGTAGCATGGAAGTCACAGAAGGAACAAGATGAAACTACCAAAGTTACAGAACCCATAGTAGAGACAGAACCTATTCAAGAAACAGTAGAAGTCCATAATGAGAATGCAAAAACAGAAACTAAGGTAAAAAGAGGAAGGACTAATGCTATAAAAAGGAACACTGTTGACTGGGATAGCCTGCGAAAAGATGCATGTGGGAACTTCAACAAAAAAGAAAGAAACAGCAATGCAATGGACACTGCGGATTGGGAAGCAGTACGGCAAGCTGACATGAAAGAAATTTCAGAAACAATTCGTGAAAGGGGAATGAATAATCTGTTGGCTGAACGCATCAAGGTAGGAAACCCAACTGATAGCTTGGTCTACATGGTTACTATTTGGAGAAAAAAAAAAGATACCACACTCTCAGCATAACCATCACTAATACGTATAGACTACCATTGATGTAATTTATGCAACGGGCATTAGCATACTATTGATATATTTTTAATTAACCACAATAGTTACATAGTCTAAACATTCATGGGATCCACACTATTAAGATACTTAGTTTCGCCTCCATCCTTACAGGCTACAGAAATCTACTTTGTTCATATCACTGCTGGGTGTCATACATGCAACTCACACACGATGACTTAGAATTTTCAGATAGTTCCTATGAAAGTCATTACAGAGAAGCCTACAACAAATTATCATCTTATAGGATCTGTTATCTGTTGAATTTTAGAGTCCAAATCATAGTATATAAGCAAGAATAACAATACCTTGTTTGCTTCCTTGTTACGTAAATGTCTTTTGTAGTTACCGACTGCTTTGTTGAGCAGGATTTTCTAAACCGGCTGGTCAGGGACCACGGAAGCATTGACCTTGAGTGGCTCAGAGATGTCCCCCCTGACAAAGCAAAGTAAGATGTTTGATCTTATGTCTTATTACTATGAAAAATGAAACAAATGTACATCAAAGAATAAGTATTCCATCAAAGTAATCGGCTTAATAACAATTTCAAACCATAATGGCTTCATAAAAAACTGGCCACTATGTAAGAACAACAGAATTAATTTTTCCATTTCGATTGGAACCAATCCATGGCTTTCACATGAAGGAAAAAAAACGAAGCCCTTTCCAAAGGAGATGGTGTAACAAAAGTCAATAAGCTACCAACTATCTTAGCGAAGAATTCTTAGATGCTTCAATGTTTGGCTTTTTGTACTCATAAGTTTGGTTCTTCTAGGGATTATCTCCTAAGTATCAGAGGAATAGGGCTCAAGAGTGTTGAGTGTGTTCGCCTTTTGACGCTTCATCATAAGGCTTTCCCGGTAAGCCTCATCAAACAAATCCATGCACGCAAAAGCTGAAATGTTAATCACCTATATTGACCAGCACTTTGAAACATTGATAAGGTTGACACAAATGTTGGTCGCATATGCGTTAGATTGGGATGGGTTCCGCTTCAGCCTTTGCCCGAGTCCCTTCAGTTGCATCTTTTAGAGATGTAAGTCTCTTAAAATCCAACTACTGTCAAGTTTCATGTACATATCGAAAAGGCATGATAATGGAAATAATTTGATCCTTCTATTGTGTGATTTTGTAGGTATCCTGTGCTGGAAACAATTCAGAAGTACCTCTGGCCGAGGCTGTGTACACTTGACCAACGGACACTGTAATTTTACCTCCTCCAGAAAATAGTGAACTCATTATTGATGTGGTGCATTAGTAAATGATGATGCATATGATAAGCTTCTTGAATTTTTTTTTTTTACTGACTATATATGTAGAGATGGATGAATTATTGAAATCTAACTGCATAATCATTGTTACAGGTATGAGTTACATTATCAAATGATTACATTTGGAAAGGTATGCCTATACAAATGACCTCTTAACTGAAACAAGAAATGTGGTTGATAAGCATGCCGTATTTTATTGAAGTTATCGTGCAGGTTTTTTGTACAAAAAGCAAGCCAAATTGCAATTCATGCCCAATGAGAGGAGAATGCAAGCATTTCGCAAGTGCTTTTGCAAGGTAATCCTAATTAAAGCTTAGTTTTGATAATACATAGTAAAGGTAATAAACAGATGAGGTTCATTAGCTGTAGCTAATCACGTCTAAAAACACTCACATATCTATACCAATAAATATATTCGCGACAAGATCTATATGGAAAAACATGCAGATAAATAAATAATCATAGGATGTAACTTCCCACGTATACTTATCAACTCCGTAGGTTGACTATAGATAAAAGCAATGGTACAAACTGACTAGGCTTCGCAGTGTTAACCTACATCGTGCCTGATAATAGTTCAGCTTCTACATATATGCTTCCCAAAAAGTTAGCGCTTTCATGACGATATCTACATTGAAAACTAAGGACTTCAGCAACTTCTGAAATTAAACCAAATAAACCAAAGAACACGATCAGTACTTACTTCTTGGGCCTATTCTCAACTTTTTGAATTCTAGTAGCATGAAAGATTTATCACAGCAGAAGATGCAAGGGCCTAATTCATCCTTATTGCAGTGCAAGGCTTGCACTTCCAGGACCAGATGAGAAAAGTTTAGCCAGCTCGACATTGTCAACTACATCAGAAAGGTGTCCCAGTCAAGTTCCTAAACCAGCGCCCCTGTCTCAAATTGAGGGAGGCTCTACTGCAGGGGAAAGATCAATTCCCCACACATGTGAGCCCATCATTGAAGAGCCAGCAACACCAGAACCTGAATGTTTAGAAACCTCCCAAAGTGCAATTGATGAGGCTTTCTACGAGGATCCTGATGAGATTCCTACGATAAAGCTGAACTTTGAAGCATTCACACAAAATATACAAAATTACATGCAAACAAACAGCAGCATGGAAGGAGAAAATGAATTGTTGTCAAGGGCTTTAGTTCTTTTATCTCCAGAAGCAGCTTCTATCCCAGTGCCCAAGCTAAAGAATGTGAGCCGACTACGTACAGAACATCAAGTGTATGTATCTAAATATCACGTATAGCTTCCAATGAATACATCTAAAGAGTGTTAGGTTTGCCGAACTGACGTGTATGACATTGACTTCATATGTGCCCGTCTTGCAGCTATGAACTTCCGGATACACACCCACTCTTGAGAGGAGTAAGTTTTTCTTATTGTATTTCACTTCCAGTAGTAAACTGTGGGTGCTAATTTATGCACCACATTGTTACAGCTTGACAAGAGGGAGACTGATGATCCATGCTCCTACCTCTTGGCCATATGGACTCCAGGCAAGTATAGTTAAGACTTTGAAATATTATCCAAATTGCAATTGCAGAAAATTACTCATAGGCTTCGATCTAATAGGTGAAACTGCACAATCAATCGAGCCACCAAAAATGTGCTGCAACTCACAAGAAACAGGTAGCCTATGTGATGAGACAACATGTTTCGCTTGCAATAGTAAAAGAGAGGCGGATACCCAAATAGTCAGAGGCACACTTCTGGTAATGCTTATAGCATGATTTTCCTTAATTAGTAGTATATAAATCCAGTAACAAGCCAAGTACTTGACTCTGAATGAAGAACTATTTTTGCATACCTAATGGCTGAAATTTTATGATAAAACAGATACCCTGTCGAACAGCAATGAGAGGAAGTTTTCCCCTCAATGGAACATATTTCCAAGTTAATGAGGTAATTCTTCATTATTTTCCTTGGCAACATAATGCACCAGAGGTCGCTAGAAATGTTTGACAATCCTTCCTTTGGTGTACGATGTGCAGGTATTTGCAGATCATGAAACAAGCTATAATCCCATGAATGTTCCACGAGCATGGATATGGAATCTGCCAAGACGAACAGTTTACTTTGGTACCTCTGTACCAACGATATTCAAAGGTAAAAGCAGCAATAGATCTTATATCAGGTGCTATATTTAATTAAACCTATGTCGAACATAGTAGTAAAACTATACATGATCCTGTGTTTTCCTCTTGTATGTTAGGACTATCAACTGAAGGAATTCAACACTGCTTTTGGAGAGGTATGGACTGCTAATTGCAATCTTCTTTTTTTTATTTTGGATACTTTCCATTCAAAAATATAGTCTATGGTTTAACTTCTACCAAACAGATAAGCAAAAGAGAGAATCTAGTAAAATGAACCAAAAAAAGAAACAGGTTCCAGAAGAAACAGTAGTCAACTAGATTAGCATTGGCACACATTTATACATGATTTAGCATGTGTATATGCACTCCACACTATCCGCAAAATAGCTACTCCAGCTTAGGTCGAAGGGCTATATTAAGTTTTAAGATCATAACTAGATTAGCATTGGCACACATTTATAAGATGATTTAGCATGTATGTCTGCACTGCATACTACACCGAAATAGCTAACTCCAGCTTAGGCCGACACTAGATTAAGTCTTAAGATCATAAAATGACACTAGATTAAGTCTTAAAATGGCACACGAACACACAAGCAAATAAACCCCTGGAGCAATATTCAAACTACACACACCCAAAAGCAAGCAAAGAGAAGATGCACATAGCAATCAAGCACTAAAGGGCTGAAGCCAAAGAACGACAATGAAAGAGCACCACAAGGAAACAAACCAGTATCTAATCACGCTTTAAGGGTATGCAGTAGTTAATACATAATAATAAGAGTTCTTTTATATAATAATCACGGCTAAATTCATTTATTCCTATTTTCTTTCAACGGTGATGTCTACTAGTAGTCTTCTCCAGAGTCCTTATTCTAAGGATTTAGCTCACAAACAACATAGATATATATATATATATATATATATATATATATATATATATATATATATATATATATGCGTGTTGTTTGTATGTATAAACTCATATCTAAATTTCTTCTCCTTTTCTTGGGAGTAGGGAATGGATTACAAAGTAAGAATCAAAACTATTCATGATTGCTGCTGGACATAAAAATTTCTAAAAAAGAGGTATAATTGGACCAAGTGGAAACAAAAAAAATTAACATAGGCATCTTTTCATAATACATTATTGCAGAGGATCTTGAATGCTTAAATCTACCAAAATACCTAGAATAGAAATAAGGTTGTCTAATTGTTAATGATTAACCAGCTTAGCAAGCATGGGAATATGACTAATTTGAAATTTTAACAAAGACAAAAATATAACTAAAAAAAGTTCATTTTGAATTATGATTGAAGGATAATGCACAGTATCTATCTAGAACATTGTGAAGCAGAATATTTCATATGTATATTATCAATGTTAGGAAATGAGCTTTTTTTAGAAAACCATGAAGACTTTTTTGTTTAATCAATATGGAAGCATATAAGCATTTGTATTGCATACTGGAAATGCTTGTATGCTTTAAATGAATATGCTTAAGAATAGCAGATGATCACCTTTGAAAGAGGGTATCATTTTGAACCTCAGATTAGCTTCCTAAAATAAATTGTACGTATATGTGTTTGAGGTAGAGCTTTTTTTTAGTATGGTATACGTTTCTGACTATCATAAAATTAAATTTTGAGTATTACAATTATCTTATTTGGTGATTACCTAAAGATGAGCAAAAGAATCTCCAAAGAAAAGAACCTTAAAATTGCTTTAGATTGTATGATTCATTTTACCCAAAAAAAAAAGGAAGGTGCAATAGTGCGCCTGCAGACATAAGTTTCCAGATTTTCTTTTAATACTTCTAATTTTCAGGTTTTGTTTGTGTGAGAGGATTTGACAGGACAACAAGGGCTCCTAGGCCCTTGTATGCAAGGTTGCACTTTCCCGCAAGCAAGGTAACCGGTAACAGGAAGACAGCAGCCTATCAGGACGAGCAAAACAAAACATGAAGCAAAATTTGCTAACCAGATCCATTTGCGAAAGCATGGATGAACAGCAGTACATTTAGGGCACCTCTGGCGCTGGATGACTCCAACTCCACAATCATCAGTGGCTTAGAAGGTGGATGTAACTTGTAACATGCTTTCAAGGCATAGCATGCTCCAAGAGAGCAAGTCTTCGTAAGCCTGGGAAGAATAGGTGGCCATATTCATTATCTCACCATTGTTTACATAATTATTCATAACAAAGAAGAAAAAGAACAGAAGCTCAGGCCATTTCCTATTGTAAGGCGCAGTTTTTGCAAGCCAAGAGAAAAAGGCCTCCTTAGGCTTCTAATTAAATGAAGACGTCAGTTTCGATAATGCGCTATGCCTATTATTGTATTCATCTAGTTCTGATAATACTAAAGTAAGGTAATATATAAAAGTGTGTGCCCAAGCAACTGCAGATCCATGAGTAAAATAGAATGAGATGCATCTAGTGGTAATAACACTGCTGCAACAAAGAAAACAAGACCACCTGCTACATATTATACAGAACTGTTAATTTAGTGAAGGTTCTGAATGTTAACAGGCTCAAATTAGTCTTCGATATTTACTAGTAACTCGAAAAAGTCCTGACAAGTAATTTCCATATAAGGACATCTGAATCTTAGCAACAGAGAGACTGAAGCTACAAATTGACGCCACTCTCATCAATTTCCTAGACATAAGCCATCAGACCCTATGACTCATGTAGCATGTAAAAGCTCTACCAAATATGTTTATAAGTACCACCAGGCTATGGTCCATCTGGCAGAAAAAAAATTCTACTACATATTATGCATGTTATAAATTCTACCAAACTATGGGTTATATATTAGAGAAGCTTCCCAATTAAACGATTATACTTGATAGTTTGGTGAATGAATTTACATCTTTTTACCATAAGAAGGCAAGCAATACATGGTTAGATGAACTTATAACTTGAGTGCAAAGGTCTTTCCAAAATAATTCATGCACGTACTATCATTCATGTCCTATGTTACTTACGTTTTACAACACTGAGGTATCCGTGAAAATGTCCGACTAATTCACTCTCAAGCTGTGCATTGCAGCCAATTACTTGGTTCAGGTTCATTAACTCACCTATAAGTATTCCGAAAGTTAAAATATCCAAGAAGCTATATATATGTATATTTGCATGTGTGTGCGTGTGTGTGTGTGTGTGTATTAGTAGAAATATTTGTGACAGACACCATATTTTATTAGCCTAAGATAGAGGAAAGTAAGCATATTGTTTTCAACCTATTGCAGATATAAAAATGAAGATGAATTGTAATGGTGGTAAACTGATACAAATCCTGTAGGACTAACACAAGCTTTTGCCAATCTAATATATTAGTAAATTACCAATATGATGTAAAGAATGCTAAACTTATTAATAGTTTACTTTCATGATCCTTAACTAAGGAATAGAAAAGTTACTGAACGCAGGATAGATATATATGGTAATATTGGTGTGAAAAGCTCTAGAGAGGAAGTTGCATATAACCGTCTTGCATAAATGAAGCAGCATATGTATTAACTGCAGATTGGTTCTTTAAGTGGACACTGGTGTGCAATTTAGCCCCTAAGTTCTTCAAGAGAAATTTAGTCCCCTCAATCATACACCAAAGTGCAATTACAGTCCCCAGTCATTTCCCACCAAAATTGCGCCGACCTACCAGGAATTTTATATTGTTTTATCCGACACATAAGTAAGAAAACAATATTCACATGATGCCACTCCAACATAACTAACAATTTTATTGTTCCATTTGACTGTAGAACCAGGGATGCTCTTCTGTCGAGGGACTAAATTGCTCTATTTGCGTCACAATGCTAAATTGTACTTTGGTGGCCAATTGAGGGACTAAATTACTATTTCTACACTTTAAGGGCTAAATGACACTTTGATAGCCAATTAGAGGACCAAATGGGCAGTTAATCAAAAGCATATTCTCTGCATTTTGATTTCATTGACTCATTTCGATTCATCACAGTATGGCATGTAGCATATACACCAATAAGGAGACTCAAAAGAATAAATACCAAAAGAAACGGAGGATTTGTGATATTTCGAATTGTAACGAAGGCATTGTTATCTTGTTGTTAACTTTTAAATCTCCAATTGGAAATTTACGATAACTAAATTGTTAACTTTTAAGATTCTTTACGTTGTCATGAGTTTTATGATTAATGCGGAAGTCATTTGGAGCTATGAAACTACAGTCTTTGCGGTAGATTTGCTAACTGGAGTCGAACATAACCACAAATTCTAATTCAACCAAAGCGCTATCCTGGACGAAGATATTAGCTGGAGTCCTAGGTTATCTTGGAAGAGGAGGAGATAGTTAGTTTCATTTATCTAGATCCATTTGAAAATCAACGATAGGTGGTTAGGCTGGATTAATACCAGTTACCAGTTCACCCTAGGGCAATAGCCTATGGCTTTACAAGGTACTCTACAAATAAGGAATTATCACATACAGAAATAACTCCCAATAAGATTAAAGCTTCTAGCACACACATAAGAAAACCCATTTCCATGTCAAGTAAATAACCATGGTGCACATGATATCAAGAATTTCACCGACCATCCTTAATCAATCCATGATCCTACTTACATGGTAGAATTTATGTTTTATACATATACATTTTACATTGCACAATTTTAGATAAGATAAGTCATTATATCTGTAGTCCATTGTACAATTCCTATTCGTGACTACTAGCATGCAGAGAACAAAAAGCAGCTAGAAACTGTACATAATATTTTCTCAAAATAAGAATGAAAAACTGTATAGGTAGTTATCCAAGAAAATAGATCTCTAAGGCCAATTGAAGGGCTACTAGCAAACTAAGAATAGGAGACAAGCATCCGAAAAGAAATCATGATTCATAGTTTACGATATACTTCACAGATCAAATCCAGATGAAAAAGCTGTATATAGAGCTCAATACCATCAACATTTATCACTTGACAAGAGATCTCATACCAACCCACAAATTTTCAAAATCAATTAAAAGTAAAAAATTAAAACAAAATTAGATATCTGACTAGTGATCAACAATAGAGAGGCCTCTTTCCTGGTCATGGTATAATGAAGCATTCGACTAAAATTTCCCTATGGCGTATCTAAAATCCACACCATTTTTTCAAAAACAACTACATATAAAATCAATAAGGAGACATGAGCATGCAATTGCGCCTTACGCGTTTGAAGCAGCCGCATGCAGATAGAAATTGGATAAAATTTTCATTAAAAAAATGATCACCAATACATCCGAAAAGAAGACAAGCAAATAAGATTGGGCAACAACTATAGCCACTTCATCTATTTCCTCTAACATGTTTCTGATTAAATTAAACGGATCGACAGCTGATTCTAAATTCAGCATTACACTAAAACAATCCAAATGTAACTAAAACAAATTAAGGAAAACAAGAAAGCTATATCCTGACGCCAAAACCAGCTCAAATAATCAGCCATTACAAATTCATTTTCCAGATGACAACGATGGACCAGGAATATCATAAATCATGCTTATACATAAAAGATAAAAGAATTTCTGTTATGGAGATTAAAAAAAAAAACCACAATAAAGAATTATAAAACAAATTCACCAAGAGGGCAACAAATGAAAACTGAAACGATCATCTAAACAAAAAACAAGAAAAATAATAAACGGATAAAAAATTCAACCATCTTGACGCTGAATTTCAACAAAAACAATAGGAAACTATATTGAGGACATAATATATTAAGCTAAAGAAACGAATAAATAAAAATTTTGCTTACCTAAGGAAATCGACGGAGAGATGAAGATTGCAGGCGAGCAAACCGAAAGAAAGAGAGGCGAAGTGCGGCGGAGAGAGAGATTGTGGGGGGCAGCAGCACCGCACCACCACCTTTTCAATTCCCGCCAATGGCCGCCTCACTAGCGCCGCTTCGTACCCCATTTCAAAATTGACGAGTAGTACTTGATTTCAAAAGGCATGATAGATTAAACTTTGTGCCTGAGAGATTTCAATCTTTTAATCTCGCTTACCATCACTAACTTTTACAGCACCGCCATTCCGATATGATCAAAATCACACACAAATATATTCCATGCTATTTACATATATATATATATATATATATATATATATAGGAACGGATCCAATATAATAGCAGTAATATCAAGCGACATCTCTGTTTTTCGATAGATTTAGTATATATTATTATATTAAATAAATAGAAGAAAGAAACTTAGCAAATATATTTGCAAGTTTGCTAAGAGGTAAGCATGGCTGCGTGGGCCGCGCAGGTTAAAAACCACCCCGCATCACGCGACTTTATCTCTTTTTTTTTTCTCTTTTTTTTAACAATACAAAAACAGACCCCCTCACACCCACCCCCTCCTAACCCTAATTCTCCTCTCTCGATCTCACCATCTCCGACCTCCGTCAATCGCCGCCCCCCGCCGACGCTATCTCCAACATCGCTCGGTCCCGTCGTCCCTGACTCCCAGCACTCACCCCTCGCAATCTCCGATTCAACGTCCGCCCGTTTGGACTACAGCTCGGGCCGCTCGACCGCTCTCCGCGTCCGCCGGCCTGCCCTAGGGTCCGCAGACTCCGCACTCTGCTGCCGGACGATAAGTCCCGACTCCTGAGTCCGATTATTTTCGAATCGGTATGATTATTTTTAAATTTAGTTGGATATTTATTTGATAATTTGATTGATTTGTTGTTATGAAATTGATTTAGATTTAATTGATTGAATAGTATTTTGACACCTCTATATAAAATTTTTTGGTGCGGCACTATATATATATATATATATATATATATATATATATATATATATATACTAATAAGATTTTCTATAAAAAAACATTTTGAAGCTTTGGAGATCTAATTAAAGGATGATGCATCAGTAATATATATACAAAAAATAAGTAAAATTTATTTTAAATTAAATAAAATTCATAATTAAAAAATATTTTTATTTTTTTAAATTATATATCATATCTTTTGGTAAGAATAAATAAACTAGATCTAAAATTAATTTTGAAACATAAATCTACAAATAAAATGAATCTAATCTGAAAATTAACGGAGAATATAGAGAAGAGATAAAAATAGACGATTTTATAACTTTCTATAGATATAAATAACACAATATTTATGAATATATATAATTTAAATTTATTTTAACTATTATAATACTACCAAACATCCATCTTACACTTTAGTATTACATACATAGATAAAAAACTAGTATAAGACCCGTGCAATGCACGGACTATTTTATATGAATTTTTATTTATTTTTAAATAATTTATCATAATTTTTTTATTTTATAATAGAATGATAAAAATTAAAACAAAAATATCTCGACAATTTATTCAATGAATTATTTCAGTATAATTGCAGATAGTACTACTCCGATACTTAGTCCTTATAGATGATAGGTGAGTACATTACATTAACTTCATCCTCCATCTGCTTGTATCTGTCTAGTAGTTCTTCGTACACTTTCTGAAGCCTTAAAAATGCAGTCTTTTTCTTTAACATCTCCGAGTAGTTGACATCTTTAATGGTAATCTTGTGAACAACCGATAACGTCTCAATCACTGCTTTACAGGCTGTACGTTCAGATTCTTTTAATGGGAAGTGTTTTTCACCGAAAAAGTTTAATGTTTCATTCTCCGTTGTTTTAAATGTCACACAAGTAAGAAAAAAATCATCTTTCATCTCATAGCTGAAGGTTGGTTTTTTTAGTAATTCTTGATTATCTTCTTCAAAATGTGCTTGAAGTTGATGGGGATAACAATTTCGGATGTTGACATTTGAACCTCTTTTCTAGCAGAATGTGTTAAAAGAAATGCATATCACAGTTTAATAAAATATGCCGCGGAGATAATTTCAATAGTTAAAAGTTGGAGTAGACATTTTATCAGATATAAGATACACATGAACTTGAATATGGGTATGTTGATAACATACCTGGACAAACGAACGATCACTGTAACTTAACAATTATTAGGATTGGGAGTAAATCGTTCTGAAGAAATAGTAATAACTGTTATATATAGAGGCGCATGGTTGCATCCTTTCATGAACATATGCATTCTTTCATGAAGTGAATGGTTGCATCTTTTGATAAACATATGCATAATTTCATGAACATATGCATCCCTTGAAGATTAGACATCATTTTATAGCACCGCTTTAGAATGGACACGTGGCATAGCACCGCTTTAGGATGGACACGTGGCAGTAAAACAGGAATATAGCTCCGTTTTACATTATTGTAGATAGATTATTATTTTAATATTTTAACATGATAAATTACTATTTCATGTATTTTGTTATTTTTTTTTTTTTTTGTTAATAATTTTATAGTTAATACTAAAATTTTAAAATAGTTCTAATAGAACTTTTAGGAAGGACGGATATATTAAAAGTTGTCCCGTAGATACAAACATGACCAGATACATATCGACGGCATCATATCACGTAGTTACTATGTGTCCAGCACAGTTCAAACTCCAACCGCACTACACGATCATATCTTTTTTTCTAATCTGAAAAAGATGGATCCACTTAAAGGTACCACTCTAAGGCTTTTCGGATATATCAATACAACTTCTTGCCTTAACTCGGTGATGTGGGTTTATTTTCCCCCGTACGCCTTCCACTGGAGCCCTTAAAGTCCAAAACTTTTCTTTAAGCTTTTGCCCAACCATAAGTCATTATATATAGGAAAGGAAAAGAAATGTCCGAAGTAAAAATAAAAATATTTTTTGGATATGTCGGACACGCCAGACAGTAGTGTCCGATACCCGTATTCGGATTTTTTTTTAAAGAAATCTTTATTTAAAAAAAAATATAAGGTACTAACATTACATTAATAAGTAATAAATATAATTATATAATAAAAAAAATTTTATTAATAAAATTAAATAGTAGCTGTTTCAATTTGTCTGAATGACGTAAAATCTTATATTACGTATGGTTTTATTATTGGATGATAATGTATTTTTTTATATTTAAATATGTAATATAAGTTACTTTTAATTATTTATATTTTTTATTGTCGTATTCGAACTGTATCCGTGTCCTACTTTCTTAAAATTTACTGTGTCTCGTGTCAGTGTTGTGTCGCGTTCCCGGACATGTGTTAGTGTTTCCTTGAGTAGCATGCATTATATATATATATATATATATATATAATATATATATATTATATATTATATATATAATATATATATATATATATATATATATAAGAGATGCTATCCTCAATTTGATCTGAAATTGTCTTAATAAGCTACAATCTCAGCCGTTGATCTCTTTGATCTAACGGCTGGTATTTAATTTTATATTTAAAAATTAAATTCAGCCGTTAGATCAAGAAGATCGATAGCTGAGATGTTAGTTTAACAATACGATTCTCAGGTCGAATTAAAAAAGAATTTTGCATACATAGATAAAATTCCTTTTTAATCGATAAAATTTATTTTTAATCTCCTGAACTTTATAAAAATGTGCTTCTATAACCCTAAACTTCATTATGTACCCGCGATAGTCCTGTACTTTAAAAAAACGTCCGCGATAACCCTACCGTTAGTTTTTTCCAAGGTTTTAAAAGCCGTTTCGTGCCGAGTTTCGGTAAGTCTCAAACTCGAGATGTGCCGACCGTGCCGATCGTGCTGTGCCGAAAATACGATTTTATTTTTTTAAAAATTAATTAGAGAAAAAAAAGCACATGATAATTTTAAAAAAAAATCACACGTAATTTATAATTACTTTATAAAGCACATGATAATTTTATATTTAACTTATACCTTTACGGACACAAAGTTAGAAAAAAAAAATTATTTTTATGTCCGTGAGATAATAAAGTTTAAATAAAACAAAAAAAAAAGCTATTAAGACAAAAAAAAAAAAAGAAGAAAACAACCTTGGTTTTTTAAAAAGCTATTAGGACACTCAACTCTTTGCCGCCCGTTTCGGGCGGCAAGTCCGGCACGGGCAAAACTCGTCCGTGCCGTCCGGCATTTTAAACAACCTTGGTTTTTTCCGTTTGCACCTATTAAACTGCTGTTGTGGCTTATTTTAATTTGATGTGGCACATAATAATAATTTTTTAATTATTTTTTAAATAATTCTTGCTATTTTTTGTCCTATGAAGGGTATATATGTCGTTTTAATAGATCGGGTTGGTTTATTTTCTTTTTATTTTTTTATTTCTTCAATTTTTTTTTGGTTTTTTCTCAGGAATTGTGGCCGCCGGAGCTACCGCAGCACTTATCGGAGCAGATAACACTTTGAAGGCCTCGAACTCTCTCTCGCCGGCTTTATCCTCCAACCACGCCGCCGGCTTCCACATCGACGACGGACAGAGAGGAGGCAGAGCAATCACGGGAGGAGGAGATTCAATTGACTGGAAAATGCAGTCTGGAGAGGAACACTGAAACAGGCCAGGAGATTGATGTAGATAGAGGATTGCCAGAGGAGGAGATTCTCTTGCCGGCGATCCCTCTCCATCCGAGAGCGGACAAGCAAGAGGACTGCGGAGGCAGAGCAATTACGGCAGCTGGTGCTGCTGGAGCTGTTGGACATGCTCGGGAGGAGCAGATTCTCTCGTCAGCGGAAGGAGCATATGCTGACGGCAGGAGGAGGAGATTCTCTCGCTGGCGTTCCCTCTCCATCCGAGCGGACAAGCAAGAGGACTGCGGAGGCAGAGCAATCACGGCCGCCCGGTGCAGCTTGAGCCGTTGGACATGCTCGAGAGGAGGAGGATTGCGGGAGGAAGGAGCATATGCTTGGAAGGAGGAGGATTGCGGGAGGAGGAGATTCTCTCGCCGGCGATCCCTCTCCATCCACCGTCGCCTTGCCCTTTGGCCATACTCGCCAGAGATGCACGATCTCTCTCCATCCCTCAACGGCACCAGCAGCACCAGGCGGCCGGAAATTTCCGCCGTCGACGGAAGCTCGCCGGAGAAGAAAGCTTATTCCAATTAAAAAAAATAATAAAAGACATATTTGTCCTTAATAAAATTAAAAACATTAAAAAATGATTAAAAAAAAATTAAACTATGTCACGTCAGCAACTTAACGGTGATTGAGGAAAAAAAAAACTGATGGTAGGATTATCGCAGACGTTTTTTTAAAGTACAGAATTATCGCAGTCACAGAATGAAATTTAAGATTATAAAAATATATTTTTATAAAGTTCAAAGAATTAAAAATTTTTTTTACCTATATATATATATATGATTAAAAATTGTTATTATAAATAAACTTTTATATATGACCAATAAAACTCATTCTTTTGGTACTATTTTGTACCAAAATTCTTGCGTGATGAAGCCAAGCTCCTATGCTTTTCCTTGCCAAGTGAAGCAAGAGAGGACATAGAAATTGGGGTTTCGTAAAAAAAGATCCATGCTTTTTAAATCTGCTTCGAAAAAGGTTTTTATTTTTCGAATAATTTATAAAATTACTTGAAAATACATGTGTATAATTTTTTTTTTGAAAGTTTTTAAATATAAAAGAATAATTTTTTTGTACACTATAATTTTATATTTGCAATTTTCAAAAAACCGTTTTTAATGTATATTTTGGAACTCCAAAATTTTTTATAACCACTAAAGCTTCGAAGTTTTAAAAATATAGTTAAATATATTTTTTTGGAAATTTTTTTAATACATATAACACATTAAAATTTACTTTTTCTTATTTATAATTTTGTAAAAAACACTTAATATATTTTTTAAATTTTAAAAATTATTAAAAATAGAATATTTTTTTAACGAGTTTTGAAAAACAATAATTTTTGTTTGACATTAACCCGTTGAAATTAGAATAGTCCTATGCAGAGCATCTCTTGTGGCTGCACCAACCTCTATACATCTAGTCTCAATTTATAATTATAATCATATATTTTTTACTTTTAATAATATTTTTAACCATATAATATTTCTTTATGAACTTTATAATAAAAAATTAGACAACATTAGTTCTTCTTCCTTCATATAAATTAATATAAATATAGTATCATATATATATTTTTTGACATAATCATCTCTTTGTTGATAAAACGTCGTTATCATTAATATACACAAATTCTATACTATTATAAAAAAATAATTTAAAATATATGTATAATTATTATTTTTATTATTATTATTATTATATATTGGTACTCGGTGTATAATTTGAAACACCGAATCAATTTTAAATATGCAATCGGGAACAATTTTTGGGTGACTAGTCCGGTGGACTTAGTTCTCTTGAACTTGACAGGATCGAGCCTATCAAATATATATAGAGTATCATTTTTTAAGAAAATGGAACTAAAAAAAAAGTACATTAAAAATATAAATTTTATTTTGTAATTTTTATACAAACAATATTTCAAAAGTTTCAGAACTATCTAAAAAATATATATAAGAATATTTTTTAAAAAGTTAATTTTTTTTTAAAAACTCGAAAGAAAAATTGGTATAACTTGTTATAATTTATCAAGTTTTTGTTTAAAATTTTTTAAAAACAAGTTAAATAAACATTCGATTTTCCTCCATCATAAGTCACTCTAATGAAATGAATGCCTTCTGTTCCAAACTCCTTGCACTCTACAAACGCTCCCGCGCCGCCGCCTGCTCCACCACCTCCGCCACCAGTGACTACACCTCAGCCGCCGCCATGGGAGACGCCGGCTCTCCTCTCCGCACGCGCCTTTGCATTATCGGTAGCGGCCCCGGCGCCCACACCGCCGCCATTTACGCCGCCCGGGCGGAGCTCCGCCCTATCCTCTTCGAGGGCTGGATGGCCAACGGTATCGCCGCCGGTGGACAGCTTACCACCACCACTGACGTAGAGAACTTCCCCGGATTCCCTGATGGAATCAACGGCTACGATCTCATGGATCGCTGCCGCGCGCAGTCGCTCCGATTCGGCACGCAGATCTTCTCTGAAACCGTCCACACCATTGATTTTTCATCCAAACCTTTCAAAGTCCTTTCGGATTCTATTTCTGTGGAAGCCGATTCTGTGATCATAGCCACCGGCGCTGTGGCGAGGCGCCTTCACTTCCCCGGTGCTCACGAATTCTGGAACCGCGGTATCTCCGCTTGTGCTGTCTGTGATGGTGCTGCTCCGATATTCCGTAATAAACCCATCGCCGTCATCGGCGGAGGGGATTCAGCAATGGAGGAAGCTAATTTTTTAACCAAATACGGGTCTAAAGTTTTTGTCATTCATCGCAGAGATACACTCAGAGCGTCAAAAATTATGCAGGCCCGAGCAGTGAATAATCCAAAAATCGAATTTATTTGGAACTCGGAAGTCAGCGAGGCATATGGGATGGAAAATAATGGTCCCTTGGGGGGAATTAAGGTTAAGAATTTGAAGTCGGGTGATGTTACTGATCTTGAGGTGAATGGTTTGTTCTTCGCGATTGGTCATGAGCCTGCGACTAAGTTTCTCAGCGGTCAATTGGAGCTGGACTCTGATGGGTATGTGTTAACCAAGCCTGGGAGCACGCTAACGAGTGTTAAGGGGGTGTTTGCAGCCGGGGATGTACAGGATAAGAAGTACCGACAGGCTATTACTGCTGCTGGATCAGGTATACAATATGCTGCTTGAATATGCTTTGATTTTTGTATTTGTTATTGATTCTTGATGTTTATATTCCATTTAAAAGACGAAAGTGGGTTGTGTTACCTTTGGTAGCATTTCAGTTTACTTTTTCTATGTTGAAGTGTTTGTTTGTTCAAGACGTGGTAGAGTTTGGTTTGGTTCACGAGTATATTTTCAAACGGTAGTCTAAGTGAATGTTATGAATTTACTGGAACAATTTGTGGCTAGTTTGGATGTCTGTCAATGTATATGTGTGTTTTTAATAATGATTTTGGTATGTGGAGGTGTAGAATCATGATTCTTGTTTGGTGACCTTATGTGTTATATTGGATATAGGAATGGGGGAACAATAAAGCTCATTAGCTCAAATTTGTATGGTGAATTTTTTTAGTTTGTGCTCATATTTTAACCTTTTCTCCCTCAAACTCTTCAAGTTGTTCATTGTATGCTTGATCGACAATTGCGTATGCTAGAATTATATAACTAGATATTCAACTAATATCCGCGACCTTTCTACTTTTGCCGTGCTAGTGATCTTTTACCTCAGACTTAGTAGATAATCTTTGGTAAGTGTCTGTACTGTGTAAGTCACCCATATTTCAGTTTCAATGACGTCTCCACCCATCAAATTGGACCTTGAATTGCCCTACCTTCCATGCTAAAGGAAACATCTCGGGCTACGTGCAACCTCCCCTTATGATATTCCCATGGTCATTTAATATGTATTTTCTATAGATTTTTTTTGCATGAAGCAAGTGCCGATGCATGTTTTTTCAAATATTTCTTTTCACAAGAGCACTAATGTAAGCACTATGAGGCTTCTCTTTCTATGTAAAATATGTTCCTAGAAGTCCCTCTGACTTTGATCCTGAATTTGGGCTAAAATTATAGAAGTTCCTGTAGGGAAGCTAAGCAGCTTTTGTGTGTGTGTGTGTGTGTGTTACAAACAAGATGTAGTTCTTGAATGTAGCTTTTCCTTTTCTATCCTCGTACTATCTTCATATTCCGCATCTCTCCAATGTCTCGTAACTCTTGTTCAATGTCATTATTTACGTAGATCTCCTCTATGATTCAGAAGGAATGACTGCCCTGCGTTTTTAAACTAGCTTGACTGGGAAATACTCGAACTTGCCACTAAACAGGAGTTTTTAATGATACCCCATTTTTCGTATTTGAAGAAGTTTAATTTGAAGTTCTTGAAAATGCTCTTAACCCTTGAATATAACCCTTTGAAATCATCGTTTAAGTTTTTTGAGCCCTTTGCATCTAGATCTTGATATCAAATCTGCGGGCAACTAAGTAGATACAGATTCAAAGATGGAGTATGCTTTTACTGTCTAAAGAAGAAATGTCCCCTTTACATGTTCGAGTTTTGTTCATATAATGCCGCTCATCTGCTAATATCATATAGTTGATTAATTAAATATTTCACAGTTCGACACGTGTATTCTTGCCAAATATTTAATAGAGTGTATGACTTCACAACCGAGCATGGTTTTTGTTTCTTTTTTTTTTTGATGAAAGCATGGTTTTTGTTTCTCTTTTGTCTTGACACGCCTAGTGTGTAATATGTGAAACTTTTTTTTAGGGTGCATGGCTGCGCTCGATGCTGAACACTACCTGCAGGAAATTGGAGCTCAGGAAGGCAAGGCTGATTGACTAGTAGGGGACTGTGCCCAGAACAATGCTTCAAATCTGTTTAAGGCCAATTTGTGATAGGACAAGTTTCTGCTTCACAGATAGCAGCTGAGAGTTTCGCTTATATCCTTCCATTATCCCAATTATGATTGAGGTGTTCGTGTATACACTGAAAAAGTATCCCATTTTTTATTGAGGTGTTCGTGTATCCCATTTTTGTTTCTGTTAGTGTGTGTTCCTAGGTGTTCGTGTATACATTGAAAAAGTTTTATGTAGTTGGACAAACTTATATATGATTTTTTTTCATTATCCAAGAAAGAAAATTTCATAATTGTGCATGAAAACACCATATAACTTATCCCAAACATGTTGGAACTCTTTTAATATGCATAAGAACACATAAAAATACACGCGGACACATAGAAACACTTTAGAACATATAGTAGTACCGAAAGTGCCTTCTTGGAGCTCTCGGTGCTATTATGTGTTCCTAGATGTTCGTGTGTATTCCTACATATTTGTGTATGTTCCTAGGTGTTCTTATGCATATTGAAAGAGTTCCAAAGGGTTTGAGATAAACTATATGGTATTCCTATACGTTATTATATGATTTCCTTCTTGGATAATAAAGGGAATCCATATAAGCTTGTCCAAATTCAATGAAAATTTTTCAATGTATACAAGAAACACCACTTAGGAATACACGTGAATACCAAGGAACAACCTTGGAACACAAAAAGCACCGAGAACACAAAAGGCACTTTCGATGCTACTATATATTTCAAGGTCTTTTTAGATGTTTGTTTATGTTTGTAGGTGTTTTTATGTATATTAAAAAAGTTCCAATATGTTTGGGATAAATTATATAATGTTGTCATGTATTATTCTATTTAGCAATATAACAAACACTTGGTGAACAAAAATTTAATATTTTTGAAGTTTTTTTTTCAGAAACTTCTAATTTTGGAGTAGACGTCCTCGGCATTGTTTTTCATTCCAAACCCGCCTGCAGACTCTGGTTCATGGGCTAACTCAAGGAGTAGCCCTGAGAGAAATAGATGGAAGAGAGATAGAGAGGGGAATAAATTGGCAGGAGAGCTGGATCGAAAAAAAAGAAAGTTGCGCTTAAAAAAAAAAAGAAGCTACAGTAACAGTTTTTCTTTCTTTAGAATAGAAAAATAGAAGGCATTTTGGTTATTTTATATGGGAAGAGTGCACATTTCGGCCAAAAAAATATTAGATCCAATTAAGAGGGTGTACAAAAACGTAAAGGCCCAAATATTTTGAAATAAGTGTTTGAGACGTAAAAAGTTATTGGATTATAAGTGAGGTTTACTTATAATTTATAGATGGGATTGATATGCAACTTTCCCTTTATGATTATATTTTTTTTTGGGAGATTATCGCGGTGAAATCCGTTATACGATCGCACATTTTTGTTAGATCTCAAACTCGTGGGAAATTTTTTTGTCTAGTCTTGACCGATATTCTGACATCCGAGTTTAGAACTTTCATGAACGAAGACTTGTATTACAGGGTATAGAGAATTTTATTTAGAAATATTTTTAAATTAAAAAAATTGTTTAACATATCAAACTAAGTTGTTTGTGTTTTAAGTTTTTTAGATACTTATGTAAGTATTCGATTTAAATAAAGTTGTTCGAAATCGTTGGTGCAAAAAACCTTTTGGATATTTAGATAAAAAGGCATCAAATTCTTCCAACCAAAAAAAGAAAAAAAAAAAGATAAGCCTAGTTATTTCAATAAAACGTACCATCCGACTGAATCGTCTGAAAATACGTTTGAAAGTTTTTTTTTCTGCTTCGGATTTATCAATTTTGAGGCAGGAGCAATTTATCGATTCTTAGGCCAAAAAGAAAGCGTGCGCAGATGGATTTTTAGATTAAAGCATCCTAACGCCTAAATACGGGATTCTCTTCTGACTTTTATTTTTGGGATAATTGTATATTAGTTTTCCAAAATTTAATCTTTGCGTTTTAACATTCGAAAACGTATTTTCATGCTGATGAGGTAGCGTTTGCACACTGCCACGTTGTGTATTTTTGTATTTCCGATATGTCAAAATAGAAACGTATTTTTGAGGCTAAAATATATGACTGTTGATTTTGGTCCTTCTATTTTTTCCGGGCGCGTAGCAGACTATTCGCTCTGATATCTTCTTACCTCGAGAGACCGAGCTTTGGATTCCAGAATGTGACCTCTACTTTATATCCTCTGCGTTGCCTTCACGCGACTTCCTCCAACCCATCTTTCGGATGCAAAACAATCCTGATCGCACCCGCGAAAGGGACCCAATATATCTATCATCTAACCATTTATCAACGGATCACAAAATGCCACGTGGATGACGAATCAGTAAGGTCGCTTCACGTGTCAATCTAGTTGGATTCTGCACGAAACTCTCCACCTAGAACTCTCCATGTCAGCAGAATGAAATGTTTCGGGTACCTTTGACGGTTATATTCCGTGTTTGGTGTTTGTTGGTACGCAAATGATACCTTGGGTTATATATTCCAGCGTGGCAGCCTTCGAGATTTCTTTATCAGACATCGAGGAAGTAAATAAACACGCACCACCAAACGGAACCAATGTAAAATAACCTAATACACGCGGCACGTTTATGTTGGTTGTATTTCGGGTGTCTTGTTTTAAGTCGTGCGGCTGATAACGTCTTGTCAAGGGATCCAGGGTTATTAAACACCCACCCTTCTTCATTTCGATGGCTTATTTTTTGAAGAGCTCAGAAAGTAGTCGTCGCTGTAAGAGCGAGAGAGAAGCCCTAAGGCTGGTTGCTGGTTCATCACGAAATCGGTACGTGTAATTCTTCCTCGATCAGCTTTTGTTCTTCTGAATTCTCGTTGTACTTGTTTGTTTTCTGGTGAATAGTTTGATTTTTTGAGTTATCATCTCTTCAATGCAGAATTTTTTGGGTTTTGGTGTATTTTCTTTGAAATTGTAGTGCTTTCTGTTGACCCTTTTTGGTCCTAAACGGCTTTCGATTGTTTGATCTAATGGAAATGATAAATTGCAGTTGATTGAAGGTCTTGGACCTCTTGGTGTTTGGGGATGGCATCGAAGCGGATCTTGAAGGAGTTGAAGGACCTCCAGAAGGACCCTCCTACATCTTGCAGCGCAGGTCTGTCAATTAATCTTAAATGTTTACTAATTGTGAGTGCTTTCGTGAACAAGTTAATTTTGTGTAGTAACGCTACACATCTTGTGACTATTTTAAAATGATACGTCTCCCCCTGAAAAAGCAAAACCAACTTGAGTGGGCAAGGATACACATTTTCTTCCATATGGAAATCTGATATCTATCTGACATTCAAGGTAGTATCTCGCTAAAGGGAGAGTGGGGGATGGTATTAAGCAGTGGCGGATCCAGAAAATTACCGCAGGGTAGTCAGAATCAAGAACTCACAGCTGCAGCGGTGGCGACCAACGTGTCTCGATATTTTGATATAGTTAAGAGTAAAGTAAAAATTGGGTTGTCACGGTATTTTAAAGTCTTAATAATTTTTTTTTAATGGTAATAAATTGTATTTCCGCTTGGCTTAGAAATTTTAAATAAAGGGTGTTTAAATATAAAATATTATATGCAAAAGTTTACGAGCTAAAATATTGTGCTGTTAAAGAAAAAAGAGAAATGCCTTACATTCCAACCATACACCAAAAAAAAATTATCAGAAAATAAAAACAAATTTATGTGAGCATTTCTTTTGAAAAAAAAATAACACAAAAATTGTATATCTTAATGAGATTTACAACTTTTATAAAGGTCTACAATTTTTCTGTTAATATTTATTTTAAAAAATATTTATGAAAATATCTTATGCGACTCTAAAGTTTAACAAGTTTACAAATATTTTTGAAACCTATCTCAAACTCGTTAAGTTTTGGAGTCCCAAAATATCTATATTGAAATATTTTATGTCGAAAAAAATTTTCAACATAAAAATTATAAATCTAATAAAAATTACTTTTAATGTTAAAGATTTTTTAACAAATACTTCTAAACAGATACTTTACTGCTCAAAAAATTGACCGACAGCGGGTGTAATGTAGTAGAATTTAGGAGTGAGTTACTTCGTTCAAGAAAAAAGAAAAAAAAAAACTTCCGCACGATGCAGGTGGATTCAAATTCTCATTGTGCGGCGACAGAAACTAACAGAACCACTCCGCCTACAATTATTCTTACGCTGAGTTGTACACAACACTTTATATATATAGCAGGGTAGTCAATTGACTACCCTGCCAGTGAGCTGCCTCCGCCCCTGGTATTAAGTGGCTGTCCATGCTTGTGCTGTTGAAATGAGTTAAAAAGCTTGCCGACCTTCAGTGGATCTTTGACTTCTTGATAAAACCGGTTATTGTTCTGATTGGATATTGCTTGTCGTAATGTCAAAGTCGGACTTACTGTTAGCTCATCTACTTCTTATTGTTCAAGTTGCTTGGTGATTCTGTCATGATGCGTGGTCAATGTATTTGTATGTGTTAAAACTTACAGGGTGACATTGTTGGAGTTCCTTGTTGCCTCTGTTATGGTGTCCTGTTGCAAAGACGGGGGCGGGGGTTAGTTCCTGTTGTATTTGTATCGTTTTGTTCTGCTTTTCTCCTCCGCTTCTTGCGAGTATATTTCCGTTCCGTATATCTGTTCATGTTTAGGTGTATGCAACGTTCTTAACGCGTAATTGGTGCAAGGAATTGTGAAAGAGACCTGTTAGAAACTTTGCAAATTAACTTGTAGGCTTTATTCGTTGCCATTTGTTTCCAGGACCTGTGGGAGAGGATATGTTCCACTGGCAGGCTACCATAATGGGACCTTCAGACAGCCCTTTTGCAGGTGGTGTCTTTCTTGTGACAATTCATTTCCCGCCGGATTACCCATTCAAGCCACCCAAGGTATGCTTTATGATTTCGCATGTTCTTCCAATTAACCAGAATGCTTTTGAAGAGATGATGCTTCCTATATCTTCTTCCTCATATAGGTGAGACCTACCAAATAGAAATTGAGGTTGTTCAGTATAAAGTCTACTACTCTACATTTTGCATATTTCTGTTTATTGGTATGAATGAATCAGTGCATTAAGTATACATGGTATTTCATATGCGTTGTTGCTACGTGTTTTGTTCTTAAAAAATGTGTATAATACAATGTGTTCGTTGTATAGTATTTGTGAGTGATTTCCTGAATGTTCATCTCGTTTGCGTTTCCTAGAACTACAGCATCTTGGTTTTTCGTCAAATACTTGTTTAAGGACGTAATTGCAAATATACGACGTTTGCATGTGTTTGTTAAGATGAATATATTTTTACATGATCGGCACCTTACTATTTGAAATCATGATTTGTTAAGAACATGTAAAGGAGAAGATTCTTGTGTTATAAGTAGTTCTTGAGTTATAAGTAACTCGATGATAGTTCCAAAGCTACTGCTGCAAATGTAATCTGCAGGCGTGTGTAGGACTTCATTTTAGCGCGTGTTAATTTTATAAAAATAGAATTTTTCTGGTTCATTTGGTATTGTTTTTGTGGTGAAGTCGATGATTTTTGTGGTTTAACTGTGTGCAGGTTTCTTTCCGTACTAAGGTATTCCACCCAAACATTAACAGTAATGGCAGTATATGTCTGGATATTTTGAAGGAGCAGTGGAGTCCTGCCTTGACCATATCTAAGGTAATGCTCAGTCCTTTTAATAGCTGGGCACATGAAAAAATCCGTCTCGGTTTAGTGTTTATCTCTCCTGGAAAAAAAAAAAAAAAAAATCTCCTAGAGCAAATACATCAGGAAGAAACTGAAAAATAGTAAAAAAAAATTAATATACAGCAAATAACCTTGGTTAGAATGTAGATTTATAACCTTTTAATATGTAATTTATTACATATCAACAGAAATGGTGTTTTTTGTATAGGAAAAAACTACTCACCCTCAACAAACTACCCAACAAATCACACACACGTACCTCATGATCCGCACAATTTTCTCGTGATCCGTAAAAAAATATCAAAATTATAGATATACCAATCGTGATGTGTGGTCTTGATTGTGCCACGTCAGCATGTGTGGTTTCTTGGGGGTGCATAGCAAAGCCCTTTTGTATATGTAATCTGCGTTTGGACGGTATCGCAGGTACTGCTGTCTATCTGCTCGCTTCTGACGGATCCAAATCCTGATGACCCATTGGTACCTGAGATCGCGCATATGTACAAGACTGATCGAGCCAAGTACGAGGCCACTGCTCGCTCCTGGACTCAGAAATACGCAATGGGTTAGGATGGCAGGTTAATTATGTTAAGCTATGTTTGCCATCCTATATATGATTAAATAAGAAATAGATTCTCTAGGTGAGCCGTGCTGCTGGTTCTTTTCCTTAATTGAAGAAGAGTCTGCAATGTGACTTTGCTAGTCTCGCTTTTCCAGTTTCTTTCTGGTAAATGTTGTTGGAAGTGGTCCGTGAACTTTTGTGAATATTTGTTGGGAATTATTCACTATATTCTATTTTATTATTAGGTATGATGAACCAAAATATTTTCCTGTGCACCAATCTTCGATATTACTGTGGATATTATTTTTTAATCATGATTTATCAGTTCGCGTTGAGTCTGGACCATGGTCGGGAAGGCCCGAGTTATTTTGCATGAGTTTGCAAGTATTCTTTTTGTTATCTGTGATTATGTGGATTTGCTATTCTGATGCATCTAGTTGATTTACAATTTTTTAATGTATAATTAGTGTTAATCAAACTAAAACTATCTAAGAATACTAAATCATAAGTAATATAGAAATATCTATTAGTACTTGTTTTTTAAACTGTAATTTAGAGAAATTTTGATTTTTTTTTTTAAATAGATATGAAATAAATATATGTTAATGTATTATAATTGTATATTAATTTTTTTTTAAAAAAATATTTTTAAATAGATTTTTGAAAACTATGAGTTTTTATTGGGTATATAAAAATTTTAGAACTTGGAATATTTCTTAGATAAACTTTTGACTATAAAAATTAGGGAGAGTTGTATTTGGGTTCAAAGTTGCAAGTTCTATTGCATTTGGATCCTGGGCTAAGTTTTAATTGCAGTTAAGTCCTTCGACGGAAGGTGTCAAAAGTAATCAAGAAGGTGTTAAAAATTATCAGAAAGGTGTTAATGTGTTATTTTTTATCAGGAGGGTGTTAAAAATTAACAAGAGGGTGTTAAAAATTTACTAAAAGGTGTCAAAATATAAGGTGTTGGACGCATATCGGAGGTATGAAAAATTAATCGGAAGGTGTTAAAAACTCATCGGAAGGTGTCAAAGTGACTAAAGTGCAAAAAAATTTTTGGAGAGAATTTAAGTGATGTTGAAACAATATGCAGGGACTGCAGAGCAATTATCCGTAAAAATTATTTGTTTGAACAATAAGTATTTATATATGTATTTGAAAGTGATTTCTATTTTAAAAGAAAATGTTAGTCTCTCTACGTATATATCAAAAAATTTATCAATTTATATTAATAAAAAATAAAAAATAAATTTTAGATGCAATTTTTGGTAAACTTCTATAGTAAACTTCCAAATTTTTAAAAATGGATGTTGTGCTCATAAAAGATTTGTACTAAAGAGACGGAAGACTTACGTGTCTTTTGGAGATGCTCGCACTCATAACAGATTTGTATTTTTAAGATCATCTTCAAAATAACATAAGGAAAAAAGATGCACTTGGCTAATTGGACGGACTTTGTTGTATAGGGTAGTTTCATATTAGTCTCGTTTTCTGAACTTTATAAATTAGCATCTGAAAATAAAAAAGCACGCTGATGTGATAGCAACTTCAATAATTTCATTCAACGTAGTGAGCACGGACAACTCGAACGGTGAAGTGTGCGACTCAAAATCATACGTTTTGGGTTCGTATTCGTACGATTGTGATGTCATGCACGCGCTATGTATCTAAAAAGGTGGCACAAGTTTCGTTCATAAACGATCATACTACAATTCTTTAGCAATGAATTTATCTTTTATAACGATCGCCGTAAGAAATTGATTATGAATAGATTTTTCAGGATAATCTGAAAAAAATAATAATTCCATTTGACATTCAAGATAAAGAACAATACATAGAATTAATGACTAGCATAATCTCAAACCTGGATAGAATGAATATGCTCAGCTATGCTTATCAGAGCTTCTCTGCCATCGTTACAGTATCGCTTATTGCAGCTTGGTCGGCGCTTAGTCATGTTAACCAAAATTTTTCGTACCGAGTCGAGCCAAATTTCGATAAATTTAAATCACGGCACGGCACGTGCTGATAGTGCCATGCCGACCGTACTGATATATATTTATTTATTATTTTTTAAAAAATAAAAAATTAATTAAAAATTTAAATATAAAATTTTTTAACACATACCGTGCCTGTTTGTACCGTACCGTCCGGCACCCAAAACCATGAGGTTTGACCTTGCCTTGGCTGAATGGTTGAATAAAGTTCTTTCTTTTTCCTTCAGTTACCATTTCCATGCTCATCTATTCTGCTCTTCACCCACCATATAACTCATAACATAGCAGAGGGGATTAAGAATTAAATCATAAATTGATAGAAGAATAACCAAATCAATATTAATATTATTGCTCAAAATCACAAGAATCCATCTTCAGGAATATACTGTACATCTGAATGAGAGAAAAAAAAAAGAAGAAAAAACCATAACATTGAATTTCCATCAGTATAATAACCAACCATAACAAAATAGTAGAAATAGAATCCACCTGGCTGGCACAGATTATATAGATATTAGCAGAGGAAAAATAGTAATATTAAGCATAAATCCAACTATGACTCATAAGAATACAATTTCAACTAAACAGGGAATTAGAAACGAGAAAGAGAAATCTGCAAGTAAAATGAACAAAAAAAAAAAGGCAATTTAAGGTACCAAAGTCGTAACGTTTTAGAAATTACAAAGACATGTTCAAGAGAATAATATATTTGATACAAGAATAACCAATCGAAACTTATGCTAAGTTATAACAATTCTCTGACGATGAGACTCAGTTCAAAGTGGAAGTAGCTCGGCCTATTTTGAACATGAACTGCTACCAAGTAGGTATAGAAGATGCTGTTATCTGCAACCAAGGATGAATACAAACTGACTACTAGAGAAAGCAATCTTCTAGTCGATCTTCACTGACGAGAAGAGGTAATGAACAAAATAGAATGATGTCAGGAAGCCGATGGTGCCCGTCGATAACATGATAGCAAGAGCCATAATAAGTGAATATCCGAGATATAGCATAGCCGAAACGGGCCCGCTCAAGCTCCTGAGGTCAAAAACCAAGTAGTTGATCGAATAGAGGAAGACATAGAGAGATACAGAGCCAGACGCGTAGAAAGCTTTCCACCACCATCTCCAGTCCTCTACGCAGAGATGCATGTAGGTGAGAACAACAGATACTTCGGCACAAACAATCACGAGCAGCAGCAGAACAACGAGAAGGAAGCCGAAAACGTAATAGAATCTCCCGAGCCAGATGCTAGAAAGAATAAAGAAGAGCTCTATGAAAAGTGTACCAAAAGGAAGCGTTCCAGCACCCAAGACAAGCAGCCACGAAGGGTACTTTCTTTCTGGAATTTCTCTAGGAATCTGGTTTGTTCGAACAGGGTACTCTATAGCTTCAGCTCTGGCGCCTAAGAATCCTCCTAACAAGGTGAGTGGGAGAGAGATGCAGAACCATAGCGTCAGTAGTACAAAGAAGAGAGATATTGGAAGAGCCCCAGTACTCTTGCTTCCCCAAAGCATGAAGTTCAGGAAGGTTAATATCAGAAAAACGATTCCGGGGAAGAAACATGCGATTGACCATGAAAGAGACCTCCATCCTTCAGAAGTCCCTTTGATAGTCCTCCATAGACGAACACCAACATACCCGGCGGCTATACCAAGGAAAAGATAGAGGAATATCATCCCGGTCAAGAGCATGCCTCGAGAAGCAGGAGACATAAACCCAAGCGCAGCAAAAATAATAGTCACCGCCGCCATACCGGTGATCTGAACACCATCTCCAACCATGACACAAAGCAGTTTCGAGCAAGTTGGCTCCCTGAAAACATCACCCACGACAAGCTTCCAGCCAGAAAGCTCCTCGTTCATCTGAGCTTGGGCTTCCTTATCAAGCTCCTCATACCTCGTCAGATCTCTTCTAACAGTCCTCAAGAATATGACAAAGACGATTCCCGCCAAGAAAAATATAACCATCAAGGATTCATGATTGAGAACCAATGAACTTTAGCACCATCCATCTTCAAGTATGCATCCCACCGTGAGGGCCACCTAATGTCGCTCTTGACAAATGTAACTTCATATGTAAATGAGATCTTCTCCTGTTCCCGAATAATCTGAGCTTTGTCCAGCCCTACGGGCAATCGATAGGTTCAATCATATCGTACATTTTATGCTTGGACATAGCTTCAGGGTCCCGCTTGATACTGCAAGGTACAACCTCGAAACCAACTATCTCGTACCCATTAGTCTTTTTTTTATCTGTTTCTGAGATCACACCTAATCCCTCTTCTCCAGTGCCAATAATCTCCATTCCACTCCCTTCATACTCATGGACAAATACCTTGAACTTGAGATGGTTGATTATATAATCATCATCTGTGCCGCTGGGGTTAAAACCAACAGGGAAGCCTGTCCACTGGATAGTCATACCATTATTCTCTGTAAACCGCATAACAGGCAGATTATCAAGAATCATATTCACTTGATAAAGGTCGCGTGTCCTTTGTTTCAAGAGCTTGACATCATGCTCATCGAGAGGGTTTGTAGTGCAGAGATAAACAGACTCATTGACATTGACATGGAACTGATAAGGAGAGTTGTCAATCTGGTCACCCATGAGGAGCTCACCGAGATTCTCAGCACTCTTCTTAACGCCATCCTTGGGCTTGCAGTAGGGAAGGCTGTAGTAGCTATAGGGAAGCTCAGTCTCGATGGAGGTGAGAGAATTCACCTTAACTGAGATGGGCTCTGCCTGGGTATACGTATGCATGTAACTACCAGGAAGGTAGAACCCATGACTCATACGAGCAATTGCTAGCACAAATAACAAGGCCAGTGACAACATCGGGCTTCTTCTCAAAGACAACATTCAGATTGATCCTTGAAATCCACTTTTTTTCTCCAAGTTACTATATCATAGTAAAAGAAACCTGAAATCCAGTAGCGTACTGGTTGAAATTACACTGTAAACTATCTATCTACTGGCAAAAAAAAAGTACAATGGATAGATTCTACGCAACGTAGATCAAGGTATTTAAATATCTTTTTTTTCAAAATTAATGTATTAAAACGAGAATTTCGGACAGATGAAATCATAAATCTTGCAGTGAATGCATCACAAATGGACAAAATGAAATCGTAAACCTAAACTCTTCGCAAACGTAATGCTCCAGATCTAATAATGAGATACAGCCTTGAACAAGAAGATTGTGATTCACATTATAGAAGCATAGAATAGCTCCACTGCATCGCAGAGGTCAAGAATAACAACAATAATCAAAACTGAAAATCGGAAAACCGTTCGGATCTAAGAACCACTAGATCTAGACAAGTGAGATATAGATCTAAGATTAGGAGTCTTACCAGGCGAAGTGAATTTGAATCCCAGATTGGATCTGAATCGAAGAATTTGGCCTCTGTTTTCAGATTTATTTTGGACTATGGAGCAAGTAATAATTATGAACGGAAGAAAGAAAATGGCGTGAAAGAACCGCAGCATCCTTTCCCATCTCGAGATCTCGATTCGTTACGTTCTACGTGGCATATTTATGTTAAGCCAATTTGGTGTAACCTGCTTCGAGCTTTACTTCTGATGTCTGGCGCGGGCGTAAATCGGGTCTACCGACCGGAGTGGGATATGGAATGGACAAATTCTTTAATCGGATAATTACGTAGCAGCCCCTAGTTTTGAGAATTTGTAAATTATCGTATTTTTGGAAGATTAATTTGTAATAATAAATAAATCAGCCCTTGATAATACACAGGCCCCTATTTTTGAGAGTTTGTAAATTACATTCGAAAACGCGTTTTCAGGAGCTGATTTGTAAATAAAAAAATAAATCAGCTCCTGCTAAAACGCACAAAAATAGAAAACGGGAGACTGATACGTAAAAACCCCATCTTTAATCGGTATTCATAGATTTTTCTAACTCACTTAAATTAATTCCTAATTTTTTTATTTACTGTTTAAATGTTTTAAAAAAAACTTTTCTCTTGATATTTGCAACTAGGAATGAGCATTCGGATCGACCCGACCCGATCCAATACGATCCCAAAAAAATTGACGAGCCGACCCGAAAACTTCATGACCCGAATCCGACCTCAACTAATATCTAACCCGAACAGAGTCGACCCAAAAAAAAAGGATCGATTCTGGATGTTGGAGTTGATCCGAATTACATGTCATAGACTAAAAGCCCAACCAATTTTTATGCTATTTCTCCAATTTCATTTACACTCCAAGAGAACTTGATGGGATTTCTATACCTTCGAAGGTTTTATGAATTAACACATCACACGTTTTCTTAACCAAAGTGATCACGCGAGTCGCGACCGATGCTTTCTGAACGACGCACAGACGTCTGGCTCGAGGGGGACAGCGTATTGAGAGCCGAGGATGCCGAGGCAGAGATCAATGACACAGATGATTTAGCGTGGAAAACTCCGGGATGAACTCCAGAGAGAAAAACCACGTGCCGGCGGTGAACTCCCGCTGGCGTTGATGTTAATATTGATGAGTAAAGAGGGTATACAAGGTGTTCTCACTCTCTTTCTCCCTCTCTCTCTCTCTTTTTTTGATTTCTCACCCTCCTCTACATGTGACCGGGCCTCTCTATTTATAGACTACGGGTTCGACCTCGGACGGCTGGGATCCTGCCAGCTGGACGGCTCTGATTACGCCACGTCGATGCATCTTCTCTGGTCTGTCGGCATCCTGGGTCGGTGACCGATCTTTAATGTTGACCAGGCTAGGTCGGGTAGCCCACAACACTGTAGCGGTATTTATGATAGCAGCTCGGTGGTTCTGACGGGCGCATTTAATGTCTCATTAAATGCGTCCAGAGTGTTAGGTGAACCGACATCCGAGGCTACCTCTCCCGAGGCCGAGCCCGATTTCTCCCGAGATCGACCTCGGATCGGCCGAGGCCGAGCTCGGATTCTTCCGAGGCCGACCTCTGATTTTCCCGAGGCCGAGCTCGGATTCTTTAATGTTCACCCTTCCTCTTTCGGGAATGAGCCTTGGTTCTTCCGGATTATCTCCATACGGACCTGGATTCGGGTACATCCGTCGACCTCGGGTTCGGCGGATCCGAGCCGAGGTCGGTCTGATCGGAGGCAGTATCAGTTGCCCCCCCGATGGGCGTACCGAGGTTGGCTCGAAGTGACCTCGGTCGTCCATCGGTATCCGAACATGTCTGATATCGCTATTGTCGTGACCTGTACCGTACCGAGGTCAGCATAATCCAGCATCGGCCGATCCCACCCCTGCCGAGGGGGAGCTTGATTCGAAATAGGATCGCTGATGATTTTCCCGCCCTGAACCAGGCGTGCGGAGGAAGGAAACATTTCCCGCGCGAATAGCTGGCAACGTCCGTCAGTGGGATGTCGCCACGTGTTGTGGATCACGTCAACGGGGACACGCGTCGGGGCGACGTCGTTTCGGCGCGCGATCCGCTCGTTCCCGAGGACAGAGGAAAAGGGAAAAGGGCGTTTTCGATCGCATTCGGTTCTTCGTCTCCCTCCTTCGCGTCGTCCCAAGCTCTAATGCTCTGACCGTGCTTCTTCTCCGGCGGCGTTTCTTCTCGGCGGTGCTTCTTCTTCGGCGTCTCCCTTCGTTTTCCGACTCGCCTTTCTTTTTCGCCGCCCTGAACTTTCTGTCCAGGTCAGTCCTTCATGGCACCTCCGCGTTTTAGGTTTAGGAATCCCTCCACTCGAGAGTCGCCGGACTCTGTATCCTCCGCTTCTCGGGGGGTACCCGGTGCCGCTGATTGCGGTGAAACCGGCGCTCCGCCTCCGCCTGCCCCGACTGCAGGCGGACGCAGCTCCACCACTGAACCCGTCCGCGCCCCCCAGGAGATCACCTCCAGTGTGAGCGCAAATAATATAGAATCCTGGAGTTCGACCTATGGCTGGGGCGCCGAGGTGGGGGCTCGTCCGCCCTTACCGGAGGAGCGCATGACTACCTTTCTCCCCCACGAGTTCGCAATCTTCTATGACCACGTTCGCCTTGGCCTCCGCCTGCCCCTGGATCCTTTTTTTGTTATCCTTTTTAACGCCTACAGCCTCATGCCCTGCCAATTTGTTCCGAACACCTTTAGCTTGGCCGTAGGTTTCCTCTACATCTGTTCTGTCCAGGGGATCCCCCCGTCCCTTGATCTCTGGAGGTGTGTCTTCGAGGCGGTGGAAGCGCCCAAGTCGCCGGGATGGTACTACCTACGGGGCAGAGGGGATTACTCCCGAGCTCTGAAGGGTCGGCAGTCTTCCATCAAAGGATGGAAGGATAAGTTTTTCTTTGTCCGGTGCCGACCCGAGGATTCATTCAACAAGGCCTGGGGGAAACCGAACCCGGTCATGCTGTCGATCCCCCGATACAACGAAGGGGATGAACTGGACATGCTGGTGAGGAAGTACGAAGCCTTCTCGGGGGAGGTTAACGTCGTGAACCCGTCCGAGGACGTGCTGGCTGCCATCGCGGCCTATCTGGCCGAGCACCGCGGTATGTTTCCCCCCTCCTCAGTTTTCTTGCCATGCGGATGAGTTTCGTACCGTAGATACGTTTGGCTCGTCGCTGATTCTTTTTATTTCTTTCCTCTACTCTTATGCAATCAGAAACGCTTGTAGGCGAGCGAGGTGTGCCCCCACTGCGACCGGCAGTCGTGGCTCAAAAGAAGAAACAGACGGTGTCGAGGCCGGGGCCTTCTCGCCCTGGGTCTAAAAAGAGGACGTCGTCCAGGAAGGGAGAGGAGCCGAGCTCGCGCGCGCCTCGTTTGGCGAAGTGGTTTGAGCCACTAGGATCTGCAGAGCAGGAACCTGAAGCAGCTCCTCAGCCGGATCCCCTTCTCGCCGATCTGCCAAGTTCACCTCCCCGCCCGGCAGCGGCTCCCGAGGGGTCGCCTGCCGAGTCCTCCTCCGGTTCGTCAAGATCACGGTCGCAGTCCTCCCCGAAGAGGGTCACGAGTCCGGTGGCGATGGACATGACCGCTAGGCTCAGGTCAAGAAAGGCTTCGACGACAGGCGAGGCGGACGAGGAGGTGGTCGAAGTTCACCCCCCGCTGGTGATCTCCCCGATATCCTCCATCCCTCCTGCAGGGACTTCGACGGTCGTCCCGATTGGTGAGGAGCTTCCGCCGCGTAGAACTCCCGAGGCCCCCTCTGCCCCTGTCGTCGCCGAGGCCGAGGCTGCTCCAGCGCCTGCCGACTTTGGGCGGAAACGCGCTGCAGAGAGAAACTCGGCCGAGCCTGAGCCCAAGAGGGCGTCTGCTGGGGAAAAGATGAAGAATGTGGCGGATCCCGTTCTCTCATGCGGCGGCCAGGCCTTTGACGCCCTTGCTACGGAAGTGTCGCCATCGGACCTCCATCGTCCGGGCTGGAAGATCCTAAGGTCCACGTCTTGTCTCGACCATGCTTCCAGCTCGGCTGAATTTTGCCAGCTAGCTCCCACACCGGCAGATCAGGAGGAGCTAGACGGGCTGGAAGATGGGGTGTTGGCTGCCAGGCTGATGACCGTCGCCTATGATGTAAGCTTTCTAGTGACGTTCTTCCGATCGCTCTCTTCCATTTTCCCCTTTTTTTTTTTTTTTTTTTTTTGTATTGACGTAGTGTTTTTGTTCAGCAAATGGCGACGGCGGCTGCTTTCCACCGACGCTTTTTCTGGCGAACTCCCCCGCTGGACGCGACTGTATCGGCCTTAGAGGCGAAAGTCAAGGAGCTCCGGGAGGAGTTGGAGATCGTCAAGAGCGATCGAGAAGCGAGGGCCGAGTCGGAGAAGTATGCTCGTGAGTCGGTTGAGCGACTCCTGCTTCAGCGCGGCGTGGAGTTGGCGCGGAGAGACACGGAAAAGGCCATGCTGGAGGCGGAAGTGGCGAGGGTCCAATCCGAGCTGTTGCGAGCAAAGGTGGAGTTCGCAGAGAAAGAGACGAAGCTGGTCGAGTCGTTGACTGCGGCCGAGGAGTCCAGAGTCGCCGCCGAGGCGTCGGCCCAGGCGAAGCAGACTGCCGAAGTGGAGGCGAAGGAGGCGAAAGAGGCAGCGGAGGCTGAGGCTGCGAAGGCGAGAGAAGCACTCTCTCAGAAAGAGGCAGAGGTGGTGTCTTCGAGGGCTCAGGCCGTCCGGGAGTTCCAAGAGTCGGAGGGGTACCGGGCGGCTCTGATGGATTTTGCTGTCGACTGGGTTCTAGATACAGTCGCCGAATGTCGCATCCTATGTCGGCAGCACCTCGGTCCCGTCAACCTCGACTTTCTGAAGGAGGATGCTATCGCTACTTCGGTGGAGAGGCGTCGGGCTGCCGCGGCTACTTCGGCTCGTGGCTTCGATTCCTCCTTCCCTGGAGATGTTCGTACCGCTGACCCCTCGTCCTACGATGCGGAGCGTAACTAGCTTCTCCTTCCCTTCCTTCTTCTCTCTTTCTTTTTTTTAAGCTACCCTCGGGGCTTGTCCGGGGTTTTTGAAAAAAAATCTTCGCTGGGTATATATATATACATTTTGCTCGTAGAGTTATCTTTTCATTGTTTGTGCATGTCATGCCCGAGGTATCTGGGGACATTCCCGAAAATTTACCTAGCCCGCGATCCCTTCATCTCGAGTTTATTGTAAGCTTAGAAGCTGAGCTCGAGGTGTTGAGGGTCACCCCCTAGGGTCTTTTGGTCCATGATCCCTTTACCTCGGCTTCGGGCAGTCTTGGCTGCCGAGGCCGGGGTATTTGGGGTCACCACCGAGGAGTGCGCCTAGCCCGTGGTCCCCCAACCTCGAGCGCGGTTCTCGCTTACTCAGAAGCTAGGCTCGTGGTGTTCGGAGGACCACCCCCTAGGGTTGCCTGGCCCGTGATCCCCCCACCACGGCCTTGGACGATCTTTGTCGCCGAGGCCGAGGTGTTTAGGGCCACCACCCAGAATGTTAGTTGTTACTGAAATCTGGAGTTTCAAAGAGTGAATAGATCTTGAATTAAAATCCTTGACATACATAAATTTGCCCGGTACAAGGAGGGGAGGCCTAAGTATAGAGATCACGTCATGTCCGCTATTGGTAATATCGCCTTAAGTTGGAGATGTTCCAGGTTCGGGGTACTTCGCGCCCATCTAAGTGGACGAGTGCGTAAGCTCCTTTGCCTATCGCCTTGCCGATCTGATAAGGTCCCTCCCAAGTAGGCCCGAGCTTAGAGGTCGGCGTTTGAACCTTTCTGAGTACCAGGTCACCCTCTTTGAACGCTCGGTGTTTGACACGGTCGTTGTAGTGTTGTGCCGTGCGCTGCTTGTAAGCCTCGGCTCGTATGTAAGCTACCTCCCTTGCTTCGTCTAGGAGATCGAGGTTGTTGAGCAGTCTTTCAGTGTTGTTAGCTTCATCAAAGTACTCCACTCGCAATGATGGCTCGCCGATCTCCACTGGTATCACGACTTCGGTTCCATAGGTCAAACTGGACGGGGTCTCGCCTGTCGCGGTGCGTTGAGTAGTTCGGTATGCCCAGAGCACACTTGGGAGAATGTCTACCCACGTGCCTGCAGCTCCTTCCAACCGCTTCCGCAGACTTTCTAAGATCGTTCTGTTGGCGTTCTCCGCTTGTCCGTTGGCTTGGGGGTGATAGACCGAGGTGAAACGGTGGGAGATATTAAGGTGTCCGCAGAACTCTTTTACTTCAGGGCTCTCGAACTGTCGTCCGTTGTCGCTAACGATGACCCGAGGAATGCCGAAGCGACAAATTATTGATTTCTCCAAGAATTTCTGGATGGCTCGTCCAGTGATGGTCGCCGTCGGCTCGGCCTCGACCCACTTGGTGAAGTAGTCCACGGCCACGATGAGGAATCTTTGCTGTCGAACCGCGGTAGGCAGGGGCCTAGGATATCGATTCCCCATTTGGCGAATGGCCATGGAGAGACGATGTTGCTAATGAGCTCTGCTGGTATGTGGGATACTTTGGCGTTCAGCTGACATTTCTCGCATCGGCGAACATAAGATTCAGCGTCGGCCAGAACGGTTGGCCAGTAATATCCCTGCCGGAAGACCTTCTGTGCCAGAGTCCGAGCTCCGATGTGGCCGGAACAGATGCCTTCGTGGATTTCTTCAAGGAGTTTGGGCGCGGTATCAGGGCCCACGCACTTTAGGTATGGGGCGGAGAAGGCCTTTCGGTATAGGTTGTCGCCGATAATGACCAAACGAGCTGCCCTGCGTTTTAGCTTTTCTGCCGCCTTCTTGTCTTCAGGCAGCTTCCCGGAGTCGAGGTATCGGATGATCGGTGTCATCCAATTTTCGCCGACGTCAAGCGTCAGGACTTCATCTTCTTCAATGGCGGGGTGTGCAAGCTTTTCCAGCATTATAGTAGCCGGAGTACCCTTCGCTGCTCCGGACGCTAGTTTAGACAAGGCGTCGGCCTCGGCGTTCTCTTCGCGGGGAATGTGCTGAATCCTGAAGACAGAGAAGTGCTTGCGTCGCCGGTTGATCTTCTCTAGGTACGCCGCCATGGTGTCGTCCCGACTTCGAAAGTTCCCTCCTACTTGCTTCGGCGACGAGTCGGGAGTCGGTATGGGCGAGAAGGCGTCGAACCCCGAGGCGCAGGGCTATGCTAATCCCAGCAACAAGAGCTTCATATTCGGCGACGTTGTTCGAGGCGAGGAAATTGAGTTTCAGGGCGTACTCGAGCCGAGCCCCTCCTGGGCTCGTGAGTATCACACCTGCTCCACTTCCTTCTGCATTGGAGGATCCATCAGAGTATAGTGCCCAAGCTTCTTCTTCGGTGTCAGCGTCGGATGACGGGAGTCGGTCATCTGGGTATTGAACGGGCGTCGTCATCTCTACGATGAAGTCAGCCAGGGCTTGAGACTTGATGCGCGGGCACGAGGCTGCATAGGAGATGCAAATTCGGATAGACGACCGCCCATGGTTACCGACATGAGACTTCCGCTTTTGCGAGATGCGCTTTAGGGGTGGTCGGTCATTATGATGGGTGGGTTGAAGTAGGCCTCAACGTCGAAGCTGTATATCACCAAGGCGAAAGAAAACTTTTCACAGCGAGATACGCGTCTCAACGTCCTCAGACACTTTGCTACATAGATAAATTGGCCTGCCTGCTTCTTGTTTTCTTCCGGACACAGGCCGAGCTGATGCTCGGGTTGTACCCAGCTATAAGTATAGTTCTTACCCCCGGCTTCGGGCTCGACAATAGTGGAGGCTCGGTACCCAGAAAGCTTGAAGCTTTTGAAACGCCTCCTTGCAGTCGTCGTCCCAGTAGATCTTGTTCTTGCATCCCCTTAAAGTTCGGAGGAATGGGGCGCAGCGGTCTCCGGAGCGCGAGATGAAACGCCCGAGGGCGGTGACTCGTCCGGCGAGCCTTCTTATTCCCGTCACGTCCCTAGGCTCGGGCATCTCCAGAATAGTCCTGATCTTGTCAGGGTTTGCTTCAATGCCTCGGGGGGTTACCATGTACCCCAGAAATTTACCCGCCGAGACCCCGAATGCACACTTCTCGGGGTTTAGCCGCATATTGTGCTTTTTCATCAAGTGAAAAGCAGCTTGGAGGTCAGCGGCGTGGTCTTCCTTCCTCTTGCTTTTGACGAGGATGTCGTCCACATACGCCTCTACCGTGTCGCCGAGGAGGGGCTTGAAGATGATGTCGACGCCTCTTTGGAAGGTGGCCCCTGCATTTTTCAGTCCGAATGGCATAACGGTGTAGCAATACGTACCGTGTCGGTGATCTAAGCTGCTTTCCTCATCGTCCGGATTATTTTTACTGATTGTAGTCCGAGAACGGCGTCCATGAGAGCTAGAGAGCTCGTGGCCCGCGTAGCGTCGACGAGATGGTCGAAAATGCGAGGCAGGGATAGCTGTCTTTTCGGGCACGTTTGTTGAGTCGGGAAGTCGATGCACATTCGCCACTTGCCCGAACTCTTCTTCACTAGGACTACGTTGGCCAGCCACTCGGGGTACCGCACTTCGCGGACGAAACCGGCTGTCAATAGCTTATCGAGCTCAACCTTGACGGCTCGGCTTCGTTCGGGCGCGAAGTTCCTCTTCTTCTGCCTCACCGGTCGGCAGCGGGAATCGACGCGGAGCTCGTGCATTATCACCCGGGGATCTAGCCCCGGCATGTCTGAAGGAGACCAGGCAAAGAGGTCGGCATTGTTTCCTCAAGCATCGAACGACCTTCGTCAAATTCAAGGACCGGCCAACTTTCTCTCCCACCTGGAGGTGCTTATCGGGCTCGGCTTCCGCGGATGCTGGGAAGAGAGGTACCTTCAGGGTCGGTTCTGCCGAGCCGCCGATCTTGGCGTCATCTTTCCGAGCATCCATCGTGTCCACGGGGAGCGCTTCTTTCCTTCGAAGGCTGTTCTTATAGCAGCGTCGGGCCTCGGCGGGATTGCCCAGTATTTCACCGACTCCATTGGTGGTGTGGAATTTCGCTCGCTGATGTGGTAGAGAGACCACCAACTGGAGTGCTCTGATGCCAGGCCTCCCGAGGATCACGTTGTAGGCCGAGGGAATGTTGAGCACCGTGAACGTCACCACCTTCGTCTTCAGCTTCGGCTCGGTACCGATGGTCACGGGCAGGGATATGGTTCCCAGAGGGTGGAGGTCGGGTCCACCGAGGCCGTAGAGGTTCGTGTTGTTCGGGGCGAGGTCTTCTTCGGAGAGCCCCATCCTAACCAGTGCATTGTAGAAGAGGACGCTTGATGAGGCCCCGGTGTCTATCATTATTCTTCTTACTTCCCTATTGGCCATCACCATAGAAACGATGAGTGCGTCGTCGTAGGGCTCCTCGATGGGCACGAGCTCGGCGTCGGTGAAGGTGATGGCGAGGTCGGCGTTATTGCGCGGTTGATTTTGTTGACTTACTTGCAGGACCTCGGCAGCAGGAAGATTTCCATTCTTCTTCTCTTTCGGGATGGTGCTCCCGAGACGGTCCACCTGCAATGTATAAGTAAGGGCTTGGCTCGGGTTCTTGGTGTAAGGCTCGCTGCCCCGAGGGCCTCGGGTCTCGCGCTCAGTTTCTGTCGCGAGGCCGAGACACGAACTCCTGGAGCTCTCCATTCCGGGCCATTCTTTCGAGGATATCCTTCAGTTGCATGCAGGTGTTGGTGGTGTGCCCATGAGTTCGGTGGTAGTCGCAATATTTGGTTCGGTCTCGTCGGTTAGCCGGCGTCGACATAGGTCGAGGAGATGGCAGCCGCTATCTCTTCTCGACGGTCGCCAGGATCTCTCTTGCGGGGGCAGTGAGTTGTGTGTAGTTTCTGTACCTCAGTTCGTAGCCAGACTTGGTGGTTTCCGTGGGCTTCGTCTTGATTGCCCGGGAACCGTCTTGGATCTCCTGCTTCGGCCGCTTCTGTCCTCCGACGAGTTCGGTTTCTCGCTCTTCTGCTTCTATGGCGAGCCGCACATTCTCGTAAGCTTTGGTGAGGGTATCAGGTGGGTTGGTATGGAAGTCGTAGAGCAGCAGGCGGTGTCGCACTCCCCGTTTGAATGCCATGAGAGCGAACTTGGGTTCGACGTCCCTCATGGTCTGCTGCTCCTCACAAAATCTTTTGAAAAAAGCCTTGACGGTTTCGCCTTCCTTTTGCACAATATGAAGGAGACTATCGGCCTCCTTTGGGAACTCAGAGCTCGCGAAAAAATGAGTCTGGAAGGCTTCAACGAGGTCGGTCCATCCGCCGACCGACCCGGGACGCAGTCCGGTGAACCATGTCTGCGCTGGCCCTTCCAGCGTCAAAGGGAAAGTCTGACAGTATGCCGCTTCAGAGCAGTCCAAGAACTTCATCGCATCATGAACGCGACGAATGTGAGCTTGAGGAGAGGTCCTTTCGCTTGTACTTGGAGATCTTCGGAGTTTAAGTTCGAGGTAGTGCGGTCCTGGATTTCGTCAGAGAAGGTGAGGTTCGGATCTCTTTCCGAACCCGCCACGGAACGCGCGACTTCCCCTTCTGGACGAGTGTCTTCTAACGCGACGTGAGATCGTGCTTGGAATGACTTCCCTCCTCGCCAATGCCTTGAAGTCTCGCCGGTGGGATGCTCACGCCGGGGGTGTCGCTGTAGGGTTGCAGCGTCACCATGTACCGGAGAGTCGCTTCGGTTCAGGTTCCTTTTCTTTTGCTTCCGGGCGTCGAGGCCGGCTCGGCGTTCTTGGACCGTGCTGTGGACCCAGCTCCTGAGGCCGACCCGTGGCTAGGAGCATTCTCTCGTGCTCAGGAGGGGCCGTTCTTCGGATCTCCGCCCGCGCGGGCGAGCCAGAGGTCCGCGCACTCTGTGATTTTGAAAAAGTGGCTTGGAGCTCTTCCCGCATAAATGCAGATACCAACTTCATATGTAGGGGAGGGTTCGCGATGGGGTGCGTGTGACTCTTTCGGAAGCGTCGCGGATGCATGTGGGGATCTCCGGTTCTCGCTATAGCAGCCGAGCCGTACTCTGGTCCTTCTAGGGCCATTACGGTCGACGTCGTGCGTCAGAAAGTCGAAGTCTTTCTCCCTAACCACACCCGGAGTGCGGCCAAAGATGATCGCGAGCGCGCCGATGTTTTCTGAACGACGCCAGACTCTGGCTCGAAGGGGAATGCGAACTGAGAGCCGAGGATGCCGAGGCAGAGATCAACGACACAGATGATTTAGCGGGAAACTCCGGGAATGGACTCCGGAGCGAAAAACACGTGCCGGCGGTGAATTCCGCCGCGTTGATGTAATATTGATGAGTAAAGAGGGTGTACAAGGTGTTCTCACTGCTTTCTTCTCCTTTTTCGATTTTCTAACCCCTTTTACATGTGACGGGTCCTCTCTATTTATAAAGCTACGGGTTCAACTCAGAGACGGCGGATCGCGCCGCTGGACGGCTTCTATTAACGCCACGCTCGATGCGTCTTCTCCTGGTCCTGTCGCATCCCTGGGTCGGTACCGATCTTTTAATGTTGACAGGCTAGGTCGGTGCCCACACCGTAGCGGTATTTAATAAGTAGCTCGGTGTCTGCACGAGCGATTAATGTCTCATTAAATCGTCCAGAGTGCTAGGTGAACCGACATCCGAGACTACCTCTCCCGAGGCTGAGCCCGATTCCTCCCGAGGTCGACCTCGGATTGGCCGAGGCCGAGCTCGGATTCTGCCGAGGCCGACCTCTGATTTTCCCGAGGCCGAGCTTGGGTTTCTCTGGATTTACCTATACTTCCTTTCTTGGCTTGAACTCCACTTCTGGAAATTCACCCTTCCTCTTTCGGGAACGAGTCTTGGTTCTTCCGGATTATCTCCCTGTGGGCCTGGATTCGGGTACATCGTCGACCTGGGTTCGGCGGATCCGAGCCGAGGTCGGTCTGATCGCAGGCAGTATCAAGATCTAAATGCAACATGTAAACATCTTTTGGATTTCAGTGCAAGTCTCCATTGTTTTTAAATTATCAGATGAAACACATAATTTGAATGCACGTCTTCATAGATACTTCAAAATCACAAAAAAATCCACATTCAGATTTGACTGACATCCTAAAATTTAACTACATATATTTTATAAAAGAAGACTTCTGTTATGAAAAATATAAAAAATTTAAAAAAACAATTTACGAGAGATTTTATCTATACATATGCGAATATGAATTGTAATGCTTTCTAAAGCACCTTAATCGAACACCGCACTCTCGGCGTCAAATGGGAGTGTCGGGAGCTGGATCCCCTGGTGCGTTAGCACCAGGGTGTAGGAACGCCGGTGGTGGAGATTGCGCTATGTCAGCGTGTACGGATCACGAGATATTAGATAAATTTTCGTTCGCTTATTTAATCTGTTTTTATGCATTTTTAGAAAAAATTTTGAACTACAAAGTTGTATATTTTGATGTGATCTACAACTTTGTATTTGAAAGTTTTTCGTAAAAATATCAAACGGTATGCCAAAAAAATAATTTTTTGGACATATATAAACATCTTTTTGGCAACTGTTTGATATTTTTTCGAAAAATTTTTAACTACAAAATTATAGATGAAATCAAAATATACAATTTTATAGTTCAAAATTTTTTTCTAAAAATATATAAAAATAGGTCAAATAAATGAATAAAAATTTTATCTAATATCTTATTTTGATCTGTGCGCGATGACATGGCGTGATCTCGATCTTGAATCTTCCTACACTCTGGTGCGTTAGCACGGTGTCGGTGGGAGCAGAGTGATGGAGTGAGGAACGAAGACAAGTGCTGCTTCAAGAAACGTCCTTTCTGTCTGTTTCCCACCACATCCCATTTCACATGTAATTAACTGATCGTTTATTAATTATATAATTCATAAGCATCCAATTGACAACATTATGTTCTTATCTTATAGAAAAATAATAAAATTGTGCAATTTAATTTTTAAAAAGTGTAAAAGAATATCTGATAGACCACCCAAGTTGCAGTCCAAGAAATATTTTTATCTTAAATTTCAGCGGTTTATTATGCTGATTTTTGACATTTTTAGGAAAATTTTGAATTACAAAAATATTAAAAAAAGGCAATATCTTACTCCAAATATATTTTTAAAAATATTATAAGATGCATCAAATCATTATCAAAATGAGAGTATGAATATGAACTTATTTATATGTAGTATTTGTTTGTTTATTTAGTTGACATATTATTTGATTTTTAAAAAAATATTGCGAACTAAAATGTTACATATTTATTTTTCCAATAAATTTTGCTTAAAAAATAATCTCTAACTATAAATTTTAGTAAATTTGATACAAATAATAAAACTTATACCTAGAACATTATAAACCGTTGTCCAGGGTATGAGATAGATTCCACTCTAATTTGATACACCAAATGTCGTACTTAGTCGGCCGCTCATAGGGATGTCAACGGGATAATAAATGAACGGAAGATTATTTTTCGTCTTCGACCTCAAAATTAATCTTTGTTCTTTGTTACCGCCACATCCCGAGCGAAAATTCATCCCCATCTTCGCGCATGCGGAAATCCATTGGGGACAGAAAATCTCCGTTCTCCATTATTTGTTTAAAAAATTGAAATATTAAAACATACTTAATATAATAATAAAATTTATAGTATATATGATATAAATTTTATTATATAGTATATTTTATATCTTGTATAATTGGAGATTGGTGTCGGGTTGGGACAACAGATAGGGCCCTCGCTCCCGTCCTTGATCCGCATGGTGATTTCTTTTTCTATTCACGTCCCCAACAATGACGGAAAATTTTCGACCATAAACTCGATTTTTTCAAAATAAAAAATCGGATTTTTCATCGGACTCAAAATAAATTGACATCTCTAGCTGTTTATATTGAAGTTTACTTTGTTTATCTTTAGAATATAGAGCACTGCTGTGGAGGAGAGTATTGACGCATGAGTAGATGAGATTGAGGATGAGACTTTGGAGACGATGAGGGTGTTTTCAGTATTTTTCTAATGGATAATACCATATCAGTCCCCTATTTTGAATCGGTTTCCGGATCAGCCCCTAGAAACGCGTTTCCAGGGGCTGATACGGCAATTTCAAAGATACGAGGGATAATACCGCATTTCCAGGGGCTGATACGGCAATTTCAAAGATACAGGGGCTGATATGGTATTATCCCTTTTTCTAATAAACCACCGACAAAAATGTCGAATCCGCTACTAGATTCAAAAATCAGTTACAAACTAGCCTTTGATTTTAAATATGAAATAATGTCAAATTAGGCCTTCCTTAATAAATTTCATTCTTTTTTTTTCTGATAATTACTAAACTAAACAATATACAAATATATAGTATAATTTAAAAAGGGAAAAAATTAATTAGCTTTTAAAACTTTTGTTTTGATTTTTTTTTAAAAGAAAATCTATAAATAGGAGTTTCAAATAATTATTTAAAAATATTCAAAAAAAAAAATTGAAGATAAAAATTATATAATGTATCAAAATATTATTTTTCTGCATTCATTTAAAAGAAAAAAAAAACAAACTTGAGAAAATTCTTTTCAATTCCATTTTTTATCAAATACTGCTGAACCAGTCGTTCTACCACCTCCAACGCAAATCTCTGAACAGTCCTCCCAATAGCGAATCGCACATCCATACATAATACTTTTGGATTGGCAAATACCAGCTGATTTGGTCGAAAATAAAAAAAAAAGAGGGCTGATATGGAATTTGCCCTTTTTGGATTGGCAACTATGATTTTCTAGAGATATCGCCGAGGAAGTTCCCAAAATATAAATGTTGAACAATACAATCTTCAAATAAAAATACTAAATTTATTTACTCTAATATTTTATTTATTCGTTCGAAATAATATATTTGCTTTGATCCATTACTTTATTTACTCACCCAATATTTTTTTGGTAAGTAAGAATTTATATTAGCTCAAAACTAAGTATACAACTTCATATGAGTCCGACACCGATCTCAATGCGTTGTACAAACCAAGAGTATAAAAGTGAAAGAAAATTCAACCTAACAGACAAATTAGGACATCAACTCAAAAGGTAAAATATCAGTAACCGGTTGACAACGAAAATATGATATGCTAGAACCTCTTCAGGTGGTATTCTAGAATTCAAGTTCCTCCTTTATACTTCAACCCATACAGCTAAATAAAGTGTTGCACCTGTGTATGTGTGTCTATTCAATTTGCAAACTTCATAAACAAGATTATAATCCAGTCATATATACACCATAGCTTTCACCATTAGCATCTTATAGATAGAATCACAACTCTGTGAATACCGCTCAATACCGCAAACAGTCATAAGACTCTAACATGGCAGCTACTTGTATGAAGTTCATCTCAATTATAGTCATCAGAAGCAGCATAGGAGAGACATCAAGTCATTCTAAGCAATCGCCAAGAGAAAAAATCAATTGAAACCCATAGCCACCCATGCATGGCATTGCTGCTACTAGTTTGAAACCAATAAAGGAGGCCACCAGAAGCCATTAGGGCAAGTAAATCAGAACCATTGCAACCAGCCAGAAAGCGGGATAATCATCAGCCAGAAAGCGGGATACTCACCCAATATTTTATTTATTCATCTAAATATTGTCCAAAATATTATATTTTTAACATTGAGATTCTAGTTGGAAATACTGTAATAGCTATCTGCAATATTACATTTGTCTTTTCGTAACACTTTAAAGTATCCGGCCAAAATTTTTTGACAAAATTGAGATGTATAAGCTAATTTGTACGAATTTTAAAAACCGTTAAATTTTTACATTATTCAAATTTTCTAATGAAGAATAGGGAAAATTGTACTGCATTTCCTATATTAAGTTTTAAAATTATTTCAATCCACACATACTAATAAAATTCAATGTAATTCCTCACACTAATTATTTTTTGTACTGCAGTCCCTAATTTTAATTATTTTTTCCGTTACTTTCAAACCCTCAAAATAATTCTTAGAAGTATTTTTGAAAAAAAAAATTTCAACATGAAAATTTTTGGAAAAAAATTTTATAGATTTTGATGAGATCTATAATTTTTATGTTGAATTTTTTTTTCAAAAAATACTTTTAAATAGGTGTTTTGAGATTTCAAATTTTAGGTCGCAGTTTTAAATTATTTAAAAAATTACGTTTTAGCCTCCCTAATTCTTGGTTTGTGCGATTCAGTCCCCGAAATGGAAAATATGCTAACGTGGCAAACGGAAAACGCGGAGACTAATTTTGTAATTTTTGACACCTCAAAATAATTAATTAGAATTATTTTTTTGAGAAATTTTCAACATGAAAGCTGTAAATCTCATTAAATTTATAACTTTTATATTGAAATTTTTTTTAAAAAATATTTCTACATAATTATTTTTAAGGTATTAAAAATAGTTGGATTAAACTGTAATTAAAACTTAGGTTTGACTCTAAATGTAACAAAACTTAATTTTTTCAACTCAAATACAACTGTCACAGAAAGCCAATTTTAGCCTTTTGGGAAATGTAAGGAGATGAGAACTTAGAGAAGTAGGAGATTGTTACAATTTACAAAGTTTTGATTTTTGCTTGTCTATTCTGAAAATATTATAAATTACAAAAAAAAAAGGTTATATAACAAAGAAATCTGATGTAAAGTGGTCCAAAATTTTCGTTTTTCATGTTTTCAATGCTTACCCAAAAAAATTAAATTTTAAATAATGAGAAGATATTCACTATTCAGCAACAAGAAGTCAATTGGCCAATAGTTTCATTATTTTTATTTTTTCTAATCCAAATTCTCTCCCAATCTTCTTCCCATCCATTTTTATTTTTTTTATTTTGATGAATGATATATATTTCATTATTTACAAATAATAAAAATTAATATGCAAATAAATAAAATAAAAAATGTGGTACATATATTATCTATCAAACAATAAAATAAATAATGGGGGTAGAGGTTGGTGACAGATGATTTGTATTACTACTATTTCTGCCGGGCAATTTTTTTAAGAAAAAAAAACTATTTCTGTCGGCTGAAGAGCACAAAGTTCTGAACTAATAACAGGCTTGGGTTCGTCTGGCCCATCTACAGTCTAGGGCCTTCACTTGCCATATTCCCTCCAATAACTTAGATTTATAACGGGGTATTTGCATTATTATATCCCAAAATTCAAAATTATATTTTTATTTTTTCTAATTTAAAATGGCATTTTATGTTTTATTTATTCTCTAAAATAATGAAACTATCATTATTCTTTTTCTTAAAAGATAAAGACAGTTTTGTCATTTCACACGGTCCGAGGTATAAAATTATCATTTTAGAAGATGTCACTTTTTATAATTTTAAATTATCAAAATATAAAAACATAAATGCACCATTTTGTCAATATTCAAACTCACACCGATACGCTGAAAGTAGGAAGCTCCTATCTGTGCGCTGCTGGATTCACGCCTCGATAAAAAAGTTTGAGATGATTGAAAATGTTTATTCAACAAGTAGCTAAACTTATTCATAAGAAATAAATGATTCAACAAGTATCAGAAAAGTAGATCAAATCCGCACCATTATTTAACCAATCTATGCCATTACATGGAAGCAAAAAGTAGCTAGATCTGAGCCAAATTTGAAAATACAGCATAAAAACTTAAAACACTGAATAAAAACACAAAATAAAATTAAAAAAAAAATTTATTTAGAAAACCCAACTCTAAACGGAATAGATTGGCATATGATTGATAATTGATAAGGATCATCAGTTCCTGGTGGTCCTGTTGTTGCTTCCCATGCCGACGGCGTTCTTCACTGTCTCGGCAGCGCCCTGCGCCATGTTCATCACCTGCTCGCCGGTCTGCTGGATGAATCCGCTGGCATGCTCGCTGCCCTCCTGTGCGGTCTGCTTGGCTGAATCGGCGGCGTTGCTAGCCTTGTTCATCATCTCGTCCTTCTTAATCTACAATCATATCACCACATAAATTTAAAACATCACTCGACAAATCACACTAAATGATTTATTATTTGTGAAAATCCTGAATTATTCAAATAGATTTTACCTGAGCTTGGCCTGCAACGTCGCCTGCCTTGTAGCTGATGCTGGATTTGTCGGCCATTTCTTCTTTTTGTCTTCTTGGAGAGCTGCTGCTACTACTTCTCTTTTGAGGATTGATTTGTTTGCTTGAGAGTGATGGAGAAAAGTGGAGTGGAGGGGGTGGTATATATAGAAGCTGGGAGTTCATGCAACGTTCATGCAATGTGGCCACGTGGCACGCATTGTAGGAAAAAGCTATTTGTGGGCGCCTGACCAGGGAACTCTTTGAATTTATCTCCCCAGACTCCAGTAGAATAAGTCATCCTTTCTATCTGCATTTTGTATTTTGTAGCAATTAATTAAACTGGACTATAATTTAGTAATTATCTTAGAAAAATATTGAATTTATTTTGTTAGAACGTTGTAGTGGATAAATTGAGATAGATTGGATTATTGTTTTATCATCTGTGCAATTTTAGCTTTTCAATTTTAACTTTTAGTCTGGATAGGTCACGAATTAAGCGAGTGGTTAATTGCATTTTGGCCATATATTGGACCAACAATAAGAAATACGGAGAGGCGGCTAAGGCAGCTGTTGATGTAGAGGTGCCCGGATCATGTCGCAGCACTCGGTACATTTCTTATCTCCTTTTGCTATTTATTTTAACTATAAGAAAAAAAAAATTGTTTTCCACAAAATACATAAAAAGGTTAATGTATTTGATATCATCTCGACGTCCTCACTAATTATATTTAATTCTGTTAAGTTTGAGTTTGATGCATTTTTTAAGATTATCGTGAAGAATTTATGGTCACAACTAGCTTATTTTTATAAAATTATCGTGACTAATGAATTTATGCATGACACCAGCTTATATTTTTCTAACTCAAGATTTATAACCTTTCAGTCTGGATAGCCGCAAAAGACTGTGCCACTTTTTAAGGATAATAAAAAGATAAATATCGACAATGTTACATTGGCGCTTGCAATATTCAAATATAAGGCATCAACTTTTATAAAACGAAAGTTCCACATCTGTCATAAGCATTTTGGATGAGTAAAATAATTTGTTGCGAGAATAACCAGCTCGAGTACTTGCACCTAATTAAGCAGGTATTTCGATTCCATCTGACATCTTCAAAGTTAAAGGATCATTTGTGTTGCTCACATTGTCATAGATGACGAGCGTAATTATCATTTGCTGGCTCTTTCTGCCTAGGTCCCAGTTTCTTTCTATTAAAGTTTGATTATTTTTTTAATATAACGAGGCGAAATTTTTTTATGAGTCTCCGTTAACTCGCGGATCACAGTTTTTTACGCACGCTTATAGGACCATTTTGGACCCAGGTACGTGCAGAAGAGTAAATTTCAGTCTGGCGTCCGCCCCAGAACCAGACATAGAGTACTGAAAATTATCCATCCATCAGCTTTTTCGCAACCGCTGTAAACTCACGATCACGTGCACATTTCTATTTCAGAACATCCCGTGGGCTCGAACGTGAGACACGATGGTGGTGGCCACCGCGCCCCCACCACTCGACCCGCGGGCGGAGGGCATGATTATTACAATAACACGATGTGTAGGTACGTAGAAAGAAGCATGATTCTTTTCTCAAGACGGATGGATTTGTTTTGCGCAGTCGTACACCAAGCTTGAACAAGGAATTGTATGTTTGGACAACAAACGAGCAGGTGCGTCACGTTCCAAACCTGCACAAATTTTTCTTTTTAAAAAATGAAAATCCGGCGCATTTGCTCGAACAGTTTATGTTTTAAGTTTCAACTACTTTTTTCCTACAAAACATTCGTACGGATATTTTCAGAACCAACCAGTACCGTAATTAAAATAATCAAAATACAATTCCCCCCACAACATGGGAAAATTTTATGGATAACAAAAAAAAAAAATTTACTTGCATGTAACACATAAATTTATATTCAAAATCAATAGTACATGTTCATACCTTAGAGAATTGTAATACATTTTTTTGGACTGTTTGGTTTGAATAGAATTGTTGTCTATCTTCCTCTCGACACATTTTCTATAATACTAGATCACTCATAATCTCTTGGGCAGGTCTCATACCTAATCCCAGAAGTTACAAAATTGCACAGATGCTCCTTCAACTTCATGGACAGACACTTCACTAAGCGCTATTGTATGGCGATCGAGCATTTCATTGTTATAGTACGACATCTATCTTCTTACAATTCGGACGCTAACATTAACTAAAACTGATGCTCGGTCCCTCCTTTTATTTTATTTTCTAAAAAAAAAAAAAGAATTATGATATTGGCCTCCTACCGTGTTTTACCACGATTTGGGAGAGAAATAGTATCACATGCAGTGCAATGCCTATAACCTCGGCACATGTTACCATGAAAAAATGCACCTTGGTGGAGGTCTATGACCCTCGCATGATACCGAGCGACATCAAAACGTCAAATGGATGGCACATGTCAAAAAGCCACACTAGAGTTCTGATGAACATTATTTTGTACGTTACTGTCTCAAAAATTAAGGCATACACAGTAACAATGTGATTATAAAACCCCTTAGGAATAGATCAAAATCGAACTATGAGAATCATATATGCGATAAACCATCAACTAATACAAATCAATTTGGCAAAAGTAGATCTCTTGTGTTTTTCTCATCTAACATAATCATATCAGAGAGAGAGAGAGAGAGAACCATTTTTGATGCAGGTGTAAGATTTTCCACATAACAAATAAACAAACTACTATTCTATCGAACCGATGTACAGAAACATAGCATATTAGCATAAGAGAACAAAGATACTATTATAACAGTTGTATACATAAATGAACGATGTTCTTCTACAAGTATAGAACATAATATGCACAATGAGTGTAGGAATAAACAAGGAGAGGGATGTAAGATTCTATATCCCTTTCAAGGAAATAACATGCTTGAACTGATTAAAAACAAGATGATAAACGCTACATGCAGTCTCCACCCTTCTCACCCCATCACAATCTATCAATAACATAAGATAGGGTAGTCCTGCAGCTATCCACACATACTTACAACTCTTTTCTCAAATTTTCCAACAAGAACCACCCCATCAACACTGCATAAAGATAGCTAACCATGGAATTGAGAGAATTGTGCATCAGAGTAAAATTCTAAGGGAAAAGCTTTTCAAGATACCGTTCCATGATTTCTGAAACTGTCTCTAAGAAAGTATTTTCACTGCTTTCTGGAAGAACAGCATCCTTTGCTGTACGAATGATCTCTTCAATCATGGATTCCTTCTTAAGCGTCGGCCTGCACATAATGCTCCCGATGTCGTATGGAGTGAGAGCTCTTTCTGCGCCCTTCTTGAGGAGCATTGTGGAGATGCGGAGTGTGCGAGCACACGACAGTGAAAGTTCCCAGCCGTGAAATTTTAGAAGAGCAATGTCTTCTTCAGCGTCTAGGGATTTGATGTACCCAACGGTTTCAGGATTGAAAGGCTCACGAGCCTGAGGCCAATACAACCACTCAAATGTACAATCCTCGAACTGCAGAAAAAAAAATCTTAGATTATGTAAAACTTCGTGTACAAGTTTAAAGATATGCATAAGTAGATCTGACAGAGAAAACGTAGAAATACCGAAAACTTTTGTATGCAATAATTACCAACCAAAACAATCTACGCTTCAAATTAGTTTTTAACGAATATCAATGAACAAGTAGCAGAATATAAAATGCATTAAAGAAAAGTAACACATGTCATTCCACCAATCAAACTGAGGAAAATACCAAATTTGGGTAGGTGAAACAGAATAAGCTAACGTCCAGAGAGCAAACCAATCAATACACCATTGTCAAAAAATAAAAATAAAAAATAAAACAAATATGCTATCCTCAAAGTCAAATTCCTACACAAATGATGATCTAGATTCAAGCTGTTAACTGGCATCATGCAAGGAGAAACCAATAAACTTATATGCAATTCCATCATATTTCTTCATAATGAATAGCACGTCAGGAAACTAGATAGTCATGTCGACGATATCCACTCATAAATACAAGTAGAAGCATTTCGACTAGGACATCAGGGAGGGCTACACCTTAGAATAGTCTCGAATGGAATGCTTGCAATACAAGAAATTGAATACACGTAGTTAACGCGGTAGGCAAATAACATGATATTGTATTGTATGCTTAAATACTAAAATCATCCTCCTCAACTACAGAGATCATGCTTGAAGTTTTTTCTTTTTCCTTTTGCAAAACATCTCCCTATTAGGTCGGTCAAGATGAGTCCAACTTGTACATATGTTCAAGTAATCGCCCTGCTACAAATCTGGGATAGTTATTAAGCCAGAGTTACATTTAATTTTTCTCTATGTATTTTATCTAATAAATTCTAAAGTACATATCACCTCTGAATTAGTTTTTAAATGCATTTATTACGTGTTATGACATATAATTCTGTGATTATCTGAAAGATATGTGGAATATTCATTCCTACTGCTATTTTCTCCCTTAATGCAGCATGGTGGTGGACTAACTTCGCTATTGCAAGATCAAATAAATCTGAAAGCTTTTAAAAGGTTGACTTAAAAGATAAGAACTTACATTCTACGGGAGGCAATATCCATGGTCTATTTGAACCAGAACTAATCGGTTATCTTCTTCTTCCTTGGATCCATATATTTTCCAGGTGGCGGTCAGCATTTGCCAATCTGAATTCCAACACTGCAATCTTATGAACTTCCTGACTGGGAAACCTTAGGCCCATATCCTCACAACTTCCCCGATGTTCTTACAAACTTCGCAGCGAGCCAATAGTATTCTTCCTCCCATTCTTTTGAACAACGGACAAGAACAAGTCCGGTGGAGCACGCCAGGAAAATCCAATCTCGTTCTTACCACCCCAATTGGATGGTCCAAATCGTATGCGGCCAACTTCTCTCAGCGCCTCCTTCTCCCACCCTTTTCCCTCCTTCATGCCTTCACCATCCACAGACAATGTGTCAGTTCCTCGCGTGGTTTGTTCTCCGCCATTGGCTCCCATCGATCGGCTGAACACAGCCACATATTCATTATGGCCCAGTAGAAGTAGAATCACGCATGAAATGACTTCCGCCAAGGAGCCTTCAGTGAAATTAATGGTAGATCTCCCCATCTCTAATCCAGCGCGTGCGGGCAAAAACCATCTCAACAACCGCTGATGACAATTGATTTCTGGAATTAACAATCACGAGCTCAATTCAAAATCATTGGCATAGGTGGTAGGACGATGCTGGCGCAGGTGCTTAAGAGCGAATTTCTCCTGTGCAGACACAGTTAAACTTCAAAGTCTCTCGATAGGGCGAGATCGCACTTTTGTAGGTTTACGAACAAGCAGATGGGACAACGGCGCCGTCGCTCTTGCAAATGTCGGTCGATGACATGCCAGTCGTCCGAGTTCTTCACCAATCACAATGAGCCGCTGCTCACAGAGTTGCCAATTCAGTTGGCTATTCCGCTTGCGCGATCTGCCGCTTACATAGCCGACACTGCGGCCGCACCTCAACGTGGAACCTCGGAATTGCTTCCAACAGGCAGTCTAACGGCAATCAGACGGAGGTCCGGAGCATCGAATGGACGAGTGTGAACAAACGTTTACCGTCTGGCGACGCCCTGTAATCGCGGACGAGCGAGTTGTTACGAGCGAGCTCGCGGGCCGCCGAAGGACCAGGCGCTGATTGCGGACTACAAAACCCTTGAAGCTCTGGATACGAAGCTTCACGGACGCGATGGAGTCCGACTCGAACACGCGCATTGGTATCGGGGATCCACCGGGGACCGTTAGATAAATGAGGATGGACTCGCCGCCGGCGCCGAAGCAGTGAGGGGAGCGGCTGCCTTCGAAGCGGAGGGGGGAGAGTATCGGGTCGTCGGCAACGGCGGGACTGAGAGCTGCGATTCCGGCGGACGACATCTTCGCAAATTGCAAATACGCCGCCTGAGAGAATTCCAACAAAATTGAAGTCCTCTCGAATTAAAATCTCAAAACTAGATCTAGTTCTACAACCCCATTGTAGCTTTCTTCAAACAAATCTCAAGAAACTCCGCAATCTGGAAGAACAATAAGAAGAAGCAACAATTAGAAACATACAAATGATGTGGTGTTTCTTGAAAATCCATGGCAGCAACTCACCGGAGGAATGCCCGCCGGCGTCGGATGAGCTCGCCGGCGGCGACGGAGAGGATGAAATGCGTGATTCTTGTGGTGGATTTGGAATTCGCCCCCGACTTTACAGTTCCGTGAAATTATTTTTTTTGTCTGGTGGACTAGTGGGTTGGAGAAGGGGTTGGTCGGAAGAAGCCTGGAATTTATATGCTGTTGGACCAAGACCGCAAGCAAGACGCCGTTAACTGACGGTCAAGGGACAGGTACTAGTTAGGCTGATTCGAAGAAGCAGCGGTTTTGAGCGAGAATTACGTTTATGTCCTTAAAAGGATTGGAAAGTAATGGCCAGATTTTTTTTCAGAGTAACTATTTATTTGCCCCTTATACTAAATAAACTAATATATTGACGATAATATATTTTAAAATATATAACTTCAACTATTACTTATTGTAAAAAAAGAGTAATTTTAATATAGTTAATTATTAACTTTTAATCATTCTAACACGTCTTATTTATTATTATTGATTCGTAATTTTTTGTGACTATAATTACTACTGTTGCATTTTCATATATATTCTCATTTTAAAATCATTATTATCATCATCACTATTATTTTCAATATTGTCATCGTCATCTCAATACCACAAGCAAGTGGAGAACGAGAATGGAATACTAAAAAATTTTTCAAATTCTATAAGATACGACAAAATGTACGTAATAAAGTTAAAGATATTTAATATAGAAATTATATTATTAGATTAATAAAAGTTAGCATAAGTAATTTTAAAGAAGAGATTATGTCAAAAATAAAATTATATAAAAGACTTAAAATTTATTTTTTATTAACAGGAACAATTGTATTTTCAGAAGTTTATTATTGGAGTAAATGAACTTCTTTTCTGATATTTGTGGACAGCTTTGAGAAATAAGGGCAAAAGGGCCATTTGGTACGCTTCCAAGGGTAAGACTGATTTGATAGAGATTAAGATATGACGTGTTTGCCGACGCATGGGCCACAGAAGTACTTACGGCGTTAAGACTTAACGGTAAATGACGTGTCCTTTTCGAAAACTACGAGCTGAAGTCTCGGCTTTTCGCCTTCCGTTCTTAAAAGCCTAACGTGGACAGCAATCCACATTGTATTTGTAAGGAGAAATTATTGCACAGTATTTATCATGCATTTCTGGCAGTAATATATATTAATAATTATAATTTTTGTTAATTATATAATGTATATCATTTTTTAAAATAATTCTAAATAAATATTTTGATACTCTAAATTTTTTATAAATTTAAAAATATTTTTGACGTTAAAATTGTTTAGGTCAAAATATTAATTAGAACTATTTTTAAAAAAATATATTTACATAAAAATTGTATTTTTCATAAAAATCTATAATTTTTATCTAATTTTTTTTAAAAAAATTATAGATGCGTCTGCTGCACGGACGATATGGTACACCAGATGCATCCAATAATTTCTCAGAGGACTTCCATTTAAACAAATGGTATATCAACCCCTTAAATATTTCTATTCATATAAATTAATTTCTATATTATAGAATTTATTATTTATAATAAAAATAAATCTCTCACTTGATATTCATATTAAAAATCATTTAACTACCATATAAATATTTTTAAAAATTTTAACATAAAAATTATATATTTTAATAAAAATTATAATTTTTATATTTAATATTTTTTAAAATATATTTATAAATAGATATTTTAAAATTTTAAAGTTTTAGTGGATTCAAAATAATCCGTTAACTCGTTAAATTGTGCATACTCAAAATAACTATTTAAAAATATTTTTTAAAATATTTAAATATAAAAAATTGTAAATCTCATCAAAATTTATAATTTTTATATTGAAAAAATTTTTAAAAATATTTTTGAGCAAGTGTTTTGGAATTTCAATAAATTAAAAAAAAAGATTGATTTGCTTAAAGTTTCGGATGAATGGACTGATACGTAACTTTCCACTAAAATAAACCCTCAAAAATATCTAAATTAACGTAGAATTTTCAGGAGGCCACACGGTCCTTTTTAAGTCAGTCCAGCACTTCTAATAGGTCGTAGAAAATTATTGGTGGAAAAGAACATCAATTACTTACTTTAACAATGTATGTTTATTTTTTAAGGTATCTATATATATATATAAAGGCTATTCTTAGATCTGAGAATAGCTTACTCTCAGCTAATATTTCACCCATTAATCTACTTGATCTAACGGCTGAGATTTAATTATAACACTTAACTGTGTGAATCGTTATTCCGTTAAAATAAAATAGAAATATTAAAGTAAAATATTAGCAGCTTGACGTCGGTGTCGTACTTCTTAATGCCACGCAATCATGGAATCACATGTCCATCGGCCCCAACAACCAAAGTAATGGAATCTAATTGACATTCATTCTTTATCTTCACCCCCAAATATTAAAAAAAAATAATACTTTACATTTAAAATAGTCATTAAATTCATCAAAATAGAAAAAAATAATTTCATTTTGTAAGCTTCTTCTATTAGAAAAGGTCTTCTTTTAATTGATTACATATATTATATCTATAATTGCTATTTTATTAAAGCATTTCATAATGAACAAACGATCCTTAGGTAATACAGAAATAGACATACACTTATTTGTTGAAAGCGGACACAATCTTTTACACCTAGTAGAAATAATGTTTTGTCCAGCTTTTAAACCATATTTTAAAAGAAAGTTTTTTTTAATAATTACTAAATTAAATTATAAGAATATAATTTTTTAAAACTATTAAATACGAAAACAAAGTGGATGTATTTTCTAATTTTATATATATTTTTAAAAATATTTATTTTTAAGCTCTGAAGTTACTATTGATTATTAAAATTTAATCCTAATTAGTAACTTTAATATTAAAAAATATGAATACAATAATTTTTTTTATATTCAAACATTTTTTAAAAATGCTTATATAAGTATTTTTAAGTGATTCACAATTTTATTCATAATTTTCAAAAAACATTACAGACCATTTGCAGAATTTTTCAAAACGGCAATCCTTTGGGCAAAATCTCAAAATTAATCCGACAGGTCACCACCGTGCAATACTAATCCAATAATGGACCGTTGAAAGAGGACATTAGGACTATAAAAAATAATAATAATAATAATAAGAAAATAATAAAATAAAAGTGGACATAGACGCACATGTGGGGCTCCTTAATTGTCAGTCGTCAGTCATGGGTCGCAGATTGTCTGCGTCCCAGCGCCCATCCGCTGCTCTTTCTGTTACTGTAGTCTATCATATATAATATTTATTTCAAAATATTAATTTAAAATTTTTATCGACTCATTTAATTTATTTTTAAATATTTTTTTAAACAAAAAATGAACTATAAATTGTAAATTTTAATGATCTATAATTTTTTAATTAAATATTTTTTTAAAAAAAAATTAAAACTTCAAAATAAAGCAAACTTTTATTCAAATTTTGTAGTTTATTTTTTTTAAAAAAAAATACTTCAAAATAGATCAAGTCGATAAAAATTTTATATAATATTTCGAAAATCGTACAATCCAGATCGGATAAATCTGGACCGTCGGAAGAGGATGTAGCATCCTTTTTGTACCTGTTCACTATACTTACGTCCAAAACACATTAATTTGTATTTTTTTTAAAAAATTAATTTAACAATTATAAATTTTAATATTATTTATAACTTTTGTGTTTAAATTTTTTTTTTCCAAGAATATTTTTAAATTGATGTTTTAGAACTCCAAAATTGACGGATTTTAAAACAATTTTTAAAATTCATTTGAATCCGTTGTATCCGTTAAGTTTGGAGCTCTAAAATATCATTTGAGAAGTAATTTTTTATAAAAGTTTCAAAATAAAAGTTATAAATAAAATAAAATATATAATTTTTATATTGAATTTTTAAATAAAAAAAAATATAAATTGGTATGTATTTCGGACATGGTGCAGCAAAGAAGTGCAGGTGATTTGCGCCCGTCATAAAGATGTTAAGAGCCCCAAGCAGCAGCGATAGCTGAGATTTATTTTTGCCGTTTTGTTGTTTCGTCCACTATTATATGGAATTAAGAGTTTTGCATATTTGATGGAATGGCTCAGCAAGCTATTTCTACTGATGTGATAAATAAGGGCTTGGATCATCTACATCATATTTTTTTTTTCAATATTATTTATATTTATTGAATGATAAGATATATTTTACTAAAATCTAATTGTTTAGATTTAAAGTCACAAAAATCAATTACGTTCTCGATAACTATTTAGTTGATTTATTCTTCTTTATATAGTAATTTATCACATTTTTTTGGACTTTTTTTAATCTAAATTATGATGGTTGAGTGAATAAAATTGACATTCGATGAAGAATATTAAAAAAATATGTAATGAAGATGATTCATGCCCGATGAGTAAAGCCGATACTTTCTTTGTGATAGTAGGCTAATGTTAGATCAAAATTTTATCATCTAACTGGAATCTATCTTTGAACTAAAGTTGGAGAGCCTATACTCTATAGCTATAAAACTATGGTCATTAGCTCCACGTGGCCACGCGTCTGCGTGCGCGAGGTAGTACACTCGAGGCTACGCCTTGTCAATGTGGTGCGATTTTTTCGCCGTGATGGTGGGAAGCGCGGAAAACTAGTAGCCTCCTTCATGTCTATAAATGTGGTAAGCTATCATGCTTGTTATTATACATGAGTTGTCTTCTAGGTGGAGTTAAGTCATGCCTATTTGGAATTTTACATATTGCATGATATCAAATGCTCTAGGGTTAAAAAACTCGATCTACGTGCAGTTCAGAAATCGTGTCAAGTCAAGTTCGTACTGTGGTAGTGATGGATTTTATTTCGATATCTCTTAACAAAAAATATGATGAGTTGAATACATGAACAAGTACATATAGATTTCATTTTATTATATAAAGAAACGAGAAGCGATATAATGGTATACTTGAAAAGGCGATATCAATACACAACTTTATTCTATCACCACAATGCACATCTATAAAATAAATTCGACACAGAGATAAGGAAAAAATACAGCAAGAAAAGTATGTGTACAAATAAAATAGATTTTGTCTTGTTGTCTTAAAAAATAAAAAATAAAAAATAAAAAAAATCAAGTGATTGAATCTAATGGTGCAACCGTGCAAATGTCAAATAACAGGGACATTTACCAGCTTAACATTCTTTTCCACTATTCATACAATGAAAAAAAAATAAATGTATGCACTTTAGATCAAAAAACAAATCATTCATTTTCATGATCTGTTAAGAAAAAAGACTACTCAGATTCACATGTGATATATTTTTAAGGATTTTTGAACCAACTTTCTGGATCAAAAAGCTTATCGAACCTTATCGTTTAAGTGTTCGACCCGACGCGTATGAACTGACCGATGCTTGTTCTGTATATACAAGGAACACACTTCCACTCGAGCCTCGCAGAATGCTCATTTTGTTTATAAATCTGAGAGATTCATCTGAATTCACTTATCATGGATAAGACCAGTTCTCCATTGCATTGATCATCATGGACATATCTGCTCAATGCACCATCAAAGATAATGTCTTTATTACAGGATGCAACCTCTGATCCTTCATTTTTCATTTTTTTTAATTTTTTTTTTTAATTTATAATAACAACCTCTGATCTTTCTATTTATATGAGGAAGGAGAATAATGTATCTTAGACCTTTTTAAATATACTGCCTTCCAATTGAAGGGTTTGGTGAAGTTATAGTATGTATATAGGGAAAAGAAATCATAGAGCAATTCTAGAAGTCTAAGGAATTGAATTGGACATAATTGAATTAGCGACCCCTTTATGTTAGTCTAAGCAAAGCAATGTTCGACTCTGGCTTATTTTTGCCACTATTTACTTTGAATTGTGGGAAATTAGATCCATGTACTTCTTGTGAGAGAGTATATTTTCACCGCTTCTAGATGCGAACTTTTTATCTATAATATTAATGACTAATTGTGGAATGTTTGAGTTTGCGCCTATAAAAAAAAAATTATAAATTTGATTTGGAAGATGAATTAGAACATGGGGTTTTACGTTTCAGCCTCTTACTTATCCTGTTTGTTCGTTTCAGCCTCCGAAAATGAAAAAATATGCCAACGTGGTTACGTATATTGCGCGCCACGTCGGCGCATTTTTTTATTTTTTTGGGGGTTGAACAGAGAAAAAGTAGAATTAGGGAGGTTTGAAATGTAAATTTGTTTTAGAATATTTGGACTAGATGTAAGATGTTACAAAGTAGAACATAGTGGAGGCCGTAATGAAGAAGAAATCATTTGGGCCTTATCGCGGCCTAATCGACAGTAACTGCCCACGGCATCGCGTTTACGGCTCTTGGTCATTGATCTCTCTCTCCACCTTCCCCCCGCCCTCTCTCTCTCTCTCTCTCCTCCGTTAATCCTGCTGCCTCCGGCTTCGTGAGGTACTTATCCCCGCCCTTTTTGCGCCGCCGCGGTGATAAATTCATCTCCAATTTATCATTTCAATTCTTCTTGGGAAGTAGTTGAGTGGGTGTCAATTGACCCCAGTGGCTTTGTAGTGGATCCGCTCATGATCATAGGAACCTCAGTTCAGCTTATGCACCAATGCTCAGTTGTATCATGTCATTCATCCTATGGTATAATTATAGTTTGTAAAACATGCATGGGTGTGTCTTAACTTGGAAAGTTATATCTCGAGGCATTCTTATTGATCAAATCATCATAGGGTCACCAGCAGTTCTTAGTTTCTACTTCCTACAGATCCCCAATGATAACTCTGTATATAAGACATATAATTTTTCTGTAAATTATTAAGTATGTTGTTTCTGCTGGGCTAGCATCACTAACTTTAACTTATTTAGGCATCATCTTGAATTGTTCATTCCAGCTATCCTATGATTTTAGGAAATATGTTACCTGAACACTGGAAGCTTACCCTTGGCATCCTCATATTTATGAGCTGTAATTTGGTTTGGCCCTGGTAACTTTGACTGATAAGCAGATTTGTAATGACTATTTTGTTGTTTCTCATTCGCAGAGGAGAAAGGATGTGTTGATCTTTCTCTTTATTGACTGATGGATCTACAAACAGATGCAACTGACAGCTTGAACCAGATACTTGAAGATAATGAACTTAATGTAATTTCTGTTACTTTTAAATATTCTATTACATCTTTGTATTGTCATCTCTGAAAATTTGCACGAGCTATAGCATCTCAAAATATGCAAGTAACCTGTATTTTCCTAATACATACCTCTCAAGTAGAAGTAAATCAGAAATCTTTGCAGAAATGCACCTATTACATTTTGCCTCTCTCTCTCTCTCTCTCTAGTCGTTTGTTAAGTTATGTGTTTGAAATTTCATTCTCGAAAAACTATTGCTTTAAGTATTTCTTCTTCTAAGAAGTGAACCTACTTGCATAATTTCATGTTGCATGGGCATCATAGTCGCCGTACTACATTTGGTAAGATCTTCAGGAGATGATTTCAAATGCTAAGGTATGAATATGTTTTATATTGCAGGATGAAGCTCTCGTCATGCATGAGAGGTGTGGGATATGCATGGATGTTGTAATTGATAGAGGAGTCCTAGACTGCTGCAACCACTGGTAGGTCCATATAAATATGTAAACAAATTCCCTCATGCTAATTTGTATTTTTTCACTCGCTTCAGCGCATATGCATTATATAATGAAGTTGGTTACAGATGGTTTTAGAATTTTGTTCTTATCTATTTTTATTGGCTATTTGTGTACTGTGCCTGTATGTCTAGTATCATGCATGAACAAATACCTTTGACATTATGTTTCCAGCTTTCTATTTCCTTGGTGTATTCGATTATTTGGTATTGTAGCTGAAGTATTCCTCACTCGTTCTTCATGTGCTGTTAGCCTGATATGCTGTGTTGCAAAAAGTATTACTGTTACACTCCAATCGACGAGGCTTGTTGGATAAAGCCATGATGAGGGGTGCTTGTGTATGAATGTTGAACAATCGGGCTCTACCTATTGCAGTTCATATTGGGAGTATTAGATTTTTAACCGATGGTTACATAGTGTGAAGTTGTCCACTCGATAGTCAGTGGAATATATCTTCAGATCAAGAAATAAATCTGGAACTAACTAAATCAATTACGGTAGAAAATTATTATTTGAGTCATGGTGCAAGTTCTGGGATGAATTGCAACATGAAAAGAAAAGAACAATAATGCCATATTTTTCTTTTTTATTAAAGGAGGACTATGATATTGAAATTTGAACATGTTTTTGAGCTTACTGAGGCAATATTTGTTCTACTGATTACAGGTTTTGTTTTGAATGTATTGACAACTGGGCCACTATCACCAATCTCTGCCCACTTTGCCAAAACGAATTTCAACTTATTACATGCCTTCCTGTGAGTTTTATACCTTTGTAAGCTTCACACCATAATTTTGAATATAAAACCATTTCTTTCCTAAAGCTTTGGGCGTGTACATGCAAACCCCTTGTGATAAAGCTCTGTTTGCTCGTTTTAGGTTTATGATACCATTGGGAGCCTCACTTCTGTGGAGCACTCCCCTTTCAGGTAGCTGCTCAATCTTTTCTTTGCAAGTCATTTGCTAACTTATGGAAGCATGATCCATATTACTTTATCCTTTTCGCATTAATACGTAAGTTGTTAAGCCTGTAGTTATTAGTCGACTTGCATTTCCTCATTTTCTACATAAAATGGGATTGGGTTTGGTAAAAGTAAACTTTTAGGCTATTTAGATGTACTTTGCAAACTTTTGATCATGGTTTGACTTCTCGGTTGGCATGCTTTGTGCCGACCGAGACGTCTCGTGTCGCCACATGGCGGCACCTGAACGGCCGTTTTTCGGCCGTCTCAGTCCGTGCCAACCATTACAGTCGGCACTTCTTCTTTTTCTTTTTTATTTTTTAATTTTTAATTTTTTAATTTTTTAATTTTAATTTTTTTTTTAATTTTTTAATTTTTATTTTTTTTGCTGGCTAGCCTTTTTAAATCCTGGCCAACCTAAAAAGGTGGGTGTATTATGTTCAAACAACGCATAGGAAATATTTACACGTGGTTTTCGGTACCGGTCCGTACAGTACCGTGCCCAGGGGCACGGTGCCTATTCTGGCAGCTCTCCCGCACACAACGAAGCGGCACGGCACGTTCAAAAAAATCTATATTTAAATTTTAAATTAATTTTTATTTTTATTTTTATTTTTTAAAAGATAAACATCGGCACAGTCGGCACGCGGCACAATCTGCATGTTGGCCAACGTGCCAGGATCTGAAGTTTACCGAAACTTGGCTGCGCCTCGGCACCAAAAACCTTGGATTTACATGCTTTAGGCTTCGTTGAGTCCATTTATCAACACACTGACCACTCAATGTGGTAATAATCTTGTAATAAGGGTGTGCTTTGAAGTTTTTGACAAATCAATGAGACTCTTTTTTGTTATTTAATTTTCATTATTATTTATGAATAATAAATCTAAATAAATATTAAAATTTTTAAATTTTTTTTATGATAATTGTACGATGCGGTCAGTCCTCGAATCTGATTTTACGAAACCAAAAGGCACAGCACAAGTAAACTTGCTTTTGATGTTATTATATTATCGGCAAGGGTTAGTCTTTACCTACCGCTCGAATACGGGTTTTGATTAGTGGTGTTAAAACAAAACTTTACATAAGAACTAAAGTGCTAGTTGTAGTTCCTCATACTTAAATGGATAGCCAATTTTAATTCACCAGCATACTTGCCAAGGGAAAATGACAACTTTTTCTAGCTTGTTTCTTTTCTTCTTTTTTTTTTTTTTTTTTTTTTTTTTTTTTTTTTTTTTTTGGGGTCCCTTGCTTAGCTAAGACCTAAAACAAGTTTCCAATTATTATATTGAAATGTAATGCATAATTTAAGCAGGACTTTAAACATCAAAGCATTTAAATTTGATTAATATCCTATGCTGATGTAGATGCTACATTCGACCTACATTAGAACTTTTTTTTTCTAGTGCTGACTTAAAACCACCTTCTTAAAGAGACATGTAAAAGGAAGTACTCGGTTTTGGCAAGTCTGACTTGGAATAAGAAGGAATTGGTGACAAACTGGCATGTTGTGGACCACAGAGCAAAGGAAAATGATTTCATAGAGTGCATATCTCTTTACCGGATCTGTATTAACAGATAAACAATCTTTATGGGGCTTGTTTCTTAAAAGGAGGAATGATTAAGGAAGAGCTTATAGCAACCATTTCGCAATAGGAAAATTTACATTCCTAAAAAATAGAGAAACATATCTATTTTCATTTGTCCTTATGGTTTTCCCCTAACGTTTTACTGACTTTTATTGTTTGATGCAGAGAGGATGAGTGGTCTGTTCATGGAAACAATAACACACTCTCCTTTCCTTCTTACTACATTGATGAAGATGTAATGATCTCATGTACCAGCTCATTACTATCTAGAGATTCCTGGCTTCTGTTTAAAAATAAATTGACTGGTATTTTCCTTCGTCAGGCAGTGGTATGTTTGGATGGCAATGCTTGCAAAGTACGAAATACGATGTCAACTGGTGCAGATGATTTGAACATTGATACTTCAATCGCTTGTGACTCATGTGATGTATGGTATTTACTTTGATTCCCCCATAGTAGTCTCAATCCTTTTTCCCAATATTCCCAGCACTCGCTTGTCAGTTTCCTGTAAAAGGCATGTTGGACGTGTAATTTTCTGAAAAGCTGCTGCTCTAATTCAGTCTCATGGTAACAGGATCTTGCTGCTTAGGCTCGCTATAATAAAACTGAGAACGTTTCTTTTTATAAATCATTGCACTTACTCTTTGATATACATAAACATTTTTTATGCTTTTGACGTTTGACTTAAAAACAATCTCTTCGGCTAGGTACCATGCATTCTGTGTTGGGTTTAATCCAGAATGTGCTGCCGAGAATTCTTGGTTGTGCCCAAGGTATCAATGGGAATGTTGCTCCTTAATTATGTGCTGCAGCTGTAAAGATTCTTTTAATATCTCTATCTGTTTATCTAATATCAGAGGTAGGAATGATATCCTTCTATAGGTGTACAAGCGGTAGCCTGATGCAAAAATCTGGTAATCTTTCTGTTGATAAACTGGGAGGACAGTCTGATGACAGAAATGGCAACCTTATGTGGTCAGGTGAAGTAACTCTTTCAGGAAAGGTGAGAGTGTCTGTTGCAGATGCTGGAGAGTCAGCTCTCGTTGTGTCGATGATTGAAGGAAACCCTGAGGCGGAAGTCAATAGTAGTTCGTTATCAGGTGTCAATGTTAACCGAGAGGCCGAATCTGGAAATATGCTGTCTAATAATATTGGAATTTCCACTCTTGGTGTTGTTTTGCCTTATAAGAGTGAGTGCTCTGGTCAAAGTTTTAGTAGCATTATTTGCAGTGATAAGGTATTCCAAACTGATACGCCTGATAGTCGAGACCCCTTTGCAAATGTCTTCACGGCATCATCTATTACCACTATCAACAAAGATGATCTCGACGGGAAATCAACAACAACTTTGTTACCATCTCAAAGTACAGTTTATGAGATGGAAATAAAACAGCCAGATAATGGCACACAAATAACATCAGAAGAACAATCATTGGAAAAGGGTACTTGTTTATCTGTTCTTTCTAATCAGGAAATCTCTGGTGATCTAAGAGCCAATGGCAAAACAGATGACACATTTGAATACTGTGATGATTTCATGGCCTATTCTCCTATAACGAGCTACACTCCTGAAAAAAATGATGACAAATTTGATAATGCAGCCGTCCTCAACCACTCTGATGCTCTATTTGCAGCGTCTCAAACAGGTACCTTGTAAGAAAGAATATTCCTAATTTTTGTAATGCCCTTGTTCCATTAGTGATAGTAATGTGTGTACCATTTGCATTTCTAACTTGCATCTTTAACACTATTCTTCTAGTTAAGGATGGTTCAGCAACAGACTGTACTCTAGAACATGATGCAACATATCGTCAGACTAGATCTTCTTCACCAGGTTCCTACTCTCAAATCTCAATCATGAATACATTGATTTTTTGTAATTTAAGGAATCTATTAAAACTATTCTTTTACTTACTCTTAGCAAGTTGGTGTTAGCCTCTTGGGGAAAATTATGTTCTTGGGGGCAAGCATATGTATAATAATATGAAACATGGTGGCTATTGTTCTTGCGATAGCACACTTGTGGTGAATTTCAGACTTCATGAAGCAGACAATTTTGTTTTTGTGGCTGAGAGATTCCACAAAGAATTTAGTGGTATCTCCTCCATCGTCTGTATTTAGTAGATAAATTTTGCTTCTAAAGCAACAAAATGAAATTGTCATGGAAATCGATTGTTCTGTTATTCTTGAAAATACATCACTGGAATCTGCAGGAGTTCGGAGGACGGTAAAAGTTACCAGAGTTGCCTTTTGCCTGTTGTTTTTATTTATCAGAAGTCGGACATGCTTTATGGATTCTCGTCTAGTTTTCTTGTGTTTGTTGCCAGAAGTTAGATGTATTTTGCGATTCTCTTCACCTTTGTCGTTGTTTTATCTGCTACTGTACTGTTAACCAATAACCTTATAGTACCAACCTTATCATCTTTGCATGCTGATTAAAACCCTTTATGAAGGCGAGGAGCATACTAAGCCTTGGGGTGGTTCTGCTGTACATCTACATGAAACAAATATTCCCACTAGCTATTTAAAGGACAATCCAGGAGACAAGTACTTATCTGTTGCTCTGTAAGTGACTCTAATTTATCATCATTTGAGACCTTTTGATATTGGTTTTTTCTTTTCTTTTTTTTTAAAAAAAAAAAAATAAGGGAAAATAATTATACTTGAATGTGCATGAGTTGGCAAGCTTATTCATGTCCTCCTTTATTGCAGAGATGATGATATGGACTCCCAAATCAGGAAGAAGGATTTAGATTTGGATGTGACAATGGAGATTCGTAATCCTGTTAAGAAAGCTAAAGTGAAAATGGAACCTCAAATAATACCATTGAGAAGAAAAGTTCGTACATCAATGTCTGATTCTGCTAGGAGAGAAGTTACTAAACCAGATATTATGAGCATTGTCCAGGAAAATCACAGACAGTATCATCCCTTAGGGAGTAAAGATGATTCTACAGAAGAAAGTGAAATTGCACCTCGTTTGAGAGTGAAGAAGATTATAAGGAGGGGTGATTCCAAGGAGGGGCAATCTACTTTGGTTCAGAAACTTAGAGAAGAAATTAGAGAAACAGTTAAGTGTCAACCATCCGATGTTATTGCGAAGATTGACTTCAGCAAAGAACTCCTTGTAGCGTTTCGTACGGCCCTACAAAAACCGCAAGGTGGAGTTGTTAACAAGCTTGATCCTTCATGTTTAAAAATGAGAAAGGCACTGCTGCAGAAAGGAAAGACACGCGAGAACTTGACTAAAAAAATATATAGAACATCAACAGGAAAACGAAGGCGTGCATGGGATAGAGATTGGGAGATCGAGTTTTGGAAACACCGTTGCGGAAAGACAAAGCATGAAAAGGTTGACACATTACAATCTGTTTTGAAACTTTTAAGAAGAGCATCTAGTTCTTGCAAAGAAAGCTTGGAAGTAGAACAGGGGATTGAAGAAGATAATAATGGTTCCATCCTTTCTAGAGTATATTTGGCTGATGTATCAGTGTTTCCAAGAAAGGAAGATATTAAACCTCTATCTGCTATTGAAGGATCTTCTCCTCATAAAGATGAAGTTAATAAGGAAATATCAAATAGAGTAAGTCATTCTAACATTAACAAGTCAGCATCTTCACTAGTCAAGGATCCTTCCTCTGCTCATACAAGAAAGGGGTTTGTTGCCAACGGCAAAGGAGCTGAGAGGTCACAATTTTCAAAGGACTTGCTCAATTCCGATCATGTACATATTGACAAAAAGAAATGGGCATTGGAAGTTCTTGCTAGAAAGAATGCTATTAGTACAGATAAAGGAACCCCAGAAGACAGAACTCTGCCAAAAGGAAATTATCCCCTACTGGTAACCCTTTTTTTTCCAATTAGTTCGGTGGTTTGTGTTATGTGCGATTGCAGCTTTATTGTTGTGTGACTTTCATCTTGATTTGGTTTTGACTTGGGTGTTCTCCACTTCCTTAGGCTCAATTGCCCTTAGATATGAGACCAGTTCCTGCACCTGGTCGCCATAATAAAGTTCCGATATCAGTCAGACAGGTAAGCAAACATCTTTATTGTTTTAGCATTCTGAATGAGCATGTTTTCTTGTCCTCTTATCTGTTTCTGTTTTTACACTTGATGCCCCTCTTGAGAATACCTTTTGACTTAATTGAAATGCTGTGCTCTTCATGGGCAGTTATTTGGCCTTGTGCATCAGTTAGATTAAGAAACAGGGATCTTGAAACTTTCTGCCTATTTTAACTTAAAAGTTTAATTCTTGGTTCATTTAGGATTCTCATGGGTTGTCGTTTTGTCATGCTGTTCATGTAAATCTGAAGTAACATGATACATATATGGATAGGAGGATAGAAGTTCTTTTGTGAATCAAAAAAAATGAATTAAGCCCTTAAGTGCTTGCTTTCTTGTATTAGCATTAAAAATTTATGAGTCTTAAATCTTAATGTTCAATTCACAGTGTGTCAGTGCGATTTGGAGTTTTTAATGCCACATGGCTGTATCTGCTCCACAATAATCTTCAAATAGGTAGTGTTATAAATTTTAATATAAGCGCCTGTTTAGAGCTGCTTCAATGCATAACATGATCTTATGATCACTCTCTTAGGCATTCGGTAATAAGAATATAAATAATGAAACTAATAGCATGCTTCAAGCAAGTAATACTTTAAGAAGCCGACAAATCTCAAACCTCCAAACATCTTTAACAAACCCAAGTTTAGGAATGTTTTGGTACAAGTGGAATTACTCTGATTAATTTGCATTGTTTACGCAATTAAAAGGTCAAAATTTCAGTCTGTGCCAAGAAAATTATGTTGGTACTAAAACTAGAATTCAGATCCGTCCTGTTCACATAAGGACATTAACTCCATGATCTTTTAAATTTCAGAAATGATCCATACTTATCTGTAAATTGCCCACTTCTTTAATTGGGCCTATAGATGTGAATTATTGTTATAGTTTAAATAAAAGTGCAACTAGACCTTCTTTATATGAGATATGGTGTAGTATTGCCATCATTTATTGCTGCAGGTCGTACATGATTAAAATACTTATGTAATTTAGGAAACATGCACCGGATTTCTGAGGTTATAATTAGATTCTCGGTGTTCTTTTTCCATAATAATAGTCTGACTTCGTCCTAACATCAAGGAACATGTGGCTTTAAATCATATTTTCCTTTAATTCAACTTTTCTCTGGTTACTCATTTTTTTAGCATTTCTACATATAATTGTGGTTTTTTTGATGATCTCATATTTTGCTTTGTTGCAGTCGCAACTATATAGAATAGTTGAACACTATTTAAATAGAGCAAATCAGACTACCATAAGTAGAAATGTGCACGTGGAGCTGGCTGTTGCAGATGCAGTTAATGTAGAAAAGGATATTTTTGAGAAGTCAAATAGCAAAATGGTGTATGTAAATCTCTGCTCACAAGTCGTATCGAACAAAACTCAATCCACCCAAGAGTCTACCTTTGGCATCACTGCGACGTCAGAAGGTATCAGTTGTGCATCATCAGGAGTATCCTCAAATGTTGAAGCCATAAATAGCAGTGATGTTGAAGAAGCATTGAGATTAGCTGGCCTTTCTGACACTCCGCCTGGCAGTCCATGTGCCCTTACAAGAGAAACTGAGACAGAAAATGCAAATCAGATGAATAGTGAGGATGAGCGGAAGGACAATGTACTTCATGATAATTCTCATACGGTGATTGAAATGCATGGAGATTTTAAGGCTGATGTAAAAGTTGGCGCTGCTATTGCCACTGATGTGATAGATGTTCATAAAGCGATAAAATCATGTCCAAAAGATGGGAATTTAAGTTCCTTTTTGGTACCTTCTACTTTTAAAGACGATAAATTGCAAATCTTGGACTCTTTGCATAGTTCTCTTGGACATGAATCTTCTCTTGATCTATCACCTCTAAATGATAGTGGACAACCTAGCTTATCAGAATGTGAAGAGTTATGCAGGTCAGACAAGGGACCTGTGGTCAATCTGACCTGTGATGAAGACGTGCAAGGGCCAAATGAAATTATGGGTACAGGAGCAGGGGATAAGTCCATAGTTGAAGTTGAAAGAATGAACAAGTGTTTGACATCTAATATCAAGATAAACAGAAACACGAAAGCTGACTGCTCTGAAATGAGAGTAACTGGCAGCCACGAATCAGAGGGAGGAAACTTTCCATCTGATAATTCTCAAACAGGAGGAGGGAACGCTATGAACACTGAAAGCTTTGACCACATCAATGACAAGTGTGATTCTGCACAATCTATATCAAAAAAGGTACAGTTCAGTAATCACTTATTCTAAATTGTGTCATGAGCATTCCTTCCAGAAGGACTTCTTGCTTTGTGTCAATAGACATTTTCTCGGTTGATGTTTCCAATAATCTAAGGCTACAACACACGTTGTAGCTGTATGTTCTTTTATACAATATTGCAGGGTGTCGTAGTAAACAACTTCAACTTAGTACCCTGCATAGAATAGACAATTATCAGTCAACCAGATGCTTCTTTTTTTTTTTCAATTTGTTCAAGGGTATATATAAGCCGATCTCGAATAACCATCAAACTATGACTGTTTACATCAAAACATTTTATCCTAAAGGAAAATATGCAGTTACAGCTAGCATTCTGGGCATAAATTAGATATTAATTATTTTACAAGAAGAAAAATAATTGCAAAGAGCATTACTTTAAGTGCATCTGTTTACTATTTGTATTTTTTGCAGGTCGAAGCATATATTAAGGAGCACTTAAGGCCGCTTTGCAAGAGTGGTATTATAACAGTAGCACAATATAGGTGGGCGGTGAGCAAGACAGCCGAAAAAGTCATGAAATATCATCACAAGGCTAAAAACGCAAATTTTCTTATCAAAGAAGGAGCTAAAGTCAAGAAGCTTGCTGAAGACTATGTTGAGGCTGCAACACAAAAGGAACACAAGGATTCTTGATGCAATAACTACGCAGACTACTACCTCGATATTTTCTCATGCAAAGATCAAAATTTCTCTGTTGCAGCAAGTTTTGTCAATAGAATTTTGTATATATGAAAATCGAAGTAGCACTGCTCTCACAGAATATTTTTTGGATATATATCTTACATCAATTATCTTTTGCAATCAACTTCACTTTCAATATTCTGTAGTTGAAGATTTCCTTATTTCTGAGTGAGGCGTTGAAGCTGTTTGATTGGATGATGAATGAGCATGACCCACCAAGAACACTCATGGTGAATGTTGGAAGCTTCAATGTGATGGAGAGCATCTGCAGCTATGAAAGAGGAAGGCGCCTTAGTCAAAGATGAGGATTAAATCTTGCTATCTCAACGTCACTTGCCTTTTGCAAATGATGTTGGAACTAACAGCATGGGCGGAGCCACTTGTTAGCAAGTGGGGTCAAATGCCCCACTTATATAATATATATATATATATTTATATATAATATAATATATTTTAGATATATATATATTGTTGGTGTGTTGTGTGGGGTGTGGGTGTGGGTGTGGTTTAATTATTACCCGGTAATTTTTTCCCTATTCAAATTAAAATGTTAAAATTTATTTAGAATTAAGTAATTAAAATTATCTAGAATATCAACAAACTATTTACCCGGGAATGTTAAAACACTCACGAATATTCAGTGCTATTTTTCAAATTACCTAGAATACTCACGAATATCCAGAATATTAATGAAACACTTATATAACACCAAAATATGTATGAACAATTTAATTATTCGTAACAATATACACGAATACCTGTGAACATTAAAATTTGGTTTACTGGTTGAATAAAAATTTGATTTTTTCTTTTTCAAATAATTTTTGACTTTTTTTTTTTTTTGTAATTTACTACGATTTAAATGCAGAGTTGAAATTTATATTTTGGATGTTCTAACGTTCGTAATGTTTAAACTAATTTTATATTATAGTTCAAAATTAAAATATTTACGAATTTTCTGAAAATTGATGATGAATATTCAAATAGTTAGATCTTATTATCTATTATCATAAAATATTGTTTATTTTTCTAACCCCATTAACATAATGTTATGGATCCGCCACTGAACTAACATGTTAATTTTGTTTGCTCATAGTTTTATTGTAATGAATTTTCTCAGATGTGAACAGATTTTGAAGTGATTGCATTCTGGAATTTGAATTCAGTATTGCGGAGAAGCCGGAAAATACAAATGATTCGAGTGACATTGTAAAACTCTGCTACTCCGATATCATTTTAATGTGTAGGAACCTTTCTTACCCTTGTTAAATTGTGAGCTTCATGATCAAGGTCGTGTCGTCTTGCAATCTGTTCTTTTTGTCGCATGACCATGAGCTCACAATTTTTCACGGCCAAGAAAAGGAGAAATTTTAAAATACTTTTGGCATAAATTTTGAAATTTGCACCAGACTTACTAAAATTCATATCATTTTTATAGAAATATTTTTTAAAAAAATTTTAATAACAAAGTTGTTTATACATAAATGTATAGTTAAAATAAATTTTTTTTTAAAAAAAATAGATAAAATATTAAATAAATACTATATACAAATAAATTAATATTTATACTAATACTTTTGATAATCATCTTGAGATTTCTTTTTTCTTTTTTTTTTTAAAAAACAAATGAACTATAAAATTATGTATTTAATTTTTTGAAAAAAATTTCTTCTAAATATACCTCCAAATATAAGTTTTTATGAATTTGGTATAAATTTCGAAACTCATATCTGGAATATTATAAAATGTTCCCAAGAAAAGTGCTGAAAAATTCTTTGCAGAAATTCAAATGTTAAATTAAAATCTATAGCAAGGTTCCTACAAAAACAGCCTTCCCCGAGACTCGGTTGCATACCTCTTACATTCTGGAAACTACTGAATCCCATAATTGAACAAACATAGGAGACAATGAAACATGAAGCGCTGCTTATCCATCCAATAATACAAATCTGGTTTTAACGCTCCTTTTTCACAAGTAATACATGTGAAAGAAAATGCCTTCTAACGTTCTAATGATGGTGGTGGGGACATAGTTCTACCCATAAAGACAAAACAATATATTGCTGACCTACTTGTGAAGAGACCGTTCCTTTTGCCGCTGGGATCTCATATTTTAGAATCGCCTCCACAAGAGGTATATGTCTGTTTTATCTTGGAATATATCTTAAAACTTTTTACCTCGTATAATTAAGAATTAGGGTCTCTGGCCCCCTTTTTTGACAAAAAAAAAAGACAAAAATAGTACAAATCGTGCAAAATGGTCAATTAATGAACGGCAGCATTGTTTCAATCTTATTGCAAAAGAGATCATCGATCATGTGATCGGGATCTGAATGTTAAATTTAAGATCCATCAAAACTCTAAATAGAAAAGTACGGATGTTAGTTTCTACAAGAAAAAAACTACAATACACTCTAAAATATACAGAAAGCTATGACTTCCAAATATTCTTAATCTGACTGCTAATACAAACGTACAGATATTATTTTATACAATACACTCTAAAACATACAAAAAGTTATGACTTACAAATATTCTTGAGTAAATCAACAACAGATTTTCAGACTTGCATGCAGTGATGTAAAAAAGTGAACTGAAGGGACATAAATTTCAAGATAAACATGCTCGAGTAAGTACTGCAAAACAAGTGACTAATTTTCATGCTCACTGTGAGCATCCACGTTGCGTTTTCAGCCTCTCGAGGATTTGACTTCACATAGCGGTGGTTAAATATGCAACCTGTGTGCATGCCCACCTTATGATCATCTGTTAAATGTGCAACTAGGAAAGATATGTTCCCCATTGTGGCACATTCAGACTCAGTATACGAACAGTGATATGGTCTGAAGTTGCATTCAGACCCAGTATATGGGTAGTGATATGCGGCAAATGTATCGATTGATAGGCGTGGAAGATGAAGATAATCAACTGATAGCCAATCCAACAGTGGTGATTATAAAAGAGTTTGTTATTTATCGTGCCTAAGAAAAGAAGAGGGTTTAGAATAAATAGAAGATGCAATGATACAATTACGTAATGTAGGGAGAGCAGAATGGCTGGACGATGGACGGACCCACCTGTTTACGACATCTATTGAGTGACACGTGGAACAAAGGCTAGAATACGAGATCCATGCCAGCAATATTCTACACACATTAACACCAGTAACAAGCCCATTGTTGGACTCGATGCCTCACCAGGCATCGTGTACAATTACTTGTTTCTTTTACTTGGCACTGAATTATTATGTAAATTTAAGCTTATCATGTAGCAGCCATATTTCATTGATCTATTATTACAGGTACACCCATGTAATGGACAGTTGGTCTTTGGCATTCGACTGGGAGCAAGGTGGTCAAGGGATTGCTTTTACTATACGGGATGTGCGTGTTCGTGTGTTCACAGGCGCGGCATGGATTGCAATAGAAGCTTATACTGATGCTGATTCGGGCCGTTCCACATGACACTTGACGTATATGAGCTTCATAATGGACGATGGTACATGGTTCACCGTCACAGTTCTACGTAAGGGTTAAAACGAGCCGAGCTACTCACGAGTAGCTCGAACTCGTTTAAGCTTGGCTTAAGCTTGAGAATTGCCGAGCTTGAATCGAGTTCGAGTATGGATTCAAGCTCGAGTTTACGAGCGGAGCTTGATTATCGTGCGACTCGGCTCGTTAAGCTCGCAAGCCTAAACGATCTTTTTTATTTTATTCAAATATCTTTTACAACAAAAGTAGTTAAGTGAGTTCGAGTTACGAGCTCGACTCGAATTTCGTCTAATTCATGCAATTGAGGAGAGTCTGCTCAGCTGATATAATCAAGCTCGGCTCGATTCGACTCAAGCTCTGCTCAGTTGATATAATCGAGCCAATCTCAAATCGAATTCGAGCTTGAAATTTTTCGAGCCGAGTTCGAGCTCAATCTTTAAAACTCGTTGAGCTTCAGCTTGAGTTCGAGCTCAAGTTAAACCAATCAATCTGAGTTTGAGCTTAGTGGTATTCGACTCGAATTCGGCTCATTTTTACCTCTAGTTCTACGGATGCTGGTGCAAGATAAAAGAATGTGTTCTCTCGCACCTTGACTCATATTTCCTACCTCCTCCTATACAAGCCTTAAAGGTTATTGTAAATTCTTTTATCTTCTCATCTCAATCTTACTCGAAGACAGGTCTGTAATCAGATGTAAGAGTAAATGACTCCCTAGTCCCTACGTCTATAATTTTACTGACATGGCACGCTAAGTAGATATTTATAAGATAATTGGGGCGCGGCTCCCCTTGCTTTGCAGCAGCAGTCAGGAAGTGTAGAAAATCACCAAATGCGATCTCCACCCGTCCATTCACAATCATGCATGTAAATCACGAGAATATCGTCTAAAATTTTCGTTCTGCTTATTTGACCTATTTTTAAAATATCTTTTTGAAAAAATTCTTTAAACTACAAAATTGTAGAGTTTTGATGTAGATTTACAATTTTATTGTTAAATTTTTTTTCCAAAAAATACAAAACGATATGCCAAAGAGATAATAAAAATTTTAGATCATCTTTTTGACATATTGTTTGGTATTTTTGCGAAAAAATATTCAACTATAAGGTTATAGACCATATGAAAATTTATAATTTTATAATTAAAATTTTTTTGTAAAATTTTCAACCAATGTGTCAAAAAGATAACTATTTAAGGAATGAAGTGAAATGATGGATATATATATATATATATATATATATATGTATATATATTCATAATTTTTAAATATGGATAAAAATTTATTTAAAAAAATGCTTATTACATAATATATAGTGCAATTAATTTTACATTAGTTACTATATATGTATTTAGATTATTTTTATAAATTAATTAATTATATTTTATTTATTTTTATTTTTAATTTTTAATTTTATTAATTATATAATATTTTAAATTGTATCAATTAAACACGTGACTTTTCTCTAGAATAAAAATAAATCACATAAAAAATTATTTAAAATGCTAAGATTTTGATCACCTAATGTAATACGTTTACACATAGATAAATAGATTAGAACTCATATCTTCTTCCAGCAGCGCCACTTTCTGCATTTCAAAGCCGCTCTCATATCTTCTTCAACGCTCGCTCGTTAATCCACAACCACTCCTGTCATTTGCTTCACCCATGTCTTCGGTGCTCTCCCTCTCCAGCCCCCAATCCATCCTCTTCCAATCCAACCGCAACCAGCTCTGTCTTCCCCACTCTCTCTCCGCTTCTCTAAAACCACCCTACAACAGACACATCTGTTGCTCTTCTCTACAAACTCCACCTCCACCGGTAACCAAGGAAGAAGAGGAATCAACCGCTCCACCTTCGCTTGATGAAGTCATAGAATCTCCGGCCAATTCACAGTTCAGGTAGCTTAATCAACATATAAAGCGAAGTGCCTGAATGTGAAGCCTATTATAGGGAAACACTTTATTGATTCCCTTGCTCTCTGGTTTCTGTCCCATTGTTTTACTTTCTAATTCCTTAGACATGGTGTTCTAATTAGTTCCTTATATACACTTGAGATCTACTTATCTTTCAAGTACAATCTTGAGCTTGGTTTATGGAATTTGAATTACAGGAGAAGTTGGTTGGAATTGATAATGGTTATCCTTCTATTTTATGGTTTGTTCACTTTTGTACAGCAACTAGTATATGAGTGCTGATAATTATAAAGAAATTATTTCTCAAAAAAAAAAAAGATAATTATAAAGAAATTACTAGTAAAAATGTGATATTTTTTTTGTTCTTGTATATAGTTCGTTGAATCTTTGCTGGCTAATTGATATGCTGAAACTTCTTCCATGAAGTTTGTAACATTTTCTTAAGAAAGTGTAACATAATTGATATTACTTGATTTGCTTTAGAAGTTTGACACCCTTCCCTTTCAATTTTAACCTCCATAGTTGAACTCCCCACTTTGTTTTGCACATTTATGCTATGGTTGTAAATTTTTACAGGCATAAACATCTACATACATATCCAATATTATACTTGCAACTTGTCCATCTTGATGAATCACATGATAGCCATGGTTTTGGACCAGTTACTCCTTTCTTTGAGGTGGTCAAGCCAATCTTAGTGTTTGAAGTTTCAGCTGTATTTCTGGGTCCTTTAGCACCCTATCAAACTGCGGTCAAATTGCTGTCAGCGTTTTCAAATAAATGTTGTTCAAACTATAAAAGCATATGCTGTTTTTTTTTTTTCCACATTAATCGAAGAAGCATCTGCTATTGCCTAATGTGCCTCATTTGTTGTTAATACCTGGATTATTACCACTGGGTTGGTACCAAAAAATAATATTTCTTATCTTATAGAATAAGGCAAGCGATTGTTGTCTTTTAGAGAATTATTTTGTTCGAGCTTCACTTTCAGTTCCAATAGTTCTTTCTTGATTAACATTTTATACGGTAGATTCTAGAAATATAAAAAAACTGGAATATGTTTGTGGAGATAGTCTCTGGATACAGATTTACTAGACATGCACGAAGACGGTTCAATAGTTCATAGCATATTGAAGAAGAAGGATTTTTCACCAGCCTTGAATTATTCATATTTCAGCAGCTGGTTGACATCAGCAAAACATCATAGTTCTTACAAGACAATTGATAGTACATAAAAAATATGAATATAGCTATCATTAGGTCCAGTTGTGACACTAATGTTGATTCAAAGCCTTTTTTGAAATCTCTCAAAAAATCCGAACTTCATGGTAGTCATGCATTAGTGAGTTCACTGAGCCAGGATACATTTAACATGTGTTCCATAGCGGCATCAATTTAGAGTTTCTTTTAGTGTTCTCTGCATTTATCTTAGAGAGACATTCTTTTTCAGCGGATGTAAGACATGCGGTAGGGAGGAGCTTGAAAAGGGATGCAACGGTGAGGGAAGGATTCAAGGAGGGATAGCTACTGTGCCTGGATTTGGCTGGTGGCCTATCAAGGCCTTCAGGCCTTGCCCTGGCTTTGTAGCATCAGGTGGAAGATATAGGAGACGCGGGCAAAACATGGATGAAGTCGTGTCTGGAAGAGGGGGGAACAATGCTTCTGTTGGAAACACTGATGCAACTAAAAGGTATTGATTAATTTCTTCTTGGAAATGCTATGAGATCTATGTTTTGTTTGTTCTGGTTAGCACCCTCCCACGTCCCCCTGTGCACTAATCACGACCTGAGTTGCACTCATCCCAAATGTGCAGGGTGGAGAATATGCTAAGTAGAATGATAAACATGGTACTGTAAAGCAGCGCTCTTTCTTCTTATCAAAGTTTACTGTACCGTGCCGTTTCGAGTTTCAGTAAACTCCAAACTCGAGACGTGCCGACCGTGTCGATCGTGTCGTTTCGACTGTGCCGATAATAAATATTATTTTTTTATTTTTATTATTTTTTTCAATATTTTTAAAGGATTTTTAATTTCAAAAATTAAACTTTTAAAAAAAAAGAGAGTAGACGTGACATCTTTGAGTCGCGTCCACGGCACAATGACGGAGAAAGAAAGCATTCATGTGGCGCGGAAATTACCGAGTGCGCCGGTGGACGCAAAAAAAGAGCATCGTTTATTCTTTATTTGAAAAAAAGAATGAACAATTCTTCACCTTACCATAAAAAAAAAAAAAAAAAAAAAAAAAAAAACTGATCCATGCGACCGTTGCCGGACATCTGTCGGCACAAGAACAGAGACGTTTTCGGTCGACACAAGGCTTGTGCCGACCGAAATGTCGAACTATGCTTCTTACACCATTAATTTGAGTTATATTCTATTTAAGACTTCAAGTAAACTGATTTTTAGTTCTATTTTTTGGGTTGCCGACCGGAAAAATGTCGAACTATGCCTTCTTTACACATTAATGTTTGAGTTTATTCTATTAAGACTTCAAGTAAACTGATTTTTAGTTCTATTTTGTGCCGACCGAAATGTCGAACTATGCTTCTTACACCATTAATTTGAGTTATATTCTATTTAAGACTTCAAGTAAACTGCTTTTTAGTTCTATTTATTTATATCCTACCATTCAAGCCTAATACTGTTGCACTCTATCATTTACCCATGTAAATTGTGTTAAGTGATGAGAATGTAGATTTTGAAAGAGTTGGGTATTGTATGAACGAGTTGGGATTATCTTACAAGAGTGTCCATGATTAAAATGGTATGAGTAAGATTAAAAGAAGGAAGGGGGATTGAGCAGTAATCGCCCTTGTTCTATCTTCTCCTGGTCAGTATTTGGTTTGCTTCGGTGAAAGCTTATGGTATAAGCAGTTAAAGCACCAGCTGAGGGTGCAAAAAGACCACGTTCGAGCCCCACGCTCTCGGCCCCTTTCCCTAAAAATAAATTTGTATGCTACGTTTTAGAAGTAAATGCTAGATCACACAAAAACCTGGCCCTTTATGACCCAAACATGTGGTCTTTTTCATGCATCTCAAGGCTTCAAGAGATGCGCTTTGTGTGATTTCGGTCGAAATTTTTCGATCTTCTAGCAGTTTTAGCAGTAGATGTCTAATCCTGCATAGATGTTCTTCAATGTTTCACTGCTATTGCCGTTATTCGCTAATGATTTTACCAAATTGCCATGTGAATTTCTTGCAGCAAAAAGATGGGAGGGCCGAAGCAGGGGTGAAATCGTGCTTTTTCTTCCTTTCAGGACCAATTCAACCAATTTTCTGGGTAGCAGAGGGAACTTATAAACGTAGTTGCACATGTAAACATGGCCAAGAAAGAAATAGTTTTTCATAATTTGTATAGTTCTCTATGCACAATTTATTACTTACTATTCCCAGCTTGTAAACGGAAATGAACTCTATACTGTCCTGGAATATTGATAAAGCATGATATACACTCTATAACTTCTGGTATATGCACTCTGAACTTTTGGCAGATTTTTAGATTAATTGGAGAACTTGTGGGTGCTCCTGTACTACTGAATAATTATCATGTTCGACAGTCAAGACCAAAAAAAAAAACAAAAAAGAGTTAGAACTGGAATTGATGCTACCTGCTGGGAGTATCCGAGAATAAGTGATTCCCATGCGGTGCACAAGTAGTTAGCCCTCGACAATATTAAGTTGGTTCTCCATGACAGTAAATTCAATCGTAATGATACAGGTTATCGTAATATTGTATTATACTTTATGTCACAACTAGTTTTTAATCCGTATTAGGTACGAGACTATCAAAATTTAAATAATTAAAAATTATATAATTTAAAACTAAATTTACTCGAATAATATAGTAACTAATGAAATTATACTTTAAATATAATATTGTATAATCTTCATTCTAAATATATGTTACTTGGTAAAATAAAAATATATGTTACTTGCTAAGTAACTAGTTTTACTTCTACCAAGTAAATCTCCAACTAATTTATATTTTCAACTTCTTACTAAAACTCCCACAAAACTCTTTGTAGCCACCACCTTCAACATTAATGAAGATTACATAAATATCTTCCGTAGACGTAGGTCATGATAAGTTGCAGTCCAGGTTTGAGACTGCTAAAATTCGACTTGGTATGATTATTTGAGTCATTTGTTTCAGGTAAGACGGTATTTCAAAGCAAAAGATAGGGGAAAACGATCAAATTGCTAAAATGTAATCAGTAAGAAAACTATTAGTATCAACAAATATCAGTATATTGATGGTCATTGCTCGTGTATCGACATACGGAACATAGAATATGTTAGAATTCTACAAGCACAGAGCTGATGCTGCAAGCAAGAAGAAGAAAGAAGAGTAATACAAGAGCTCCCAATATTTATCTTAACATTTCACCCAAAACCAGTCAGATGTTTAGAACATAATTTAATTCATGCATGAATAGTTTTGGAGAAAATTGGGAAAGCTCTAGCAATTATGAGAAATACTCACCATAGGAACCGATCAGCTTGTCGGATAACAGAAACCTTTACAGATCCCGAAGCTACGAAGTGCAATATCCAGCATCAGTATAAACGGCACTTGCCAGTTCCAGCACATACTGAACACTCGGCAGCTTCACCGGCGACATGGCTTAGGCAGTGCGTTATTCGTTGATCCATCACATCCTGTAACACATGAATTGGTGCTCAACAGCTCATAATCCAATAGAATACATAATGGAATTACGTAAAAGATAACCAATAACTTGTGCCAGCATTGGAGCATGTCAAGAGATGATGACAAGTATCAGGAATTAAGTAGGCAGCGTCATCATAACAAGAGATGCAGCGAAAAACCACCAGCCTCAAATTTACAGAGCATTCATTCATATTCTGCATAACGAGCCCTCTCCCTCCATTATGATAATTCAGTTTTACGAAGGCATAGATTCTCTTATCAGGACTTACTTTCGACAACTGTTACTAATATTGAGCCAACTCACCACGTCAAGGTAAATCAAATCAATCCCAACCACCATTTTTGCCCTTGTACCACATCCGAACAACAACAATCCACTGATAAATCTCATCCGAGCAAGGTCCAGGGAGGGTAGGATATACGCTGCCACGCTTTGAATGAGGCTATTTCTATAGAACCTATATCTGAAAAAAAGACTCAAGCACACAAGCATACGCGCATAAATCCCTAGAGCATAAAATCAAACCAAACATGCCCAAGACAAGCAAAGAGAAGATGCACACAAGTATTAAAGGGCAGGCCAAAATCAAAGAAGGAAAATAAAAGAAATAGAAAGAAAAGGACGCCCCAATGACAGAACCGAACTATAATTCTCTAAGTAGCGGTATGACTAACGTGAATCTTTCGCCGCTACTTAGCTCTATCAATAGCTAAATTTTCACCTAGTTCTAAATAGATAATATACAGTTGAATAGTTCTTCACCAACTCTTTTTAGACGTACATCATTTTTTTTTACTTACTACTTAACCTTTCACATCTTTTGACGGTACAATTATTGGTCTCGGTCTTATAGATTAAACCATTGTAATTGTCTTTTCCTCATCTTGCCTTCAATAAAAGCCACCTGAGTTTACGTCTATCACTTCTCTGCAAATTCTATCTTTGAGTTACCACATATTGCAACATCTCACCTCTACCACCCCCATCCGCCAAATATACTGACACTTAATCAACCAACATCCATTGTCGTATAACATAGTCAGTCTAATTGTGATACGATAATACTTCCCCTTCAGCTTAGGACAAACTTGCTATCGTATAGGATCCCTGACACCATTTTTGACTTGTACCATCATGCTTTAAGGTTGATGGCTGACATCCTGTCAATTTTCATATTTTCCAGCAAATAGAACTTAAGTACTCGAAACTCGCCAAGTACTGCAAATCCATCCTTCTATAACATCCCAATTGTATAAAAAATCACAAAAGAAAAAGAAAATCAATTGGGTATTGGCAAGGTTCACCTGAGCTTGCGAAATGGTACAATTTTTTTTCCCGAAGATGGGTTTACAATAAACACAGGCTGAAGCACAAAATTATCAGATTGATATCTACTTTGGAAAATACTTGAGATCACGGATCCACGCACGGAACCTATGGAAAACGTGTTTCCCGTGACTGTGAAACGCATTTTCCTGTCATGGGAAACGTGTTTCCCACAGATTCCATGTGCAAATCCGTGCGCGGATCCGTGATCTCAAGCATAACCCATCTACTTTTTATTTTAAAAGAGACAAAGATAAGTCTTTTGTCGGTTTCTAATTTTATTATCTTATGCTGTCTTTTGGCATGCAAACTAATCCAAATCTCATGTTATACTTTCACAAGACGGTGTAAACAAATAGTCAAACCATGGATAAAGCAAATTACTTACCACCAGAAGCTCATGTAACCCGAGAGGTGCGGTGACTAGATGTGAGATACCTGAGTGACCTTTTGCTGCCTCAGCTGCTAAAGCAGGGATATCCTGATTAAAAAAAGGAGCATGCCATTATTCTTTTTTTTTTCCTAATGCCCGTCATTTATGAAATATGTAAGTATTAACTCAATTGCAGAATAGATGCAGACAAAAATGTACTTGGTGCCAATGCCTTCCTGGGAAAAGGAAGAATGGACTAACAACAACGCGCTTTGCTCCTTGTTGCACGCATGCTCTAAAAGCATCTCTAATTGAGGGCTCGGCCAATTCCTTTAAAATGGAAGAAAAAAAATGTTAATGCCATAACTAAGTTTATATAATATACAAAGACTAAGGAGTCGACAACCCACTGCTTTCTCCAATAAGCAAATTTTGGCATAAGATCCATCTTATTTGCATCATGCTCGAATAAAATAATTGCAGACTGCATTGATGAGATAAAATTTAATGATACTCCAAATCCCCTCATAAAAGAAGCGCGAGTAGAGGTCCTAGTGAATTAGTTAGGCATAGGTCCAAACCGCCATTTCTGTCTCAGTATAAATAACACGACTATGATAAAGAATGGAATATCTGGAAGTACTAGGAATATTCAACAGAAGTGGCTGCGTTAGATCATGATGACCATCAGACAACTATCTTTCTCCAAATATGTTAAGAAGGTATTGGTCTGTTTACTCTTCTAAGAATTCCAGGTTCCATCAGATATTAAGTGTCTTGCAAGTTGGTTTCGATAATTTGGTATAGTTTCTGCCTTTGAATCATCGAACGATATTATGCATTTTAAGAGATAACTAAGCCCATTATTCCTAGCCTTTGTTAAGACAGTTTCCTACTCCAGAAGACACCTAACGGAGCACATTTTTAACACCTAAAAGTTTGTATGAAATATTAAGACAGTTCCTAGTAGAGAAGAAACATCAAACTCTATCAACATAGAAACCTAAATAAGGCGACAATAACTCAAACTTGCAATAGTAGACAGTAAGGGGGAAAATTCTCCTTCTAAAGAATTATCTGAGATTCTATACTAAGATGTAGAGTATCATCCAACTGTATTTGCAGAAGAAATTGAATTCTAGTCAATACCATATGAGCAGGCTCGACTATCCGATATCCTGTCCTAGTTTTGAACATTGTGACAAACTCATCTGGAATGAAAACATAGAAACTTCATATTTAAGATAAAAGTTTGGGGCTTTGCACATTAATAGAAATATATATGTATAGGATGGAGGAAGACAAAGAATATTACTTAGCATGATATTAGATTCCTTCCTACGAGATCCATGGTCAACGATGATAATAGCATCGGTATCCCCAACTCGATGTTTTCCTGTGCCAAAACCATCATTTCTGACACTCAAAAAACATCGCTTATGTGATCTACCTTTGATCATAATACTTTGCAGCTTCACATGTTTTTGACAATGCAATCCAGACTTCTGCATAAAATCCATGGGCGGATCCACCATACAGCCAGTGGGGTCCATTGATCCCACTCAAACTCTGTTAAACTAAGGCGCCAAGGCGGTGATAAATACCTCGCTCGACGGCGGGATAAGAAGCCGGAAGCAGAGCAATCAAGGGAGGATGAAATTCAGTCGGGTGAAGAACGATGGTCGGGGGATAAGGTCGCTGAAACGGTCGAGGAGATTCATTTATATAGAGGATTGAGGCTATGAACCCAATTGTGCTCTTATTTTTGTGGCCCACATCAATTTTGATTTCTAACATTGACTCGTCCCATGTGTAAAAAATTTTGTCATAAATACTTATAAAATTAAATACCTGCCATGTATTTTCCAAAATATTAAAATTATTATATAAAATACGCTGCTCAAATTTCATGTTATGCTTATGTGGTATTATTGATAAAAAATAAGCTTAGATATTTTATCTAAAAAATATTTATATCGTTCAATTCTATACACATATTCATTAAAGTTATATTAAATTTTTTTTTTGTTTATTTAAAATATGTATATTATGTATCTACATTCCTATAAAATTATTCATAGAGTACTTAACTTTAATTAGTGTGACTATACTTATTGAATACATTATAACTATTTGTAAAAATAGAATTTTAATTCACTACTTAATTTTATGATGTAACAGATATAAATTATAGTAAAATATAGCAATACAAATTAATTATTCGAAAAGTATGCTGATAAGCACACATGCATCACAATTACATTAAATTAAAAAATATCAAGATATATAACTTACACGATATGTTATTTATTATTAATAAAAATATATCACTTGCGAATATAATAGTTAATAGTAATTTTATATAGTATCAAAATTTTAAATTATTTAGTAAATAATAAAGTCATTATATATACATAGATTTCTCTGGATAAGTTTTCTAGCTAAACTCGCTAGTGTAAAATCTTTAGAAAATAAACTATATCATGCACTTTTCATGAATAAAAATTAGCATCCTTCACTATAAACATCACCAAACTCTGATCTATGTCCAAATGACTCAGAACTAGAAAATCAACTGAAGCTAGTGAAACCACAAAATGATCAATGAAGTTGAGAATGGACTAAACAACAGGAAAAATCCAAGTCCATCCACATAATACTATTTATTAGGCTCTTTATTATTTGATAGTTGTGAGACTCACATCCCTTGATTATTTGATAGCTGTGAGACTTACATATTAGCACCTGTCTTAATGTACATTTAATAAATAATCTCCTCATTTACAATATGTTATATTTGATATCTCCAAAATATCTTAGAATTGTTTTTAAAAAAAAATTAATACAAAAGTCGTAAATCATTTCAAAAAAATCTTCTTTTTTTTTTGTATTTAAAATAGACTTTAGAGTCTCAAAACGCCACTTAGAAGTATTTTTTGAAAGGAAAATGCTTCGGTACACGCATCGAAGCACGGATTTAGCATGGGACGTGCGAAAAACGTGTTTTCCACGTGTTCCATGCTCAAATCCGTGAAAAATTCCAGAACTATGCACGTTATAGCATCTTTCCGCCGGTATCTTTGCAAAAAAATTTTGAGTAACAAAATTGTGAATCACATAAATTCTTTGTTTCTTATTTTTTTTTATATTTTTAAAATTATTTATATAATATATAAATTTTCTGTCATAAAATTTCCTGCTAATTTTTAAGGATTTGAATTTAGGGTTGATTTACAAATAGTTTAAAAACTCAGGGAGTAATATGAAACTTTGCTTAATAGTTTTATACTTTTTTTACCTTTAGAAAAGGCTAAAATGTGTTTTAAAATGCCCAAAAGCCACATTTGTAGTTCCATCTACAGCTCGCCGGCGCTCCCTCTACTATCAAATTACAGTTCGTGGTGTAGTATGCAGTTGCCTCATATCTATCATGACTTAATTCTTAAAAAGATTAGAATAAAAATAGATTCTATGATATGTTTATAATTTAGAAGTTTTTTTCTAAAAAAAAAAATTTGAATAGATCAAAAGTTATGAATTATCATTTAAAAAATAAATTTAAACTGCATTTTGAAATATTTTTTTAGAAAAAATAATATTAAGATATTAATAAAATTATATGTACCATCTATCTTTTAAGCACTATACCGCTACTACATACACACTAAAATAATATGGTAATTGCCTTGCGGCCTGTGAGCGCCATTATGGCATTCAAATCCGTCACCAATGTGCGTTGCGCTAGGCAGGTCCAGGTTCGAAGCACTTGGGGGTTACCTACTATAGCTGCTGAATTTACGCCTAACAAGCTACTCAGATGAATCAAAATAAAAAAAAAAAACAGTAAATTTGATGCTTTTTCTACCTGCTCTTCTTCCCACTCGATGGTAACTAATGTATAATTTGCCAGATTCAAGTTCTGCCTTTCTTTCTCTCATCGGTGGATCTCACCTCGCTGCTACTTATGGCAGAGTGCATTTCTTTTGTCGCATGGCAAATGCTCACCTTTCTTAACTCAGCCGCTAATCTTTGGGCTACGTATCTAGAGCGTCAAGGGTGTGAAGCTGGAACATCTTGGAAGCGGTGATACTCTGGTCCGCGCGAGCTCTCTCGCTTGCTGAATACATCATACCTCTCTCGCGCGAACCGTACTTCCCTTCTTTTCTCTCTCTCTCATGCTCTTCACGCGGCCCCTGCGTATCCGCTCCCTGGCTCGCGCTCCCTCTCTCACATATCATCAACTGAGACGGCAGCTTTACTTCCTGTATTCTGTAGTATTTCGTTCGAGCAGTGGATTAGGGCTGAGGCATTATCCGAAACTACCGAATAACCGAACCGGAACCTCAGATCCAATCTGCCCAAAACCAAAATTGGGCTTCAGTTCGGGTCGGGTTCGGTTCGGGTCGGTATTTAAATAGTTCGGGTCAATATAATTCGGCTCGGATTCGGTGATCAAATTTCGACGGTGTGTGGATTTCCGCACGCTACGATATGTTATTCTCAATTGATCATGTATATAATTAGTTTTCGTTGGTTTCTATGTGCTCAGATCCTTCTATTTTTAAAGCCAAAATATTCATATTATAACTCTTTCGCGGCGTGTGCCGAAATCGAGCCAATTGCGAATTGGCTCTGTAAATAAAAGTAATTTGTATCTTTGTGATGTTATTCGGGTTAACCCGAATCAACCCGAACTTACCCGAATTTTAGTCGGGTAAGTTTGAAATGAAATTCGGGTCGGTTCGGGTCTGAAGGTATTCGGTTCGGATCGGCCTTAAAAATTTCGGTTCGGGTCGGTTCGGTTAGGGTCGGGTTGACCTGAATGCTTAGCCCTAGTGGGATTAGAGTGAGAATGTCTATTTTCTTCTGAGTCTTGTTGCTCATCTGGTCCTGAAATTAAGGTGTCTAGGATGTCTCGGGATGGATGCGCGGTCCTAAAATTAGGGCCGTCTAGGATGCCTCGAGATGGATGTACCGGAGATGTCCTAGGCGACCTTGATGAACACTCATTCCGATGCGTTCTGGACGGCCCTAGTTTCATTAGAACCGTCAGAAATTCCTGATGATTGACTTTCTTCTTTTTGTATATCTAGCATCACATGCTATTAGATTATTATCTTTTTTTAAAAAAAAAAAAATATCGTGGATAAGTTTTACTCATAATCAATCATATTATAATTTTTATTTTTACTTGTTATTTAAGCATTTTAATTTTAGTTGTATGTAGGTTCAAGCCAAGTACCACCGAGATTTAAAGAAGAAAGTAGGAGGATATAAAGGTAAAAATCTAGCACCCAAAAAACATTAAGAAAAAAAAAGAATCATCGGCCAAAAAATATCATAATTGTGTGCACTGTCGCTCTAATCATTTTTTTTTATTGGTAAGTAAGCAGAATTATATTTAGCACAAAATTTAGTTGTCGCTCTAATCTTAAATGCGAAAGCAAGAGTTATTGTGATACTAATCCATTGTGATATTTATCCATTCAAAATTCTAAATATAGCGATCTGGTACATTAATATATATAGCACATAAGAGTATATCAAACATTGATTTAGAGTTTCTATTTGAAAAAAAAAAAATTGAATATTAAATTTGTAGATTGAGAATGTTGACATTCAAAATTTCTTCAAAAATTACTTTAAAATATAGATGTTGGTACTAAAAAATCTTATCAAGTTTAAAAATTAATTTTACATTTTCTAATATTTTAGAGCTTTGATTCTCTCAAAAAAAATTATTTTAGAGCTTTAAAATATATATTTAAAATTTTTTTTTTAAAAAATTTAGAATACTATACAGATCAAATAAAACTTACAACTTTAATTATTTTTTTTATAAAGTATCAAAAAGATATTTGTTACATCGTATAACCATACTTGCCAGATAAAAATTTGTACCCAATGGGCTCAAAGTTCTCGGTTGGGGCCTCTGTTCCTCTCATTGACAACGTGACAATTTATCTAAAAGGGTGGTATGACTAATGTGCATATTATTTTATATGCTCAATCAATAATCGTGACGCCACACAATTAAATTTCCCACCCCTTTGTACTGACGTGTGTCTGTTGCCTCTGCCGAGTCTGCGCTTCCCCATTGCCCCGTGGCGGTCCCCGTGACTTGCGTTAAATTCTACCGGCGCCCGCACGGCACCGTTCTTCCAATCTCTCTTTATCTCCCTCATAAAGTTCACTCTCCTCTTCCCATCACCGCCGCCGCGCCTCCAATCCAATGGGGAAGAGAGCTGGCTGGTTATCCTCGGTGAAGAATGTCTTCAAGTCCTCAAAGGCGCCCGAACGCAGGGTACGTAAAAATAATTTTGTAAGCAATGTCAAGCTCTTAATTTGTTTTTCTCTTTTTGGGCTGTAGAGAGGAAATATTGTGGTGGATGTGGAAGAACCGCAGCAAGAAGAAGACGCGCATCAGATGCCGGAGATTGTATCCGTCGAACACTTTCCAGCAGAAACTTCGCCGGAAGCAACGAACGACGAAGACGACCGCCATGCGACGGCGGCGGCGATGGCGAAGGCGACGGCCGCCGCGTTTGCAGCAGCGGAGGCGGCGGCCAAGGTGGTGCGGCTCGCCGGGCGGTTCAGCAGGGAGGAAAGGGCCGCCGTGAAAATTCAGTCGTACTACAGGGGTTACCTGGTAAGCAGATTAGCATATCTAACGCGTGAGATCTAGTAGTATACATTCACCGCATTACTTTTGATTGGATCTGAACCGTCCGATCGTCGAATGGTCCATATTTTTTCGGATCTAGAGGTGGTGTGGAGCTGCGGTGACTGTATTCGTCCTTTCACTATAGCATAGACGACGTAGCGTTAACATGCAGGCTTTACTTATGTGGTCAACACAGCCATAACTAGTAGGGTACCCCTCCTGGTGAGATACATCATATAAAATGATCCCAATATTTGTGGTGTAGATTGGAACTGATATTAGCACTTCTGGATAGTAGGGCAGAGCATTCGAGTCAATCTGATCTGAAATCTTGCTAGAATATGCCCAAACCAAATAGAACCGAAAACTGTTGATTGGTTTGGTTTAGTTTCGGTTTGAACTGAATAGTAGTGGTTGTGGTGTAGTGAAATTAAGAGTGTAGCGGCAGAGGTGAGCTAGTGGTGCATGGTACAGGTGACGAGTGATGAATGGAATTTAGGGACTTGCAAGTGAGGAGAAGCAAGTACTAGCAGCGTTCGTGGCCTACGTTGCGTCTAACAAAGGCGGTGAAGATCACCAAGCTGTGGAAGGAGAGGAAGGAGGTGGAGGTGGAAGGGTCAAGGGAGGAAGACATGCAAGAGAAACCCTTAGCCAATTAGGCAGTCCTATTGATGATTGATGGGTTAGGCTTCAATTTACTTTGCATACCATTAAGTTTTAACTGCACCAGTTAAAAAGACAGGCCAAAAAAGATCTTTGGAAAATAATCATTTGAAAAAACACCAGCGATCTATAACTTAATAAAGACATGATTATCGATCGTATTGAGTGGCAGCGTAGAATTCGCGTTAGCAACATTGTTGCTGGGATGAAGTAGGGTTAGATAATCTTCTTTTTTTTTATGGGATTCCTATTGAGTGGCGGCGTAGAATTCGCGTTAGCAACATTGTTGCTGGGATGAAGTAGGATTAGATAATCTTCTTTTTTTTTTTTATGGGATTCCTACGTTTTTTTTTTTTTCTCGTCAATATTTGGTTTTCTCCTCCTTTATTGCATATCTATTATATATATTCCTATATGCTTTGTACAATTGTGTTATTCTTGTGTACTCATATACTTTTTGAACTTTTTATCTTTTCTATTTGCATGCTTATGCTTAGATATAAAATTTTCAAAATAAGTATTATATAAAAATAGCCTCCTCCAAAATATAGTTGTGCACATTTAATATTTTTCGACTCTGCTTTGACAATGCTACACTTGATTGTTGTTGTTGTCATCCAAATTAGATCCGAATCAAACTGAACACAAAATAATGCTTATATCCATTTGGGTCGGGTTTGCTTTTCGGGTTGGACTTAATAACCTCCAACGAACTATACGCTGACAATCCTTTTTTAGATTATCACTGAAAAATCCGTAATACGAGCCAATGCGCCCATAGAGAACTCAAACTTACGAAAAATTTCTAAGCTCAGTCCCAACTGACGCTCTAAAATTAGTGTACAAGCCTTTAATGAAAAAAAAGGATCATGTCACTGGATACAAAAGATTTTCTTTTGAAAAACTTCTGTAAAGAATTTCATCCTATGCAATCTCGAATTCGGGTGATGACACTTTCTGAAGTGTCCTCTATCTGGTCGAGCTAATCACGTTCGGCAACTTGCCAACTTAGATATGATAAGTATGCAATTATGCATAGAGATACGAGGTCACCTTTAATGTATATATCTCAACTTATGGCATGCAGGATAGTGATATATTTATATAATTAGTTGAGACATCGATCTTATATCATGACCTTTGCTTAAGCAGTGGGCATCTTATCTTCTATCTTCTGCCAACCTAAATATAGGGAAAAAGTAAGGAAGATTTGTATATCGGCTCCTCTCTTGGAAGTTTGTTTGCGAATTTATTTTTTATTTTTTTATTTATTATTTTTAATACTCTAAAATATATATTTAAAAGTATTTGTTGGAAACACTTTGAATAAAACGTTGTAGATCACATCAAAATATATATATATATATATATAATAAATAATTCTGAAAGATATTTGAGGCTCCAAAATTATAGCAGATTGGCAAATTAATTTTTAAATATCTAAGAATTTGAAATCTTAAAAGATCTATTTAGAAATAATTTAATTATAGATTATATTGAAATCTATTTTTTTTATTAATTATTTTTTTATAAATTATAACAGTAAAAAAATTGCTAATATAAATTTCTAGGCTGATTTTGTAATACGTTCAGAGTGATAGGTATTCCAGCTGAGACCTTTACTTTTCTGGAGATCGATTAATGCACATTCCTCCCCCCCACCCCGACAAGGGAATGTAATATTTCCCACAGGGCTTACCAGGTTTAGGTTGCAAAGCTGGCACAGCCTCCTGCTTTTACATCTTGGGATAAATTTTGCAATGCACCATTTATAAGTTTAATTAGTTGTACCCAATTCATTAAACTCATAATTAGAGATAATTTTTTTTTAAAATAATAAATACAAATTTATTAAAAAAATAAAATTATATAATTTTATAGAACGAAATATTTTAATAAAGTTATGTTAATCATCAAATAAATGGATAAAAAAGTGTAAACAAATAAATATTTTGACGTATGATGTAGCATAGAAATACTTTATAATTTAAAAGTTTTAAAAAATTGTCTTTAACTATAAATTCTAATGAATTTAGTGTGAATAATAAAATTGATATCTGCACACCATTTTACCTTAGCTATTCTAGGAGATTGGTGGTGTTAGGTACAGTTCCTCATATTAAAAAAAGGAAAAAAAGAAAAATTTACATATCAGCCCCCTAGTTCGCGTTTCGTGCGTATCAATCCCTGAAAATGTATTTTTAGAGACCGATACGCGTGAAAAAGGGAAACAGGGGCCGATATGCAAAAGCCCAAAAAAAAAGACAACAAAAAGCTCTAACCAATGAGTGAAAATATTGGACCTGTCAGAGAACCTGAGAAACTCTTGTTATTGTGAGGGTTAATTAAAAATCAGCCCCCTCCTCAAATTTTGTACAAATCAGCCCCTTTCTTGTGATCCATGGGCTATGTGATATTCCAGAGTCGCTGAAAGTTGTTCACTCGGCCGGTTTTACCTTGAAATTTCAGGCGCGGCGGGCGCTGCGAGCGCTGAAGGGTCTGGTGCGGCTTCAGGCGCTGGTTCGAGGTCACCGAGTGCGGAAACAAGCCCAAATGACGATGCGGTGCATGCAAGCCCTCATTCGCGTACAAGCCCGCGTCCGAGCACGTCGTCTCCAGCTCGACGTCGACAAGGAGAAGCCCATCAAATCTCCATTACGCGCGGACGCCTTCCATACCGTCGCTGGCGATGACCGCCGTTATTCCCCATGGAGGCCGAGAGGTCGTTATCCAGAGGACGAGTTCGCGCAGTTTGAAGAAGACGACGATGACGTCATCTTCCACCGGAGCAACAGAAGCCCTTATGATTCCAGCAGGCACAAACATGACCCCGCGGTCCAGCGCGAGCGGGCTCTTGCTTACGCTCTAGCCTCCCAGGTATCGTTCCTCTCGCATGGAAGCTATACTATTTGTAATCAAATAATGCAAATGATGTAAATTCGTTTTTCTACTTCCTAATTAGAACGAAGAGAAGCCGGAATGGTATTGGAACTGGCTGGAGGGGTGGATGGCTGCGCAGCAATGCCAGTTACGTAATAACCCAGTTGCTGCTGCTCCACCAACGGAAGACTCATACATCACCGCTACTTACACCGACGATATCTCGGAGAAGACAGTAGAAATGGACAGCGGTCGTCGTAGCCCGACGAACCCGAAGACTTGGCGAAGAAACGAGGCTGCCGGTGTGCCATCGGCTGTGCCGAGCTACATGGCGGCTACGCAGTCAGCAAAAGCTAAGGTTCGAAAAAGTTCTTCGGCAAATAACGAGCAACCGAGCAGCCAGTGGAGTTACATGCTGAGGAGAGGAAGGGCAATGGGTGATGTCGCCGGAGAGTACTCGTCTAGTTCAGGAGGGAGTCGGAATGTCTCGGGGCAGACGACCGCGGGGTCTGGGCTGCGGGTTCAGACGGAGCGGCGTGGGGTGTGTTACAGTCCTGACTCGAGCTACCGCGGCGGCCGTGATCGTGAGGACCTGACGCCGCCGTTTAGGGGTCGTGGAATGCAAGGCGTTGACCTGTGAGAAGTAACTGCATGTTATGAATACGTGGTTTGTTTGTAATTATGCTTCAAATTAGGCGATTCCACCATTATTTGTGCTCTTCTTGCTAATATATGTTGGACAAATTAAAGGAAATTTGAGTTTCAGTCTGATATTTAAGTATATGTACATATTCATCCTTAATAAAAAGGCGTTTGGGACGACAGTGCTCCAAATATAGATTTTATCACTTACTTCCAATCTAGTAAAATTTATAATTAGAATAATAGGGAGAGCTTTTAAAAAAAATTAAAGCACAAAATTATTTTTCAAAAATGAATATTTATTGTCAAGGTATTTTATTAAAGTGTAATAATACGTCAACGAAAAAGATAAGAATACTATTCACAAAGACATTAATATTTATATTACCACTTTATATAATGATTTTTAAGAATTTTATGATAATCTTAAAAATATTTTGAAGTATAATATTGTATATTTTAGTTTTGAGAACAATTTTGTAATTCAAATTTTTCTAAAATTATCTCAAATATAAATTTAATAAATGAGATGCAATTAATTAAACTTATATCTTAATGTTATGAAATTTCTCACTACGGCGTGGAAATCCTGGAACACATCCTTATGATTTTTCTTAAGATCTGTAATACCATCTCTCCACCAGGATTACAATATATGAAGTTCTTACATGCCTATTTGGTATATGTTTTAAATTTTAAAGTTATATATTTTGGTATAATCCAATTTTTATAGTTTAATATGTTTAAAAAAAAAAAACAAAACTATCACATATTTATGAAATAACACGTTGTTAGATCAATTTTTTTTTATTAATTAAAGTTATTGGAAATTATGAATACACAGAGATATCTTTGTTATAAGAAAGTAACACTTTCAATAATATGAATCTCCACCTGTGTGAAAATGTTGCAAAAAAGTTGCGTTTCGATGCTTTGGACTAATGAAGATGGAATCCTATTTTCTTTTTTTGCTACAGTGGAAAACATATTTTCACATGTACACTTTACTACAGCCACATGGGCGGGTTGATGCTACCTGGGCCCCCAATTGGCCATTATGGATCGTAACAACTCCCAATAATATCCTTTTTTAAGAATATCGTGAAAAAATTATATCCGTAATCGGTCTATTTTTGTGCGACTATCGTAATATATAATCAAGTTATAATAATATCGATATTATCGAGTGTAAACCTATGCTACGCTGTAAATGGAAAGTACATATCCACCACATATACCAGGAGGCCGGCCAATCAGGTAAGGAATTGTCTGGCTAGTAGAACGTTATCCCTATCTCTAAGTGTTCTCCATTACATAGTACGGCCTCGCGAAACTCTTAGTTTCATAAATTTTGCTACCAGTGGCATCGACTCGACGAGATTAATTGATCCCTCCCTTTGACAAAAAAAAGGTTCTATTCAACCAATTGAAAAATCTCAATTTTTCGGGCTGGACAGACACAAAGGCACGTGTTAGTACAGAGGGGATAACTATATCTTTATAGGTGACGCGTGCGGAATCCAACATAAAATTTCTAATTTGTAAAATGAAAGTCCTAATTATCCATCCTAAACAACGTAGACAATTGAAGCAGAATTTCGTTAGCTTTTGATATCAAGATAAAGATTGAATGCGATTCTTCGTATAAGTAATCTTCACAAATCTAGAAGTAAAAGAAGAACTATCTCAGCCATACATTGTATGAAGATAACATCCAACGTGGTTCACGGCGAGTGGCAATTATATTACGTGGTTATCTAGTTTCCTCTGAATATTTTCTCTATGTTTATCATCAACCATGCATAACGTAACCCAAACTAGCTGACAAACTAATAAGCGAGAAGAAACAAAATTTCCCATTCCCTACTTGTGATTTCAATTGTGAACAGCAAGGGGATCCACAAACATAGCATTTCTCCATAGCCATAAGAATTTCCCTTACAATTTAATCCTCTTAATAAGGCCTTAGCCTATTCTTCTCCTCTTAGTATCAGCTACTGGAGTTTCTGAGCGGCCGGGCATGGGTTGCACGAGCTCCAAGGGCGTGGAGGCGGCGGCAGTGGCGCTCGACGTCTACCGTCCGCCGCCCACGAGCATCGCGCTCTTTGACATCAACAGCATCGAAGAGCCTTGGATGATAGCCACCGCGGGCACCGATCCCGAGAAAGATGATCAGGAGAAGAAAGCAGCCGTGGCGGCGGTGTTGCCGCATCCTCTCTTAGAGAAGCTCGACTCGTACGAGCTCGCCCCACAGTCGTGGTCTGACGTGAGCAAGGTATTAGAAGATCTCAAACCTTCGCTCGAGAAGCCTCCTATGAAAGCCGTCTCGTTGCCTCCCCTACAAACAACAGCGAAGAACTCAGCTCAGGCGCCACCAGCGGCGGCACAGCCGCCTTCGAAATCCAAGTCGTTCCACACACTCCAAGAGCTCGAGGCACAGACATCTTCTCAGAACAAGGAGAAGCCTGCACCGCTGCCACCGGCAACGGAAGATTCGGGAGTTTACCGGCCGGTCCAGGACAACAGCTTCCTTCTGCGTGATCGCATGGAGCGAGCGAACAACAAGAAAGACGGCGGAGCGCCAACAAAGTGGAAGAAGAGAGACCCCTTCGAAGGATTTCAAGAGCTAAGCCCACCGGGGAACTCCCACGGAGTTGTTTTATACACAACGACGCTTCGCGGAGTTCGCCGGACATTCGAGGACTGCGAACTAGCGCGGCGGGTGGTCGAACAGCACGCGGCGGACGCGGGGCTGGACGTCGACGAGCGCGACGTATCGCTGCAAGCCGAGTACTTGAAGGAGAATCGTGAAATGGCAGGCGAAGCGGCGGTGGTTCCGAGGCTGTTCGTCGCCGGGAGATACATCGGCGGCGCGGGAAGGTGGTGGAGCTAGGCGACACGGGGAAGTTAAGGGAGATGTTCAGGTGGGTGGCGAGGCGCGGCGGTGCGTCCACCGCGGAGGGAGGAAGGCGGGGATGTGAGTGCTGCGGCGGTGCGAGGTTCGTGCCGTGCTTAGAATGCAACGGGAGCTGCAAGGTCCTCGCCGACGATGGAAAGGCCGTCGTGCGCTGCGGTAAGTGTAACGAGAATGGGCTCGTCCTCTGCCCCGGATGCCATTGATGTACACTCGTATGATACCGGAGTCTTCTATGTTGAATCAGATGTATGAATAATTTGATGTGCATCTCATAAGTCGCAAATAGAAACAAGTAGACGCTGACGTATAAACTATAAAGGCTGCATTGTACATCGAGTTGGACTTTACTAAGCAGCCTAAAAAATCACATAAAAAACTATACTGATGTGGTATAATCAAAACCAAACATCACGATTGATGTATATATAATTTTAATTTTTTTTGTGGATCATGAAAAAGTTATGCGGATCACGAAGCACGTGTATGGTGAAGATTGATTGTGTGTTGTTTGTTGGTAGGAATGGATAGGTTAAAATTTTATTTCTTATAATATTCATACATATTCGATATGGATACACGATTGATTACATATCGGACACACCATATAAGTATCCGAAAAAAACTACAATATTCTATTTTTTTTTTAAAATTCTAAAAAGTTGTAGATCTTATCAAAATTTAAAATTTTTATTTTTAAAATTTTTTTATAAAATATTTATATAGTAGTCAAAATACTTATGTACGTATTTACAAGAGAAAAATTGATTTGAAAAATGTTTAAGAAGGACGGGCATATTTGTGATAAACTTTGAAAGTATGAACTGATCTAGTATTATATGTGTGGAACTGATTACAATGTTAAAGCGGCCATATAATTAGTATGTAATGAACATGATAGAGTAAATTATAAACGTAGCTTACGAAATGTTGAACAAAATTGGCAAACAACGCCTCCACTCCTTAATCAGTTTTAAGCAAATAGTACTACCTATAAGTTTTTAAGTGAACAGCGCCTCCTATAAGTTTTTAAGCAAACAATGCTCCCTTACTATGCGATATGACCAAAATATTCATGTCTTTTTTTCCCACTAAATCTCTCTCTTCTTTCTTTCTATTCCTTCACCTTTAGTTCTTTCCTTTTTTTTTTTTTTTTTTGACAAACTCGCACCATTTTCTCGGCGAGTTACTCTCTTCTCCGGTTATCTCTTCTGGTGATATTTTATCGACTTTTTTTTTTATTATCTCCGACTATCTCTCTATTTTCCATTTCTCCGGTAGTCACTATTCATCTACTTTTTTTAGTTATCTCTCATGTGGTCGTATTAATTTATAAAACATCAAAATATCATCTTCATGAAAAAACTAAAATGATTTAGACTATCACGTAACAATATAACCTGATAAACTCTTAGTTTTTTAGTCATAACTTTCTCTTGAGAAAACTAAATAAGGTGAAACTAAGTTCACACGAAATGTCTTTGCGTCTACTTTTCTATGGGATCAGTTTTATCTCATTTGGAGCTCTCTATTAGAAGTTATGTTAAAAAATACCAAGACACTATTATGCTGCTGTTGTGTTTGATAGCGTCGTCGTATTACTGACATAACTTTTCATATAGAGTTCCAAATGGGATGAAAGTAGTTCAATATGATTGGTGTTTAAGGTCTTCTTCATATGGGACTTGTTCTGTATCATTTGGAGCTCTCAACGATAACTTATGTTAAAACCACCGAGACCCTGGGAATACCTGCGAACAAATATGAATATCTGCAAACATCTACATTCTTATACTCGTTGGAAAGATTTTTAAGTACTCTTACATATTGGACTGATTTTATCTCTTTTGGAGCTATCTGCGAGAAGTTATGTCAAAAATACCGATTTCCTACGAACAAATGTATACTTATACTTTTTGGAAAGATATTTGAATCCTTTTTTATATGAGACTTATTTTATTTCATTTAGAGTTCTCTACGAGAAGTTATGGCTAAAATACCGAAACTTTACGAACACCCGTGAGCACCTTTAACACCTGCAAACGCTTGCGAACATCTGCGAACACCTGTATTTTTATACTTGTTGGAATGATCTTTGAATCCTATTTCATATGAGATTAATTTATCTTATTTGGAGCGCTATAGCAGAAGTTATGTTAAAAATACCGAGACCTTACGAACACCTGCGAACACTTGCGAATACCTGTGACGACCTGCGAACACCTACAAACACCTATATGCGTATATTTGTTAGAAAGATCTTTTAATCATCTTTCATACATGACAGTTTTCATCTCATTTAGATCTCTCTAACAGAAGTTATGTCAGAATATCGTAGGTGTTCGCAGATCCTCGCAGGGTTCAAGAATTTTTAGCATAATTTCCGTTAGAAAGCTTCAAATGAGATGAAACCAATCCCATATAAAAGAGAACTGAAAAACTTTCTAACGTGGAGCTTTGAGATGGGTTTTCCCAACATGGGCGAGGACGCATGCCCTTGACACTGGCGAGGCTGTCAACATCCTGAAGAGTGCAGTTGTGACTGCCGACCGCATACTGACCGTGAGCAAGGTGGTCTACTGCTTTTTGCTTTTTAATTAGTAAAAGAGCAAAGAGAACAGACGGCGTCCATGTTAACTACTACTTTACATGACAGGGTTATTCTTGGGAGATAACTACCAGTGAAGGTGGTCATGGTTTGCATGACCTCTTATATAGCCGAAAAAGTGTCTTGACTGGTATTTCTTCAGTATGAATCTGTGTCACCATACGTTATCTCAAAAAAATAAAAAAATAAAAAGAACCTGTGTCGCCATATGCTTCTAATAGCTTATAAAGAATGATCTGACTTGTAGTGGTGCCAATAGGTATTGTGAATGGTATCAATATGGATGAATGGGACCCTTCTTCAGATGAATATATATCTTCCCATTATTCTGTTGACGATTTATCAGGAAAGGTTAGATAACTGTTAAAACTCGGTAGCTGACATTATGAAAAAACTTAACTGCATTTTATTGAGCAAGTCGTATTTGCTTTTCATGATCCGACTTTCTACTTGCAGCTACAATGCAAAGCTGCATTACAGAATGAGTTGGGGCTAGCTCTTAGGGCGGAATGTCCACTGGTTGGTACTTCAGTTAAGGAAGTATGGCATGCGCTCTTGATTTTCTGCATGTAGATTTCTAAATTTCTTTTGCAGATTGCATTTATAGGAAGATTGGACTATCAGAAAGGCACTGATCTGATCATGTCAGCCTTGCCAGAACTGCTGCAAAATGATGTCTAATTTGTAAGTGTCTCAAAACAGTTACAAGACCGAATAAGTCTTCAATCTGCTGGCTTCATCCTTGACCCCATTTTTTTTTCTCCCATCGTTCATGCAATATGGACCTGTAGTCAAGCTGCTTAAGTAGAAATTATGGCAATTTTGTTATGTGATACTTGATTCCTATTTAAGCGCCAAAATTTTGTACAGAAAGAGTTGTGATTGTTCAAGAATGTGCTGTAAGAAGTTTTTATTCGATATTAACAACTTTAACATACCCTTCGGTTGATTAGATATGCATCTGTTTCATTTCTCAATACAACATATTCAATTTCCTCTGCCTCTATGATAATGCTATTAGTATGTGGTTCCATTAAGCATACTTCTGTGCTGTACTGTTAGAACTTTGTCAAATACTTCGAGGCATAGCTGCGTACACTTACCCTCCTTAGACCCTACCGTGGCGGGACTTGACTAAGATGATGTTTTTGTTGTAGACAGGATATTTACAGTTTTTGTGAGACATATCAGAGCTTATGAAGCGATGATGCAATGAGTTCAACCTTAGCTAAGTGCAATGCGCAGTGTAGGTTGGACCTATGTTGATGGTTGTTGCTCAAAGCAAAATTGTTTTGTTTCTTGCAGGTCATGCTTGGGTCAGGAGACCTAGAGACTGAACAATGGATGAATGAGATCAGCAGAGTCTATATACAGAGACAAGTTCCGTGGTTGGGTTGGATTCAGTATTCCTGTTTCTCACAGGATAACGGCTGGGTATAATTATAGTTGAAATTTTGGCTTAGTGAAATTTATGCAAAGCTAGCTGCTGACACGTTTGGCTTTGTAAATCCATAGGGCGGACATATTGTTAATGCCTTCCAGATTTGAACCTTGTGGTCTAAATCAAATCTATGTAATGAGATATGGCACTATTCCAGTTGTACATGCAACCGGTGGACTTAGAGTAAGATATATATATATATATAATTTGTAAGAGCTATATAGGGGAAAGTTCTGTACTAAGTTTTGCTTCTAATTCAGGATACCGTGGGAAACTTTGACCCGTTTGCTAACAACGGCAGAAGAAGTGGAACAGGGTGTGTACAACCTAGAAATAGTGAAGTTTTCATTCTGTTATTTTTCATGAGGCTTAAGTGTGTATTTCAGTTTATGCATTTTTTTATAAAGAGAGTCCCATGAGATGGCACAGTTCTTCAAGTGTTTTTAACTTGTGTCGGTTCTTATTTGTAAACAGTTTAAGACATTTTGAGATGGGATCTATCAATATATGAGGGACCAGCACTGAATTAATAAGATTAAGAAAGTTATTTTACCTTGTGCAATTGATCATGTCACTAATTGAATTTTTTGGTTTGGTGACAGTTGGACCTTCTCGCCTTTATCACAGGAGAACATGATTTTCTATTACAGTCATTCCTAGATGTATACCTTGTACGAGGCACCGCTAAATTAGCTGATTTGAGAGGGAAATCTTTCATCGCTAAATGATTAGGTTCGTTGCTTTGCTTCTTTAAGTAAGAACCTATGACAATTTCCAAAATCATGTCCATCTCCGTAGTTAGAAAATAGGCCGTTTTGAGTTAAACTAAACAATTACTAGGAACTGAGTGTCTACCTATGTATGTCTATCCTTTTAACAAGGTTAAACAAAATCCTTGCCTTAACAATTTCCATCACTACGATTACGCTTGTTGGCGGTGGAAATTCGATCAACTCTTGCTACATTGCAAGATCCATATTCTTTTAGCACGCTGCTAACGATACTTTTTCATAAGCTATCGGAAGCAAATCAATTTCCTGGAGTTAGATCATGCTTCTTTTTTTTTTTTTGCATGCTTGTTTAGTAGGATCAGCAAACACGGATTGCTTGTATGAAATGTTTGCTTCGCATGCTTGATGCTTAGTGTGCTTGTATGCATGTTTGTGGCTCCCAGCCGAGGGTCCTTCAGAAATAGCCTCATTCGGGATATGGCTGTGTATATCTTAACTCTCCAGATCCCATCTTGACGGGATTAGTACTGAGTTATTGTTGTTGTTATCTGCCATGTTGTTCGCTAAAGAAATATCCATCTTTCACCTTGTCTAGATCACTGATTTTGTTTTCTTCCTATGATTCATATCCCTCGGTCGTTATCGTACCAAAATACGCGCTCACTAATGCATATTGAATCTTAAGGCATTGAAGCTGGCAATTCAGACATACAGGGATCATAAGTCCTCATGGGAGAGAATAATGAAACGTTGGCATGAGCAGAGATTTTTCGTGGGACACTGCTGCTGCTCAGTATGAGCAAGTTTTCGAATGGGCTTTCATTGACGCGCCCTACGTCGGATAATCTGCATTTTCAGAATGGAGTGCTCTCCTGATGACTCCAGCGATGGCTTGTTTGCTCAAACTAATGTAATATCTTTGCTTTAGATGTGAAATAACCCCTTCACCATGAAAAAAAAAAAAAACGAGTGTTGACCATGAAAGTCGATTAATGTATGATAGGCATGGTTAATTAGCTTCGCATTTAGATAGATGTTTATTGTCTATAGTGTCTAGGCTTCAATTACTGTCATTTGTTGTTCTCCTGTCTAATGTATGTTATTCTATCGAATTTGTTGGTTGGATAATGTCAGAAAAAATAGGAATGTTTAGCTTGACTTTTTATTTGTTGTCTGATATGATTTGGGGTTTTGTCGAAAGAAACCCCTGCAATGCCAAATAAGCCCCTGTTTTTTTTAAAAAAAATGGCTAAAATACTCTAAAAATGTATATATAAATATTTCTTTTTAAAAAGGACGAAAAAAATGATTTTGGTGTGTTCATAGCATCTATATTTTATTTTTTAAAAAAAATTAAATAGATATTTTAAGGCTTCAAAGTTTTTGAAACATTAAAGACTTGTCCGTAAACAATATATTTACAGATATTTTTTAAAAAGCTAGATTAGGCATATTAATTTTGTTTTTCTATATATATATATATATAATACTAAGTATGAAAGAGATTTGATAAATTTTTATATTTTAATATAATTATAATAATAAAATAAATTTAAATTATATATAGTAATCATAAAATATTTTGTGATTTATTATTCCTGAAAAGTTATAAAATTGTATATATTTTTTTCTCCTTTATATTTTCTACATAATTTTCATATTAGATTTTTTTTTTCTCCTTCTCTTCATACTTGATTTTTCGGCATTCATCAACCCGACAAGAAAAATACTTCGCTGCATGGATGATTTTAAAGATTTGAGCATGAAACACGTAGAAAACGTATTTCCTACGTCAGTGAAATGCATTTTCCGTGTGTTCGGTGCTCAAATCTATAAAATCCTCCGAATGACGCTCGAGCATTACCCACCCGACAAATGGTGATTGGCATAACAAAGAATGGACTACTACAATTATCTGGTAAAAGCTCAGTAGCATATATTATTTCTTGTTCTTGACCAAAATATAGTATTTCTTGTTACATACAATAACAAATACAGCCGATAACTTAATTCGTTTTCTCTCAATATTCAATATACTTAAACTGCGACGCATACTTTGGCGTCACATCTCAGACACAAATTACTAACACAGAAGGCACGGGCCCTCATTGAGCACACAATGTCTTCCCTGGCCAACCAAACCAGTATGATAAACCCCACACAGCACCAAAATCTTAGTGATTGAAAGCTTTTATTGAAGATCAAGAGTCTTGTTCTGCAAATTTATCGAGGATATCCACCGCCTACAACATCATTTCAAAAAAAAAATTAATTAATTAATTTTAAAAAAAAAAGTTAGCAAGTTGTCTCAGAAGTGATTACGGGTTTTGCCCGTCTATTTGCCAACGAAAGCTTACCTCCGGCACACTTAGTTCTAATCTGAACTTGGGTCCATCGTAATGATGGAGAATCGGACGGAAAGCATCCTCTTCCAAAGGATCACAGTTCTTTCTTGTGACCACCCTCACCTGTTACACCAGCAACATATAAAATCAAGTCAGCGACATGATTGCAGCGACATATAAAAGCAACCTATATATGATGCTAGGCACAAATCATGGAAGATTGTCCGCAAAATAATTGGTTTTTTTTTTTTTTTTTTAACCACTTTTCAAAACCACAATACAAAGATGTTAGAGCTTATACAACTGCATTGTAGATTGTAAGTATAAGTTATTTTATGAACATGTTAAATACCTGAGCTGGAAAACGAGATTCTCCGAGCTTTTTCTTGTCCTCCCAAGCTGTTGGGTCAATATTTGTCCCTCCAAAACTAGCAGCCTACGCGGAAGAGCACATCTTTGATCAGGCAAAATAAATGAATTGTACATCAAGGAATATTAGCATTTTATAATATTAACAGCTAATGTACAAGTTCAAAAGGTTCATGAAATCGGTTTGATACCTCAAAAATTCCGTGGAGTTGGTGCGTAGAGTAGTTGTAAAGGAAGAGAGGCAGCCCAGGAGTAATTGCTCGAACTGAGTCTCTATATCTTTGCGGCAAACCTGAAATAGAAGAGCAAAAGATAAATTATGAAAATTCCAATCAACAAAGTACCTATAAACGATCAATAGTATGCTATTACTTACAAGATTTTGCAAGATATAGATCAATTATTTTTATTTTTACATTATTATTCTAGCCTTACTTTAAATTACTTCAAAACAACTAAAACGAGAAGGTATATCTCAATTATTTCTAATATTCATTGATATTATTTATAAAGAAGAGGGGTATCATTCCCGTTTTACTTTAAAATACTTCAAAACAATTAAACAAGCAGGTATCTCAACTATTTCTAGTTCTCCTTGAACATTATTCCAAAACAAGTGGATTCCATTATTCCAGTCTTACTTTATATTACTTATTTTTTTGTCTTAACCGCCGAGTTAGGTTTTTCTATCCTACATCTCAACCAAAAAAGGTACGCTTTAAGATAAAATCCCTCAAAACCAGATATTATTGAAATTCGAACCTGACCTACCCTTCGTAAGGAGCAAGCTATGATCTCCTCCTATTACCTAACCATGTTAACCAACAGAGCCAGTGCTGATTGGTACTTTATATTACTTCAAAACAACTAAAACAAGGAGATTCAATAACTCTAGTTTCATGACAAATTATTTCAAATAATGCCCATTATTCAAGCTTTATTGTTAATATCTAAGCTCTAAATCCTCATTCGCAGCAACATAAAAGTCCGACTGTAAATATTTCCATGAAGATGTACAGGAATCACAATAAACAAATTCAAAAGTATCAACATGTGATTATGCAAAGTCGATAACAGATGCACATATGGATAAAATGGTACTGTTCTATACGACTTCTATACGATGACTAATCAAATATTACTACCATTCATAGTCAAACCATACAGAGCAGAAAAAACTATGAGTTTGTGATCAAAAGTTCCAAATTTCTACATGAAAAGTAATATCCAATGGTTCCAATATTCACAAATTCTTACATGAAAAATCATATTATAAAAATAACAACATACATGAAGCAAGAACATAAACCCATAACAAGTAACATACCAAAGAGCTGCCTTTGAAGATTCTCCTCCATGGTATCGTTGTTGCAAACAAAGATATACCCGCCGATGGCCTCGTTCCTCGGCAGCGACTCCTCAGGCGGCAAAGACTTGAACCTCTTATCTACCGCTACTCCGTTACCGTTACCGTTATTGCCGTTGTTATTATTACTGTTGTTCTTCTTATTCCCCTTCCCGTTGACGCCGTTAATGTTCTTCTTCTTCTTCTCTCCGACGCCGTTGTTCACCGCCATCTGCTTTCCGATCTCCTTATTGAAGTAATTCTTGATTTCCCCATTGTTGTTATTGTTGTAGCCGTTGAAATAACTATCGCTCTTAACTGAGCTGTTGAAGTTCGTGTTGTTGTTGTTGTTGATGTTGTAGCGATCGAGCTTGTTGTTAGCAAAGGCAAGCTTTTGGCCACCGAACCCGAGCTTCCAATCATCGGAGTTTTTGCTGATCCCGAGATTCTTGGTGGTGTTGATGTGCTGGTCAGACCAGATACTATCTCCCAGAGACAGGTTGGATAAACTCGCCGTCTGAAGCCGGATCTGGTCGCTGAACTGCAGAAATTCTCTGTCGGAATCCATTTCTCTGAGGATTTTTTGAGATCGTGAGATGATGAGGGGAATTGTGAGTATAAAGGAGAAGTTGGAAAATTGGAAGCTTCGTGGAACTGGGAAAGTAGCGAGGGAGGGAAGAAAAATAAACGGAGAGAAAGCGTGTGCACTTGGCTTGACGACGGAGGAGAAGGTCCACTTTCTCGAAAGTAATTAATTATATGAGATCTTTTCCTTAGGAATTAATTTGCAGAACGAGCATCTCTGTTATTAATTCTGCATAACAGCTCTCGTATGTTGTTCTTTTACAATACTGTTATATCAATATGATAGTTTGTGTTGTAGTTATAGGAAATAAAAACCATAATGTTCTACTATTTGATTTTTTTTAATCGGTCGAGTTATTGTGATTTCGAACCTCCGACCAATTTTTTACGAGAAATAGATTATGGTCTTTTCATGATATTTTTCACTATTTGATGTTATTTGGTTGGGCAAAATTTCAAATTATTTTCATTCGCTATAATAAAGATTCTAATAACTGTAAATGCGCGACCATTATATCTTGGAAATGAACGATAGAATTTATTATCATTTTCATACCCTAGTTATGCTAGAAAATTAATCTGCAGTCCTCATAAAATTTAAATGGCGCGTCATAATTTATAAACATAGAAATATGAAAATAATGAAAAACATATCACATTGACAAAATTGAATGCTGTTTCTTCTAATTATAAATCAAACACACTAAAATATCAGTCTTTTGTATTTTTTGCTTTAGAAATCTAAGCAATTGAATCTTAATTCTTGTATGACTTCAAAAAATTGACAAATACACATACAAATAAAACTGAAAGTTTGGGTGTTGAGTAAATAATCCGAATGTAATTCATATTTTAGCGCAAAACTAAACAGTCAAGTTCCATCTTTGCAAATACATAATAATATATATATTTTTTATATAATATCTTAAATAATTACACATCAGCCCCTGAAGATAATAGTCATATTTTAGCTTTTAAAAATATAAAATTCATGTCTGTATTTTTAAAGATTGGGATATAAGATATAAATTTTAAAAATTTGATATATAATTATTACTTTAATTTTGATTTCTGTCCTAAATTTTAATAAAAATGAAAACGTTATATGAATTTTCAACTCATTATTAAAAATTTAAAATTTCAATTTACTCTTTATAAATAGTCAGTTTAAATTTTTCAATTGTTAGATGAGACATGTGCTCAGAGAGCCCACGTGTTGCATCGTGGTTGAGTCTTCTACAAGAGGTTAGACACGAGTTATGATTTACTTAATGGCTAAGACTTGCGGACACGTGGACGGTAAGGATGCTAGTATTGGAAGCACGACCGGTCGTAACGTTGCGATGTCAGTGTCAGCCAGCACCGGGGAGAGTGGTGCGATAACGATGCCTCGCTGTCTCAACTACTGCGTCTTTTTCCGCTTTCCTCGAGGTCGAGAGTGGGAACACGTTACGCTCCAGGTCTTCTTATTCTACTACCACTTCATTATAGGGCCGGCTTTACACTAAATTCACTTCAATAATCTAGATTTCACATTTAAATTTTAGGGGCTAACACTGAGATCTAAAAAAAAAAATCTAAATATATTATATTCAGATTCACTTATTAAAAATTTTAATATTTAGATTTAAAAAATTTATACTTAAATTTTTTAGAAAAGAGCGATAAAAATTATCTAGAAAATGTTATAAGCTATCAAGAAAGTGTTATACTATTATTTTTAACATGAATGTGTTAAAATGTTCACACCAAAGTGTCAAAAGTTAATATCAGAGATTCCATAATATCAAGTATCGAAAATATCAAAAATTTATTAAAAAAATATTATAAATACATTAAAATGTGTCAAAAAATCAAAAATACAAAAAACATTAAGACATTTAAGTGATGTTAACAATATAGGTAGAGTGCAAACATTGTCCATGAATTTTATTTACTTCTTATAGTAAAAAATATTAAAAACAAATTTATTTTGCACCAATTAACATTGACCTAATTAATTAATAAAATTAAATATAAAAAATACTGCAGCTTACCTCTTATAAAGAACAATTAAAAATTTGAATATAAGCAAATGTGAGATATATGAGACTACCGTATCGCTTTATTTTATATCAAAATATAAAATAAAATTTGAACTTTATAGTCACAGATAAAAAAAAATTATTATTATTTATTTAAAGTTAAAATCATAATACCATGCGGCGCCATATATACAAATGTACTATTAAAGGTATTTTATTATAAAGACAAGACAAAATCTCTCTTTCGGTGATACCAGATTATTTTGAAATTAAATTATAGTCAGAAAATAAAATCCTAACACCTATTACTTCTTGATACTAGGTGCATCTGAAATAAACTTTTAACTTTATTTTAATAAGTTTATAATATACTATTTATCATATGGATGTTTGTTTTTATGATACGGAAAAAAATATTTGAAGCAGAAATACCAAATGATACTTATTTCTTAGAAAAAGAAGCTAATTTATCTGCTCTATCTAAAACAAACTGCTTTCTTTGCGCATATGCTGTGTTGGTTTGACACTAACTAGGAAGTATGAATACAAAAAAAATTTATTCCACGCAGTATTTGACACGGACATACTGTAGATACCGCTAGTCATATATTGGACACGTCAGAGAAGTGTCCGAAAATCAAAAATAAAAAAGTTCCAGATGTGCAAGATAGAAGTGTCCGATATGCGTGTCCAGATTTTTTTCTTTTTTAATTTTAAATTTTTTTACAAATAAATATTTATATAATACTATTGTAATAAATAATATAATATAATTATATACTCAAATATTATAATTTTTTGAGAAATTTAGACAATTACAGTTAAAATTTTCTGAATGACATAAAACATGCAATTATGCATAATTCTTATATTAGATATAATTATACTTTTAAAAATTTAAATACTTAGTATAAATTATTTTTAAAATTTAGTTCATTTAACTCATGGTAAGTTCAATAACATATATCTATATATATATTTGAAATTATCGTGGTGGAATCTGAAACACGAGCGCACACTCCCAAAAAGACCTTAAACTCGCAGGTAAACTCCCACAGACGGGCGGTCCCGTTTCCAACACTGCCAACCGAGGAGCACATAGAGGCACTCTACGGAATACGCACAAAAAATATGCCATGCATGATTCAAATCCGAATGGAATGCACGTTTTTCGAGGTACAACGTCCCATCCATATTGTCCAAGTGTGGGGCGCAAGTTCAATAATAGTAAGATCGGCTCTTAACTAAAGTTTGACTTGAAAGATACTTAAAGTACTATTATATTTTCGATCAAAATATGTGATCAAAATTAAATTCGGTGGTTATAGATTCTAAAATAAAAAAACAAAGAAAGAAAGTCCACTTTGAGTTAGATTTGTATACCCACCAAATTTGACTTATTTTTTTTTTCACTTTATAATTCTAGAATAATGTAACTTATTTTACGGCATAAAGTCATCAAATGAAATGATGCCTCTGTGGTAGAGACTCCACCTTCAAGCACTCTATTAAAATAGTAGAATCAGTCTAAAAGATGACTCTTTGGAGGCCCATATTCCGAGCAAGTTGAAGCGTTGCGAAGCAGGCCCAAAGTTCAGTTTCTATTGCTGAGCAAGCCCTCAAGTGCACGCTAAAGCCACCAACCCAATGCCCCTTCGTGTCACGAATCGCACCCCGACCGCTGTATCGCCATTTAATTTGCAGGCTCCGTTGAGATTAACTTTGACCCATCAACCATCTGGAGAAGTCCATGCAACTTGGATAATACGATGATGAGCCCTTTGTTTCCATGTAGTCACTTGCCTTCACACATTGTACAAGTTGCAGCTGATACAAGAACCCTTCTTGCTGCCGCGCGCCTTTGATGCGAGTGGCACCAAAGCCTCTCCCGTAGGAGGGGTTATCCGGATTCGAATCCGGGTGGGAGTTTAGGGGAGACTTTGCGTAGTTGGATTAGCCTCCACGTCCAAATGGATCGATTAAAAAAAAAGACCCTTCTTGCTTTGAGTTGATTGGTTAATAATCTTCCATTAGCAGAAGCCGTGAGGAACCCTACTCCAGCAACATCTTGTAAGTGGATCTAGTTGTATACTGTCCAGTATTGTCTATTCCAGACAGTTTTCTTCTTCACATTATATATATATATATATATATCAGGCAATGGCGGATCTACTTTTGGGTTAGGTGGGACTTGCCGCACCCAACTTGCCAACTCTGATACCAAAAGAAGTATAGAATCATTAAATAGAAATAAAAAATCAAAATATCAACAAAGTCCTTGTATTGAAAGACTTGAATACATAAGCTTGCTAGGTTAAAAGAAAAGAATTAGTAGAAAACTTAGTGCAAAAGGCAGAAAAGTTTTGCTTCTTCTCGTTACATTTGTCATAATTTAGAATGGTAATACAGATTTGAAACATGATCGAGTCCGAGGCGGATTTGAAGCTTGATGAAGTCCGGTGTCTTGGAGTCCTGATGAGTGGTAGATAACAAGGTGATTTTGGTTTGGAGTTGGAGCGGTATTAGCCGTGACAAAGTGCCTTCTTTTAGAGCAATTTTGTTTTGATCATTTAAGAAAGACTTACATATTAGCCTTATACTATTTTACGACTTGAAAATAAATTTTTAATTTATATATGTTATTTGTTAGATACCAAAGTACCCATTTAAAATGTTTTTAAAATAAATTTTAAATAAAAATATTATACATTACATTAAAAAATAGTTTAAATAAAATATTTATTTTTGTATTAATATTTTTTAAAAAAAAATTTCTTTTACGTTTAACGATTAATTTTTAAACTCTCAAAATTTCAAAATCTAAAGTATTTATTTAGAATTATTTTTTAAAAAAATTAAATAAAAAATTATAAAAATTATTTCTTATTTTTTAAAAAATATTTATATAATATAATTAAAATATTGGAAGCACGTATTTTTTAAATAGCAACTGGTTTATATAAAATTTGAAATCATTTGTAGATGATTTATATAAAATCATGGTCTGAGTTCCAAAGTCCTCCTCCTTTAATCCGTTCTATCAGAAGTTACAACATCTTCAATCTTGATCCAAAGATTTTTAAGTACAAAATTTGAATAAAAAACTGTAAAAATTATTTGACAAAGGACTTCGGCCAATTTTGCCCTAGAAATTTCTCTTTTCAATTTCCTATTCGATTGGAGAAGATAATCTTTACCCGCATCTCTGATCTCCACCAGCTCGTCGCCACCGCTACAGCTTCTCTTTCGACTACTCCCGCCGCTTCGGGTTCTTCTCAGGTCCTCTCTCTCTTCCTTGCTACTGTCGTACAACCACTGTATAGAAATACAGGTTTACCAATGTCTGAATTTAGCAATATTAAGATTATAGATGATAATGAGTGCGAGGTGCAGATAATGGAAATGATACTCGTTTAATCTGATAGCGTACACCATATTAATAATACAGTCGATTTATTAAGTATGCCACCATATTATCTGTTCCTCTCACACTTATATTTCCTGCAGATTGCATTTCAATTAAAACCTGATTGCAAAATTGTATTTGTTTCTGGTTCATAACTATTGATTTTCCCCGTGAGAAATCATCATACCACGCTTTATTTTCAGATAAGTTAATGGGAGAACCAACCTTAGTTGAAGGTGACAAGCTTATATTGAAGGGCATGCTGTTTCATGGCTTCCATGGTGTAAAATCGGAAGAGCAAAAACTAGGTCAGAAGTTCTTAGTGGATGTGGATGCATGGATGGATTTACGAGAAGCTTGTAAATCAGATAATATATTGGACACCGTCAGTTATACGGACATCTACAGGTGACTAAATTTGTTATGAATCACGGTATTGGTTATCTCGGAAGGGAAGTTTGTACAACAGTGGAGTTGTTCTTAGTTAAGGCTTTTGTTTATGCGTTACTAGTTCTTGGAAGAACATTTTGAGTAATTGTTCATTTGCATCACATTGATTTGGTTTGGTTGATGCATTTGAATTTTGCCGAGGTAGCAACAAGTATTACATTCCATAATTTCCATTTCCTAATGGCCAATTCAAGCCATTAAGTCTTGCTCATGATTATCAAATTAAAAAAAATAAATAAATAAATCCTTGCAACGGGTGAACATGGGAAAGGAAAAGTTAATTTTTGACAACCAACTCCGAACATTTTCCTAATAATTTATGTTTATCTCTGGAAGAAATATGGTTGGAAATTAGGGTTGGAAGCAGATAGTAAGAATCATATGATACACCTTTGGGAACATGGCTGAAATGAGTGCAAATGGAGAACTAATAAGATATCTCGAATGCTTCAAAATCATAGAATAAATATATTTGGCATGCCAATAAACTACTAGCATAGAGATTATGACTTGTTATATATGGCTTGTTTGATAAGGAATGGGAATACTAGCATTTGGTTAGAGACAATTTGGAATCATTCCTGTTCCATTGGAATGGATTTCTCATAGCTGTAAAATATTTGATTTTCCTCTCACCTATCGGATTAAAGTAGATAATTATATTCCCATTCTTTTGTTGATACCAGTTCATTTTAATCCCAATTCGATTGCTGGTCCGAACCAAATGCTAGATAAAGGACTGCATATCAGATTTATCATCACATATCTACATCATTCTGTACTGGCATCACCTTAGCAGACTGGACGTCCACTCCGCTATGCTTTTCCTCCTAAGTGATATATGTAGTATGTACTAAACCAACCTTGGTGTATATTTTGAGGTTGTTGCAGGTTTAATCATGCACCACAAACCCCTGTTTGTGGTTTGTGATTTACACTCTGAAAGTTAACCAAACAAAAATGCGTGACAAAGTGGTAGAACTTCCAAAAAATATATGGGCATATTCTTTAGAAAGGATCAAATGATCGCTTGATTTTTTTTTTTCTTAAATATTAAAAAAAAAAAAAAAAAACTTCCATATGTACTTTTTCATTGCTTTGGCGTTGGTGTATGTCTTATACTGCGCCTTGCTCGAGTGATTTAAGTCCAAAAGTTGGGTTTGTTGCAGGATTGCTAAAGGAGTTGTTGAAGGTCCATCTCAGAATCTTCTCGAGTCGGTGGCCCATCACATAGCAAATGCTACTTTGCTCAAATATCCGCAGATATCAGCTGTGCGTGTCAAAGTTGCGAAACCACATATTTCAGTGCAAAGCCATGTTGATTATATAGGGGTTGAAATACTCAGATTCAATAAGACTCGGAAGAACAACTAACTGAAAGAAACATCTGCTGTATCCATAGATGCTTACAAGAATACTCTTGTTCATTGATTTTCTTTAATATGTCAATGTCTGTTATTACGATGTTTTATCGATCCATAGAGGCTGTGGGGGACAATGTTCTTGACTAAGTCTTGAGAAATTTATATAACTTTTTATTGTCGTCCTTCAAGTGTCAATCTCTAAAATTCTTTTTTTTTCCCAAATGTTTTTGAGCCATGTTTCGCTTTAGGAACTGAACTTCATCAGTTCGGTGTTTACTTCAGAAGCTACTTCGTAGCAAGAAGATTTGCATAAACAATATGGTGAATATTGAAAATATTGTTGTGTATGATGGTGAATGGTGTTGCATAGTTGAATGATATATAGTCTTGGAAACTTAGGGCGTGTTTTGGTTTGCAGCAGTTGGATTTGTGCTGCAATATTTAGGAAAATAGGAAGTTGGAAATCGCGTCTTTGGTTTGCCGCGGTTGATTTTGCATGTCGTTGAGCAGCTGCAGTTGAAGTCGAAGATGCAGCGATTCGAATTGTGCTCGTGAAGCCCGTTGTGCAAATCCATGATCGCGTTGTGCGGTTGAGGATCAATTATATCAAATCAAATAGTAACTTTTTAACTACAGTAGTTTGAACTGCGTCTAACCAAATGGACCTATTGCATTACGAAAATAGAAAATTACAACTCGTAGGACTTCTAACTGTTAGTATATGCAGCTCCGGTTTTCAACTGCATCAAACCAAACAGCCGATTAATGTTCTTAATGGCATACAATGGTGTTGTGGGAAAACTTGTTGGTGGCGGAAAATAATGTCGCAGGCGACTGATGATAGTGTTGCGGGGATGGACTTTTTATAGTGTGAAGGTTGATTTGAAAGTGTGAATTTGGTTGACTAATTTGTTCAAAGTTTACATCTGGATGATAGTGTGAAGGTTGATTTGAAAGTGTTAAATTGATTGACTAATTTGTTCAAAATTTACATCTTGACGCTTATTTCAAAAAAATAAAAATAAATAAATAAATAAATAAAGAAGAAAAAAAAACTATTCAATAGCGTCCTGAAGTTTAGAATTCTTGGAGTTGCTCTATCATTATTCATCCTGCCGTCTATGTTGGCATCCGATTATCTTTCATGCTCGAGTGATGATGCGATTTGCAGTCTCTCTATACTTACTATTATCTTCTTTATCAGGAGATATACGGATTATAATAATCTGGGTATCATGTACAATAGACTGGTGAGAAACAGAGCTGCTTATGGAGTTGTGTTCTTGGAAGTTTGCAATATTTGCTTTAGACTGTACACATGCTGGACTTATCAATCATGCCAATGTAAATTCCTGAAACTTTAACAAATTTGTAAATATGGATGATGTCAGTGGTACTTGTGGGATTTCTTTGTTGTGGTAACTTTTATGCCCTACTGAAGTGGCTCATGATTCTGGCAAGATTAATGCTGGATCTCCCTGATTTCTTCCCAAATTTTGATTTAAGCATCTACAGCTCTTATTATGCGGCATATGGTTCCATTTGTTGATGAACTAAGACGAAATTCTGTGACAATTTTTGGGAGGTCTAGCACTGTTTTTCTCGTAATGACTTGTGTTACTTTTTGTATATGCATTAAACTAGCTATCTGTTAGCTAAGTTTGAGTATCATCACCTTAGAATTTGTTTTTCTCACAAAAAAGTGAAAAAAAAAGGAAAAAGAAAAGAAAAGAAACGAAACCTCGGCAAGTCAACAAAGCTTTGCTGGTTGTGGTGTATTGAATGCTAACCAATGCTATAACGACCAAACTTCATGACCCAAAATTTAACTAAATTTGTATTTGAAGGATGCCATCTTTTGCTCCTATCCCAAGGCAACTTGGAATTGATTTTGGTCTAATTTGGGATAAAAGTTTTTTGTTCTAAAGCAAAATGATTGTAGAAACAAATTGATGTTTTTTTATTTAAAAAAAAAAACACATTCTTTGTAAAACTTTTTTGAATATAATTTATCTTTCTAAAAAAAAATCAGTTCAAAATATATTTGTATAAATATTTTAAAAAAATAAATATTATGCTCTATAATTTTTGTATTCAAAATATTTTTAAATAGATATTTTGAATTTTTTAACTAGCGAAAACTTTGGAGACTCAAAATTCTTATTTATAGTTTTTACTTTTTAAAAAAAAAATTGAATACTAAAATCATATTGTATTCCAAATATCAAAAACTTATGTTTGACGTTTCTTTAGGCATATGTTGTTTATTAATTTTTTAAAAATATTTTAAATTATAAACTTATAGATTATAATAAAATTATTAGTAAACCTCGGACTTTTCTTAAGACCAATGTCCACAATTGATTTGTTTTTTTTTTTTCTAACTGGTTAGCTTGGTGAGGAATGTGATGTATATGACCTCTTGACTTGAAAGTTCTTGGCATGAAATGATAAAATTTCTGTTTTGACCCTCAGGAAGTAGCTCTGAATTCAAACATGGTACTAACAATGAAGTAATCTCATAACTTGCTTCATGATAGCCCATGGATCAAGTTAATCTCGGCAGCCAATGCGCCTTGGGCGCAGTGGCATCCCCCCCTTCCCCCCTTGGGCGGCCCGGGTTCGACGCTAGAGGGCGGGGGTTCACCCGGAGACCGGGGGTGGGGAGAGGAATTTAAAAAAAAAAAGAGTTAATCTCCGCACCTTTAGACAATTCCTATTTCACTTGTATTATAGTTCATAACCCCAAAGTCATACCAAATAAAAAGCATAATAATTTAAATAATAAGTCTTGTCTGAATGAAATAGAAGTATGGAGAGCTAAGATATATGCATTCATAACTTTAAAGTTTATTTTCATAAGATGCATATGCACACCAACATATGAATGTATGCAGAACATAGAGTCAAACCATACAAACCTAAACAAGTAAAAAATGACCCAAAGTATGGGGCGCGGCTCGCCTACTTCATGCAAAGCAGGAGTAGGATCTGCGCCCACTTTGGCCATCCATCATAATTAGTACAGATTTCGAAAAATTGTATAAAATTTTTGGCCGTTTATTTTATCTATTTTTAAATATTTTTTAAAAAATTTTCAACTATAAAGTTACAGATTTTTTAAAAAAAAATTGTAAGTAAATTTTTTTTCAAAAAATATAAAATGATATACCAAAAAGATGATCAAAATATTAGATTATCTTTTTGACATATTGTTTGACATTTTTATAAAAAATGTTCAACTATAAAATTATAAATCACATCAAAATCTACAATTTTTTAATTAAAAATATTTTATAAAATAACTAAATAAAATGCCAACAAAATTATAAAATTATCAATCTGTTCTAAGACTTTAATTATTTTTTTGACATATACATATTATATAATTTATTATGTGTATTTTTGGCTGAGCATATATTGTGGTCCTCGTGAAAGTAAATGTAGCTGGGCCCCATAAAAATTGGGAAGTGCGCACTTCTCTGGATCACAGAGGGTTAGGAGACGCCAATCATTCAACAGAACGTTCCCGAAGATCAAAGAAAGTCCGTTGAGTCAAGCTGATTGCTTGCATTCTTTCATGGAGTTAACTACAAATTATCTTAAATATTTTTATAGTCCTATTTTTTTTAAGAAAAATTACGTTTCAGCCCCCTAAGTTTGGGGTCACGCGATTCAGCCCCCCAAAACGCCACGTGGCGGCACGTGCGCGCCGCCACGTCGGCGAAAAAATGCGTTTCGGGGGACTGAAAAGTCCAAAATGGAAAACAGGGGAGCTGAAATACAATTTTTCCTTTTTTTTATTATAACAAAGAAGAATACCGCGCTCATTCTCCTGTAAGATAAGGATGCCAAAACTTTTCCCGATATGTTTATTCAAGTATTAGGATTTCCATGCTCAAACTGACTTGTGTTTGCAGAGAATTGTTTTCGGAGTTTTTTCTTTCTTTTTTCGTTTATCTTTTTTTTGTTCTTTTTTTTTTTTTTGAGATAACGAGCGAAACTTTTCCATGAGTCTCCGCTAAATTGCGGACTACAGTTTTTTACGCACACCTATAGGACCATTTTGGACCCACGTGTGCGCAGAAGAATAAAATCCCGGCCTGACATCTGCTTCCGGACCAGACATAAAGTACTGAAAGTTATCCAGTCACCAGCTTTTCAGTAACTGCTGTAAACTCGTGGCCACGGGCACATCCGTATTTCGGCCATCCGTGGGGTTCGAACCCAGGCGCTCGCTTCCTGAGGCGAGCGCTCCGGCCGACTGACCCACGGGCGGGGGGTGGAGTTTGTCCACTTTCTGATTTCCATTTAAGTGGATTTGAACTAAAAGAATTTGTTTTTTTTTTCGGACTGCCTCAACGTAGTTCCAGAGTTCTAAACTTTCGCTTTCTGAGGCGAGCGCCCCGGTCGACTGACCCACGGGCGGGGGCGGAGTTTGTTCACATTCTGATTTCCATTTAAGTGGATTTGAACTAAAAGAATTTGTTTTTTTTTCCAGACTGCCTCAACGTAGTTCCAGAGTTCTAAAGTTAAGAATGATGCTAAGTATGCAAAACATAAGAAGCTTCGCTGCATTCTTTGCTTAATAAACTAACAGCATAGCTACTCTGATTTTCTCCGGATTATAATTAATTTTTAATATTTTAATGAATTAATTATTAACTGAATTTTTTTTCTATAATTTTTTGCTTTTTTTTAGATCAGATGGACCAATTGCCGTATTTTTGTTTATTAATTGCATAACATGTGATGACAATACTTGGAAGAATTATCTCAAAGTAATTATATTTTTTAAATCTATAACTTTGACTAATATCTTTTTTTTAACTAATATATATACGTATATTTCAAACAAGGTCACCCTAAAGCATCTGGTTTAAGGGACAAGCCATTCCCTCACTACAATGAGTCTGCGACCATATTTGGTAAAGATAGAACCAACGGGAGTGGTGTTGAGACTTGGAGCTATAACTATTTTATGTGGTTATTTTTATAGTGAATTTATAATAAATTATATTTTTATTCGATTAAAGCATATTTTCACAAAAAAAAAAAAAATATATATAATATTATATATATATATATATAAATATTAATATATATATATATATATATGTCATTTTATTATGTTTTTATTTAATTTCTGAAAAAAATATTTTGGTAAAATTTTACTACATTCTAAGGAACGTTGTAAGCAAACCAAACAAAAAAAAAAGCAGTATTTCTAAAAATTTAAACAATTTGAAACAACGAACAAAATGAAGGAATATAGTATTCTTGAGAATTTTGTAGAGTCATAAACTAAACGCAACCTAAAGGTTAACTCGTGTTCTTACTGAAGCGAATTATGACAGTGCTCAGTTCTATTTCTATAACTCCAGCTAAAAATTGGAGCAGAGTATGGATGGATACAAAAATTTTATATGATATGGTTTATGCCATGCTCATGCGGACTACCTAACAAAACCAATAGCGACGTCTAAAGAGCATATATATAGATGGAGCTAAAAATTATATTAGCGACCGTTAGAACAAATAGCTTGATTAAGATTAAAGGTGGAGATTTTATTTTAATCGGCGATCCATATCTTATTTTAAAAGATAATATCTAGACCGAATATTCAATCCAACATATATAACCATATTGTTCTACGTGTGCAATCATATATTATTCTATCTTACAACGTAAGTGAATCGGCTCGGATTGACACAGAGAAAAATAAATGGCAAATCAATCCCTTTAAAAGTGTTTCAAATTGCCCATATTTAAAACTTATTCCAAATTAGCTTCCCTTTTTTTGTTGGTGTCAACAGGAGCTGATTTAAAAACTAAAAACTGATTTATGTTGATTGTCAAAAACTCCAATAATTTAGAGCTATATATGGAAAAAAAATTTGTAGGTATACCATATAATAGTGTTTTGGTATGAATAATAAAATGGACAAAAAGCCAGCCAGATTTCACAATTTTTTTTTTAAATAAAATAGTATGATATTCCCATATATAATTTCCTCATAAAAATATATTTCCACATGCAAAAATGCCTAACTTGTGGTGGTGAAAGGAACTTTTTTATCTTTTACAACTTTGTTGTGCAAACAGTGTAATTACTATTCTGCAATAACTTTACCTCACAATAACATAACTTTAATTACACAATACTATTATATTTTATATTGTAATATTAATTATAATATTACGGCACACTGCTAGCAATATTAATATATTCGTCTAAAATATTATATGCCTATCACTGTTGTATGCTACTAGCAATATTATGATATACTATTTTTTTTTCACAACGTTAACCGTCTAGAACATTCAAAAATTTCCGACCGTGAACTGATTTAAACAAACAATTTTTGTCGAGTCTGAAATGAAAGAAATTTGAAAAATAGGACCGCTTTATTTTTTTAATTTTTTTACGAATATTTCCGCTCCCACAAAGTGCGAGACAAATCTTGTTTATGGATTTACAATTCGGATAATTGCTCTGCGGTCCCTCTATACTGTTTCAACATCACTTAAATTCTCTCCAAAATTTTTTTTGTACGTTAATCACTTTGGCACCTTCCGATGAGTTTTTAACACCTTCTGATGAATTTTTGACATCTCCGATATGCATCCAATACCTTATATTTTGACACTTTTTAGTAAAATTTTGATACATTATTATTAATTTTTAACATCATTCTGATAAAAAATAACACATTGACACCTTTCTGATAATTTTTAACACTTTTTTGATAACTTTTGACACCTTCCGCGAAAAGATTTAACTGTAATTAAAATTTAGTCCAAAATTTACTGCAGTGAAACTTATAATTTTGAATCTAAACGCAACTCTTCCTTTACAATTTTGGTAAATTTTTTTTTCTAGTAAGTAGATATTGCGAGCTCTCTTTTACGGATACCTCTCAACAGCATAATTCAATCTTACGCGTCGACTATGTCAACACTTATATGTAGGGACCGATTTATTATTTACACAAGAAAAATCATTATCGATTGATTTGACTCATTCAAAGAAAGAATATTTTCTCAAAAAAAATAAAATAAATAAAAATAAAACAGAAGGGGCTTATTAGGTTCAGCCCTGCAGAGCCAAAATATATCAGAATCAGTCCCTAAAAAATCTCCTCTTCAGTTTAGATCGCTCCTCGAGTATGTGCATCACTATTTTCACCATTATATTAGTATTTTAATGAGATTTATAATTTTCATATTTAATATTTTTTAAAAAAATATTTTTAAATAGATATTTTAGAATTTCAAAAATTTAGCAGATTAACAGGTCGGATCCAAAATCCGTTAACACTTCGAAGTATCAAAACACCTATTTAAAAATATTTTTTGAAAAAATATTGAACATTAAGAATTATAGATCTCATCAAGATTTATAACCTTTTTCCAAAAAAATACTAATATAGTAGTCAAAACGGAGGGACACGAAAAGTAAGAGAAGGGCTGAAATGAAATATAGCAAAATACGGGAGCTGAAACGGATAAAAGTTTTCTATCAAGTGCTGACCGCAAATTATCCCAAAAAAGAATCATAAGCATTCAATCCTTCCATCAAATAAAGAATTTGCAAATCCATTAATAGTTGATATGGTTCAATAAGCAAATTCTGAATTTTTTACCCAAACCGAGCTCGGCTAGCTCAACTGGATGGGAGGCGCCTTAGGAAGCGTCACCATCCAGGTTCGAGTCCGCGTGGGGTGAAATTTATCGTAGGATTTTTTAAAAAATTCTTTGTACCTCGTGGCAGGAGTTTCCGTTCATGAAAGGCCTGTACTCGGATTTCAGAACGTTGGTCGAGGCTGGGCGTGAAAATTTTTCTCGAATTTGAGGTCCCTACGGGGGCGTGCGCTCGCAATTCGGGTTCCACCACGATAATCTCAAAAAAAATAAAAAAACATTTTGACCCAAGAGTGTTTACATGGAAAAATAGCAAGGACTAAAATTATACATATGACTTAAACATTATCCCTACAAATATATTACATATATACACTCGCAAGGAAAATGCGCAACATCCGCGACGCCGCCCTTTATTCACAAGACCAAATATTTCTTCTCTCAAAAGAAAAATACATAAAACTCTAAATAATTAGATTGATTGCAGTGCAATCCTATGCAGTGAATCTTGTTATTTACTTACACAAGGCACCGTTTAGGTTAAGCTTTTATTATAAAATAAAACAATATAAGTATTATTTCGTATTTAATGAATTTTTATATTTAAAAATCTTTCATTTTGTATTTATGTTATCCAATGTTCAAACTTAGATATGACGATCTATAGAATACTTATGTTAGTTTTAGTTATAAATTTTGCTGATATTGAATTAAAGATTAAATTAAAAAGTCCGTAAAAATTAGTGTACTATGAGGATGAATACAAATATGCTATATATAATTATTGTCTTAAAAAAAATATAGAAGTGATGATTAAATAAGATAAATATCTCCCGAAATTCTCCACAACAATCAGCAAATAAGCAATACAAATAATAAACTTATAGACCATTTTTTCTTTTTTTCTTTTTTTATCGGACCATTTTTCCTTTTCTTATTTTACTTCAATTATTGACTTGGAATTGAACAGATCAGAGTAAGAACGTCAAATTTCTAATAACAGAAAGTGTAGTAGTATGAGTTAGCGTAAAAACGCAGCTGATCATGGATACATCGACCGACACATCTCCCCCAACTAACCCCCCTCCGTCACCCCCATAAAAACCTCTCCTTTTTCTTCTTCCTCCATTTTCATTTTCAAAAATCCATTTTTTTCCTCCATTTAATCCCCATTCTTCTTCTTCTTCTTCTTCCACCATTTCCATCGACGCGATAGCGACCGAATCCTTCCGATCAAGCAATTAAAACTCAAATAATAAACATTTTTAAAAGAGAGCGATCATCCGCGATAGCATTTTTCTCTTCTCTACTACTAATTATTACTCTTCAATTTGCCACACTATTTTCGTCAATTATTGTTTAGTCGTAGAATTAGAATCTTAATTCTAGTTTATTGATCTCGGCTGAGTTGTTTGGAAGATATGACTGCGGTGGCGGAGAAGCCGATCGCGGCGGAGGATCAGATGGCGGCGAAGGCGGCGGCGGAAGAGGCGGAGAACGTTAGAAAACTTGTGGATTTGCTCTCGAAATTGAATCCATCAGCTAAGGAGTTTTTCCCTTCTTCTTACTCCAATAATAATAATATTAATAGTAATAAGCTGAATGCGAATGCTCCTCCCGCCGCTGCCGCTGCCGCTGCCGCTGCCGGAGGAAAGAAAAGCAATGGTCGACTGTCCGCCAATGCCCCGATTTTTATTTCCGCGTTGGATTATTATAACAATTACCAGAGTTCTAACTCTAATGGGAGTTCCAAGGATTCCAGCAGTGACGGATCCTCGAACAACAAAAGCAGCAATCACCAGCCTTATGGCAGAGTAGGATTTCTGTCTTTTGTTTTCTTATTCTTATGCAATTGCTTTTTTGGTCAGATAGAATGGAATAGAGGTAGAAAGATGAGGCTTTTATGATCGGATTTGTTTTGATCCGAATATTTTGTGATATGATATTTTTTTAATATTGTTCGTACAGTCTGACACAGATAATGTCTATCTTTTTATTATATTAAGAAAATGAGAGTAAAGTTAGAGCCTTTTTTTGTGAGTCTCATCATTCTTTTAAGTTTGTTTTGGTGATCTTGATGATTATGAGTTTTGGCAGAAGAGAAATGGATATAATAATGGGCAGAGAGGGATGAATGAGAGAGCTCGAAGAGCTCAGAGGGAAGGCTGCATCAGGAGAACTGTATATGTTTCTGACATTGATCAGCATGTAAGTTAGAGAAAGTGGGGCAATTTTATTATTATTATTTTTTTTTGGTGTCTACTGTATCTTATTTGTTCTACTGATCTCGTGATGCTTCTAATTCAGGTCACGGAAGAACAGCTAGCATCAGTTTTCAGCATCTGCGGTAAAGTAAGTTCTCTTGATTTCATTATGTGAAACAACACCTGTAACTCGGAGTTTTCCTTTTCATCTTTGCCCCCTTCACCTTCCGAGTAATCCATTTAGTATGATTGAGTTGTTTCGTTTTGTTTGCTTAAAGACATGATTTTAAATGGAAGGAACTTTTCAAGCCTTGCGAGACATACTATGTTTTTTTAACATGTATTATCAGAAGAAAAAACTTGATTTTGCTTAGTTGATCTCAAGAAGCAAGTGCATACAGATGGTTCAATATTTTGCTTCCTTCAGGATCATATTCAGACCTGAAGGCTTTTTTGAGTTTTTGAAGTATATCGTTTGGGTTATCGGGACATTCTCCAGACCTGACTTTGCAATTTATTTTAGAGGAATTGTTTACTTTTAGCTTTCATTTTCTTTTTTAGTATTTCCTGCTTCTCAAATTGTATGTTTCATCCATTTTTACCGTAGGCAAGAATTTTATATACGTAATTTGTAGTGATCAGTTTATCTTGGTCTTTGTATTGTTTAGGTTCATGATTGCCGTATTTGTGGGGATCCCCACTCAGTTCTTCGATTTGCATTTATAGAGTTTGAGGACGAGTGTAAGTTCAATATGGCACTATCATCTTAAATACAGAAATTATGCTTAAGTTGGTACCGTAATTGTTTGTTTGAATAGATGGAGCGAAGGCAGCGCTGAGTCTTGGAGGAACCATTCTAGGTTACTATCCTCTCAGAGTTCTTCCTTCAAAGACTGCCATCTTGCCTGTGAATCCTTCATTTCTTCCACGGGTAACTTTCATTTCTTTCCCATGCCTTCTTCTTTTACACTGTGTCTGATAACATCACTCTGGTGTCTTTAGTGTTGAAAATTTATTCTTTCTGATAATATTACTTGCGATGTGGTTCAGTCCGAGGACGAAAAGGAAATGGTTGCAAGGACAGTTTATTGTACAAACATTGACAGGAAGGTAAATTCGATTACTTTGTCATTTCGTCATCTAATGAAACTTATTTTATGGTAAGTTGCTTCATGTGATGACTCATGCAACTGATATCTGTTGTTTCAATTAATCGAAAATGAAGGGACTTTTATGAAATTAAAAAAAAAAAAAAATTGATCAGGCACGATTGTTTAGAAGTTTGTTGTTTCTTCCCCTTATACAACAGGTTACACAAGCAGATGTGAAACTGTTTTTCGATTCTCTGTGTGGCGAGGTGAGCTGATTGTACATGGATATTCAAATTCTTTACTTAAGTTGTTTCTCATCACTGACTAATAAAAATCACTTGGCATAGGTTTCTCGTCTGAGGCTTCTTGGAGATAACATTCATTCAACACGTATAGCTTTTGTTGAGTTTGTCCAGGTATTTGTCACGACAGTATCATCGTTTCATTGTCTGAAATTATATAAATACACAGCTTTTTTCAAGCCTGAATGTCCAAGAGGATTTTGCTTGGTTGTGGAAGCTGAATTGCTGCATAGATCCACATTCATAGTAACCAGCCAGTAGACGTAACCTATAATATCGGTTAAATCCAAGGTTTTCTGTGCCGAGCCGAGTCGAGTTTCGATAAACTCAGATTCAGGCACGTGCCGATAGTGCCGTGCCGACCGTGTTGATATATATTTATTTATTATTTTTAAAAAAATAAAAATAAAATAAAAAATTAATTTAAAATTTTAAATATAAGATTTTTTGACACGTGCCGTGTAGACAACTGCCAGAATAGACACATGCCGCCCGGCACGGGCTGTGCCGGCTGGCATCGAAAACCATGGTTAAACTTTTATCTTGTGGGAAATTTTGAAACCTTGTTTCAAGAGGAGAATAGGTTGCTTCTGTTGCCCCAGGCCTGATAGGTCTTGTGTCAACATTTTCTATCAACTAGCTAGTGAAAGCATGACATTACTACATATTTTGTAGCCTTGAAAGAACGCACAAGGCTTTAGTTGTTTAAGGCCTACTCGTGGTCCTAAAGGTGTTACCTAGGAACATTAGATAGTAGATTCACTATCGTGCAGTATTATCGGGTAGATTCTAGTCTTTCAGTATTCATTCGCTATGTAGTCGTTGATACAAGTTCTGGTTTTAAATAAATCCATCTCCTATGTGTACCTCTTAAACGAAATTTCTCCTTCACCAGTTCTAGCACTGTTTTGTGCAACTTGCATGCCTTCAAACAAGAAGAATGTTCTACTTTCTAGTCCGAATTTGAAATAAGCGAGAGACTGAAACTAAGAATGACCTCGAAAATTTCCTTAAGCGTCAAGATTGTTGAATTTGACTACTTTCATTAACACCAAGGGGAACTAGTTGTATCCTTTCATTACAATTAGTTAACTTCTTTGACTTGCTAAAGCCAAGCTATTTCTTTGCACTTCAATTTATCTTTATGAACCTTCTTTTCCAACCTTGAGCTCGTTGAGATTTAATTGCATCTCCTTACTTCTGTTGTATCTTTCCCCTGTTGCTTTACGATCTCTCCCTTGTCTATTGTTATTTGAAGGCAGATAATCTCATTCAGATGTTTCTCTTTCCATGTATCATCATTTATCTAAATCATACGCGATCATCATTGTCTTGGTTTTTAATTTTTTTAATTTTTATTTTTATTTTGTTGAGAAACAGGCACTCTCCTTATCCCGAATCCTGCTCTACTCGGGAGGAGACCACCTTCGTCCCGATATCCAGGCGAAACCTCCCGTCGCACATGAAGGGATGCACGTGCGCGTTATTGTCAGCACTCGTCCAATTAGGACTTTAAGCTGATGGGATGGGAATTCGAAGTCGGGTGGAAAGGGTTTCTGAACCCTCGCCAATTAGAACCCGTAGATAATGTGCTTAGGGAATCTATTGCATAATGCGTGTGAAATATCCTGGACTTCCTTATGTTACTTCGATTTTTCTCATCATGTTTTATCAATTATTACAGGCAGATAGTGCCATCCTAGCTTTGGGTTGCAGCGGCATGATTCTCGGATCTCTTCCTGTCAGGTCTTTTTTTCTCAATCATCTCTCGCCAACTCCGTCTTAATCCATTTGAATTCCATGTTCCATGTCTCATCCTGTAAATTCTTGTTTATGTAGGGTTAGCCCATCAAAGACACCGGTGAGGCCCCGTGCGCCTCGAGGAGCTTCCCACTGACTTAAGAGTTATCTAGTACTCATACCAATTAGCGCGTCTAATTTTCTGAAGATAATATGAGCGTACATCCGAGGAAGAGTTTGTTCTTTGAATGACAGACCTCTCTCTCTCTCTCCCCCTTTTGTCATTTTTGCACCTATTACGGAACCTGGTAGTAGAATCTCTATATATAACTCACTGATTTTATTCATGAAGCAAACTTTCATTTCACTTCTTAATGCAGCGACTTTTTTGCTGGACATTTTAGTAAATTTTATTTATTTCCATTCTCTCTCTCTCTCTCTTTATATATATATATATATATATATATATATATATGAAAAAGACTATTTTCGCTCGCCTGAGAATAGCATATTCTCAGCTAACATTCAGCCGTTGATCTGCTTGATCTAACGGCTGAGATTTAATTTTAACACTTAACGGAATAACGATTCCACGTCGTAAGTTATTTAACGGGCGTCAGTTAAGTGTTAAAATTAAATCTCAGCCGTTAGATCAAGCAGATCACCGGCTGATATGTTAGCTAAGAATAGGCTAATTCTCAAGGTCGAGCTGAGAATAGCTTTTCTTAATATATATATATATATATATATATATATATATATATATATATAATATATATATAATATTGTATATAATGCTAATCTCCACTCACAAGGAGCTCGGCCCGTTTCTGTCGATTCCGTAGCCATTGACTGGTGTTTCCGATGCTTGAAATCCAACCCAAGCTCTTTAAAAAACATGCGCGTGATTTCAGCCGTTGGATCGCGAGGCAATCCAATAGCTAAAACCGATCCGAACTCTCCAAAACACGCGTGATCTCAGCCGTCGGATCGCCGTGATCCGACGGCTGCGGAACCGACAAGAGCGAGCTGTGCTCCTGTCGAGTGGAGATTAATATATATATATATATATATATATATATACTATAGTTATATAATAATATATATATATATATATATATATATATATGTTTGTTGGCGCTTTATTCATTTTATCCTGTTCAGTTATTCTTATTTTATCTTGTTCAGTGATTCTTTTTTGTCGTAGCAGTATCCTGCCATGCCAGACGCTGTGATGTGATAGCAGCATGCTCAAACTTGTAATTACCAGGCATCAGAAATTTAAATACTCTCGAATCCAAGTAATTTAAAAAAAAAATGGATAATACCATATCAGCCCCTCCTTTTTAAAGGTTTACCGGATCAGCTCTTGTAAACGCGTTTTCAGGGACTGATCCGGCCTTTTTAAAAAAAAGGGGGACTGATATGGAATTATCCCTAAAAAAACCTGATGAAGGCTTTGGTGCAAGCGGCAATACAAGCAGGGTGATCTCCAACCTGCCGATTGATTCTGCCATTTTTTATCTTTAAGTTTTATATTAGGGAAAAATAGTAATACTAGAGTTTGTATTAGTAACTCAAAATTATTAAATTCAAAAGATTATCATGGTGGAACTTTTAGGTTAGACTTAATAACCACCATTTGGAACTGCCTAACCTTCTCATATGGCCCTTATTTTAGCTAGCTCTATTATCCGAGGCAACTTCTAATACACTTATATGTGCTCTGTTATCATGTGAAAATTTTCACGCTCCATCAAAGATGCAAGAATCGTGCTAATAATTGCAGGAAGCTTCTTGAGGCATCGTTCGTGCCGGTCGACCTCTCTTTGCCGTGCCAAAGTTCACCTTTAAGCAGTACATGGTTCACTTAGTGGGATTTTTTTTTTTAAAAAAAAAAATACATTACGTTCTAAAAAGACTATAATATGCCTCTAACAAGAGCCCAAAAAAAAAAAAAAGAGTTTCAATACAATGCACACCCTGACCACCCTGTAACTGCACAGTCTGCACCTGTCCAAGAAGCGATTAGTAATTTGGAACGAAATATACTGAGTAAAAAGAAGAACCGCGCCCATAGAAGATATGAAGATTCCTTTCAAGCCAAAGACACCAAAATTGGTGGACTTCTATGGTTCACTTAGTGTATGAATAGTGGAGTTAAGTCCTGGCTGCTTCTGCTCCACATAAACCCCCTTTTCCTGATTGCTACTTGCTACCTTTCTCAATCTAAGCACTAGTAAATATAGTATCATACTGTTGACCATTTATACATCAACTGGGGGTGACGGGATCCCGCAGTGGCGAAGTCCTTAGTACCTCCAAACAAGATGCTGCCATCAAAACTACGATGAAAGGGTCGCAGTCGTAGGTCCCTCCCGTGATCTCAAATGATCACGTTTATTCTTATGTTTCAATTATTTTAGAAACTGCAGGATACTGCTTTATTCTATGTTTCTATTACTTTAGAAAATAGCAACTTTAGCATCAACAGGGGTTCTTCAGTGTTGAATATTTTCTTTTCGTGATCAACAAGGGGAACCTGCCCAAATACGACCAACATTGGTGGAATTGCATGTTTAATAAACTGTCGAATGGTCCTGGCCCTCGCTCATGTTCCCAGCTCCACCATCCGATGTAGCTTCTAAGTACATCATGCGTGTTAGTTTGCCACGCCGCACAATAAACCACTTCTCAATGATCATTATTTGAATAAATGGCTGGAAAAGCCCTAGTATTCTGCCATCTAGGACAAGGGAATCGGACTTGAAAGAAATGTAGTTGCACTAAGTGGTTTGGTTTGATCAAAATTTTCGATTAGCTCAGAAAATGTCAAGAGTGTCTGCCAAAAGAATTTGTAGTTTTACGTTTCATTTTTTTAGGATTAAAAAGAGTTACCTAATCTCCTACTTAGCCTCTTCGTATAAATAATAAACCACGAATAATACTAATTCATATTCCACAAACTAAAAATTTTTAGCCTTTTATAATAAGTAGACCTTCATATCTATTTCATTCTCTGTATGGGAGAGAATGAATAAATCTTCTACACTCTTTAGGAGCAGTTGTAAAATTCGGGCCTACAACGTGTAGAAAAGATGATGACCTGATAATGTTTCCTTTACACTGCAATCTAGGTAAGATTCTCAGCTTGTAGATTCTTTTTTTTTTTTTTTTTTGAGATAAATCAGCTTGTAGATTTGTGTACTCTGATTTGTAATTTATAATTCAATCTACACATTTTGATACAAATGGCAAAATATATCTACACAGTTTGTTACAGATGGTAAAATTGATTTAAAGGATGCAGTTTGCTTAATCTATCTCATACATTACAAACGTGTAGAGCCACCAATACAGGTACTCCAGTGAGAAAATTCTACTGTTTTGTATCTATCATATGTCTAGAGGGTTAGCTGTTGGGATATAGTGTCAATAAAGCGCCTCAAATAAAATTTGAAGAAATCTGAGTTTATTAAATCCAACACTTTATGGGACATTGTATTTGCTCGATCCAATACTTTATTTGCTCGTCCAAAATATTATACTTGCTCGTCTGGAACGCTATATTTTTAATACCGAAAACACCGTGTATTGTCTGCAACACTGTTTACCTAGTCGGAACACCTTAGACTATCTAACCATAAACTTTTTGTTAACAAATTTAAAACTTAAGGGGTGACTAGTAGGAATTTTGTAAAGGAGATTTTTTTTTTTTGACATTATTCCTTACTTGTTCTTGTTCCCCTTGTATTGTCCCACCTATTTGCTCTCCTCATTATATTAGGAGGGATAACTAAACCATAGGCTATCCTTAACAAATAGCAGAATAAAGAAAAATTATGAGCTCCCAAAATTCATCCAAAAATTCATGGCAGCATCATGTATGCTGAAAATTGAACTTGATTATTTTGAGATGAATTCTAGGATAGAGTTTGCACAAATAGCATTACTCTTCTCCAATGGAAGAGCAGTCCGGACAGGCGAAATAAAATATAAAGGCACTCTGCCATCAGTTATAAAAGAAATTTGCATAAACCCATATATATATGACAGACATAACAACCATCAAATCCAAACAGTTTGTACATCGTAACTCTTAATTTTTCAGTAATTCCAAGCAAATGGTACGAGCATAGAGCTCCCTACAGGTAAGATTTGGTCGATATAGAACATTGAGCGTGCGTCTTTCGTCATGCCCCACTAGCATATAAGCGGGTCCACTCCTTTGCTGCACAGAATATATCTCATTTAGTTTAGATGGAGAATGTAACAGATTATAAATATACGAAACTGCATGGAGTTATCGACATTCACTGACCTGTTTCTACGGCCTCTGCTTCGTTGGTCTTCCAATGCTTAGCTACATTGTCTGCCAGTGGATCATCTGGGTTTGGTGCACTTAGAAGTGCTTGAATACTGAACACGAAGGGTCAAGATAGGATGAAACATGCTGCTTGAGTTGAAATTTTAATTATTTTTATCAATATTGATTTGAGGCTATAATTTCAAGATAAATGTCCATGAACATCAATGAAGAGTTTGCTCTAAGCATCCATTCATTAACGAACTTCAAAGAAACTATATGTACCTCAGCAAAACCGTGCGGATTTGCAGAGCCGGACTCCACTTATCTTTTAGAATATCAAGGCATATGCGTCCGAGCTGCAATCAAGTATGAGTGATTGGTAAAAGAATTTCTCAGAAGCATCTAAAGCAAGAAAACAGAAGCTCACTTGCCTTGTCAATGTTAGGATGGTATATCTTCGTGAGAAAGCGAACCTGTACCAATTATGAAATGAACAAAAGCAGATGATAACTTTAACAAAAAGATCATAGATGGGAAGCAATAACCCTCATTTGTAAAGCAAACAAATACTACAGACAAAGGTGTAGGTGGTACAAAATTAGGATTTCACAGATTCTGGCCTTTATAGGCTTAGGAACGACCATATTAACATAGAAGTTTTCGGTGACAAGACTTTTCAAAAAATCTCGTCACCTTAATCACTTATAGATAGATTATCTTTACCATTGTATCAATTTATCATTCAGTCATTAGTTGCATGCTGGTCTTTTAAATAAATTATTACCCTCTTTTCACCAAATATGCTTGGTAGGAGACCCTGCTGTTGGAGTTCGAAAGATGCCCTCTGATACAAATTGCAACTTGCAAGTCCATTCGAAAAAAATGAAAAACCACGGATGTAGCTAAGTTTTTCTGTATCGCTAATTCATGAGAAACAATAGAGTACACATAAGGATCATATAACTACCCTCCTAAATGGACAGAAAATGGCTTGCAGTAATTTCTGCACCCAACTGGATGGCATTAGCTGTGCCAGACATTGTAATACCCATATATAAATAGCACTGAAGATTCCACATAAACACTCACAAAACATCTTGCAACAAAAACGACAAGTTTAGATGATGATATTAACTCAGAGCACAAAAACTAAAGCATGCATTGGCTATGCGATATCTTGTTCCTTTGTAACATATGGGCTTAATATTAGTTGGTTACTGAACTGGTGATTCTAGCAGAGTAGGTTATTTATGCCAACATCTAGGCAGAGCCACATGATACAAGTGCTCACACATTTTCTTCATCAGGAACAACAAGTGTTAATTGAGTATGCTTAGGATCACGACTTCCTATGTTATTAGTAATATAATAACATGCTTTCCAGCCATAGTAGTGTATTACAGTACAATAGTCAGCACAATCTATCTAATCAACACAAGCTTTTATTTTCACCCAAAACTATCACAGTGGTTGTTAGTGCTGTACCTTTGGCGCAGCCATTGGATACTCCTCTGGCAAGAAAAGTTCGAGCTTAAAAACGCCTCCTAGTAGAATGCAAAAAACAAACAACTGTGAAGTATACCCAATCAAGCTTATATGAGAGATGAACTGCAGCTAATAATTTGCAGTTAGTACCTGAAATGATATTTTGTGCCCTATGTTCATTGTTAGTATAGACTCTACTTAATCAATGTACTATAGTGCAGCTCATTTTTTGGTGGCGGCTTAACTAATGGTTAGTTTGTGTCCTGAACACGTTATCCGTTTGGAGAAGAGGCGACCTCACTTTAAAATAAAATAGCACATGTACGTAGTATTTTGGTATGTGGGTAAGGTTGGCAGTATTTGACAAGGAAAGATGGCAACTGCAGAAGAACACACTACACCACGCAATTATAGTAACTCACGTTCATAAAAGCATGCAGCTTGTAATACACCATTTGAGCACTAATGGAAGAGATTCACACCAGCTTAGAGCGTCGAACAACGAGGAACTTACACAAATAGTATAGCATTACTAATTTTATTAGCTAACTAGTAGCAAGTCACCTTCATATCTTACGACCTTATCCCCATTCCAAAAATTCTTTGTCAAATTTGAAGAAATAATAAATGTATTAAGTAGGTGATACTATAATTCAAATTAGGTGGATGTGAAAGCTTTACTCTTTGTTATAGGACCTTCTGTCATACAATTGTCTGATATATAGCTATAAGTACCACGAAATTTGAAACATAAACTACATACTTCTCGTGTTCCATATAATGACAACAAACTTACAATCACATATCATAAGGCATCCTAACGTTTCAAGTATGGACATGTAGCAACTGGAATACGATAACACTCAGAAGTAAGCATAGTGGTGATGCATTCTGCTAATCACAAGACAACAGAACCACAAGCGGACTACTTGAACAAGTAGATATAAAAAACGATCATTTAAAGAATACCTTCATAAGGCGACTGAGAAGGCCCCAGGATCATGACATTGAAGTACCGCATGTTATCCTCCGATGGAGACGCGCTGATTCCAGGGGCTATTATCCAACATGACAATCGCGAGTCAGAAATCACCCAAACTTATCTTTAGCTAGACTACATATGTACTCACAAAACCGCTAAGGATAGCGGACAAACATCTGACGACGGAAAAAAAAAATGTGGAGCAGAGGATAATGTAGAAACAGTACCAGGCTCGCTGAGGAGGCGCTGCGTTTCCTGATCGATCACCAAATTTAAAACCAAACAAACAGAAAAAGTACCATTCAATCAGACGTAGCGATCGGAGAAAGTCAGAATTGTTTGACAAATGAAAAGTACTCCAGATGGACGAGAAAAGGGGATCAACGAGGGTGAGAGAAAGAGAGAGTAGGAATACCTTGATGATCCTGCGCGGTAGATTACTGTTGGCCATCAGCTGTTTCAGCTTAGTCTGCCGATGAGGAAACGAACAGGGAAGAGAGAGAGAGAGAGAGAGAGAGAGAGAGAGAGAGAAGAAATGGTCAGGAAAGAGGAAAGTTTACGAGTCCACGGATCTAACTGCGCGTGGTTTTCAAGCGGAAATTGTCCTCTTTAATAAATATTTCAAGAAGTCCACGGCCGAGTAAAAAGGCGATGAAACTACAAAAGTATAATTTTTTTACAATTCCAGATCTCTACTAAAATATACGTTCGGCTAAAAAAAAATATTCCAAAAAAGTTTTAACAAATTTCATGGGACAGAACTTCTGAACAAAAAAAAAGTTTTCCGAGAGCTCGTCAGCTTGTGTTATTTAATCCAAAAGCAGCAAATATAAATCAGAGTGCGTGAGTACTGCATATGAAGTTAATTCAATTTTTATGTAAATTTACTTTTCTTGTAAAAAAAATCAAATTTTTGCCGAACTTAAAATTTGAATTAACTTCTTGAAAAAATTTATAATTATTGCTGCTTTATAGTTGGGTTCCATAGAGGGATTGATTGGTAGTGAAACATTATGAAATTATGATGGTATCTTAGTAATTTAATAGAACGACATAGTTACATTATGTCTTTAGTGAAAAGCAATATTTATGAAAGATTTAAACTAGCGGCAATCTCATGTAGTCATGTACGCGCTTCAATTTGAAACTTCCCACCTTCGAGATTAATATACATTCCAAACGAGCCAAAACTTCGATAAAAATATCTACAAAGATTAACACCAAACACGACAGTAGAAAAGATACAAATATAAGAAGACCATTTGATAAAACGGGCTCGCTATGAATAGCAAGCATAAAGTTTCCAATTCCGCTCCACTAGAGAAAGAATGTTTGGAGGCGTAAGGTTCTGCATTGAAACTACAATCTACTACATCCACAAAACGGAAAAAAAAAGCCAAATTCTTAAATATCAGAAAGGCAGGACAGCAAGGAGCCACTTGAACGTTGTCAGCCCCGTTCTACTTCTAAGTCCCCCAACGCTGCGGCTTCACTGCATGAAAAAGTAAGCATCAGGTAGTTTAGAAGTCTGATCGATCGAGATTTCTTATTGGAAGATTGAGAAAAAAAGGTATTTGTAGTAGGGCCTACCTCTGCATCTTCACGAGGCGCAACTTTTGATCCACCATCTTTGTTGGCAGTTTCTTCTGCTAGTTCGAGTAAAGAAATTAAAATTAGATTGCAATATATCTGTCATCAGCTGAAGAGAAGATAGATGCCAGAAGCTATGCTTCCGTATTATTCAAAAGATGGTGGTTCCAGAATTCATCAGGGAATTAACTATAAATCAGCCCCCTCCTCTTTGTACAAACAGCTGCTCTAATTTTGCAAATGCAATGTCAGCCGCAAACATATTCATATAAGTTTTTCATGGGAAAATTTTGAATACGAGAAAAGACGATTTTAGTTTGCTCTACAATTTTTGTATTCAAAATTTTCCAAAACTGCCTCTAAATGAGCAAGTGGTTTATGTGCCAAGAGGCACGCGCAGTTATGTACCGGGCGGCACACACATTTACGTGCACGGCGGCAATGCACGTGCTCCGGTACGTGATAGATCCGATGGGATCCGGCACAGAGCCGTGCCGACAGAACAATTATTTTTTCTCTTTTTTAAGGGTTGAGTACTATTTATCTTCCTCGCATGAGAAAGATGAACAGTACCCTTTAATGGATGCTGTTCAATGGGTCGTCCATTATGTTGCGTCGCGTGCAGCGACGTGACCTGACCTAACGCGCACGCATGTGACCCTTTTTTGTTTTTTATTTTTTATTTATTTTTATAAACTTCTTATAATTCATAAAAAAAATTAATATACAATTGAACGGATCGATACGCCTCGAGTTTGAAATTTACGGAAACTCGGCACGGCATGGAAATGCTTGGTTCTCAGGCTCCAAAGTTAAAGACTTTGGAACCAAAATTTTCCAATTTAGAGGCATTTTCCAAAAAAAAGAAGTTTGAATATAAAAGTTATAGAGCAATAAAATCTATCTTCACGTATTCAAAACTTTTCTAAAAAATATTATAATTGTGTGTTTAAGGCTAATGTCATATTTACAAAAACAATTTTGGGCCGATTTGGAACTTCCAGAAAAGAGCGGCTGATGCACTTACCCAATTCAATTATCGCAAAAAAATATTGCTAGGTCATTTCCTAGCTTATCCAACGGATCTGATCAGTATTGACTGTTTCAATTTTCCTACAAAGACTAGTGATACGGCCCAAATATGGAACCTGACGAAAAGACCTCCGTGGGTTGTGCGTAAGCACGAAATGCTCCCCCGTTAAGCATACGAGAACGTACTCCGTCAAGCCACGAGGTATCGGCTACCAGAGTACGGACTGCGATAACCAACGGGAAAGACGCCGTGCCTATCAACGGACAGCCAACACCGTCGCGCTGACCGTGAAGCATGATGAACGCCTTACACCCTGGATCAGAAACACGTATAGTGCTTACAAGTTATCCGACGGTAATTAACTAAATACCATAATATCCTTTAATCTCTGTATAAAAACCCCCATTGTAACTCTAAAAAGGGGGGAGATACTCAGTATAATACTTGTATTTCACCAAACATACATAGTGGACTTCAGAGGACTCCGTTCCTCTCGTGGTTTTTCTACCCCCGTTGAGGGTTTTCCAATGAATAAACAATCGTCCCATAATCCGCTTTATTTAAACTAGAGTCTATTCTCTGTTTCATCACACGGAATTACTCTCCGTAAGCCCAATCCCGACCAGAGAATAACGAAGCCGTTCGTACTCCCAATCTGCGTGAGGATAACCCATCAAGCATCATCTGGCGCCGTCCGTGGAAAGTACGACGCAAACGCACACGCGATACGCCGAAGATCTTTTAACACCGTATCAGCATGTGAACACTCGAAGCCAACCCTCGTCAGTCAGCCCTCGCGAGCGCGCCGAACACCAACACTTCGACGTCCTACCCAACTTCCTTCTCGCAATACCGACGCCGAGTGGGCGCCGGACTTCCTCGGGCCCGGAGACACGCCGTCTCAATCCCTGGAAATGCTACCAAGCTGGCGGCAACTCGAATTTTGACCAATCCGTTGGTCACAAGTATACAAGAGAACTGTCGGGCGGCACTACGAGAAAAACATGACACCGCCGCGTCGCAAACAAAGTCCAAGCCGCCAGCGGGCGAGATCCAGCACCCGTGGTGTCAACGGAGAAAAATAGGGGAAAATAACAGGAAGGAGTCTGCTTTTGACAGATCTTTCAGGACCTGCTAACCCTCCGACCACGACAAGAGCCTGCCCGTCAATGGGGCGCGCCACACAATCGATTGCCACATCAACCCACCGCTCCGCGCGGGACCCATCCCTGCAGACCACAACGAAGAGAGTCTCATCGCGCGACGGGCTCTCCATCGTTCGAGCCATGACGAACGTGAAGCACGAATGAGCTCCGGGAGATCGAAAGAAAAGGAGAACTCAAGAAACACACGTACTCACGACGGGAACACATTCCGTTCTCCCCGCCCCTCCGCCCTTAAGAAGTGCTATTAATAGTTCTTTCACGGAGTCGACCGATTCTCCCCCTTTTCCGGAGAAATAGTCGCTGCCCCATAACCACCGTGGGCTATACAGCGCCGAGATCAACCGATACGACGGCAACCACGGACCAACTCATTACATTCGCCACTCGTTCGGATCAATAAAGGTTCCTAATCCCGTGTGACGAAATCTTTATTGCACAAACGTCCTAAAGCATACCGACGCTGTTCGAAGGACAGCTTTGACTGGGTTCAACCAACTACCCCCGAGGTGATGTGCGAACTGGATCAGTTCGTAGAGATGATCGTCTCAAGATTTTCTCCAGCACCCACTTCCAAAAGTCCCGACTACATCAATGAATTCACGCAAGAACCATACGAGACTTTGATGACTATTACGATTCGCCGACGGAACAAATCAAGCTAGGGATACGAGCAACGACTCATCGTCACGCCCTGAAGATAGGCATCGCCGAACAACAATTGGCGTTAGAGTTTCAAACCGCAATACTCCACGACCGACGGAAGAAGCACTTAAAAGGCGCGGGAATGCGCCTCGGCAGAAGAAGTGCTGATAAACCGTGGAACCATCAAAGGAAAGCACACCGTGACGAAACCATCTCACATCAACGTGGGGCAAGGCACATCTTCCGGCGGAGGAAAAACACGAGACAGCACCGACAACGAAACCCAGAGAAAAAGGAAGAATCCTGGCGACGGCAAGGCTCTCCAAGTTGTCCAGAAGCCGGTGTACAACACAAGGTTCGCGGAGTACATCCCTTTGTCCGCTCCACGGAAAGATATCCTGCATATACTGGAGACTAAAGAGCAAGTAGCCAGGCCATCCCCTATCAGAGCTCCTCCAAAGAAGAGGAACGAAGGGAAATACTGCGACTTTCACGAGTCGCACGGGCACTTCACTGAAGACTGCCGCCAACTGCGCGACTACCTCGAAGAAAAAATAAGACGAGGCGAACTCCGTGATTTTCTGCCACGAAGGGGGAACCAACCCCCGAGACGGGACAATCCTCCACCACCTCAGCCGCTGCCGGAACCTGAAAAACAGCCGAAACCAATGCACCAAATACACTACGGAGAGATTAACTTCATCTCCGGAGAAGTCGACGAAGAAATCTCCCGCGGAAGAAAACGAAGAAACGAGAATGTTACCTCCTCCAGACCCGAGATTCACCGATGGACTCGGAAGGCACGGAACAATCATCTTCGATGACAACGACTTTGATGGAGTGATAACTCCACACACCGACGCACTTCGTAACGACCATGGTCATCACTCCATGAGAGTACTCGCGTATGATTCGACACATGAAGCAAAGTGGATATCATATTCTACGATCTTTGGTCAAATGGGAATTCCGGAAGTCGAACTAAGACGCAAGTCCACTCCGAACTAGTGGGATTCAACGGCTTCTCCACAACGCCCTTAGGGGCCATCGATCTCCGTGTTACCATCGGTGAACGCCGCGACTCAGGACGGCAACGGTCCTTTTGTAATCGTACAAATACCCCACGCATACAATGTAATATTCGGCAGGCGTGGGATGTGAAAGTTCATGGCCGTCGTCTCAACCCCGCATCTGAAGATGAAGTTCAGAACTAAGTCCGGAGTTTACACGCTACGAGGCGACCAACACACAGCTCGCCGACTCCACAGTGATTCCCTGAAGAAGGAAACATTGCCGTCGAGGCGCCCTTTTACCTCAGGGATCAAAAACGAGACACGAAGAACTAGCGCCTCACCCGCGGAGCCGACAATCACCATCCCAGCACGACGGGACGACGAAGATGGAAAAGTACTTTTCCTCGGCTCCACCCTTAACCCCGAAGAATACGAGATGCTGAAAGAATGCTTCAAAGCAACACGGATGTATTCGCATGGACTCCGTCCGACATGCTAAGGAATCGACTCAGCATCATTACCACAAGCTCAGTGTCAGGCCCGAGGCTAAGCCGGTCAAGCAGAAAAAAACGATCCTTCGCACTCGAGACGAGCAAGGCTATCAAAGACGAAAGTGGAGAAAAATTCTAAGCGCAGGCTTCAAATCAGAGAATTCGATACCCCGAATGGTTTTTTCAAATGTCGTAATTAGTTAAAAAGTCCAACGGGAATATGGAGAATGTGTATCGACTTCAACTGATTCAATAAAACTGTCCGAAGATTTTGTACCCGCTTCCACAAATAGATAAATTGGTAGATTCCCCAGCGAGCACGGAATGTTAAGCTTTATGGATGCGTTTCCGGGTAAAATCAAATCAAAAATGCATCCCGGAGATGAAGAAGAAGAGAGCTTCATCACCGATTAGGGACGTTCTGCTACAAGGGTTACGCGTTGGGATTAAATAAACGCCAGGGGCAACTTTCCAAAAGGTTCGTCGCCTACGGTTTTCAAAACCCACTCTTGGAGAAACACGAGGAAGGCCATGTCGACGATCTTCTCGTCAAAAGCAAGAACCGGGAAGATCAACGCCCGGCACTTACAGGAGGCCGTTCATATAAGAGACAGTATGGAATACGCTCAACCCCGAAAAGTGTTCCTTCCGGAGTCTTTCAGGAAAGGTTCCCTCGGCTATGTTCCCGTTCCGGCGAACCGATTGCAAACTCGTCTAATACATCCTCAGAAGAATCGAGGCCTTTGGACACCGAGCACGCAGAGCGTCGAGGAACTCAAGCTCTTCCTCACACAACCCCGTATGGGGCCCATCGCGAACGCCGGAGAAACCGTTTACGTATCTGTTTCGGAAGTCCGCCTCCAGCGCGGTCTTCGTTCGCGAACGGGATAGTCCAAAAATCCTATCTTTTTATTACAGCAAGCTTCTTCGAGATTCGGAGCCAATTATTCCACGCTAGAAAACCTAGCCTATACAATCATTCTTTGCTCAGACAGGTTGAGACCCTAACTTCAGGGGCAACCCCATCACACCTTCGAACACCCCACTGGCTCAGGTCCTGAGGGATCCGGGAGCGTCGGGCGCATAGCAAGTGGTCGAATGAAAGAGTTTCGACATCCTTTTCAACCATCGGTCAGGATCAAAGCCCAGGTCTTAGCCGATTCATGCTGAAATGACTCGCCCGCTCGAAGAAGATCTCCGTCGACACCCTCGACGTAAGCTCCGCTGACAACATCTTTGGATCCTGCATACCGGCGGATCCTCCAAACGCCGCAGAACGGGCAGGCATAGTCCTATCCAGCCGGACAACGTCGACTGAATACGCTCTAAAATTAAACTCTTCCCGCGACCAAATAATGTGGTCCCGGAATACGAGCGACGAGCAGGATTCGTCTCTCCAGCAACTAGAGTAAAGAAGGCTGAGAGCGTACACCGATTCGCGCTCGTGCAAAACCAGATTTCTGGAGAATACGAAGGCTCGTGACGACATAATGCAACCTACTTACGAAAGATTAAACATCTCGTCTCGACCTCGAGCAGTTCGAATCCTCCATATCCCTAGAATGACAAAACACATGGCGGACGCCCTTAGCTCGATTGGCCTCCGCAACATTGATTGAGCACCCGACACCGTATTCCGAGAGGAGCTTTCCATGCCCCGTCGATTTGACCGAAGTAGAGTATGTTTCGTTATCCATTAACAGAGCTGGCTTTCTGATCATCAAAAATTACTTGGAGAAACAGGAGCTTCCCTCGGATAAAAAACTCAGCCGAGGCAATCATAGAAGGGGGCCCGTTTTTAACTCTCATAAACGGTCAGCTATAAATCGTATAGCTTTCCTCAGCACCTTACTCAAGTGTGTTAAGACGAAGAGACGCCAAGATCATCCTCCGGGACATAAGAGGGTGTGCTCAAATCATGTTAGGAGCACGAACCCTCGCCCAGAAAGTCCTTCCGGCAAGGTTTATTACTGGCCAACCGTTTATGACGGATGCCGAGAAGTTTTCGTCCTTTCGTGCCACCGATGTTCAAGAATACGCCAATGTCCACCCACATCCCGGCGGAGCCTATATCCAACATTGTGTCCCCATGGCCGTTCTTTGCAATGGGGCATGGACCTCGTTGGACCCTCTTCCTCCCGCGTCAAGACACAGGCGATTCATGATTGTGGCAATAGACTACTTCAACGAGTGGATTGAAGCTGAGCCATTACTAAAATCCACCGGGGCAGCAGTCCACCAAATTCTTCAAACAATCGTCATATGCCGTTCGATACCCAAATACTCTCGTGTCGGACAATCGAGTCAGTTTTACAAGTCCGGAGATGAAAAAACTATGTGAAACACTTCACATCAAACAAAGAATTCGCCTCCGTCTCTATCATCCACAAGCTAACGGGCAAAGGTGGAGAATGCGAACGAACTATATTAGAAGGATTGAAGAAACGTTTTGGAAGGTGCAAAGGAAATTGGCCCGAACGTACTCCCTACGGTCCTATGGGCGCTATCCGAACTACCACCGAACGACAACTGGAGAAACGCCCTTCGCTCTTACCTACGGGACCGAAAGCGGTAAATCCCCGTGGAGCTAAACAACCCAACTCTTCCGGTCGAATACAGCGAAGAACGTCCAACGGCGACCTGCATTCTAAGGCGAACCTCGACTTACTCGACAGAACGAGAAAAGGACCCTAATCAGATCGCAAGCATACAAGCAACGGGTATTCCCATACTACAACAACCGGGTGAGAAACGAGATCATTCCAAAAAGGACAACTGGTCCTGAGGAGGATACAGCAGCAATCCACCAAACTCGGACCAACATGGGAAGGCCCTTATCGTGTCTCTGAAGTACTCGGCAAAAGGGCTTACGCGCTACAAGACATGGAAGGAAACGATGTACCGAGAACTTGGAGCGTGCTAAACCTTCGAGCCTATCATCAATAACTTGTAATATCTTTTACCTATCAAATAAACGACTTCTCGGCATGTTGAGCTCCCTCAACGACAAACAATCACGAAAGGCCGCTCCTTCAACTTCAGCCAGACGAAAACAGAGCGATCATCCCGTGTGTATAGCACTCGTACCGGGCTGGGGGACGCAAAGGCCCTCCGTCAAAATCCTCGGACCTCGAAAGGCGCTCCTTCAACTCCAGCAAGGCGAAAACGGAGCGATACCCCGTGTTGTATCGCACTCCGTTACCGCTGGCTGGGGGGGACGCAAAGGTTATCCGCTCAAAACAAAACGCCCTTACGACAAACGCCTTACGAGACTAGTGCGAGCAATAGAATGGCTCCCATTTCAATTCGAAAATAAGATTACAACGACAAGACAAACATTACAAGAGAAAACTACTCTGGTCATCTAAGTTCTAACAAGTGCAAAAGCCACTCAGTACTTCCGTGAGGACGAATCGTCATCATTCCGACATACGAGAACCCTTTGAACCGGAACTCCCGTCAAGCTGATAAAGATCACCAGGCATAATCGGATCGTGAAGAAGGGTCAAGGGACTATACTCCGGAGTCGACGAACCTCGCAAAACACGATCCAATCGCTCTCGTGCTTCCCTCAAGTCCCTCTCCAAAGATGCGGCATACGAGCGTAAAGAAGCAATCTCGCAACGGGCGGTCACGAGCAGAGTGTCACGATGCCTATCCTGACTTCAGAGAGCCTCCACCCTTTCCCGAAGCTGCTGGTTTTCCACCTCGAGCAGGCGGTTCTCCCGTCCAACCGCAGCAAATCGGACGTCACCCCGTTCGCCATAACACTCTCCCCCTCTGGCAAATCTTTAACCGTATATTCAGAAACTCGCGAGGGAGGAATAACGCCACAAATACAAGCAAAAGCTCCCAGACCTTCCTTTATAGGGAAATGAAAGCAATAAAAGCGCCGAAGTACGACGTTCACAAAGAAAATCTTCCGAAACATTCAAAATGAAATATCCCCTTTACAACAAAATGCAAAGGCTACTCGATATACAATGGAAGAGAAGAAATACACAAGGAAAATAAAAAAACACTACGAACGGTCTTCGGGGGCACCAGCCTCCCCAGACCCCGCAGAGCCTCCGGCGGCGTCATCGTCCCCTTCCTCTTCCTCATCAGAGAACGCCTGTGCGCCCGAATCGCGCCTACTCCCGGCACTTCGAACGACGTCCTCCTCGTCCAAAAACTCGAAAAACTCCTCCCCTTCCTTAGGAAAGCGCTGGCGGAGTCTCCTCATCATTTCAAAATAGAGAAAACGGCTGAAGACTACGGCATGCTTCCCTTTCTCCACGGCAAACTCTTTCGAACCCCGATATTCCTCGATCACCTTCTCAGGCGCCTGTTGAAGCTCCAAATCCTTCGCCTCAACCAAGGCCCGAAGTCTGGTGATCTCGCATCTTTATCGTTTCAAGGACTTAGCCGATCTTTCAGCTTCCTCCCGGGCAAACTTGGTATAGCTCTTTCTGTCCGTTTTGGCTGCATCGACTTTCAACTGAAGTGAAGCAATTTGCTCTTCAATGCCCTTACCAAACGGTAGCGTCGTCTCCCTCCCGATAAACTGCGCCAATCCTCGGCCCTTAATCAATCTCGGCTTTCAAAAAATTCTCTTGGCTCCTTGACAACGGCGAGCACTTGGCTCATGAGGCCAGCAACTGCAACCACGACGACACTTCAAGATAACAGACAAATCAGAAAAAGACAAAAAGACGTTTAACGACTCATGTTACATTGGCTCGTATACAACGACATATCCCTCAGGGAAGAATCAACTGACGCCTCAGGAAGAAGCAGTCTGTCCTTCTTCGGAAGACACTTGTGGATGAATTCCATCCGCTGCTTCGGAAACTCTCTTTTTATACGGGCTCCTCCCTGTAATGTTCCAGTTTGGCACATAGATGGGAGGCGTATCCCTCTTCCTGAGACTCACACCCGTCTCTTCTTCTTTTTGCCCCGCGAAGACTGGGACGAAGACTCGGGAGGCCTCTCCGTAGAAGAAGAGCAGCAGAAGACCTCTAAGGACGCTCTCCTCCTGGATCGGAAGATAACGAGGGGACGGGTACGAGCGCCCCGCTGGCTTCCTCCCTATTCGCCCGACCCGACCCTCGACGAGGGACGGCTTCGCCCCGGAACCAGTCGCCTCCGACATCCTCTCCGCGGGTCCGCCTAGCGACGACGGGGCTTCGGCAGTTCTGACAGATCGCGCTCCACCGGAACTTCTCCGCCGGCCCAACAATCCTGCAAAAAAGACAACACGGTTAGAAAGACTCAAAAACAACGAAACCTTACGAGGTACAAACCGCATATTGGAGACATACCGAACGACGCGTCGCGCCAAATCGCCTCGTTTCAGCAAGACGTCGTCCGGCACGCTCCCTGCTGCGGAACTGAACCACGAAACGTAAAAAACCGGCTCTCCGAAGCTCTAACTCCTGAGTGGGCTCGGGCTTCTCATTCGTACTCACTTCAACGGTCATACCAGCAATCTGGGAAGCGCCATTCCGGTTCCTTCTTACGAAAAAGAAGCCATGGCGCCACTTGGGGAAGGTCACTCCCTTTCCCTCCGTCTTCCTCTTCGCAGGATTTCGATCACTATCGTCATTATAGAAGCCCGACCTCGCTTAGAAGAGAAAGGGTGAACAAATTCCTCCATAGTTCAAGGGACGGTCTGGTCCTGCGTTGAGCGCAAATATATAACAACACCAAAGATATCTCGATAGGAGTTCGGAGCAAGTGACACGGAGTAATGGAGTAGAAGGCAAAAAATTGGAATAGAAAGGGCCAATAACGGAAAACCGAAGACCGGCTTGGAACATGTCCAATCGAAACGGCACCCCATTCCGTTTCGAAATATCCGTCCATCCTCTCCGTAGGAAGAGCTACCCTCGCCTCAAAGTCAGGAGGGATGCCATACTCCTCCCGCCATTGAACTAACTGCCTACCGGTCATTGAAGAAGACGGCAGTCCGAGATCGAATTCGGCCGGGAGGAACCCTTGATCCTTGCCCCGATGTACTCGAGGGCTTCACCTCGCACGGCCCCTCCTCACTGCCGCCTACGAGCTCACTTAGCGTGGCGCCAATCCTACTAAACGGAGTTGTTCAGCAACTTGGCTGATGAACTCCCCTCTGGGGTCGTTTGGTCCCTCGTAGTATCTGGGGACACAGGCGGTCCCCATATATAGGAGGAACACGCGGAGTTGGCGGGATTGGAACGGTGGCCTATCGCTGGAACCTTGGCTTGCTAACTAAGATTCCGTGCTCGATGACTACGAGAGACATACCTTAACTTCCCGAAATGTAAAGAAAGAAGAAAAATGGAAAGCTCTTCGTTGAACCACGAGATGCGAAAGAAGAGGAAACTGGGAAGCTCTTCGTTGAAGACTTTTTCACTCCAGAGAGAATGCCACGGTGAAACCGAAAAAAATGACCGCGGCCTACTTATAACCGTAGAGAACGACAGTCCTCTGACGCGTAACTCGTCTTCGCGAATCACCAATGTGACACTGGTGTCCAAAACGGACAGAACCAACACCGAAACCATAGGAAAGGCCGCGAACAACACGCGCGATCCGAATGAATACGTTCCGACAGATGGGCCGACAAGGCGTCCCATCTGTACGGGGGGCAGAGATACGGGCCCAATATGGAACCTGAGAAAAGACCTCCGTTGTTAGTGCGTAAGCAACGAAAACTGCTCCCCGTTAAGCCATACGAGACGTACTCGTCGAAGCCACGAGGTATCCGGCTACCAGAGTACGGACTACGATACCAACAGGGAAAGACACCGTGCCTATTGCAACGGACAGCACAACGTGCAGCTAAACCGTGAAGCATGAATGCCCTTACACCCCTAGATCAGCGACACGTTGTAGTGCTTACAGTAATCCGACGGGTAATAACTACCATAAATTACCCTAATCTCTGATAAACCACCCATTTGTAACTCTAAAGGGGGGTAGATACTCCAGTTAATAAATACTGTATTCACCAAAACATACATAGTGGACTTTCAGAGGACTCCGTTCCTCTCCGTGGTTTTCTAACCCTCCGTTGAGGGTTTTCCACGATAAAACACATCGTCTCCATACATCGCTTTATTTTAACTAAGTCTATCCTCTGTTTCATCCACACGATTAAACTCTCCGTAAGCCCAATCGACCAGAGATAACGAAGGTTCCGTACTCCCATCCTGGTGAGGATAAACCCATCAGCATCAACTATTGAATCCCATCTTCTCAAACAAAAAAAAAACCATACGCAAGGAGGCTACAAGAACGAAAACAAGATAAAGAAGGAAAAGTTCAACATCACACTATAAAATATTAGCATTGATTTCATGAATCATAACCTACACTAACATTAGTACATCTCGAGCAAAGGTCATACAAATGATTAAAACGTCAGGGTTACATTCTAGTCCGACCAACATAAGAAAGCTGAGCTTGTCAACAGAAACAGGTATAAGGTAACTAGACATCAATATTACAATAACATCTTAAACACTAACACAGTTTAGTCATGCTAGGCTGCATTAACTTGCTGAGATGACATAGAAGTATGAAGAACTTTAAAAAAGACCCATCTTACATTCTTAAGCAGGACATATACGTACAATACTAGACATATCAGAGAGCATCAACAAGATAAATACACAAAATGAAGCAAACAAATAATTTCTATATTTCATGGGAACAGAAAAATAGGCCAATTCCTGCTACCCATTGTCTTAAAAGTAGGAAACCTCATCTATCAACGTGGCTAAACAAAGCCCCAAGCTTGTGGATATGCATAAAAAAAATTTCAACACGAGATAAGCTCATAATCTGTTTAGCGGAAATCTATCAGAATTTCAGAACTAGTTTAACACAATACTACTTCTTACCTCCATCCTCGGGGATATCAGAGGTCCACAATGTGAGGTTGTCTCGCAAAAGCTGCATAATTAAAGTGCTGTCCTTGTACGATTCTTCACTCAACGTATCCAGCTCAGAGATGGCTTCATCGAAGGCTTGTTTTGCAAGGTGACAAGCCCTGAATTGAATGTAGAAATAGAATACAATGTAAACAATTGATGTAAGAGTTGTCAAAAGTACCTATGTTGCATTAATTCACCTTTCGGGAGAATTCATAATCTCATAATAGAAGACTGAGAAATTCAAGGCCAAGCCCAAACGGATTGGGTGAGTTGGAGATAGTTCAGATGAGGCGGTAGTTGTGGCAAGCTGCAGAGAGATTGAACAAATTTAAGAATAGATTATAATAGGAAAAAGTTAGGTAATTTCAAGTAGAATATATACAAAATTCCATAATTATAACAGGAATCATGCCCTTTTAAAACAAATAATAAGCCTTCTTCAATAGTTTAGCAGCCACGGATGTCCATGAAAAGCATTATAAACAGAGGGTTTCTAAACAATCAGGTAGCTAATTTAATTGTTCCATCATACATATGAGATATCACTTGATTTTGAAAAAAAAAAAAAAAGAAAAAAGAAAAAAAACAAAGAAAAAAGAGAGTTGATGCCAACAACTGATATCTCCAATGCTCCATCAACTAACCAACAATTAAAACGACCATGTATTTTGAACTATATATAAGCTAGCTACAAACTGAACCAAATATAAGTCATAACAAGTGGTATAGGGCCTACAGAGCAAACAAATATCAAGCTTACGGCTCGTAAGGGACATCCATGTTTCTAAAATCCAAACAATAGATACAAAATACTAAGTACATTGCACACTTAGCACTAAGCAAGAGAAAGTGTATACTTAGTATTAATTAAACAATCAGAAAATGATGAGTTGGGCAACCAGCTACTTAGCTCAGGAAAGCCCAGCTACTACTATCTATTGACTTGAGAAGACAATATAGGTAATAAAGCTCATACCTCGTAAGCTTTGAGGGACTTATCTGCAACCTCCTTCCTCTCGTTGCCGGACTTGAACTCGGCCAAATACCTATAATAATCTCCCTTCCTGCAATTAGATCCACAGAATGAGCAACACATCAGGCGCATATCAAATCAACGATAAAAATCAGTTGGATCTGACTGACATCTTGTAGTAGAATACGGAGGACTCTCCGGCATTGGCGGAGGGAATGAGATGCTCGTCGATGATGGCCATGATATCACTGCAGATATCAGAGAGCTCCGATTCAACCTTCTGGCGGTATTCCCGGATCCTACGGACGTGCTGCTCGTTGCCCTTGGCTTCCTCCTTCTGCTCGATCGATGACAAAATCCTCCACGCCGCTCTCCTCGATCCAACCACGTTCTTATACCCCACCGACAACATGTTCCTCTCCTCCACAGTAAGTTCCACATCAAGCTTCGCCACGTTCTTCATTGAATCAACCATCTCTGCGGGATCGAAAAAAAAAAAAAATCAGCGGCAAGACCTCGCTGGTAATAATCAGATCTGCTGATGGAATGAGTGAGTACCTTCGTAACGCTCGGCCTGCTCGGCGAGCTTGGCGATGTAGACGTAGTTCTCGCGTTCCTTCTGGGACGCCATTGGCGCCGATCGCAGATCGATTTGATTAGGGTTTCAGTGGCTCACCAATGCGGAGGTCGTCTCGTGCTCGGCGAGCGAGCTAGACAGCGAAAACGGCGAGCGAAAAGGGGGAAGATACAATCAGCTAAGATACCAACAATTTTACGTTGGCTGGAGGTATAAATGGTCTGCAGAAGTTGTTGGACGACAACACCCTTTGTTACAGATGAATTTACGTACAAGCTCGAGGATGTAGTAGGTGGACCGTCAGATATTTGATCCAACGGTGGTGAATGCAGGACTGACGGCTGGTTTCAGGGGAAGGGAAGATTGCCCCTTGTAACAGAACACTGCTAAATTTTCTAAAATGAGACTTTGATTGGCGAACCCAGTCATCTGTTGTTTATGTAAACTTTTATTCGGTTTACTGGTGAGATAATCCTAACTATTGGTCCACCTATTTGTATTTTTTGAATGTTGTTTTACTTATGGCAACTTTTTTATCCTACTGCAAGTTTTAATTATAATTTTACGTGCCGGATGGCACCGAACATTCGTAAGGGTCCAGTCTCATTGCTGAGCCGTCCGTGCATATCGTGTTGACCGTATCGGTCGATATGGTCAAGCTATATGATACGTGCTGTTTGGCAATAATCATAAATATATATATATATATATATATATATATATATATATATATATATATATATATAATATATATATATATATATATAATATATGCTAATCTCCACTCGACAGGAGCACGGCTCGTTCCTGTCGACTCGCAAACCGTCTGGAAATTAAAAAAAAGGATCGCGACGATCCTACGGCTGAGATCACAGCGTTGTTTTGTTAAGAGCTCAGGATCGGTTTCAGCCGTCGGATCACCTCGGCGATCCGACGGCCGAGATCACGCGCGTGTTTTTTGAAGAGCTCGGGTCGGATTTCAGCCGTCAGATCATCGCGATCCAACGGCTACGGACTCGACAGGGAGGGGCCGAGCTCCTGTTCGAGTGGAGATTAGTCTAATTTCTAATATATATATATATATATGCACTTTAAATTTTATATATGTTTTCTATCAACCACATCGATATATGTGGTAATAAATAAATAGAATATGCTTTTTTAATGTATTACGATTTTTTTATTTTTGTATTTGTTTAAAAAAAAAATTATATGGATCGGTATGATCATCACGGTACGACCGGCACGTATCAAGTTTCAGATTTACCGAAATTCGGTTCGGCACGGCACAAAAAACTTTGGTTCTAATCACCGAAAATCAAAGCCAACATGTTTATTGAAAAGTTGATACTCTGCCTACAGCAGATTCTGTATTTAAAAAGTTGATAATTCTATATTTGTTGAAATCTTTTACACAAGATTATATATTTGAACTTACCTTTACATATTCTCCGACAAAAAAGAAAAAAGATGCATATATCTTAAAAAAGAAAAAAGAAAAAAAAGGACTTTATCCTAAAGTAATATGCACCTAACAAGACAATTGCACATGATTACATAATAACTACAAATCAGTTAAAATATAATTGATATCAAGTACCCAACTTAAAAGTGGTGCTATGTGGTAAATTTTATAATGCAGGAACTTTTGATTTACATGGTCTAAAATGCATGGTACAAAGTGATATTAGCCCCAACAAGAATTTATCTCTTTGCATATATGGAAAAGAAGAATCTCATGTGGTTCATCTTGTTGCTTGCTTGACTATCCACTCAAAGGTTTGCTGCAATTCGCAAATGTTGTTCTTGCTGCTTTATACTATATGCAACATGAGCAATAACATCGGCACCTGCATTGTGAAGCCACTCACTTTTTACCTGGATTGAAATGAGTAGTTCTATTAAATCCGATAAGGAACTCAAAATGGGAGGGGAAAATAAGATTGCACTTGCAAATTGACTTGCACCATACATGTATATTGTTATGAGCGAAGAAGGGCCACAACGTTGAGTGGAAACTCACGTCAACCTTTTTCCATCCTATTCTCTGTAGACCATGAATCATTTCCTCTGTTGACACAAGTAGATGTTAGAAAACACGGAGGAAAGATGAACACTTGGATTAACTCTTCCTAAAAAAAAAAAAGAAAAATCACTTGCCTTCCATTATATCATGATATTCTGCAGTATTTTGAGGGTTTGGTTCATTCTTAGCAGCTTCTTTTGCTTTTGCTGCTTCCGGAGGAAAATGAGGACTTTCAGAAGACACTGGTGGGCAATATTCCACATCGATAACATGTTTGTAGCCTACCAACGATCTTCTTAAGGGCTGAATTCAATCAAAAGAAGAAATGGAAAGGGTTATGGGTCATCATCTCTATAAAGTACCACATTCACATGTCAAAAGTCAACAATTATTAATTTTTGCTAATTATCTACATAGCATACAAAGACAATAGGTTGTGACAGGCACGAAGAAGAAGCTGCTAATTTGGAAAAGATGACGTCGTTGAATATATTTATCACATGTGTTTATGTACGCCAAAGCAATGAATGCGTCATGTTCGCACATCAACTTTCAACATACGAGTCTTTTTTTTTCCAACCAAAAGGAAATCCTTACATTTGTCCAAGAAGACTAATCGATTTTGTTGGATCTTATACAAGGACATAGAGTAAATCCTCTCCTTGGACGTGCAAAGGACTCTTTCCAATATTAAGCCAACTTTGGAAATAGTAATACACAATCACCATGTATTTCATATTTCGACCTTGAGGTCCTACGTGAATCAAAGTAAATCACGTAATAGCATACAAGAAACTACCTTAACGAGCTCTGTTTCTCTTCTTATCGAAGATGTCCTCCAACCCACCATATCTGAATGAAGTTAAGGAATAGTCCTTGGAAGAAAGAAAAAAAAAGCAGAGAAGGACATATGACTATGTAGCTAAAATCACAAAATCATAATGGGATACGATCATAGGAAACATTGGCATAAAGAGTGCGACATTTAAATGCGGCAAGAGCAGATCTGCGAAACAATCAGCATCCGAATTACAAAGAGAAGTATCATGAATTGATGACAGTAAGTGAAGCTTTTACTAACATGAACTTTTTGTCTTCAAAATCCAAAGCCATCCGCAGAAGAAGGGGTGGCTTACTTGCTTTACCATCAGTAAGAAATAACTGACGACCAGTTCTGCCAACTATAAAGGGTGCTATGGACGGAGCAAGTTTTTCAAATACAGCTATTCCCAAGAGAAAAGGAAGCTGAAATTAAAGGAGCCAGCCACATCAATTTGTGTTTCTCAAATCAACCAGCAAATAATTTATTATCTGAATATTGTAAAAATAGTAAGAGTTACACTAATGCATTTTACAAATAACATCGCCTCAAAGGAGAAGACGTTAGATAACCGTATGAGACATTTCGCTATGCCAATTTCTAAAATATGTAGAATTAGTAAGAGACAAGCTCAAATTAGGCCAAGTACTTGCTCAGATACACTCAAGTTACTAGTAAACTTTATGCAGATATAGAAAACCTTTTATATGATAGAGCTGGTGGTGTAAACAAAATCCGATCAGGCCCTTTCAAACAATAAATAAGAGGATACTGGTTTGTTTTCCACGATTATAGCATAGAAATCAATATTTATCAAACATTTGTTCAATACTTTTTAGATAAAGACATTACTTAGTAGTGAAACAAATCAAGAGAAGAGACAATATAATATGAAAGGATAAAGGAGACATATTGGGACAAGGAAGGGAGAAAAAACAGAAGTATGATCAACCTAAAGAGGAACAATATACTCATGGATCATTTACAATATAGTTATTAGCAGCTCACCTGTTTTCTCCCCCGCACCCCCAAATGTGGAGTTGCCAAGGTTATAAAGTTAACTGGTTCCAAACCAGCAATTATACCTCCCATAGAAGTATATACTGACTTTTCTTTCTTAACATTATTAGAACCGAAAAGACTGCCATTTTCTCCATCCAATATTTCGGGAGTGTAAAGAAGAGCAACGGCATATCGAGCAAACAAGCCACCAAGAGAATGTGCCAAAAAAGATATTCTTTTCAAACTTCCCCTCTGTTTAACTACATTTAAAACCTGTACAAAGCAATATAATCAGACACGTGACTAGGAGTCCGTGGTAAATATACAAAAAGTGCCAAATACTTGTAGACTCACTTCATCTGCCAATCGCCTCCCACCTCCATCAATTCCATCAAAAGTTTTGGTAAATGTATTTGATGAACTTACTGAAAATGGTAGAGAGAGAACATTCATAAGTAACATCATAAACTGAGTATTTAATTCACAGTTATCATTCAAAGGAAAGGTAGATGTAAAAAGTTGAGGTAGAAGAATTTTAAAGAACATCTGAAGCTAATAACAACAACATGGATGTAACATATACCATAAATCAAAAATTTACTACCAAGTTGCCTTTTCAGCTCCGCCTCAGCATACGTCCAATCACTCGGACTGCATTATTAAAACATAAGCCTCATTGAAATAATTGATATATGAACCCCTTACGTCTTTACAGAAGTGCAGCAACTCACTATACAATAATGCACAAGTCAAACAGATTTATACAAATTATACATATATAATAATATAAAGATGTACGAGCCCCACAGTAATCGAACAGGGGATATGAAATTTCACGAGAGGTTAGTAAATTACTACTAAATCCAAGAATGAACTCCAAGATAATAAAAGCAATCATAACTAGACCAAATAAAAAGATTGAGGGAAAAGTTAAAGACTTGCTATAAACAAATATTTTATGTTGAGGAGCTAGTAACAAATGCTTTATACATACATACAGATTTTTAAATCATACACTCAACTAATCTAATTCAAGATTGTGCTTTGGCTGAGTAACATACTGGTACAAAATGCTGAATCATATACTCTTCCCAGGGTTATAGCATGTGCATCTGCTCATTTACTCAGAGTTACCTTGCCAAGATGCCATGAACAAGTACAACAAGATGGTCAGGTTCAATTTTGGGCTTAGATGTGTCATTTAAAATTGTAGTATCTCCTTGAGTCGTGCTCATCACTTGGACTCTTGAATTCAGGTTGTCCCGCCCACTACTCAAGACTGCAAAGCAAACATATATATTGTTTGCAATAAAAAAAAGAAGCATCCAGCATCATACTAGATTGCAAGTAGAATTGAGACAATCCTCCAGAAAATGTTAATCATTCACACAGAGTTACGGCTATCAGAATCAGTTAAACTGGACCACATGTCCAAATCTACAATTACAATGTGATAGCAGATCCAGCATTTTGTTTCATTTGGATTTTGGGGCATCATACACTATAGATAAATAAAATAGCAAGAGATTACAGATTTACTTAATCTACAAGGATATGGTTTAGAAATATTTGGAAACACCAAAAAAGTCCATCCTTTAGTGTACATCATGCAATTGCTAGAATAACCGAAGGTAAACCGGTAGTGCATGGCTAACTTAACTGATCTCATTCTCTTCAATGAACCGATGTCTTAAATCAGCGTTCTATGATTTTGTATAATTTACGAACAGAATAGTTGGTTTAATGTCCAATAGGTATATTTGAGCTCCCTAGCAGTCAAGCTACGCAATCTCATATAAGATCTGAAATTCAGGTGTATCCATATAAGTAACTCTTTTGAGTCTTTTGATTTCAAGGCCTAAAATCCTCAGTAAGAAGAACTCTCAACACAAAACACCAAACTTCTTAGCTACATGCTATGCCATGTAAAAGGAAAAAAAAAGTTTTACAAACTAATTATGTGAAATACTCATGCAAACATTCAATTGGATGATTGCAGCAAGCAAAAACGATTGATAGATTGCTGTGATGATATGTGTGACAGATTAACATTCAGATATCTGATGTCAAGAAGAAATTACCAAACCAATTAAATTTACTTTACCTCATCCTTAGACTAACAGGAAACAACTCAGTTATTAGTTCTAAAAGGATGGCATAGTAAATTCGAGAAAATACCTTGTAATTTCAACATAAAGCTCTCCACCAGACCTTTGAGGTCCTCAGCTGGAAGACAACACAAACTACTCGACATCTATCAATTCTCTCAGCAGCCCACTCCTAAACTTAATTCCTCCTCTCCGCAATCCATGATTTGGGATCCCATATGATTCCAAATAACATTTAAGCAAACTCAACAAAAAAGAAAAACGAAGCTTCCCCCAAATACAAAGTTTCCCAAACACCAGCACCACACGCAACGCCCACTGTCGGCGTCAGCCAGTACTTAATTGAACAAACAGAAATGAAGTAACGAGAAAGAAACCTGAAAATTTTCTCCGGGAGCTTGGAGTCCCGCACAGCGCGGAGGCGGCCGGGCGGTTGGAGGACGCGTGGCTGGCGGTGACGAAATCGATCCGCGATAACTGTGATGCCGATGCCGAGAGATAACGATCATAATGGGCCACGAGACGTGGCGCGCACGCCATTCTCGACTCCTCTCTTCTACTTGTATATATACGCTCTCTATTGAGAGAGAGAGAGAGAGATGATACAGTTTGTTGTCGGTTATGACATCACCGCCGCAATTGTTTGTTGTTGAATAATACGCTCGTAGTTTCGCTTTAATTCATTCGCTTTTTGGGCATTCTGCAGTGAATTTTGGCGAGTGCAGAGAGAGAGAGAGAGATATATAGAAAGAAAGAGCAATATAGCTATGTAATTGTAGTCCACAAGTTAATTAGTCTTACAATCGTCATAGAATAATCAGGAAACCAACAAACAATTTTCAACAAATAATCTGAGAATTTTTTTTTTTTTTTCATCCACAAACAAAATAAGGCTACTTTTATTCAGTAGTATTATTACGAGTACTGGGATCAGGAGGAACGGTGCTGATGATGCTGTTGCTTCTCTCCAATTTCTTCCAGCACTGATGCTTCCAGCAGAGGCACTGCGATCTCCTACCCATGCTGATCATTCTCCCCAAATCTCTTTCGCCTCCTTCTGCAGCCTTCTCCTCCACCGCCGACGTCGATACGGCGCCGCCGTTCGTAGCCTCTTCGCCGCAACTCTTTAGCCACAGCTCTTGCATCTTCTTCCTCACAGCGCACGTGCTCTCCTCATGCCCTCCTTTGCAAAACCCACAAGTCCGCTGCCTCGCCGCACGTGCGCTCTGCGCCCTCTCCCAACCCTCTGCGAGCTTCACCGCCTCGTCCAGCGTCTCCGGCCGCTGCGGCACCACCCAGTCCTGAAAATCCTCTCGTAAACCATCGGTGAATATTCCCATGAGCACTTTATCTGGCATCCCGTGGTCCGGCCATTTTTTAAGTATCCAACGCAACCTCAAATGGTAAGCGTTCACGCCTTCTCCCTCGCGCTGCCGCAGCCCGATTAGCTCCGAGCGTGCGCGGTCGCGAAGTCCGGCGCACGATACGCCTGCAGAAACTCGGATTTTATGTCGTCCCATGACATGTCCATGTTGGGCTCCACGGCGAGCTCGTACCAGAGCGCCGCCTCGCCGTCGAGCGTCACGGGGAAGATGCGGACCACGGTTTCGTGCGACGTCGCGTTGTTGGCGCGGCACACTCGCTCGAAGCGGCTCAAGTGAGCGATCGGGCCTCGCCGGGAGTGCCACAAAAGATGGGGAGTGGAGCCACGTTGATGTATGTTTCTGCAGCACCAGTTGAGTAGGCGGCAGAGGAGAGGGAGTCGGTGTAGGAGTTAGGTTGCGTTCCGTCGTCGTCATGGAGGTGGTCTTCTTCTTCTTCGTCGTCTTCGTTAGTGTGAGTAATGTAGGGATCTTCCTTTTCCTCGTAGATGGACTCGTCGGGAGAGGAGGGAGAGAGGCGGCGGTGCCTGCGCCTCCGCGACGGAAGACGAGTTGATGCGTCGGAGAGTTGGGAGTTCGAAGGCCTCATCGCTCTTCACTTGCAAATTTGAAGATGGAGGACGAAGAAGAAGAGCAAAGCGCTGGCAATGTTGGCTAATCAAACGGTTGCGAAACAACGCGACCCTGGCAAATTCTATGGTGCGCGCCCGCGCACCAACATTCTGGTGCGCGGGCGCGCTAAAAAATAAATAAATAAATATTATATATATATATATATTATATATATATTATATATATATATCGAATATTTTAAAAAAAAATTCAATAAGAAAGTTATAAATTTTATCAGAATTTACGATTTTCATATTGAAATTTTTTTAAAAAATTACTTTTTAATACATATTTTGATATTCCAAATAGTTAACGGGTTAACGGATCGGATCCAAAATCCGTTAATACTTTTGAGCATCAAAACACCTACTTTGAAGTATTTTTTGAAAAAGTGTTCAGCATAAAAATTATAGATCTCATCAATATTTACAACTTTTATGTTAAATTTTTTTTCAAAACATTACAAAAAATAATTTTTTTTATTTTTTTTAGCGCGCCCACGCACCAAAATATTGGTGCGCGGGCGCGCACTATAGAACTTGCCCGCGACCCTACCAGGAGAAACTTTTCCAGTAAATCCGTCCGAATAACTTTTTTGCTATAATAAACATCTAGTTCAATCATTCTTAAAATAATTGAACTTTAAATCAGTTATATTTTATATTATATAAATTATTATCTGTTTAAGATTGTCCTAGTCTTGGTATATTACTGCATATATTATGTGATACAAAATGCTATTTATTGAGGTATTGAATCTTGATGAGGTCGAATAAACTTCGGCATGGATCTTGCGTTTTGTGATGGGCAAATATGCCACTTTCTCTCTTGGTTAGTCGTTGGAGTAGTAGTTAGAATAGTAAGTTTGTGAGTTAACAGGAGCAACAATAATATTGATATGGTTCAGCCGACAACGCAGCCTATTTTTATGGAAGTTAAAAACCAAAAACTCTACCAATAGCGGGTTATAATGTAGGCGGAGGAGTTATAGTAGTATTCCACATATCAAGTAGAATGTTAAAAAAATGAAATGATTACTCTCAAGCTTGAAAGATATTTTGATTACTTGCTTGATGGCTTCTCTTCTTCTTCCCTTTTCTGCATGGTTAAAAAATATATTTATAATACTCGCCGACCATTCATCCATTAATTGCATATACTAACTACATAAGTTGATTGAGAAGGGTCGGAGAGGATTGGCAGCCAATCAGAGCACCTCGAGGTTGCCTCAATTTATTTGGGACGCCTCAACATGCGTCATCTGTAATTGACAGGACAGGTGGCGAAATGATATTTATGAGAGCTTTGGGCACATTCCAAAAGTAGGTGTATGTGTTAATCTTGTATGCTCATTGACACACGCGATTTTAGTTGGAATAATTTTATGCATAGAAAAAAAAGTCAGTAATACATACGTTTGTCTCGCTCGTCTGCAAGTTTATATATTATCAATTGAATATATATCATCATCTGCAAGTTTCAATTGAATGTATATCATCATCTGCAAATTTACATGTCTTGCTCGTCTAAGATGCAACCAAAATAGTTTCCAAGTTCCCACGGTCCAACGCGTCTCATAATCGCACTGATCCAATTTAGGTGTCAAATGAATCCAGATCAATGTGAAATAAAAATTTAATCACTGATAGGTTTAGACTCCATGGTAAACACCATCACTCTTTCTTCTATACAGCTCGTTAAAACGTCATCGATGATACTTAGAATTTCAGTGAATTGCTTCTCTGTTGTGTCTTCATAGAGATGGAGGTCGAGGCCTTTGAAGAGAATGAGAGACCTTGAGAAGCAACCTGCATATGTCGGGGGTGCGGGAGATGTCGAGCTTAAAAATTTAACGAATTTGAAATGAATTTTAGTAACAGTTCTTAAATCTATCACAAAATCCGTTAAATCTTAAAGTTCTAAAATATATGTTTAGAAATTATTATTTTGGAAAAAAAATATTCAACATAAAAATTATTCATATCAATTTATGATTTTTATGTTAAGTTTTTTAAAAAAAATACTCTTAATTCTTTTTTAAATTTTATTTAAACAAATTATAAATTTGGTAGATTTATTGATAAATTTATTGCGGCGCTCAAACTTAAGAAACTATCATCTCCACTTGAACCATTGGAACGAGGCATTAAAAATTAGATTTATAAGGATACATTGATTCTTGGCTTTTGTCAAAGCTACCTCCAACAAGCCTTTTACATTTACAACATAGGACTTCCAAGATGTTACATTTGACACTGCACTGTACACTGATACAAGCATAAAAATACAGTCGAACTAGATAATCCACATACAAATTATACTATTTATCAGCATCACAGAACTCATGATATGATAAGATCCACACTCGGTATATCAGAATTTAAAAGGTATATATTTTAATATACTGAGTGTAGTTCTAATTATATTAAAACTATTATAATTCTCTGAGCTTTAACGACAGAGAGAACTACATAATAGCACAAGAGCCCGGTTCATCGTCACTACGCATCGTATCAACACGCCTCTCGACATAGTAATACCCGTAAAGGTTTGAGTTGAAATCATTGACATGGGCAGCGTATCCATTCGATGAATCATAGTAGTAGTATGGATCGCGGTTGTGAGACATGTAGTGGCTGGGCATCGTTGCTGGGTGATGGTCGTGGTTCAGGTATGGAGCGTCCGGTTGGCGCTCGTATTCAGAGCTTTCCCGGTATGGCCACAACACCGCTTTCATTCCTGCCTTTTTCATCGCCCGGAGAATCTTCCTCTGATCGACGTATCCAGTCACCGTCACCCTTTGCGTTATCGTATCCACTTCCACATCATCGACTCCTGCGAATTGAAATCAGGTGATTCTAACCATGCATGGGGTGTCTAGTTTTTCTTAATAATATAAGTGAACTGGGTGACGGAGTGTAACAGCAGTAGGATGGATCTCAAAAATAACTTTTTATTTCAGATTCACTCTCTGTGCCACCAGTTATGCAAAAACTATGCTATGCTGGCGGATACGCACACGTGTGTCACCACGCATGCCACAGAGCACTTATGACAGTGGCGGATCTAGAAATTTTACGCAGGGGTATCAAATACAAATACAAGAAAAAAAAAAGTTGATTATATGTAATGTCACAATTTTAACAAAATAGTCGATTACACATAATAAACGATCACACTAATACAAAACAAACTTGACTACATTATAATTGACCTCGTCAAATTTTTATATTTTGAAATCGATTTATGACAGTATCATTGGTTATGCCCTCAAACACATCATCATCTATATAAGTGAGCGAACAATCATTTAAAAACTGGGTTGTAATTTGAAGAAACTTATGTACGATTTTCGCATCTTTCTAATACGGATGAATTTGTTTTTTTAGGAAGGAACTGGAATTCGCTAAGCTGTCAGAATGAGTTGATTCTTAGCCTTTTTTTTTTAATAATATCTCAATATTCTATAAATTTTCAAATTAATTAGAAACTACTCAAATCATATTCTGAGTTGACGAATAATTAAAAATAAATAAAGACCTACGAAGACGGTGGCAACGCCATTAACAGATGAGGAGAGTGAGATTGAGAGAGAGAGAGAAGGTGGAGGGAGGAGATCAGCGGCTGCACTCGTTGAAAGGGATGCATATCAAATTTTCATAACATGCAGTTGATTAAAGTTTCCTTAAAGTCCAACTTTTTTTCCTTAAATGCAAAAAAAAAGAAAAAAGAAAAAAAAAGATGTTGCTGGTTGGGTTCGAACCCGCGTCAGCACAGACTTCCACACGCCCATTACCACTACACCAATTTGTCCAACGTGAAGTGTTGTGGAACTATTAATATATGTGTCTAATTAATAATATTATACCTAGGCTTTTCCACTGAAAGCAGGGGTATCATTTGACACCCCTGGATACATACTAAATCCGCCCCTTATGAGGTAGGAGTGTCCTCCTGAAGTATTAGGTGGAATCATATATAGACAGAAATTTAGCTCTAGCAGGAATACCCGGAGCTCACAAAAAATTGTGTAAGTGAATATTGATGATACAACTAATATCTTGCTACCTTGGTTTGTAGAATTTTTAATTTTTATTAAAATATTATATTATATAGAGTAAGCAAATATCCGTAATATATATATATATATATATATATATATATATAATCAATTTTTTAAAAATATAGATAAAAATTTTATTATTTTTATTAATATTTATGTATGTATATTAGTTTGATTAAACTATTATTTTTTAAACTTTTATTTTAAACCTTCATATATTTCAAGTTACTTACGTGATTTTTTAAATTTTTATCAATTAATATAAATAATTTAACTTTTTAGAAAAAAGAATGAATATAACATAACACACCGAAAGTTATTAAGATGTCGCGCGATACAACGACTCTTCACTTTTTAAATTTTTATCAATTAATGTAAATACCATTGCTTTAAAAAAAATCACATGATATATTGAAAGTCATTTAAATTTCATGCAACACAACGGCTTTAATCACCCGCTTATATATGTTTATATCTAATCTATAGTTTATGATGTAAACAAGCACCTCTGACGTTCTCAAGTATTTTTCTAATCTTCCGAGCACAGCCAGCACTGTCCATCTGCACACACAAGTCAAGGACCTGCACATACACAAAAAAAGAGGCCTTAAAAAAGCAAGTTCTGATTTATAACTGAGATCGTAGTTTAACAACTGCAAGCTTTAGAAAACTGTTATGTGAATTAAATCCGGTGTTCACCGCAGAGAGGTTTCGCATCGTTATCTCAACACAAATAAAAAAAATTATTGCAGTTGTTGATAATCTAGGAAGGAAACAAGAAGGACCATGGAAGACTTACAGACATCTTGTTGTGTTTCTTCACTTTCTAGAGAAGTGAGCAGCAGATTATTGAGTATATTGAATTTGCAAACTGCTAGAACATATTTATAGGCAGGATAGTAGAGTAGCAAAGTTGTAGGAACTGAACAGGTTATAATCTGGCCGGTTGTTTACTTCAAACATGAGTCAAGCAACAAACTTAGTAAATTGCAATTTGAAATTTATTTCTATTAAGGTTGCTTTCTTTCTCTTCTCAGGGTAAAGCAACTCACCAATAAAATAAAGATGACACGCTGCTGATGCTTGGTTATCGATCGATACATGGACAAGCCTCCTAACCTTTGTTTACTTAGCAATACAGGTCAAGGAAGACTTTAAGTTTGTTTAAGGAGGATGTAATAGCCGCACAAGTAAAATGTATTTTTGACGTATCATGTATTATTCTGAAGCGGTTATTTCCTAGATAGTTCGTGGCTGTTCTTGTGAAAATATGTTCGAAAAGACATATTCCGTATGACAGTGACGATCATTTATAACTATTTTGTTAGAACTAATAATATGATTTTGCAAGTATGGAAACCCATCTACTAAACTTCAAGATCCTTCAGCTACTTACACAGTTCATTTATAGCCAACAAAACAAAAGAATAAAAAGAAGCTGGAAAAGAATGTAAAATTGCTCAATAGATTGATTAAAGATGTCAAACGTATAGAAAAGTATATGCAAGGGAATTAAAAAGACAAAGTATTTGAAGTTTAAAAAAGACATCGTACTATATAATCCCTCTCCGATAAAACTATTCGGAGCTGATGGTGTATAATTCTGGTAAGTTATACTCGGAGTTGATCAAGAATGACATGCTAAAAGCTCCATAATTTATACTCATTTGTAAGTCATCTATAACTTATAGATATTTTCTCCCTCACTGGAGATTGGTTAGGAAACAAAGATCAAAGGAAGCTATCATGCAGAGAGCTTCACCTATTTCTCCTACTAGATTCAAATATTTCAGTATAGACACAGTTGAAAGCAAAAACAATCTAATAAGGATATAAAATAATCTGGTTCTCAAAGCTGCCAGCAAAGAGTTTTTCTTCATTATTTAGATAACACAAGCTACAAACTCTCGGAAAACTTGTTGGAACCGCAAAATAAATACTTACAAAAGCATTGCAAGGCTTGCAGTATCCTTCGGTAAAATACTAAGTCTGATATTATGATAATACATCATCCTCATTCGCAAAGTTTCTAGCCGGTGTTTTGCAATCCGGCGGCAATACCCTTCATAGTCAAGATGAGAGTGTCTTCTAGACCGGGAGCATACTCACTCTCGAGATTCAACTTCACTAACTCTGCAGCTGGCTTGCTAGACTGTGCAATCTCCATGTATTCTCTTGATAGATGAGGCCGCAGCTTCACGTTGTAACTTGGATCCCTTATCCTTCTGAGTGTATAAGCTTGGCATACATTCAGGGTTGTAATATAGGCATCACGAAGACGAAGTCTCTGTTTTAAGTATGGGTCGCCCTCAAGAAGATCCTTATGGCCAGCAACCTGCAAGATTAACATATGTCAAGGATCAATTAGATAGATACTATTAAAAAAAAAAAAAAAAAAAAAACTCCTTTAGAGTATAAGTCAAACAGATTCTACATAAGCTAAATTGCCACGACAAGCCCCTCATCTAGCTGATCGTGAAGCGTTCTATACCAAGCTATAAAAAGACTCTGATTGCGCAACGTAATAAAAGTTTCCCTGCCCTATTATACTTCATTTTAAGCATGCATGGATGAAGCACATCTGAGGAGCGACGGTAGAGCATGGATCCACTTGGTCCTTCCCATGTGGACTTTAAACTCGAGGAGTTCGCCGATAGCAACTCACATTGGCTCAGACAAAGCAATAAACCTATTGAGTTTAATATACAGCAAATTGCAGACGCTAAGAAACAACATTCAACTGGAATCTTGCTTGACAAGTTACTTTCTAGCTTAGATATAAAATAGTGCAAATTATCCACTAAATATGATCTTCTTTCCTAAGTAATACCATACCAAAAATCCAAAACGGACATTCAGGTCAAGAAGATTTCTAATATATCATACTCTGCAAAAAACAAAAAACAGAAAAAAAAAAAAAAAAAAAAAAAAAAAAAAAGAAGAAGAAGAAGAGGAACAAAGAAAAAGAAAGAAAGAAGTGAAAACTGCAACAAAAGGGAAAGCAGCTTACCTGAAGAAGCAGGTTCTTAGTCTCTTCATAGTTGGCTCTCAGTTTTTCACCAAATGGCCGTAAATCTTCAGAAACAAGCAACTTGTCATATAAAGCTGCTATTGCCGGATCACCCTTAGCAAACACCATCTCAATCAAGTCAATTGTGACCCTGAAGAATGGCCATTTGTTATACATCTCTTGAAGCATATGGATATTCCGGATATCCTTGTCCATAGCATGCTTGAATGCTGCACGGAATCCTAGCCACACAGGAAGGTGGAATCTTGTCTGTGTCCAAGCAAATATCCAAGGAATTGCACGCAAGGACTCTATGCCGCCACTCGGCTTTCTCTTTGCAGGCCGACTCCCAATGTTCATCCTCCCATACTCGAGCTCAGGTGTAGCCTACAAGGTGGCAAATGTTCATAATTAACATCATTATTTCATATTTATCTAAACCACAAAGAAATACGTGCACGCGCGCGCGCACACACACACATTCACACACACACACACACACACACACATATATATATATATATATATATATATACAATGCATAAAGGTACGAGGGTGGTTCCATATTTATCGAGTGTATATGGCCAACAATGAGGTTTCTTAGGCCACAGGTGGAAACTATTTGTGCAAGGTGAAATTGTAATTAGCCATGTAAACAAGCAAGTAAGAACTTACCAGGCGGAAATATTCCACAAAACGTGGTTCCTGGAATACAATAGATCGATATTCTTCAGTTGCAACGACAGCCATTTCATCCAGCAATTCTCGCCACTCAGGCTTGGGAGAAATTGGCGGACGCATACCATGTTCAAGTGTAGCAGCAGTAAAACGTTGGAGCGTTCTGAAGCATAGATGTTCCTCTCCAAAAGACTGCTCAATGACCTCACCTTGAACAGTCACCCGAAGAGATCCATGAATAGTATCCGGAGGTTGAGACAATATAGCAAGATGAGTTGGGCCACCTCCTCTTCCAACGGTGCCTCCTCGTCCATGGAACATTGTCAGCTTAACACCAAATTGCTTTGCTACCTTTATAAGCTCTTCCTGAGCTTTATACAGCTGCCATGCTGCAGAAAGACGACCAGCATCCTTCCCAGAATCTGAGTATCCAATCATGACCTCTTGCTTTCCTTCAATTCTATTCCTGTACCAGTCTATGGAGAATAATCGGGCTAATGCAGCAGGGGCAGCTTCAAGATCAGCAAGTTTTTCAAAAAGGGGCACAACTCTCAAGGGTTTCTTCACATGGCACTCCCGTTGTAGAAGTTCAACAGCTAGAACATCTGATGGAGCAGTTGCCATCGAAATGATATAAGCCCCAAAGTTGTCAGAGGGAAGCTCAGATATAACATGAAATGTATCCAAAACATCAGCAACTTCATCAGTTTTTGGAAGGTCAGGTCCAAATAGAGGACGCTTCCCACTAAGTTCAGACAGCAGCCACTCTTGACGCTTTTCCTCAGGCCACTCACGGTAAGATCCAATCCCAAGATGTGTAGTGATTGCATCAATAACATCAGTGTGCCTATCAGATTCTTGTCTGATATCAAGTCTCACAAGGCATAGGCCGAAAGTTGAGACTTGACGTAGGAAGTCAAGAAGGCTCCCATCAGCAATAGGTCTGTCACCACAAGCACAGAGGGACCTGTAACAGAGCTCAAGGGGCTCTAGGAGCTGTCACAGACATGTATGCAAATTCAGAATTGTAAAGACTGATATGTAAGAAAGAAGCCAAGTTTGAACAACGCAAATATTAGAAATCATTTTGTACACACACATGCATGTATTTGTGATGAATATTATACATCAAATATAATGAATTGTGAAGCAGCTGAAAGCAAAAGTATATATAATACCCAAAAGTAGCCAAAATAACAAGATAGAAAGAGCTAAACTTCTATACATCCCAGGCACCAACACAGTTACGAGTAGTGTACCATAAGAAGGAAGTATACATACAATTTGACTGCAATTGAATAATCTTTCATGGTGCATGTAACTAAGCTTGCCTCGGGAAAAAAAATGCATTTTTGAAGGAAAAAGCAGACGAATGACTTAAGAGGTTAAGAAGGAACCTGCTCAACATTCGTAAAAGTTGATTCCTCAGGAATCTCAGAATATCCACTCGACAACAATTGACGAGAACGCTCACGAGTGTTATACAGCTTATCTCTCACATCACCAAGTACAACGCGATATGGTTCATTAATTGGGACTTGCTTCCAGAATTCTGCATCATAGTACAGAAGAGTTTCAGTGAATATCTCAGACGAAGGTGGACCAAATGATACCAGGTAACTCGAACAAGCATCTAACATAGATATAAAAGCAGAAAAGGCAAATATACACACACACACACACACACACACACACATTAGTAGATAAATATCTCAGGAGTACCTTTATAATGCTTTGAGTCTCGCTTTGAGGATCGATGAAGTTCATTTGCACGGTTGCGAAGTTCTTCATTGCAACGCCACATGGACAACTGTACAAGACGAAATTAGTATCTTATATGTAACTGAAAGCTAAGCATGTTTACTTGGCTAATAAAAGATGTTTAAAGTGTTTTTCTTTTTTTACCTCAAACATCAAATCTTCTATCTGAGAATAGTACAGATTTGCAGCCATCATTCTGGCCAATAAGCATACATCTCTTGTGACCTCCGGTGTAACTCTAGGATTTCCTGTATCACAGACAAATATGGTATTCAATCATTGCCTTACTCTAAACTCAAGTAAACTTTAGGAATTACTGTAGAAAGCATCCATTGGAGTCTCATCAAGTATCATACCATCACGATCTCCTCCCATCCAAGAAGAGAACTGAATAAGAGGAGCATTGTAAGGAACACGTTCGTTGATACCAATGTTCTTAAGAGCAGTATCAACACGGCGTAGGAATTTCGGCACACCCTTCCATATGGTTTCGTGGAAATAGCTCATCCCTGCCCTCATTTCGTCTTGAGGAGTTGGAGGAGTCCTTCGAATTTCATCAGTTCTAAAGGCAGCTTGAATCTGCAATTAGGGACAAAAAGTACCAGTAAGATGGACAAAAAAAAGATTATGGTATGTACTTAAAAACTAATATTAACCATAGTTACAAAGAATCACTTCTCAATGAACTCATGTAAGTTCTAGTTCTGAAGTAAAGAAAGAAAACAAAGTTGAATAGTTAACTAACAGTAGGTGAACAACGAACAAATGAAAAGATATATACTTTGGGAAGTCAAATACAATGTGGGACTAACATCAATATATTAGTGGTATGTTCTTTAGAGGGGGAACAAAGTGGGAACTTTGTAGAGTGGTCATGAACGTAATCACATAAAGGAAGGAAGAAGATATTACGAGAATGCTTTCATGGTACTAAAAATCAGGTTCTCAAAAAAAAAAAAAAATGAAGAGAGACGGTACCTCCCGTTGAAGAGCTTCATCAAGTTCTTGCTTCTCATCAGGAGTGATGTCTTTGGCATTCAACTGAGTCAAACAATTTCTTATCCTGTAAATCATTAAAGATATACTTAAGATATCTGCGAAAAATTAATGAAAAAAAAAAATCCACTACATAGAACAGATATGTAGAATTCAACTTATCTTGTTTTAATAAAATTCATGGAACTTACAAACACGTTTAATTTGATGTGGATCTTGCTTATATCTCGTATTTCAAAAATATTTGACTTTTTAAAACATCTAACATCCAATGGCCGACACTAAAGTGAATTCAAACTTATAGCATTAACCATAGGTCCACAACTCATGAACGCTTCTGGAGATATTGCAACTCACGCCATCATTTATCTTAGCATGGGTATAGATCTACTGTGCAGCCTGTAAATGCTTTGTGTGTCATATTGCATTGGTCAAAAAAAAAAAAAAAACATTAGCACACTTTGGCGTGACTAGCATTGAAAGGTCAAAGGTCAAGCGACAAGTATCTGCCACTAGCTATGTAGCACGGACACTCCAAAAATATCGACGTGTCCGTATCCATGCACGTATCAGACACGACACTCCTTGGACAAGCTCGGACACGCCACATGGCGTGTCTGGAAAAAAAAAAAATTAAAAGAAAAAAAATCGGGCACACATGTAGGACACTTCTGCTCGGCGTACTCAACACGCGTATCAGTATTTATATTTTTTTTTAAAGAATTATTTTTTATTTATTTTTTTAGAAGAGTTAAATATTATTTGTAAATTGTAGTTAAAGTAATATAAATATAGTTTATACACTTGATATTATACTTTTTTCTTAGTTTTAGTTGCTATAATTAGACTCTTAGTGTTTAGATTTATTTCAAGGACGGAAAATATTATATTATAGATGGACTTATTATCGAATGCTATTATATTCCTTAATATTTAAATATTTCGTATAAATTATGTTTTAATTATTTAAATTTTTTATTGCCGTGTCCAAGCCGTACCCATGTCCAAATTTTTTTAAAAATTGTCGTGTCCCCGTGTCCGTGTCCGTGTCCGTGCTACTTAGTCCACTAGTAGTGAAATAATGCAGTGCTCACTTTAAGTCAAGGGATTAGGGTCTTGCAGACAGGAATTTAGCTAGCAGTTCACTCAATGTAAATTTCTCAGGAAGTGCATTTAAAGAAAAAAAAATCAACGTACTCATAGCTTGCAAGTTATACCTCGCATGCTTCTGAAGCAGTGACCTCCGAACTGACTGAGTTGGATGTGCAGTAAGGACAAGATCAACCGTCTGATTTTTGAGAGCATCAAAAACCTCTTCCGGTGTTTTCTTCAGCTCTCTTACAAGCCTCTTAAATGTCTCCTCAATGTCTGACTCAGTGGTTGCTGAAGCTTCATCAGCAAAATCTCCCTTCTTCCGTTTGATCCTCCTACGATAGGCAATTTGGACTTCCTCGGCCAAGTTGGCCAAGTTAAGCATGTGGGAAAATGAACTGGCAATAATAATGGAGTCCCCTGGATCAAGACTAGTGATCACACTCCCAAGCTCATCTAGCTTCTCAAGATCACGCTTCCTCTCGTATTCTGCAGCCATCTCATAGCACTCTTGCACCTGCACATAAAGCAAATTTCCTAATTTCTCTATCCCTGCTGCAACAATAACTGCATAAACTCATTCACGTATTTCCCCATGCATTAACCATCATGTTAAATGCTACAACTTAAGAAGATACATATAACACAGTTAATTGTTAGTCTAATTGAATCAAATGTAACTTTAGTAGGTGAGAAAACCAGAATACCCATGAATTCTGAACCACGTTATCAATTACCATTAAAATTCGGTCAACGCTCAGTTAAAAACTTAAATATGTAATCCCCAAAAATGTACCCCTACTAATACGGATCTGTAAAAAATAACATAAACAAACTATCACCCAAGTTCAGCTAACTTGTCTATACGATCACTAACTTTTGTCTATGCAAATCATCGATCATCAATCAACCTTGACTGCGATCATGCATAGATCACCAGAAGCGACCATTATTAGATCAAAACAGAAGATTAACGAATGAGATCATCGTCTAGCAATTCTATCAGATCGAAAACAACACAGGTCACAAGCAGTAATACCGTTTCTCTAATATCTTCACCGTGGAGGTCTTGGAGGATATCTAGGAAGCGATCGAGGAGAAGGGCGTCGTACTCGACGAGTTTATCGTCTTCGGAGACTTTGGATGGTGCGAGCAGCCGCAGCTGTGCATCAATGGATGACATCTTCTCCAGCGAGTTCTTCGACATCGTCGTTGATCTGGAGTTCTCTTTGTCTGCGTGTATAGACAGAGAGAGCAGAGGCAGTGGCTATATATAAGAAATCTAGGGCACGGGAAGCCCGCCCTTTTGGGAGCGGAAAGGCCGCCGTCTACCACCCACACAATTCAATCCACGCCTCGATTTTAGCCTCCTTTGAATCTTTAATATACATATATTGTATACGTAAACAAAATTGAGGGATCGAAAAAAAGGAAAGAGAGAGAATGGCAGAGAAACCCGTGAACAACAGAGGTGGAAGAAGATGGGATACGATTTGCGAGAGCGAGATAGAAGCAGAGGAACACTTTGCCGCCTCTCGCTCGTATTAAATTATTATTACTTGTGTTTTTCAGGTAACTTCGTTGGTGTCGTGGTCTTTATAGACGAACTAATTCCGAATTGTTTGGAGTTCAGGAAGCTAAAACACTTTTCTGTTTTTCATTTCCAATTTTCTTTCTATTTTTTTGTTTTGCTTTTCTGTTAGAGAATTTAGAAAACATAAGAAATACGTTGAATTAATATATAACGATAAAATAAAATTTTTTATCTAGAAAAATGGAGATAGTGTTAAATGAATCGTCAATTTCAAGTATCAAATTATATAAAAAAGAAAATAACAGATGTTGAATTATAAACTTAAAACATACTCACAGACCTAAGTTCCCGATTTAATATAGTCATCCACAATTGATTTGCAATTCTTCTCGCACTGTATCATCAAATTAAATTTACAAAATTGATATTACTATTGATTTAAAAAAAATATTTACAACAAACAAATAATTTTAATAGTTACATAAGTGCTATTAAGCAATGTATTGGAACAAGATTTACGAACAAGATAATTTGCAAAGATATACAACAAGATAATTTTCAAAGAATAAATTCCATAAATTTTCCAAAATATGGAATAAGATAATTCCCAAAGTGGAGAACCGCGTTTTGGGTTTGAAAAGTTATGAATGGAAAAATTAGAAAACAACATTTGTTAGTTTTCTAAATATAGTATAAATGTAGAAAATTGGAGAACCACGTTTTCTAATTCTGCCAAATAGAACAATTTCTCAATTGAACCAGAAAACTTCGATTTTTTCTTCTTCTCTATAGAAGGAATTTTTCTCTAGAAACAGCCTAATTTTTCAGTTTCTGAACAGGGCCTAATTTTGCGGGTAGGTTCCGAATATCCGGGCTGGATTCCAACAATCCAACTCCAAATTCTAGTATGGATTCCGAATTCGAAATATTAGGAAAACTCCATATCAGCTTGATTTTAAAAGTCTTTGTATATCTGTCTAAATTGTTTTAAATCAGCCATTGTTTCAAAATTTATATTACAAATATTTTAACTATTATATAAAATTATTTTTAAATTATTATTTATGATTAAGATCTCGTTAACGGAAAATAATTAGCTCTAACTAATGTTAGAATATGGGTTTATGTAGTATTATTATTTTTACGATACGAAAATAAACCCAAACGATTTACGGGTCCAGTCTCATAAGACATGAAAAGACACATTATAGTTCTTGAGTCATATCTATGCTAATTGCTCTATTTATGATTTTTTGTTTAGGATAGTTGCATATCAGACCTATTTTCAATCGTCAACACGCATTGCAGCCCATTTCAATTGTCACGGGCTCATGCGTTGAACGACGCCTTATGTCCAATTTATAAAAACACATTAAAGCTGTGCCAATCCTGCTTAAAGTGGAAGATAATTTTTTTTATTCTTTTTCATTATTGCAAATACTCGATATAAAATTAATGTTTTTAATATTTATAAATTTCTCCCACACTTGGGTACGACTGGATGGGAAACGCCGCCTCGGAAAGCGTGTGCCCATCCGAGTTGACTTTTTGCCCCAGCAAGGAAGATGTGCGTCCTGCATGGAAGATGTGACGCGCCATGAGTTTTTTCCAGTGGTTGTGGAAAAGTTAATGCATGTGGACTATTCAATATCTATGTCTTGTCGGACAGCAAAGGCGTCTGACCGGGTTTTACGTACTTACGCACCTCAGGTCGCCAAAATGGCGGTGACGGATGTTTGCGTAGAAAACTGTGATCCGTAATTAGCGGAGATTGGTAGGTTTTGGTCTTTTTTAATTCAAAAATAAATAATATTTTAATAAAGTTTTAAGAGAGGAAATTGGAAGCTATGCTGAGCAACAGAAGGCAGGTAGCTTCGATGAGGCACATGGCAAAGAACACTGAAAGAATATTTTAATGATATTATTTTGAGTGGACTGGAGATAATGGAGATATATTTAATTCTGATGGGTTCCGTTGAAATCCATAGGAAGCAATCTCCACACACTCACACACCACACACACACACACATCTCTTCTCTCTTCTTCTCTCATCTCCTCACATCCCATCTCTCTCTCTCTCTCTCTAAATACTTTAGCTGAAAAATAGTCCGAACGGATGTTTGCACGTTTCAAGAATCAATAAACATACAATTGTACCGATCTTGATGCGTATGAACACACGTTCAAACTATCCGATGGAGCTGAATGGTGTGTGTGTGTGTATGTATATATTTATATATATATATATACACACACACACATACACGACATACATAAAAAAAAATGCTAAAGCTTCTAGATTTAAACTCATTTTATAAATTTGCGATAATTGAATTAGTTCCTGTTTAAAAGTGAACTTATCACCGGCAAGTGGCCGTCCAATTAGCTAGCGAGACTGAATACTATAAAAAATTACAGATATTCTTTATAAAATAGGCCAAAGTTTAAATTTTAACAAGCATGAATTGTAATTAACGAAGTTCGTTGAACAATGGGCTCCCAAATAGCTTGTAATAGTAACTTTGATTACGAGTTTAGAATAACTTTTTGGGTTCGTCTTCGGGAACTTTTTCTTTTCCACCGAATCGCGCATGATTAGTGACGCTTTTTTGCATGATAGGATATGGAAGCATGGTGTCTGCGTGCGTGATTACGTGGTTCAGACATCTATCATAAACAACAAAATAATAGAGCCAAAAAACCCCTTTAATTAATACAAATAATGTAAAAAAAAATTCATACTTTACAAAATTCATATAAATTAAGGCCGCTAATCTTTTTATCTTTTTTAAAAATCCATAGCCTAATACATCTAGATATTCTAGACGAATATATATAACGTCTGTGAGTTTGTATTACGGTATTAAAAATATGGTATTTTGTATTAAGGCAAATGTAAATTTATGACGAACAAATAAAGTGTTGATATTTAAATGAGGTATTTGATTTGAACAATATAATATTATAGATAAACAAATTGGATAGTCCCGACGAATAACATAGATGCCGATTTGAATAGATAAGATAGTGTTGATTAACCTGATGTCCTCCTAAATTTTTTACGGGAGAATATTTTTTTTGGACACAAATCGGCCTAAATTAATTACTGTAGAATTGTTTTTTCTCAGCGAAACAAAAACTATCCTTCGTGTGATTGTTCTTTGGTAAGCTTAGTAAAACAGTTCCGTAATTATACAGACGATATTAATTGTTAGACAGGGCATGTTAGTTCGTGTATTGGTATTTGAACCATTTTTTAGCGTCGAGCTCAATCCATTGTTGATAATTCGCATTTGATATGTATGCAGTCGAATTGGACTTCGGCGTAATTAAATGTGCTGATCATAACATAAATACCAGTTTAGTTTGTTTTAAACTAAACAGATTTTTTTAATTTTTAAATATAAATTTTTTAAATATAGAAATTATTATTTCATCACCTAACTGCAGAACAGACTCATTCCGTCGAGATAGACTGGTGTAGTTGACACATAATCAACATAGAAAGTTGATCCTATGTGTAGTCGGCGTAATACTTATGCTCTGCTTTTTTCCAACAAAGGTGAAGCATGCCTCTTTTATCGCCCTAAAAATCAGAGTTATTCAAGATGCGTGAATTATAGTGGGGATCATTTTGTTTGGGGGGGGGGGGGGTATAAGGTGGCTCGTACGCAGCGTTCTTCTCTAATTTTCATTAAAAGTTATGCATAAATTTATCTTAATAACCTTTATAGTATTAGTTCTTTAATAAATTTAGAAAATTCATAAAGTTTAATTCTTAAATTATGGAGTTATAAATTTACTAATAATAATACATCCGTTCTAAATAATATTAGAAATGATAGTTGTATATATTTAATATTAATAATAATTATTTTATTTTCACTTTATAAAATATAGATACAATAAAAATTATTATAAAAAATTTTATGATAATTTTTTTTATTTTAAAGTAAAGCAAAAAACCGTTGTAGTTATCGATCTTCTTACTCTTTCTTTATTTTTTTCGACTTTTCCTCCGAATAAGCTACCACTTAGTTGTAGAGGAAACAAGCACATTACGCCTGCGCATTGCCGTGGTTAAACATAGATCGTTATGAAATCCATAATTGTCGAGTCCAGATTTCTGCACATTACATAGTAGTGCATCGTAAGCCTCATTTTTCAAATTATTCGTTGCATCTTTCAAACCCAAAACAACGGAAAGTAATTACTTCCAAGCTCTAGCGGGTATGTTGTACCGACGAACACAACAATCACATCACAACAATCACATCGGAATTCTACAATATGGTTTATGAAGCATTGAATTTTCAAAATGGAAGATCATTAATTTCTTTATAGAAGTATTCAATAAAACAATTGTCTAACTATTTACAACTAAACAAAAAGATCACAAATTTTAAAAATGCTAAAGAGCGCTATTTAAACCAAAACATACCTACATCCAAATATACAGAAGAATTATCTTTGTGCTTCACCTGCATTTGGCAAAAAGATAGCAGATAGTGTTAAAAAGTTAGTAGATGCAGTAGTTATTATATGTTTAAACATTGAACAAAATCACTAGTTCGTTAGTATATCATGCTTTAATAATCAATTTTGTTAAAAAAGTAGTCTTACATTGTTTTTTTTTTTTTTTACTTTTGGGTTCTTATAATGTTGTTGTTTGTAGAGCCAGAGTAATCAGAGATTGTACTTTTGTTGTCTTCTCTTCTTCTTTAGTTGCTAATGTTGACAATGGTACATCATCTTCACTGTGTATCAGTGGAATGTTTTTAGTGAGAATTGAAATAGAAGAGTCTTGTTCAGCAATGTTCCTAAATGCATCATAATTAAGCCACGAGGAAGGATTTGCAAGTCTTTTTGTATGTATTAGTTTGTTTGGTACTTCAGTAAGCATTAACAAAGTTAATGACGTTCTTTCTGTTTGAAACACATAGAGTATAGCTTGTTGTATGATGGCTCCTTTGATGACGTAGGTACACATGTCATATGTATGAATTTTGTAAATGTGAAAGTTGCAAATTTTATTGGCTATTTTTCTTGCTTAATGTTACTATAAATGATCCTTCAAGTCCAATGATATTCTGAAGGAATGGTGGTAGCTTTTTTTATCTGTGTATCCATCTTCTATTGTTACTTACGACATGTTTACATTGATAATTTGTTCTACAGTGACTTCAAATATGATAACCCTTGCTGGACTTGTTGTATCTTCTAACATGGTGTTGATTCGGAAGCTGTATTTTTGTGAAGCATGGATTATAAAGAATTATTATAACAGATAGTATAGCTATGAAATTAGAAGAGAAAAATAAACATCATTGCATAATAGTGTCACATGATAAGAATGTTCATGACTGCTGCATGATCAGGACTCCAGTAAATGCTATTCATTTTTTTGACAGCACGATGGCATTTTTTTTCCGGACAAGATTCATAAAACCACCTAATACGATATCAATGTTTATAATCTTTCATTTGATTTTGTAACTAGCATTCTAAACAGAAATAGTAAATGAGCAATGTTAATTATAAATTATAAATTATATATTATGAATGTGCATTGATACTCATATATTTTAAGTACTTTGTTGCATGCCATATTCTGATGTGGTGAGATATTGAAAAGTGAGGGTTACCAAACTTGTTTAATCGTCTGTGTGGTTTTGTCTGTATATTCTATAAAATTCGACAAATTGTATTGGAGGGTAGTTTTTAAACCTACAACAAATATTTGTAAAAGTTATAATTTGTGAAAATTTATTGGACATAGCAGATATATGTTCGTAACTATGGATACATAGAAACATGTATATTTGATGTTTACTTGTGTAGAATAAGAAAAAAAAAAATAAAGAAAGAAAATTCACCAATTAATTATTTTTTATTTACCTATATATATGCTACAATAAATATATAGTGTTATGGATGTCTATTCTAAAACTCTTCAATGTATGACATGTGAATATTTATTTCATAGACCATGTCGGATATGTGGAAAGTGCACGATGACTTATATAGATATTTAGTGCATGAATAAGGGTATTAAATAGAAAGTACAAATTGTCGAAATTTATTTAAATGTGGTAGGCAATACTATAAAAAGATAGTACAATTATTCCAGTTAGTATTACGACAATTAGTTCTTTAAATTTTAGAACGTACTTTGATTGAAATCTACAGCCAACTCTTTCCAGAATGTCACAGCAATCTTTTCTCACTGTAACAAAGTAAACATTTGTATAAGATATTTTTTATAGTAAATAATAAGAATGTATTGATTAGAACAAAAGTATTGTTTAACTAGTAAAAAGATAAGAATTATACTTTATATGATGAATGTAAAAAGTTCTTTTACTACGTCTCTTCTATGTATTCGGCCAATAAATTTTGCAATATATATATATAACATTTCAATGATGTTAATAAATATTATAGTTTCTCTACTGCATGTAAAATATGCTAATAGTTTATAATGCAAATGCCATATGTCAATATATATTTGTGATATGTCAATAATGATATATGTAATACCCATAAATAAGTGTTAAAGAATATATACTATTAGCAGGAAGGTGACTCCATTTTTTTATTCTAATTCACTTGTCTTTGTTGTCAGATGGAATTTGTAATTGGGTATTCTGACATTTTGATCTACAGGTGGATAAAATCTTGTTGCTTTAGCCATTTTAATAATGAATGGATAGATCACTAGAAAATTATCTTTGTTATTATCAGTGAGAAATTTAGTAACATTATAAAGAGCACCCACTCTACTAATAGATTGGAAGCAGTTTTTATATTGTTGCGTAAATTACATCATCATGTGTTCATGTATAGAAGTAAAAGCAGAAAATTTAAAAATATAAATATTTAAAGTGAGCTAGGATAAAACTTGTAGCAAATAAAAAAAAAATAACATAAACAAATACACTTACATTTTCGTAAAGGAAAAAATACTTACTCACCCCCAACAAACTACCTAACAAACCACACACAATCAATCTTCACACACACGCCTCGTGATCCGCACAATTCCTCAAATTCACATAAAATATTAAAATTACAAATATTACCCATCGTGGAATGTTGTTGGTCCTGATTGTACCACGTCAGCATGTGTGATTTATTGTGTGATTTTTTGGGTGTTGCCATGCGACAAGGATGACACGTGGAGAGACAGAAATGGCCGGTAGCGCGGATCTCTCCGGAGATGGCAGCGGCGGCGGAGTGATAAGACATGGACGAAGCTGACATAAGAGGAGGGAAGGAAAAAAAAAAAAAAAGCAAAATGAGAAAGTAACAAGTTACTATTCAGTATTCAAGCAGCAATTCGTTTGGATTTTTCTGTTCAGTTTTAGTATATATACAAGCTTTTTTTTTTTTCCGTATTACCGCGGTCGCGTTATTCCATCACACAGTTGTTGTTAAATATAAGTCATTATATATAAAATGATATTAATGCTCTTGTGGTGTAATTTTAATATTCATATGATAAATACAAATACTTTAAAAAATTAGCATTCCGAGTTATTAACGATTCTAAAAACGAAAGAAATTGACATTAGGTATATACTCGAACGTATAATATATATATATTTATAAAAGAGAATTTTTAATGATAAAATTGAATATTGTAGTGAGATACAATTTTTCATGTTGAGACTCTATTGTTAAAAAATTTTTCAAAGTCAAAAATTTATTTAAAAATATTTTTGAATATTCATTTAAAACATATATCTTGAGATATTTTTTAGAAAACTTCCAAAACAAAAGTCGCTTCTAATAAATTCTAAAATTTTAATATTAAAGTTTTTTTTAAAAAAAATATTTATAAATAAATGTTCTGTAGATCCAAATTTGTATGAACAAAACAAAATAAAATTTTATTTCGGTATGAACAAACGTATAAAACATATATTTAGAAATATTTTTTAGAAAAAATGTTCACATAAAAATCGTAAATTCTGATGACCTCTATAATTTTTTTAACATACTTGCTAATTAAGTAGTAAGTGGTCCGAAATCTTAACATATTTAAAACAAAAATAAAATTTTAACGAATTTAAAACAAAATAAAATCGTATCTCTGTAAATAAAAACGTATAATATATATATATTTAGAGATAATTTTTTAAAAAACTTTCAGTATAAAAATTATATATTATGATGAGATTTACAACTTTTATGTTGAAAATTTATTAAAAAAATAATTTTAAATGAGAGTTTTCAGACTTTTTAAATGCCTAACACGTTCAAAACGAAATAATATCATATTTTCGGTGCGATTAGATATATAAAATATGTATTTAGAGATATTTTTTGAAAAAAATTTTAACATAAAAATCGTAGATTTTGATGAGATCTGTAATTTTTTTGTTGAAATTTTTTTGAGAAAATGTTTTTAAATGATTGTTTTGGAGGTCCGAAATCTTAACGAATTTAAAAATTATTATAAAAGGACAGTACAGTAATTTTACGTTTAAACCCAAAACTTTTTAAAAATTGTATTTTAACCCGCTAAAATTCGAACCTCCGAAACGCCAATTTAGAAGCGTCTTCTCGGAAAACTTAAAACACAAAAAAAGTTTAGCCCCTAATCAATCACGTTTTAATGTTGAAAGTTTTTCGAAAAGACGCTTATAAATGAGTGTTTTGGCCAATGCAAAATCAAATTTTTAAAAAAATTTGAGTTTTTTTGCAAAATTCGCGGGCACGGTTGAGTGAACAGTGAAAAATAGTGCTGCGTCTTAGTATATAGTATAATATAATATAATATATATATATATAATAATTACATATCCCAAATTTTTTACACATCAGCTTGTATTTAAAACCGTTGGTTGTTGGAAAGGCTGAAAATTGAGTATTAACTGTCAGCGTTATCAGCTGTTCACTCGGTCAAAGAAGACCAATCTGCTAGAACATAGTAAAGTCAACGAATCATTCACGTATCAACGACACAAGGAGTAGGAATACTTTGGTTGCTGCGGGAGCATCCGTAATACTTTCTTCATATCTCATCGAACTTATCTTTCATTTGGTAGGTTGGATCGTCCCTGCTTCCTTATCGCAGCCGGACGGAAATGCCCCAAATCCGTCATCATGATGCCCTTTATAAGTCATTTTTAGTAGTGATGCAGGAATGGTCCGTAGACCATGGACGTTAACTGATGCACAACTCTTCCTATAATAAAATAAAAGTACAAGATAAAAATAAAACACAAAAAACAAATAAAAGATAAACGTAAAACATAAAAGAAAAGGGGTTTTTACGTCCTCATTTTCCATTTTGCTCATTTCAACCTGCGAAAACGAAAAGGCACGCCGATGTGGTGACATGTGGTGTGTGTTTTATCGCCATATTTTTCATTTTCGGAAACAAAATTGAACGGATGTAGAATTAGGAAAATTGAAACGTCATTTTTTTAAAGTAAAAAATACGCTGATTCGTCTTTTAGTGGTAGAATTCAGTATATATTAATTTGTTTTTCTTTAAAATTTACAAAATCACTTCAAAATACTTCTAGATATATTTTTAAATATGAAAATAATAAATTAATATACTCTCCAAATTTTGTAATCAAACTTTTTAATAAAATATTATCAGGTTCAAAATTTTTAGCCAGTAATACTTCTCAAAACATCTAATTAGATTTTTTTTTAAAAAAAAGATAAAAAATACAACACAATCAATTTTTGTCAAGTAGTTTGTTTTAATAATATTTATTTTAAACTAATTTAACAATTATACAAAGAAACGAATATAAAATGATGGTAAAAATAAAGAATTTATTTGTAATTGACCTTATAAGTTATAACCATGATAAAGCAATCGATTCAACGCCATTAGACAATACAAAAAAACTACAATAAAAAATCCGAGAGTGAAAATGATAAAATATACTCAGTTATTCCATGTCCTTAGAACCATTGTCCTGAAACATCAACACCCACTCCAAACAAACACAAAAATCTACAAAACAAAATGTAAATCGAGCAGACCCCAAATAGAAAAGAAATACAACCGGTTGTAAAATCCCACTCAAGTGGGTCTAGGAAAAGACATTAAACCAAATAGCCATAAAAAAACGAGAAGAACATCATGTCGACAACAATGATCAAAATCAAAACCCTAATTGTCTCACTAATAAATTCAATCGATAGCTGACCTTCACCAAATTCTAAAAAAATAAGATCAAAAGACAAATCCAGAACATAAGATCACTTTCCACTCCCACTAATTGGGAGAAACGGCATACACATCTATACCTTGTTAAATGACAAACTGAAAGATTGGCCTTTACCTTGTTAAATTAACAAGCACACTACAAGTCGTTAGAACTGAGCAAACCCTATGCATTTTACAACTTAAGTCTGAGCCTAGGCTGCTCAGTAATCTAAAAATCATGGATACGTCTTGCCTCTTACCAAGCTAGAAGATATGGCTGAAAGATCCTCACAAGTCTGTAAGGGATCAATCTCCGTATGCTACCTCCTGCTTGAGCCTGCCTGGAAGAAAGAACTGTAGTCACTATTTGGCTAAGAAAGTAATATTACTTATAACAATTTCCTTTTTGCAGTATGAACAAAGCTAAGAAAAAATAAATACCAGAAACCCCGATCCTTACTGATTATCAGGGTATTTTATAATCTAGTATGGGTATTTCAAAATTATGTTTACATATTATTGATGTATTCCTTTCCTATATATTACTCTTCTATTGCAAGTGAAGGGCAGTCTCGAAGGCCAATACTACGGCGATGAGATTGGTAGAAGAAATGTGTCGTTTAAAGTATACTAATAATGTAAATATCTATTCTCACAGATTTTGAAATAGATTTATTTTAATAAAACATTAATAGATTCTATTATGTTCTACTACTTGTGTAATTCATTTAAAAAAAACCGTTTAACATAGGTCAAAATGGTAGTCTAAAGAAATAAACTAAAACTTAGGAATCATTCGAAATATCTTTGAAAAAAACCTTTAAACTACAAAGTTACATAACATAATAAAATCTAATTTTATTTTATTCAATATTATCTAATAATATATTGGAATAGATGTTTATGGTATTTCTATATCGTAAAAGAAACGCAGGTCAAATGAAGGCAATGAACATAAAAACTATAAAAGATCTTGTATCTGCTCTTTGAAAAGCTATAATAAGTGCAGAATGTTGCAACTTTTTCATTAGATGAGAGAGCAAGTCCAAAACTTAAGACACGACAATAGCAGACAATGTAAAGGAAAAATTGATATATCTGAACTACCTATGCCTGAGGTGAAAAATAAGAATAGGAAAACAGTTGAAACTACAGTATTGTTAGAAATGCTACAAAACGATTTATCTCATGTGCTTAAGTTGCATGCATTTGTTACATGTTCCACAATTTATGAATTTACGGTAGTTCGCATATCTGCAAAGTATCCCTCTACAGCTATGGAGGTCAAGCGTACAACTGAACCAGCTATAAACATATAATTGCATGTAAAACCAAATTCAAAAGCGAGATTTAAACTTATATCAGGAGCAAGGTGACTAAGCAAAGGGTTGAAAACTTTGTAAAGCAAAGAGAAGCGTGGATGTGTTATCAGCTGCATTTAGGAATTAACCATGAATTTGTAGCAAGGGCCTCCTGATGGAGTTGTAATCTAGATAATTAGATTTGTTAGTCAAAGAGAAGCAGCATCAGCTAACATTTCAGTAGACATACCGAAGCAGCACAAAGCTAAACAATTAAACTTGGATAAAAGTTGACAGCGTGTATGTGTTGTTAATTTGGGAAGATGCAACCCACTTAAAAGTAAGTCCTTACGCCATTCTACTACCTTCAAAGACGTAAACTACATATAAAAGTTATAAACAAAGTAAACATCATTAATCCTCGCTGCTTCTCCCAACAATTGATGTCTTTTTTTTAGAGTAACGAGACGAAACTTACCCTGCAACATCTACCAGATTAACCACAGCCCTTGGACCATGTTACAACCTTCAGATTTTTCCTATCGGAAATTCATATCCCGTATTGCAACAAGCAGGACTCTAGCTCGAACTTGTGAGTGTTAGTTTATGAACCACCCACCTCACTGATTAAGCTACCCTGCAGGGGCAGGGAACCATTATGGCCTAGTAATCTCAATCTATACGTCCGGAAACACGGAGAAAACCCCTTGGTATGAAGTCTATTGCTCCTCAATAACCCTCTACTATTATATAGAGAAAAGCTACTCGGAAAAAATTGCCAGTTCTTAGTCCTTCAATATACTTGCCAAATTGTGATCTTTACTTTCTTATTATGTGCAATGACACAGCATCTAAATTAGATTAGTAACACAATAGTGTCAAACTTAACTATCATTGATGACATGAACTAACATCACCACATTAGTTCACTAAAACACAATATTCTTTAACATTTCTAATTTTCATGGCAAAAGAGCAGCACAACCAACAGAGAGGTCTTAGCATCGCGGCAATTAAGAACAGAGTTGTTGATAAAGAAAGTGGGAAACTTGGATTGAATAAAGTTAACAATTAACGTAAACTCAAAAGCTAAACAAACACTAGAGAACCTAGACATCTACACTTGAAAGAAGTATAGATCTCTGAACGAAGAAACTATTGACACAATTACTGCAACAGAGACTCAAAAAGGAAAGGTAGGGCAGCAGATCCAACAAGCTCACCACCATCGGATTGCCTGGATCGCCTGATCTTCGCGAGCTGGATCTGCGAGTCCACAAAGATCTGCATCCTCTGAAACTCCAGGCCCTTTGCAAATTCCATCCGCTGTTTTTCCAGCTCCAGCATCTGCTTCTGCTTCGCTTGCTCCACTTTCTCGTAGATCTCCCCAAATCTCATGATCGAATGTGCCAATTGCTTAATCCCGTCTCCATCTGCCGCGTCATCGTCTCTCCTCAATCGCTTCGACGACCTTCCCCTACTCGATCTAGAAGATCTCGAAGATCCACTGTCATTAGCCTCATGAACGACCTCCATGGCAGCGGCGGCAGCGGCGGCAGCAGCTGCTGCGGCCGCCGGAGAGTACCTTCTGCGGATGAACGATTCCTCAGCAGGAGGAGCTGGTTGAGGTACGCGGCGTTTCTCGGCGGGGTAGATGGCTGAGGCTACAGCGGTAGCGGCAGCCGCCGCAGCGGCCTGAGGGAGCGGGGAGCCTTTGCGATGATAAGGTAGAGGTAGAGCGAGAGGGGGAGAAGACGGGCGTTTCTTAACAATATTAACGGCGGCGACGGCAGGAGGAGGAGTGGGGGTGGGCGTTACGGTGGATCCGACGAGCACGTCGAGGCGAGAGTAGAACGGCCACTGGCTCTCGGCAGCGCCGCCTGAATCGAGGATCCGCCCCTTCTCCACCTTATACTTCTTCTTCAGCGTGTCTATACGATTCTTACACTGGACATCGGTTCGTGGCAGCCGGCGCTCGCCGCCGCGCCGCGAGTTAACGGCGTCAGCAACCTCCTGCCAGTGCTTTTGCCTGAGATTCCCACGGTTGAGGTCGACGTAGCGATCCCCCCACGCGTCGATCAACGCCGACGTTGCTCCTTCGCTCCAGCAATCCTCCCGGTACGGCATCGCCGGGTTTGGCGGCGGCGGCTTCCCTTCCATTTTTCTCCGATCTGAAACTCTAGCCGTTATCTCTCCGTTAGTCTTATTTTTGCCTCGGTATTAGGTAGGGAGTTATAAAGAGGGTGGGTAGGCATGTGGGGGGTCGGTCGCCGACGTTGGCGCGGTGCGGTGTGGTGTGCTGGCGTCATCGTCGAAGAGGGAACACGCGGTCCCCGCACGATGTGATCGAGGCATCGCCGCCGTTGGATTATTGGCGGGGAAATCTCGGCAATTAACAAAACGCGTGAACGTGATAGCTGATAGCTCATCACACGCCGCGCCGTGTCCGGGGACGGGGGCTGCTTCTTCGTCATACCCAATTTACCTTACTACCCCTACTCGTCCGCCGTAGAACAGCAGAAAGGAAAGGGGTATGATGGGAGAATGAATTATGAGTTGCCCTCGAATAGCATCGAGGGGGCAGTTGGGAGATGACGGGGTCAGCCGGTCAGAATAGCTGGTCGCCGTGGAATGGGGGATTCGTCGTCGGGTTGTACAATTGAAAGCGAGGACGGCAGGCAAGTGCCACGCCTTTCGGATTGAGCTACCGGTCGTAGCTCGTCGCGTAGCGTTCAGTGTGCGTGCACGCCAAATTGAACGCAAGGAAAGCGATGGGTAGTGTGGACTGGTCCAGTGGTCCGGCACAGGTTATACCTTCCATTGGCCTATGGCCCTATGGATCTTTATTTTCTCACAGGTAATGTTGAGGACAACTAATTGGTGAGGCCTGTAGTTTAAGCTCATCGGCAATAGTTTAAGCTCCACTTGCAGAAAGCATGCTAAACTCGAAATAAATTAGCAAATCCATACAAGCTCAACTCGAAAAGTTCATGAACTCTGACTCAATAAGCTCAGTGGGTCACTATAATAGGTCGAGAGTATTTTATGCAATTATCTATAACTTTTTACAACATGATAAATTTCCAAACATAGGCTAATTATGGACAAAATCATACATATTTTAAAATCTAATATATGTTAAATATTTAAAAAAAATAAAAAATTTAAAAGAGCCAAATATAGCAGTATATGCCTTCATGTTTGTTATTCAGCTCGGTTAAGTTGAGATAGGCATGAACTAAGCTCAACTCGAACCTAAATTTTTTCATTTAAGTTGAGCAAGTATTACTCGACTAGGCTCCACTTGTTTTATTCCCACCGTCCACCACTTATCCTTGCTTGAAATTTGATACAATAAATACCAACCATAATGGTATTGGATGGCTCATATTAAATTCCTATAATCACCAAATTAAAATCTGAGTAAAAGTTATATTAATCATCGAATATTTAATATTTGTTAAGCAAAAAAATATTACAATTTTTTTGCTCCTGCCTTTACAAATTGCTATTCATGTAACTGGATTTTATTAACTCAAAATATTGGGATCAATGCATGGAACAATTAGTTTTGCTGGACTTATCATTTCTCTCTATACAATTTATATGTAGTGACGAGTCCGTGTGCCTCACGCCCCATGATTTGTGGTAACGCAATTAGAATTAATGTTAGCATTTTTAGTAAATAAAGAGGAATATATACTTACGTAGTTTAGTTGTTTATGTAGCCTCCATCCAGTATGAACGATGGTTACTAGGATTGGTTAAAGAGCTACAAGTATTGGTTAAAGGAGTTACTGAGGAAGAAGATGGTGATTCTTGGACTGATCATATAGATATTATAAAAGAAAAGGTTTTTTTTTTTAGGTTTTTACATATCAGCCTTCCGTTTTTTATCTTTGCGTGTTTCAGCTCATGAAAACGTGTTTTCAGAAACTAAAATGCTTTTTTTTTCCCCAAATTGGCCTCCTGAAAACGAATTTTCGGAAGCTGATTTGTGAATTTCCAAAAATAGGAGGATGATACGTAATTATTCTTTTTTCCCTGCACAAGTCATTTTTCTTTGTCTATAGTGATTGGTAGATGTTGTCTCATCCGGTTGATTTTGGTCCTCTACATTCTGTTAAGAATTGGAATGTACTTATAGATAGCATTCACCGAGTATGTGCTTATTAATTGCACATATTTAGTGTGATGTTGATATTAGAGGGAGTCAGCCCAACTGTTAAGCTCAATTCCGCCTTGTTATTAGATGATATGATGTTCTTTAAAATTTTGGGAAAATTACGAATCGGCCTCCAACGAAATTTTCTTTCAACGCGCCCCTCACGCGTCACTGCTATCAATTTATTTAGCCCCTCAATTGTTTTATTTCTTTCAACTGTTATGTTAAATAAAAATTTTTAAAAATATTTTTAAATAGATATTTTAAAAAATTTTCTATTTCAGCGGATTAGCGGGATATTTCCGTCCGAAATGAAAAAAGGAGGACGATGAAAACTCAAAATTCATGGTGGGGTGCGTTGTTAGGCGAAAATATGTAGAGGGTTCAGTGAAATATCAGAAACATTAAAGACGCAGAGTAATTATCATTAAAATTTTTGCGAGGCTTCCATATCAACCTCCTTGATGTTTAAAATTGACGAATAAGCCTCTCATTTTTATCCGTTAACTTTGATATCCTAAATACTTATTTAGAAGTATTTTTTGAAAAAAAATCTTAAACATAAAAATTGTAAATTTTGATGAGATCTACAAATTTCATATTAATTTTTTTTTTTAAAAAATAAAATATTTCTAAAAAGATGTTTTGAGGCTCCAAAGTTTAACAAATTAATGAATTGATTTTAAAATTCACTAAAATATTGAAATATCAAAATATCTATTTGAAATTTTTTTAAAAAAATAATTAAATATGTAAGTTGTAGATCTCATCAAAATTTACAATTGATGAGATTTACAACTTTTATATTAGTTTTTTTTAAAAAAATATTTACACGATGATCAAAATAACTCCAACATCAATATCGAGAGAATTTTTTAAAAATTTTTTTAACAGTAATTAAAAAATTTAAGAATTAATTTTAAAGAGTATGAAAAATTTAGGGGGCAATGATCGGCAGGCCCTGGCAGCGGCCTGGCCGATTCCGTTCAGAAGGCCCCTGTATACCTGTGTCCGCGGGGGCGTCAAAGAACGGAACGCTGCCAACACTGGTTCGGTTTTTCCGGTCACTGTGTTTGTATGAAAAAACTAGTGACCTAAACTAAAGGTTGGTAGGTTTGTCACAAGAATTTAGTACAACTACTGTCGATAAATTGAACGAGGTTTTTTTCCAAAAAATAACTGTTCTAAATAGGATGTGGTTTTGTGGGAGGTCCAACGTTTAACGGGTGTAATGGAAATGCTCGAGCGGCTCATAAGCAGTCGGTTCACAGTCGGGGTCTTCCGGACCACTACGAGGGAAGCACCTATAGAAATATTTTTTGGGAAAACCCTTCTCAACTGAAAGTGACGTAGATCTTCGTAAAATTTCTACAACTTTCATGTTGAAAGTTTTTCAAAAAAAATCACTAATATACGATGTCGAAACGGATAATACACTATTTTTACGAGAAGATGGACATATAACAGTAGACCAAGGGACTGAATCGGTACGAGGTTTGAAATCTAGGGGCTGGGGAGACATTATCCCAAAATTTAGAGACTGATACGAGATTTCTCCAAAATTTTTGGTCACGTACATTCTTGATTGGTGACATGGATGGAGAGGTGACATCTACTACCATACGTTTTTCAAGAGCGGTATGTGTGGGCCTGTCCTCTCATATGAAGAGCCAGACCAAAATTAAAGAGTTACAAATTTTTTGCCAATTCCGAAAAGTCAGCCAAATAGACGGCTATTTATCTTCAGTAGAAGTTAGCTCAACCTTGATTCGGCGGGGATGGATCATTTCGTTATAAATTCCTCTAATATTTTCATTAAACGGTCAGATTTGATCTACTTAAATACGAAGGTTCAGATTAAAAATAGTTCACAAAATATAATAATTTATTACATAAAGAAATTATAGATAAAATCAACCAAACATTTATTAAAAAAGTAAAGTAATTTATTTTTATTGGCCTTCGTTAATTTGGACAGTTAGATTTCAGTGAATTAAATTTGATTTGCAGATCACTTAAGCACATCTTGTGTGGAAAAGAAATGGACTTGCAGAAACACTTTAGGCCTCGTTTGGTTTGTGGGTAAGGGGGGTATTATATGTATCTGGAGATAAAGATTCCTCGCCTTGGTAACAAAAGGGTAACAGTTACCCACGTTTGTCAGACGAGTAACAATTCCATGGGTATTTAATACCCATGTTTGTTTTGCGGGTAACTGTTACCCATGTAACGGTTACATGGGTAACAGTTACCCGAAAACAATACCAAGGGTATTAAAGTACGCCAAGAATTTTTTTGTTGTTTATATTTATAATATCTTGGTATTTTTACGGAAAATATAATTATGGCAATTAAGTATCCATTGGGACAACAATTTTGAAAAACAAAGGCTATTCTATTACATTGTTGTTATAAGGCTAGTAGCGAATTAATATATTGAATTGGTTTAGGAAAAACGAGAATAATAGTGCTATATTTTTGGAGCATTGTACATCCACATCCGTTCATTGTTGGCAGGCATGCTGCAATAAGTGTTTAACATATAAAAATTACACCTTACATTCCTAAAATGTCACATATAGCACATTAACCACCATATTAAATCAGCATAACACACTAATAACTTAACTCATCTAAAACAATTCACAATTTACACATCTATAATATGGAAAATCAACACTCATTCCTAACAATTAACTTCATCCACCAATTCAACCATCTAACACATCTAACAAATTAACACATCTAACAACACTCTAATTACAATTCACATCTAAAATCTAACATTGAACACATCTAACACAATTCACATCTAATAAGTTAACACATCTAACACAATTCACATCTTAAAACATCTAACAATTAACACATTACAACAATTAACATCCTAATAGTAAACATCTAAACACAATCCACCATCTAAAAACATCTAACAATTAACACCAACCACAGAGAAGGAGGGGCAGTCGGGTGAGGTCGACGCCGGGGTCGAGCAGGCCGCAGCGGAGGAGACGAGGCGTGGCGGAGAAGAATGAGCAGGACGCGAGTCCGGGGGTGAGGCTCGCGGCGGGTAGGTGTTACCCCAGGTACCCACCTAAATATCGGTACCACCTATTTAGGTGGGTACCGATTTACCTCCTAATGGGGGTAAAATTTTTCCCATGGGTACCAATCCTACCCATGAACCAAACAGGGGGTAATGGATGGTAATCGTTACCCGAGTAACAATTACCATCCATTTACCCCCAAACCAAACACAGCCTTAAAGATCTGTTGTTTAGCCCTCAAAATGTTAATGTTCTTAGCCCACCGTCCTTGGATCCTCAGGACGGCAATTCATCTGTCAGATTTATGTCATTTTGTTCAAACATCTAGAGCAATCACATATTAGCATGCATTTTGATCCAAAAAGTGAAAAATTATCATGATGTAAATATTTCCACATGTGCTCGTAAATATAAAAAAAAGTATAATTTAAAATAATTTCTTTTTATTTATATTAAATATAAATTATAATTATTAGAAGAATTTGAAAGGTCATTATCAAATTCATAATAATCTATATCGTTAGATACAATAATATAATGGGTGATCAAAGTCGTATTATAAATATAAATTATAATAATTTCGAAGAATTTGAAATGTCATTATCCAAATTTTCAATAATTTAATATATAGTAATAATTACAATATATATAAAGGGGTGGTCAAAATTTTGTAACTTTTCCGGTATTTATTTGATTTTATTTTTCTCTAATAATGTGATGAATATAATTATAATATTAATAAAAAAAATATTAATGTATGTAAATTAATTCATAATGATTAAAAAAAACAACTTAACCTTTCGAATTATTATCAATTATATATTAAAAAAGTATTACAAATACTAAACTTTTATTTAAAGCAATATGCTAAAACATATGATATTTATAAATAATATAAATGGGTGGTCAAAAAGTTTCACTCATGTCGCATCTTAATAACTTTTCGTGAGTATTGGTATTTCTTTAAAAAAAAAAAACACATAATACTTTATTATCTGTTAAGAGTTGCACCGTAATTAAATTTAAGAATATAAAAAGATTAATAAAGTTTAAAAATAATAATAATTTTATTAATATAATAATTAAATTTATAAAAAAAATTTGAAAATCTACATACACGTAACTATAATAATAATAATACAAAATTTTATAATAAGATTCATTTTAATAAAATTATCTATATCTAAAAACAAATTATATATATAACTGGATATTATAATCATTTCACGTTTTCCTCAAATACGTTTATTATTTATATATAACAGGTATAATATGTGATAAATAAAATATAAAATTGAATAAATAGGAAAAATGGTAAACAAATCATTAGGAGGTTGTATTACCTACATATGATTCCCTTCACTAATAAACGTTCCTTTGACTGAGAACAACTATAGAAATAAAACCAATTATGCTACAACTGAAAGAATGTGCCTGAAATCTCGTTACGATTTTGTTGAAAAAAACCTTGTTTTTCAAAATCATTATAAATAAGCTCTTGTTGTTTTAAAAAACTTACAAAATTGTTAAATTGTTCCAAAATATTGAATATGAAAAAAATTAGATTTTTGTGTCTATACAAACTTTATATTTAAAGTTTTTTTTTTTTTTAAAAAAAGACTTTTAAATAGTTATTTTGGAGCTCTAAGCTTATGTATTCTAAGTTATAAAACATCTACTTAGATATATTTTTTAAAATAAAACTTTCAAATAAAAATTATAAAACACATAAGATTTACTTTTGGTATTCATTTATATATTGTGTGTGTGTGTGTGTGTTTTGACTTAATTTAACAATTATTAGAAAAAAAAAATTATTTGGATCAGGGTTCAAAAGCATGGTCTGATTTATTATTTTCTGTCTCTTTTCTGTTAAAAGAGCTTATTCATGTCTTTAATATGATTAGAGTTGTCTGTGAAATAACAAAATTCATGACTTCAACAACAATCTAGATTCTACACTATTCTGCACGATAATGTATGTTACATAAGCATAGAAGCTGCATAATGAAAATTAGGCAAAGCTAAGTTGTCAATGAAAGTTGTTGCTAGCAGTTTGAGTGTGGAATTTCCTTTAAGCAACCAAAAAGATAAGTTACCATCAATACGCAACAACATTCCCGTAGCTTGAAAAGTAGAATACAGAGCCCATTATTTGTATTGTTGCAATAGAAAAACCGATTAATCTGATCCTTAATTGGTAGATACAATACAGAACCTAGTGATGACCTTTTATATAAGAGAACCTAAATAGCTCCTCCTCGCCGGAGAACTATGTAATTTGGCAAGGTATTTTCGGTCCTCCTTGCCGGAGAACGATGCAATTTGGCAAGGTATTTTTGGTTCATTGGTAAGCGCGCGCGCTTGGTGCAAGACAGCCCCGAATGATCAAAGATAACTGTATAATTGCTACTACTCACGTTCCTATAGTAACATCCGTCGGTGCTTTCGAATCTATAAACTTGCTGAGTGCTCGCAACACCGCTCGTAACCAAGTTCCCCTTAACTTTCATCACACCTTGCCCAGTCTGCAAATTCTTCAAGGAACTAAACGAGAATCCAAACTTGTCGCCGGAGAATTTCTTCTCGTTAAATGCAAATGATATATTAGACACATACGAGTAGCTGTCCTTAACTTGGTCCGAAGTTTCTGTGTACAAGTAAAGGGGGAAGTTGTAATGAACTTGCTCGGAATACATGACGGACGATGGCTGCTTGACATAAACACCACTGTTTGAATCTGTAGTCTGATTGATCGCTTGAACGCTCCCGTTGTTTTTGTACACCATTAAATTCCTATAATCAAATGTCTGGAAGAAATGAGTAATGATATTCCCATACGAGGATTTTAACCATCCTGTAGACGATATCTGCCTAGTTGCAGTTGTTACGAACTGCCCATCAAGTCCGCTGAACTTAGAATCCAAATCAACCTGAAAATCTGGTGCTTCATGCTTGATCAAACCACCAGATGTGTGCAGACTTTTCTCGTCCAGCCAAAGATGCAAATTAGCATCCACATACCAGACATCTAGCGCGTTAGTAACTCCAAATCCAAATTCATGTGGCTTCCCATCCAAAATCTTTCCTAGGAAGGGTGTGATTTCAATGTCATAGGACGGAAGATCGAAAGAGCCGATACCTGTAATCGGCCGCCATAATAGCGGGTTAACACCGCCGGTGTAAATCACGGTGAATGGCCAAACAGCACCGACGATGTCTCCATCTAGCGTAGCTTTGATTTCTCTGAATGCACCATTTCCGGGAACTCCTGTGAGATTGTTCGATGCAACGTAAACATCTGGAGGATTCGTGTACCAGAATTCGTCATCAGAATGGAAGGAGACGTAGATTTCGAGGACTGCTCGGTACGTGTTCGACGGAATGACGAGTTGTTTCGATTGCACATCGCTCGAATTCTGGATCTGAAACCATAGCCCATCGTTCAGCGGGAGATTTCTCGAGATCGGTAAGATCAAATCGGCGGGAGAATGGAACCCTGGATGGGGAGTACGGTTCGGATGATGACGGCGGGCGGCGGAGGAGTAGTAGAGATGGAGAGTGAGATTGACATGGTAGACGCCGGTGTAAGTGTCGTCGATGAGATTGCCGAGGTAGACGGCGATCGTGGAGTTGTTCTTAGCGAGAAGTGATGAGTACTTAGTGATATCTTTCTCGACGGTCCAGATAATCCCGGACTTTCGAGGCTCGGCGGTGCAGCTGCGAAGGAGCTCGACGCCGTCGAGCCAGACGCCGAAGATGCGGTCGAACTGGCGGCCAGCGGAGGTGGCGGACCACCGAAGCACGGCGAGAGAAGGCGGGAGGTTCGAAGGGCAGTTCGGGGGCGGAGAGTATTTGGCTGTTACAGGGGGCTTAGCGTAGGTGTAAGCAAAGTCGTGCTGGAGAAGAACAGAGGAGCAGTGGATGGAGGGGTTGGGAATGGGAATTGGGGGAGTTACTTGGAAGTAGGTGGTTGGTCGGTCGGTGGAGGCGGTGAAGTTGGAGTCGAGGACGGCAAGCTTTGGTTTGTGGAGGTTGTAGGCAATAGAGGTGGTGGAGGAGAAGAATAGTAAAGTGGAGAAAAGGAGGATGACGGAAGCCATTGTTGGGATAAGGTTAAGGGTTGAAGGATGTATGATCAGTAGAGTTGGAGGGGGGGTTGCCCGCCATTATTGGATGTCTGTCACTTTCTTGCCAACCTAGCGCTGCGAGGTGGAGGTGGAGAAGATGGTGTCCGGAGACGGTGAACTTTTGGCAGTTACAGAGGTCTGGGGAGATTACGAGGTGGTTTCTATTTTACATCGATGATGTCATCAGATTGTTTACAAAATTAGAATCAATTAAACTAAGTTATAACCGTCGAGTTAACTACTATCATTTTTTAAAGAATGAATAAGTGAACATACATTGGTGAATGATAATTATATATAAAAAATTATAATTCGACATAATAAATAAAAATATAAAAATATTATTTTAAATTAAAAATATAAAAATATATTTTTAATTATGTAGAATATAAAAATATAAATACTCTAATAAGTAATTTGGGCCGTTGCCCGACTTTGAGCTGGGTAGTAATAATTTGAATTAGTTTTTCAGAATAGCCTTATATGGCCCATTTGTCAGAAAATGCAAAACCTGCAGATGAGATGTGCATTATATATTTGTGATTGCTAATTAAAGTATTAAGGACATAAACAGGAGTTACTTGACAGGTTTTGCTGAAAATGAGCTCTTGCTACTAACCGAGTTCTAGATTTATGTTCGGCTCTAGCTCGAGCTCGGTCGAGTTGAGCTTAGATATAATTTGAGTCTCCAAAACGAGCTAAGTTGAGCGACTTTTCTACTTGTCTAACTTTGAAATGCTGTAAACATAAGTATTGAGGCTACAGCAGATAAATAATGAAGTTTCGAAAAGATTGCATAGTCAAGATCACTGCAGATCAAACAGTTTTCGTAGAAAACTTCTACTAGAATGAAGAATATCAAATATATTTAATTTTGTTGATTTTTAGTGCTTACTATGAGCTTAATTAAAAAAAATAAAAAAGTGGAAGTAAGATAAAAAAAAGGGGGAGGGGGAGAGCGAATCGTCTGTGGCTTGAATCGGAGCCGTCTAATTGACGTGCACATACCACAAAATTTTATATATAATTTTCGTCGACTTATTTGATTTATTTTTAAGTATTTTTTTATGAAAAATATTAAACTAGAAAGATTTTGATATTCTCTACAATTTTGTAATTGAAGTATGTTAAAAAAATAAATTTGATTATTTTTTTGGTATACTATTTAATATTTTTTTGAAAAATTTATAATTATAAAATTGTAGAGAACATCAAAATTTACAACTTTTTAGTTTAATATTTTTCATAAAAATATTTAAAAATAGGTCAAATAAATCGACAAAAATTTTATATTAAATTTTCTGAGACGTGCACGTCAATCGGACGGCTCCGATTCAAACCACAACGAATCGTCCGTGATTTTTACCACAGAGTATTCGTTCTGGAGGAGGGAGGTGGTGGAAACGAAGAGTTTTTTTTTTTTAAAATTAAATATATATCTATTTAGCAAATAAAGAAGTGGGAGATGAAGATGTCTTTTCTAGCGAATTAATGTTTTGAAAATGGCAGAAAATAAAATATTTTTTGATGACATGAGGATTCACACGTAACATGACAAAGGGCCCCTTTTATATCAAACAAATTTACATCACCTGATCATCTACAAACTATGAGAACAGTTGTTGGTGTATTAAAGTTATTTCTTCTTCTATAGTTTATGAGCATATAATTGCACTGAATAATATTAATTTTTCATCTTGACAGATTCAGATATTATTTTTTCTTCTCTACTTACAATTACATCTTGACAAATTCAACTATTAACTTTTAATAATGTCTATTTGACAATTAGTTTTCTTTAAAAAAAAAAGGTCTATTTGATTCTACAACCCTGAACATTTCGGTGGCCGCGATAATTTTGAATTATTAAAAAAAAATCTACGATAACCTTATCATCAATTTTTTCGTCCATTCTTTAGTAGTTTACTAAAGTGGCATTATTTAATTCTAGGTGGCGCATCAGTTTAACTGTGTCATATCACTTGTTTGAAGGATAGTAACGGAAAAAATTGACGTTAAGGCTATCGCGGTCATTGTTTAGTGGTTCAAGATTAAAATAGCCACTAATAAAAGTTCAGGGTTATAGAGGCTCTTTTGATAAAGTTAGGAGATTAAAAATGAATTTGGACAAATTTTTATTATTTAATTTCCTATAATTTTTTTAATCAATAAATTGAATAATATTACAAATTTAGGCTAGATGTTTATATTGTAATATAAGTTATCTGTAAATAAAATTAATTATTATATTTTTTAATCAATAAATTGCGAATTCGTGGCCATTCATCTCTTTAAATAATGTGTTAAATATGAATTATAGCAAAGATATGCAAAAACTCAACTGCTTTATCATCCTATTAGAAGAGCATTGTACTGAGAAGCCAATTTTCAACTTCTACTTGCATATTTTACACATAAAGTACTACTTCAGGTCAAGCCCAATTATCCTTTTCAAGTCAGATGATTAAATTAATGTGTCAGTTATGTGATAGGCCTGCCCAACAAAATTTGCATCTCAGCTACATTTTTAGTCATTTATTACTTAACCTTGTTAAGTAGTGAAACCTCTGTCTACACGAGTTAGACAGCCAAGGAAGGTGTTAAAGTGCAATGAGACGCAATTGCTATGAATTAATTTAATAAGAAAAATTTTGTCCATCAGTGAATTAATGTCGATGATTTTGATGTAATCTGAATCATATACTTGTATATATCGAGATTATATACTACATATCCTATTATATAGTATCTGATTAGGATTGTATCAATATATAATTCTGATTATATGATAAATGGTAGCACTTCTTTGACAAAGATGACAGTGCTTTAGCCTATGAAATAGTCCCACAGTTCGAATGGAACGATGCTCCTACATTCACACTTTGGTATAAAATTTTTCCCTGATGGGATACAGTTGGAGCTTGAGCTCTTAGAATGGAGTGTCTATCTATCTCTACACCTCTCCCCCCCCCCCCCCCCCCCCCGCAAAAAAAAAAAACAAAAAAAGAGAAAAAAGAAAACCAAAAGAAAAAAAAAAACTCAACCATGATGGGGGAACATGGATGTATAAAGTTGAGTGTTTTGTCTTACTTGGGGCAGCTTGTTTGTGTGTAGGGACCAGGCGCCAGAGGCAAATGCTGCCGCTAAGGAATCCTAGGTGCCGAGTTTCACGAACAGGACGTGCTAATGTCATGCGGCAGTAGCTAGGCGATACAGTGTTCTCCGCGCTTGACCAACCCTATTAGGCCCACTGGTGCTCAGCGTATGAACTCGAGTTTTCGAGGAAAGTGTGGCTCTTCTTGTTGACGGAGGATGTGTACAAGCTAGGATTCAGTTCATGAAAATAATGCGCCTGGGTAGGCCTGTTTGCATTAAAAATATTCAATATATTATTGCAGACACAATTCTTCTTTCCTGCCCAATGACATTTGGCTGCTCACTGCTGTAGAGTGCCCTTTTATCATCATCCCGAATGCTATAATATGTAGGGACGTCAATTTATCCAGAATCTGACGGAAAGCTTATTCCTCCCTCCGGAAAGTTGGATTCGATGACGGATATTCACCGCTAGAGTCGGAAATAAAGATTAAAATAAATTGCCCATCAAAGTTAGGGCCGGAGTTGGGGAACCTATCTCCCACCGCGTCACAACCCCGAATATATATTTGATATTGTATATATTTATATTAATATCGTATGAATTTAGATTTTTTAAATATATAATATTTATATTTTTAATAGAAATTAATGGATAATAGGAATTTTTCGTCCCCGCCGGATCCCTTAGGGGGTGGAGATTGAGAAGAAATTTTTCTTCCCGTCGAATACAGAGAGACAGGCAAAAAAATAAGGATGATGTTCGAAGTATGAGACAAGAAATAATCGTCCGTCCATACTACATCCATTAACACCCTGGTCATTAGAGTGTTTTATGGGCATGAACGTAATTCACAGGTCTAGAATTGTGAGATTGAGGAGGGTTGCTGGTTAGCGTGCTAAGTTGGCAGCTTTTAAGCTCCATTTTTGCGTGTTTTGCTTCCAAAGAAGCATCCAACATCTGACAGAAATCATGAATCTTCTTTACTTTTATATTTTGTTGTGCATTTTTTGCTCGTGCAGATTATATTTATGGTAACTACTAAATCAGGCTTTAGAATCTTTCTATTTATCAAAATCAACTTCTACTAGTTACTATTTAAACTTTAAAAAAAAAAAAATTTGTATTAATATTCGTGTTGAAGCCATTTTAACTATTGATAAATATAAATATATTTTAACAAAAAATTTTCATCATAAAAATTATAGATTTTGATAAAATCTATAACTTTTACATTTGATATTTTTTTTCAAAAATACTTCTAAATAGATTTTCTGAAGTGATTTTAAAATTTTAGTAAATCGGTTTTAAATTAATCTATTAACCCGCTGAATTTTGGAACCTCAATTAAAACTTTTATTTAGGATCATTTTAAAAAAAAATTAAAATAAAAGTTATAAATCTCATAAAAAATTATAATTTTTATATTTAATATTTTTTCACTAATACTTCTTATAAATATTTTAGAATATTAAAGTTAACAGATAAAATCGAGAGATTTATTCGTCAACTTTGAATCTTATAAGCGCTGTATGGAAGTCTCCCTCACATTTATTCCTTATTTATCTCTTCGACTGGGATTGATTAGCAGCCTTCTCTCTCTCTCTCTCTCTCTCTCTCTCTCTCTCTCTCAATATTAACTCTAAATTCATCAAAAACCACACCAGAAAACGATTGTTATTTCTTCTTATCCATATATTTTATCTTTTTATTTTTTATTTTTCTGAAAATGCTAATTTTATAGAATTTTTCAGACGAAAGCGATCTCTCGCGGACAAGAGAGAAGGCAAGAAAAGAATCAGTACCAACTGCAACAGCGACCAAATGTTATTTATTGCTCCTTTCCCAACCTCCAATTTCCCGCCCGCCCTCTTAAATCCAATAAAATCTAATCATATTAACCTACGCAAATATTATACCCAGAAAACTTACTTAACCCGCCAACAAATCCCCATTTCTTTAATGCAAACAACAATAGGCTCCAAATCTTCTCTATATATTTCACAATTCTATATCGAAATTCATGGAGTACAAGCGGCTAGACTTGGCGGCGCCGCTGCTATCTGTGCGGAGAAACACTGCGGCGAGTTCGCCGTCGACGAGTCTGTGGGTGCCGTTTTACAAGACGGAGATGAAATCCCGCCCCGTGGTTAGCCCTGGGGCCGTTCCTTTTGTTTGGGAATCCTCTCCTGGTCGTCCCAAAGAAGAAGAAGAAGAAGAAATATCTAATGCAACTCATGAAGAACCAAAATTTATCTCTTCTTCTCCAGCAGCTAAGTCCTCGGACATCTATGATAAGAATTATAATATTAATGCTGATAATCCAGCAAATATTGTTCATCTAACTCCACCGCTACCAAATTCACCTTCGGAGTCGTGGCTATCTCATGCCTTGCTTTCTCTATCGTCGAGAAATGCATCCACGCTGCCGTTCTTAGTGACAAGATACCGACCGAGAAGTCGAGCTTTCGGTAATGGTTCTAATGGCGGAACGACTTGCAGGAGTTCAACAAAGGGAGCGACTCGACACATGCGGTTTGCAGAGGTAGCTTGGTAGTAGTAGTAGTAGTAGTATATATATATATATATATATATATATATATATAATTTGCGATTCATTATTATATTATAGGAAGTACTAAATATGATGTTTTTGTATGTGTAGGTGCTCACAAGGCCTGTCTCGCCATAATCTCAAAAACAAAACAAATTACAAGGTCTTCTTCTCACTCTTAACTCGTCAGAAGGTTATTAAGTACTGTTATGTGCATTTGCAGCATAATTATGTAATATTCTAATAATGAGGGTTCAGGAACAGACCTGTATACGAATTCAAGTTATATTCTCTGTTACAGAGTTGTAGTCCTGGTGCTTCTTTTGACGTATATGACGGATTTAGATTACCGTCATGGTGATGGCTACTGAGCCAATCAGTTATTCTAGCCGAAGTGGACTTAGCTCCACGTAGGAGGGCAACCGTTCCAAAGCTGAGAGGCGCACGCAGACGATGTCGTGCTTGACACTTGATCTGTTGTTCACAAGTAAATTTAATAGATGCTCAGCATTTTATTGTGGACTAGCACCCACCCATGAGTCACGCCACTGGTAGTTCTAAAATAGGTAATAGATAATTCCAACGAGTTTTCAGCTGAAATTACAAATGTGATAGCCGAACAAAACATCGTACTCCACGTTTGGATTGGGACGCACACCAGGTCGGAATGTTACTTTTTTACCGTGATTACAGTCCAATATGGGCTGATAGATTGTGATTAGAAAAAGATGTCCCCAATAACATCAAAGGTTGATGCACCGAAAATATTTTATCTCGTTATTTCAACAAAAAAAAAAACCAAAAAAACATTTGATTGTGGACTAAAGATGTCTTTGTAATGTCTCTACTCGTTGGATTTTCTAACATAATTTAAGCAGATCAGTCTAAGTTTAGAGTTTGAGCAGATTAATCTAAGTTTAAGAGGATTTTTCTGGAAACAACGAAGACAAGAAAAGGACAATTCTGAACAACCAGAACCTTTTCTTGCCTTCGATGCTGCACAAAAGACCCAAATCCTCTTGAATTTAGTTGCTACTAATACACGAAATTAGAATCGGCGTGTTTTTTTTTTTTTTTTTTTTTTTTTTTTTTTTTGAACAAATTAGTTCAAACTAACATCGGGTTTAACTCCGCTCAAAAACACTACTTTGAAAACATAGTTCTGCTCTCGATTATAATAAGATGGCAACAAAGACAAAGATCAAATTAGGAGAACAAATAATCCCACTATAGCCTAGCTATTATTGACTAAATGACTACGCATCATTATACAAAGCCAACACAAAAGAATACACAAGCAGATGAAATGACAAGGCAGAGCGAAAAAAGAACAGGTTACGGAATCGTAACTTCGCACTAATGTCGCGATAATGCTTTGAACATAGTAGCTACTATTGCTCCCTGGAGTTGTTTATAGTAAGATTTTCTGTGCCAAGCCAAACTGAATTTTGGTAAACTCAAATTTCGGCACATACCGACCGTGCAATGATGCCATACCGATATATTTTTATTTATTATTTTTAAAAAATAAATATTTAAAAAAAATTATTTTAAAAAATTTAAATATAAGATTTTTTGACACGTGCCGTCCGGCACGAGCTGTGCCAACCGGCACCGAAAACTATGGTTTATAGTGTTTTCTTAAGAGATGAAAGCTAAAGAAGAGTAGTTTATAAAGTGCCTTTTTCTGTCTGATAAAATCAATTTTCCTGCCTAAATATTTTGGTACAGTTTATAACTAATCTTTCAGGCCTCCATACTCTGCAGACATGCTGCAAATAAGTTTTCAAACAACAATTAGAAAAGACCTTGTCTTTAGATTAGGGAAGAAAAAGAAAGGATGAATTACAAGTAATATTTTGGATGGAAGTTCCCAATTTTTCCAGCATATTTAACAAGATATACATCAGCCTCAGGTGAATACCACATACTAACCAATCATCACATACCTGGACATACAGAATCACCTAAATCACAACAATAAACGAAAGAGAAGCAACAACTGCTACACTAGGAGTGAATCGTTTCTGGTTCTATGGAGTAGTAGTAGTAGTAGCGACGGACTCATTCACAGGCAAACTTTGTTCCAAAGCTGAGAGGCAAATGGCAAATGCCTGGAAAGCAGAAAGAGGCTGCCGGTAGTCCATGGTGAATAAATCATCTCCAACCTTCCCAAACTGGAGCAACACTGTATCCTCATCTCCTATACAACCTGGTTGACTGGGATCTGCTGTTGCAACCAGCTGAAAGTTCTTCACAGATGCCACAGTAACACGGCCATGGAAGTTCAAGCACCAGCATTGCAGATGTTCATGCCACCGTGGAGATTTGTTTTTCAGAACAGCCTGACCTAATGCTGTACCTGAACCGCATGAATGTTGTTTGCTAGATGGTTTTTCTGAGTCATGTGGCATTGGTGGACGATGCAGTACACACTCCATTCTTCTGGGTCCTCTTGATTTGAGAAGGTTAAATTTGTAAGATACCTGTCCAAGCTCAAAGTTTCCGGCAGGGACCTGAGGGCTGATGCGTTTGCTTGAAAAACGCCGGCTCATGCGGCGGCTTGATGCCTTTGCGCCATCATAAGGGGGCTGGCTGTCATAAATTGTGAAATTTGTGCCAAGGAAGTCAGACCTGCATACAACAAAGTAGATACATTTTTTGTCAGGTTCCGCTTAACTTGTGCTAACAACAAAAATAATTCCTTAGATGTCTAATCTCAATAATTAGATCCTAGACAAGTCCGATTAGCACGATTAATCATTAAAAAAGTGCGATGGCATTAGAGTGAGTACTAAGCTACCGAATCTTGTAGTAAATGCTGCTTAGAAATTTGCTTTATATTCTCTAGGATACTGAACTGCTATTAATAATGACAACAAAGTCAATCTATTACAAGACGAAGAAATGGCATGCTATGGTACAACAAAATTATCACACTTTACTGAATGAGTTTAAAGCTAACTGGATGATTCAGCACATTCCATGAAAGAGGAAACATTATCACCATGGCTCACCTCAACTTCCCCATATATGCGTTAGTTCCTTGGGATAGGTCATCAGCATCAAGTGAAATGACATATTCTGTATAAGCACCACGTCCAAACTTTCGGGCTGCTAAAAGAAACTTCCCTTTGTCTAGAAAAGCTGCAATAAGAAACCAAATAAGCCTCCCAAATTGGCCATCTACGCATAGTACAAATGTAACTAGTTAAACTTCTTATGTGCACATGCAATTTCCTCATTCAAAACCATCATCTCTCAGGGCATTAATGTTTCACACCTAATATCCCTGTACTTTGCTTCATCAAATGTTTGCAAAACGGATTTTATTCAAAGGTTCTTTATATACGGAAGTACTAATTGCCATCATTCACTTAAAAGCAACCCAAATGATGCTTCCCCTACAAGCTCTTGTTTAGTTCATCAAACATTATCATTGTGAATCATGAAGTGCACAAAGAACAAAAAGGAATTAGACAAATGTAATACATCCAATGCATGAATTTTTAAGCTCTCTATAGAAAAGTAGTAACACGTCTACCCAAAATTTAAACTATACTGGATCTATACATTCCATCCAACACCATGACGCACAATCTTTCAACATCCACATTTGGTTCAAAGAATCACCGCTCACGGTTTAACCTTGGTGAGCAGCAACAAGGCAGACCAAAATATATGACCAAACAATTTAAAGGTAGAACAAAAGAATTCCTCAGTCACACAAAAGTTCAACCCAGCGTTATGGCTTCCACATTACAAAGTTTTTCCTGTAACGTTCAACTACTAAGAGCAAAAGTCAGAGTCAGGCCAACAATTAGTAGTCAAGTCGACCTGCTACGAAACGGTCCTATTCTCTAACTTGCATCTGAACAATTAGAAATTGCGGAGTTGGTGCGAGCTAACAATCAATAGTAAAATTTTAGGAAGCATTTGTGTATTACCTATCCCAAAACTAGGCTTGAAGTCATAAGATGATCATAAATTCAGAATAGTCTTAGCGAAGAAATTAAACAGATAACTGATAATAAACACACTAGATTTGTAGAAGTAATAGGAGGTACTAACTCTGCGTCAAGCTGAGATACAAATAGAATGTCGAATTCTTCTTGTTCCTCTTGATGAAGCACTGGATTGGATGATCCCTAGGTCCGGGCTACAAAACAAATCAAATCATAACCGATAAATCCATGTTAACATTATCCAATCCGGAATTGTTATCCTCAAGAGATCCGTCAACAGATCTATCCAGACTTACCTGTTTGAGGGAAAGTGGGAAGGTGATCTTGCCGGAATCGTGAGGAGGAGGGACGACGGCGGCAGTGACCTCGCGCCAGCGGCGGCAGACGCCGGCGCACGATACGACGTTAAGGCGGAGCGGCCATCTGTCCTCGCTCGCCTCCAGGCGCCGTACAATTTCCCCAAAAAGCTCCGGCAGCATCCGACTCCACCGCTCCTCCGCCGCAACCGCCGATGGTGACAGATGAGAAATCTCAACGTTGTCGTCTTCCTCAGCGACCACCGGCGGCGGAGTCCGTAGATCGCCGAGGAGAGAGAGGAGTGCCCTTCGGCGCGACATTGCCGCTACCGTATTTGGAGAAGAGGAAGAAGATGTGGAGCAACAGTGTCCGGCAGATACTGCCTGGGCAGGAACGTTGTTGACGCGGATCTTAAAAACCTAAAAGGGAAGAATAATGACATATATCTTTTACCGTGGTCTCAAGTAAATTTTTCTCTTTACTTTTACTAACTTAAACTAAAATATATATTGATATGGAATTAACCACAGATCCCAGGAACAAAGAGCCCAACAAAACCAGCTTAGGAGTTCTAGCTAATCTCGTTTGTGACGCAGCCTTGACCGATTGAAGACCAATAATGGCTCATCCAGATGGCTGCAGTTCAATAATGACATATTCCATGGGGTCTAAATGGAATGCCAACGATATAGTGACATTTGGCAGTTGGCCAGCAACCAAGCTATGGTCCGCAAAGAGCTCGAACACGTGAGCAGACACATGAACGCATACACCCGAAAATATTAAGACAATCCATCATAAATACTGTGACCCTTTTTGGCCATTCTCAAATGTCATATTATAATTAATGTGTGCTATTAATGAAGGAATGGTCGGGAGCATTATAATTACACCGTCCATCGATGCAGAAGAAGCAGGCAATTAAGAGCCAATACTTAGCCTAGAGAAGAAAAGAGAAGATAGTCTTAAACTTCACCATACTATTCTAACTCGAGAGTAATTAGCTAGTCCGTAGCTTTCTTCTACCTGGTACAAGGATGCTATCATAACACCTCCAACCTTGTAATGCCACAAATAAAATTTTTCTTTATGCCAAGGTACATAGGTTATACTGTTAATTAAACCACGTAAAAATCTGATTGTCCATCTGATGAGTCAATAACTTCCCGACTACCTTAACTAATAAGTCAAGCAACTAAACAGGAGAGGAAGCAGCATGTTTGCCCACCTCAACATGCACGACCCATTCTAACGTCCGATAGTATATAGGGACAGATTCATTATAGAAGCATGATAGTCAATTGACTACGCTGGCTTTCGAGATGGAATGTAGTGTATATATGTATGTATAGAAAATAAATACCGGATGTCTGCAGTAGATTTCGTTTGAGCGAAAGTGTAGCAGGGATACCAAAGGCACACACGGTGGTATAGGTCATAAGATTGATCCACACGGAAGCTAGATTTTGCTATAAATGAAAAAGAAAAAAGATTTGAAGTACTCCACGACTTTTATACTAAAATTTTTTTTTTTTAAAAAAAAAATATTTCTTAATATATTTTAAGGCTCCAAAATTTTTATTGATTACAAAAATTTTAAAATATTAAAATATTTATTTAAAAATATTTCTAGAAAAATTAAATAAAAAAGTTATAAAGCATCAAAAATAGTTTGTATTTGAGAAATTTCCAAAAAGTATTTATATATACATATTTTAGAGTGACTAAAAAAAAATTTTAAAGTAGAAATTATCAGTCATGGTTTTATAAATCAGGACTTTTTTTTAACAAAATTCACAAAAATACAGTTCTGCAGTGAGAACATGTCCTCTTAGCTAACCGCTGTTTCGTTGATTCTTCTTAGAAGAAATAGCTGCATGTAGCCCGGCCCATGCAACTCACCTCCTTGTAAGATGATAGTAAATTAAATTCTTGCGGCGTGCCAGAACATTTGTTATATTATAAACTTAGATCTAATGGAAGGTTAAATGCATAATTTATTTCTTTTTATTTTTAACTAAATTTAGCAATCTATCAAAAGTAAGTTTTTAGTATATCTATAAACAATAGAATGATCGAGTATATCGAAATAATAGAATGATCGAGTATATCGAAATATATAATTTATAGTTTTTATTTTTAATGTAAAATAATTAAATAATCTATTTTTATGAAGACGTGAACCTGGTTTTATTAGGTTTGCTTTCCTGACTTCCCCTGCACTCGCCAGAAATGATTTGATAGAACGGGCCATACTCACGTGATAATAGCTTTATAGGGAATATATATTATGGTACTGAAGGTAGACATTATTGAAAGCTGATTATGCTCTCAAATTAACCATTTAATTACCCTATACAACTACAAGCCAAGATACATATGAAATACGCAAAATTTACATTTTTTCCTTCCCTGCTAATTATTAAATTAAGTTTATATATGCAATGGTTGAATTTGTAGCATTATGGGGTGCTAGGGCTGAGCATTACCCGAACGTACCCGAAAAATCGAACCGAACCGACCCGAACAAAGTCAAATTTTCGGGTTCGGTTCGGTTCGGATTTATATATTCGGTTCGGGTTCGGTGGCGAATTTCAGTTCGTTCGGGTTGGGACCCGAATTATCCTCGCGAGTCCAACATTTTCAGTTAGTTTTTATGGTTTTTATCATGCTAATTTTTTTTCTTTTTAAACAAAACATTCATATTACAACTATTCGGTCGATCCTAACCGAACCCGAATCCGAATTAAGTATTGAATAAAAATAATTTTTTTTTTATTATTCGGGTCAATCCGAACTGACCCGAATTTTAGTCGTTTGGGTTGAAATGAAATTCGGATCGGTTTGAGTCTGAAGGTATTTGGTTCGGATCGGCCTTAAAATTTCGGTTTGGATCGGGTTGACCCGAATGCTTCAGCCCTAGTGCGTGCTAAAGAAGGTATGCATGGTGCTTTTGTCTTTTATTCACTGTCATTGCGACAATAGGGTTTAACACAAGTCAGGCTATTAGTGAGCTGCTCAAACTCCACTCAGTAAAAGTTTGAGCTCGAGCTGATTGAACTTGAACCTATAGAGCCTATCTATTGTGTGGCGTCAAATTTCTCTATCAAGTTAGATTTATGGTGTTCACTTTCTATTCTTTTTAGGGTAAATTGCAAATCAGCCCCCTTTTTGGGAGTTCGGTCGAATCAGCGCCTGAAAACGCATTTTGATGGGCTGATTTGGTTGAAAATAAAAAAAGGAGGGCTGATTTGTCTTCTTTTTATACAGCATAGAAATCTCACTCACATCTACATCCAAAATTTTCTGGTAGTGGCAAACCCAAAATGTCATGGCATATTGTATGACTATATGAGCAATTTATTGGAGGATATAATGATAATAATGGCTGTGTTGATGCTGCACAAGCCTAAGCTTGACTCCGGCTTGAATCGACAAATATCGAGCTAGAGGGAAGCAATTTTGAGTCCAAAATACAAAATTCAAACTCGACAGCATCGGTGTGCTTTATGGATCTAAGCATAAGAGAGAGGCAACATAATACTTACCTGGGCTCAGGGAAGGTTTATGTGAAGGCTCTTAGCAGCCCAAAAAATATTCAAGTTAGCCTCTCGATCGACTTTGATGCCGTCTTGCAGATGTGCGCTGCACGACATGCAATTTATAGACTGCCTTAAAAAATAGACATATAGAAAAAATGAAAAAGAAAAAGAGACCAGATCAGCGACAAGATAAGTATACAGAATATGAGATTGTGATTACTCGGTTAGAACCAGGCCCGACAGCTGGTCAAGCCCACGTATTACTCGACCCATGTCCGAGGGTTGCTTAGTTATTGCGCGCTCAAACTCCCAACAGTGCCCTTTCCCGCCGCCGGCGGGACTCCCCACTGCCGCTGTCCTCCCCCTAAAAACACCATTGCTGTATCATTATACTCGACAAAACATCGTACCCCCTTAAAAGCTTTAGGAAATAACAGTATAAAAACGAGAAGGAAGACTGAGGTCCGCACTCAAGGACGGTAAAACCATCCCAACAAAGAAAAGTACCTGCATTTGATCACTCAAAAAAACATGGTGGTAGAAGACTAAGGTCCTTACCTCGTTTATATGAGAAATACATTTGCTACTGCTGTTACTGGAATCCAGTGAGCATTCTGGTCAATCCGAACCGAACCGATCCGACCCGAAATTTTTAAAGCCGATCCGAACCGAATACTTTTAGATTCGAACAGACCCGAATTTCACTTCAAGCCGAACCGACGCGAACCGACAAAAATTCGGATCAATTCGGTTTAGTTCGGGTTGGCCGGATAATAACACAAATTATTTTTATTCAACATCAATTCTGATTCGGGTCGGTTCGGGTCTACCCGAATAGTTGTAATATGAATGTTTTGTTTAAAAATAAAAAATTTGCACATAACAACTAACGAAAACTAATTAAAACATGACTCGCTAAGGATAATTCGGGTCCAAACCCGAACCGACCCGAAATTCGATTATCCGAACCCGAACCGAATTATATAGACCCGAACTATTAAAATGCCGATCCGAACCGAACCCGATCCCGAACCGAACCCAAAATTTTGGTTTTGTAACTTTTGTTCGAGTCGGTTCGATTTTTCGGGTTGGTTCGGGTAATGCTCAGCCCTAAAAGCAGCTTTTTAAAAAGATTAGAAGAGGATCCACTCCATTCTATTGTATACTGGTAAAAATTTCAGAGTGACACCAATCAAAGAAGGGCCTACTCCATTACTCTATAGAAACTTTGATTAGCCTGGGACTGCGCCTATGGCTAGCGTAGAATGACTGAGTATTTGACTACTCTGTCATCAATGATATTGTATTATTCTTTATATCTTTCGGCGAGATTCTATATGTGCTCCTATAGCTGTATGGACAACGAGAGTGATGCATTTATTTTTACAGCATTTCATGAGCTGGCCAGTCTTCTTTTCACCGTGTATTTATCCTATATGTTTTTGCTTATCTTTGTCTAGTTCAACTTGACAATATGTATCGTAGATAATATCTTCTTGTTATTTTTCTACCACCTTTGGTGTATGACAATTTCACTGAAATCCTATCTTGTTGATAAATCAGTAACAATAGAAGTCAATTCGTTGACTGGAGGCATGCATTATTATGGTAACTTAATAGAGCAATTTTTTTTCCTTTAAGAAGCAGATTATAATAGAGTTATGATTAATGCTAGTTGCACCAACAGTTTAACCAAAAATTTCACCCATACGACAAAAACATTTTCAAAATTGTAGTTTGCTGAGAATTTATAAAACTATTTTATTTGTTAGTACATTTGTTGGTGAGATTTTTGCTGCGACTAGCAGCTCCACTAGTTTCAAGCTGGCGTGTGTCGGCTGTGCCTTTAAAATCATATAAAATAGAAGCTGAAGTAGCTTCCTGATCGACAGGAGTCCAGTTCCAGTTGAAGAAGGTACTATTTATTACTTAAACCCTAACAATAGTGGAACATGTCAAATCCAACAATTGTCGCTGTTCGTATCCCCATCAACACCTGGACTAGCCGCATATTATATACAACCAATATCTTAAAAGGGTTCTCATATTTTACGTCTATCTTTGTCGGGAAGATTTCAATCTTGGTTCAGGGAATTGTTCGAAAACCGACTTCCGAGCTTGTTTTCATCTGGGAAGTCACTTCTTTTCCATTACCACGATGCTGTGGGCCAGAGCTTCCAACATGTGATTCTGATAAACGAAGTCCTGGAAGTCATAAATTGGCATACGTAACTATGAGGCTAAATTATCAACTTGTGCTTCAATCTTACTTACAAATAGTTTACTTTGCAGAATAAATTAAACATTGAAAATAAAAAGAGAAAAAAGGAAATAAGTAAAAAATAGATAAGAAGCAGAATGTGGTTAGAATTAGGATTGAATTTCTTTGTCTATTAAGAATTATGATATAAATGAACTGAAAAGCATTTTTAATTTATTTATAATAATTATAAGAAGTTGTTAAAATAAAATATTTGTAATTATAGTAATTTTTCTTATATGTTAGTAATATATTATTAATATCAGTTATAATATCTAATCCACCCACTTCCTTCAACATACTCTAATGCGAAATCAAATTTTTAACTAAATATATAGAATTGAAAGTGTGAAAAAAGTTTCGTATCCACTTCTATAAAAGTAAACCGAAGAAATAAGTTTTCATATCCTCTCAGTTTTTTGTTTTTTTTTTTTGGTTATATCCTCTCAGTTTTACTTTGTTTAAACAATAAAAAACAAAGCCAACTACTTCTTAAAACGAAATAAATAAAAATGGTAATTCCCATTTTGTTCTTTTACTAATTTGACCACTAACGAAGAGGCTTCAAATGTTTTCAGGTAGTCCCTTATTTTGTAATTTGCTTCACTTATCGGCCGTTTATTTTGAATGAAAAGTAGGAAAGTGAAAAAAAAAAATGGTAGAGTGGAAAGTGAAAAGAAAGTGGTAAGGTGGAAAGTTAAAAGAAATTAGTAAGGAGAAAAGTGATGGAAAAATGGTAAAAAAGTAAATATTTGTTTCTTATTTACTTTGTGTTGTAAAGTGAAAAATAAGAAAAAATTTTATTTATAAATTTTTTTAAATAATATTCTTTAATAATAAAAAACAATTATAAAAAAAATATTCTTTAATAATAATTAAAAATAAATTAATATATTTTAGTAATAATTAAAAAAATAATTACTATTTTATTTATTAATTTATTATTAATAATTTTGAAAAAATTATTATTTAGGTTTATTTAGCTAATATTATTTAGTAATTTATTTATCTATACTTTTAGAAAATAATATTAAAATTATTATATAATTAAAAATATATATTCATTATTTATTATTTGTATAAGCTTGCTTATTATTATTTATTGTATTATTAATTATTAATTATTTTATATTTTATTAAAGAATATAAATTTATGATTATTTATTAAAAATAATAAAATTCTTATTATTTAATTTCTATAAGATAATTTTATAATATTGCTAGTCATAAAATATATTAATTTATTTACAAGATATATTAATATTTAATTATTTAGAAATAATAATTATTCTTCTAAGCAGGATAGTTTATGGGTCAAGTGGGTTCACACTTATCATATGAAACATAAATGTTTTTGGCAGTTAGACCCTTCTTCAACAAATGAATGGTGTTGGAAAAAGAAAATTCTGAAAATGAGAGCTCTTTTTAAAAATCTTTTTAAGACTAAAGTTGGAAATGGATCTCAAACAAGTTTTTGGTATGATAATTGGCTATCAATAGGTCCTCTTTCTGCCTACATAGATGATTATACAATTGATTCTTTGGGTATTAACAGATCTATCTCTGTAGGAAATATGTACAGGAAGGGCAGTTGGAGGATTCCAGCTTGTGTATATGCTTCTATTCCAAATCTAAAGGATGCTTTGAAATATGTAATTCTAAATGACAATCAGGATTTTGCTTACTGGTTGCCCGGAAAAGTTTTCACAATAAGTAGTGCTTACAGGTATTTACAAGGGAATGGCTTAAGAGAAAAATGGTCCAAAGTTGTTTGGGACTCCAGGTGCACTCCAAAAGCACCTGTTTTTTGTTCCTGGCTGGTTTTTAAAGGAAAGCTACTCACTAGAACTTATCTTGTTAAGAGGGGGTTGACTATTCCTGTTGAATGTAGCTTTTGTGACAAAGAAGAAAGTATTGATCACTTGTTTTTTGAATGTGCTTTCTCTTCTAGGGTCTGGAAAGCCATAGGCTCTTGGGTTGGCTTAAAAGTTCCAATTTCCACATGGTCTGCCCAATCAGACTGGATTGTGAAGAGACTTAAAGGCTCAAATAGCATTGCTAGACTGAGAAGAGTTGCTCTTACGACCACTGTTTATCATATTTGGAAAGCTAGAAATCTTAAGCTTTTCCAAAATTCTTGCCCTCAAGTTGGTAGTATAATCATAAAGATAAAATCTGACGTGCTTATGAGACTAATGAAATATTCTGATTTTATGCAGAAGTTTTGGTTTGCAAAATTGGAAAGAAGTGCTAAATATGCAGGAGTAAAGGCTATGTGCTGCTCGTTTGCTTATTGGGACTTAGTATCTCTCGCTCAAGTACGTGATAGAATAAGAGAAATCCCTGTGTGCAAAATTCAGAAAGATAGGTGCTGGAGAGCGGTAAGGGTCAAAACTCTGTTTTTTTTCCTTTGTTCTCGATATCCCTTCTTCTAAATTTGCGTTTGGAAATGATGAAGTTTTAAGGTCCAGTTCCTTTTTCTGCACAGTAAGCTGTTTGGGATTAAAGGCTTAATATGTTAAGCGCAGAATTTCATGTTAGAATGGTAAGTTAAAAATAGGTAGGCTAATTGATGTAAGTCTTTTTCAGAATTGCTAGAGTCCTAAAGCATATATTGTTTTGTCCAAGTGGTTATGGCAGCGTGGTCCCGTTGTGGTTTTATACTAGCAGAAATATTCTCTGGTTGAGACTTGTTTTGGTAAATATACCGAGTTATTAATTCTCCCACTCAAGAAATCTGGTGGACTCTAGTCAAAAAAGGGGTTGTGGTTTCCATGTGGGCATTGCTTGTTTTTGAGTTGGTACTACCATTATTGAAAAATTGTATGAAAGTGTTACTAATGTAAAAAGAGTAAGACGCCGGTATTGTAAAACCCATAAAATCTGATAGTGGTACCCACAAAAAGGGTTTTGGAGATTATGTGGGTTCTCATCAGGGTTCAGTTTTTTTTCTACCTGGTATTTTATACAAGACAAGATAGCTCCTAAATCCGACAGAAAGATTTCTTTGGACTAGTTTTCTATTAGAACAAACTGTTTAGCTTATTATTTTTACGCTTTTTTACTGAAAATTTTCACTACTATTAATTTCTCCACACGCTCTTTTTATTTATCTTTGGGGACGTTGGAATCTGATCCAATAGATCTCTTTTGTTGTCTGAATATCTTGTATGGTGGAATTTCTTTTATTTGCCATGGGAAAAACTAGCCCGGTACTGCTGTTTTTCTTTTTTAATGTTTATGCAGCATCGCAGACATTTATGAAAGCTCAAAGATATTTGAAAATCGATTGAAGCCCCTCTGCAATCCCGAGTACATTAAGACTTGTCTTGACGACGTGTCCAGGGTTTGGAAAAGAAAAGAGTACTCGGAATCTCGTGGCCACGTGCTGAGGAAGACGGGGCAAGCCCTTATTGAAATGAAAAGGGGACTGTAAGCCTGCATTACTTTCAAATGAATATTTTAGGTCCTTAGTTTTTCCTACATGTTCTCTTTTATTTGTGCTAGAGTAAACATCATGTGAGTAGTTACATAATGGGTTTAAACTGCTCCTTGTATTTTTTTAGTATTGGTTAATCAATTTGCTTACTTATCAAAAAAAAAAAAAAAAGAAATAATAATTATTAGTAATCATTACTAAATACTAATGACCCTCACTTTACTCCTATTTGTTAGCTTTTTTTGAGGAAGTGAAAAAAAATAAAAATTAAATAGAGATGAAAAGTGAAAAGAAAATCAGTATCTCACTTTCTCACTTTTCTATTTAAAATAGATAAAAAAACTGACTTTCCAATTTTTTATTTTTTATTTTTCTTTTAAAGTAAACAAAATAATTGACTTTCAAACTTTTTCAATTTTCTACTTTATTACTTTTCTTTTTAAGTAAATAAGGTATTAGGGTTGTCAAAATTTTTCCAAATATAACTCATGCAGATTTATGCTTGCTAACGTTTTGATGAAAAAAGGGGATGAAACAGTAGTAGGTGAAGCAAAAATGCAACATAGCAATTAATTTCCATTGTAAGATTAATTGTAAGTTAAATTAGCAAGTTACGTATCACCTCTGGCATCGGATTACATGTTATAAAATAATCTCTCGCTTACAATCCTTTTGTTTTAAAATATTATCATAGTAGAATCTCTTAATTATTTTATCCCAAAATGCATTTTTAAAATTTCAATATAAATATTATAAATTATATTAACATATAAATTTTTTAATCTAAAATATGCTGTAATTATATATCTTGAAACTATTCTAATGAATTAGTGGATTAATTTTTAATCTACTAAGTTTTGAAAACATCAAATACTCATTTAAAATTCCTTCAAAATATACTAATCAAGATGCAACCGATAGAAACCTTAAAATATGGGCTGATATGCAAATTTCCAAATAATTTGCCATGAGCATCATACTTGTCTGTTCTTGAAGACGTAAACAGCTATTTTCGTGATTTATAAACTTCAGCTGAGTAATTCAGCGAAACGTCTGACTAAGCCATAAACATACAACACGCAAGCATTATATTATAATAGTACGTTAACATACAACACAGCCGTACACGCTGCACCCATCGGTTGATCCACCGCTTCCGACGACCCACCGATCAAACCGCCCACCGACAATTCAGGACGTAACGCGGCCGTGCTGGCTGTCCCGGCAGCGGCCCCACTCGTGAACAGAAAGGTGAAGTTGCTTGGCGGCCGTGAGAAGCTCCACGGCCTGCACCGGCGTGAGAATATCCTCCACGAGCTCCCTTAGCGTTTCAATCCTCAGTTCGTCGGCTTCCTCTAATATCCTCGCCAGCGACGCCTCATAACTTCCCATCGCCTCCGACACCTCGCCGTTCGTTCCCCCGGTCCTCTCTCTCTCCTTCACCAGCTGCAGCAGCGGAAGATCGGCCACGTCCTCCTGAAGCGCCGCCATGCGCGAAGAAAGCTTGTCTTCCAACCGGAGTGTGCGTGAATGGAGATCGTTGACGCGGCGAAGCTGGGAGGCCGAGAGGCTCATGGAATCTACGCTGGCGCCGGAGAGCAGTTCCTGGAGGCGTGACTCAAGGTGTGAACCAGAGAGAGCGTAGAGCAAGCGGATAGCCATGGAAGGACGGCAGCCGCCCATCCAGAGGACCGAGTTCTCAAAGGTGGTGCACCACGAAGGGCAGAAGAGAGTCGGAGCGTCACGCCGCGCCAGCAAACGCCGCTTTTCGGAGTACTCCCGGAAGTGACGGAGATTTTTATCGATAAGAGACTTGAGCGATTCCGAATTTTCTCTGTTCTGCAGAGCGCGGAGGAGCTCGTTGAGATCAGACTCTTGCTGGAAAGTCCATTCTTTGAAGCAGCAAGAGAGGCGTTCCACTGGAGGTTGCGCCATGAATATTAGAAAGCTTGCTTGCTACTATTGCAGGCGAATCATGTGGAGGGGTTTTATCATGATTTTTGGTGGAGTTGAACTTTAAAAAGTATGTTGGACTCTTTAAAATAACATCTCGGCCGTATATTGACTACTTTTTTGGTTACAAAGTCTTTGACTTTTGGAGAATCGCACTACTATTAAAACTTTTTAAGATAGATCTTAGTAACATTTGATGACTATTATGTATCTAGAACATTCATTGTGCTAATCACATCATTTCTTAGTTCATGAAAGGCATTATATATATTATTCTCTTAATAAAAAACAATTGTTATCTACGTACAATTATGTAGACTTTATCAGGTCGACTGGTTCCTTTAATTGTTGACATTAATTACAATTAAAAATTAGTCCGCATCGATCGAACCTGCATTTGTAAATAACCCTAGCTTTAAAACTGAGAGCAAAACTATATACAAGTTTAACAATGGATATCAAAACATATAATTTGCGAACAATGCTGATGCTGATCTGAGAAGGTGAGATCAGATTTGGTTGTATAGTGTCTAGTACAATTTAATCACTAAAACTTTCATAACTACAATTTTCATTAAATCCTGATGAAGAGCCTCGAATTCCAGAGTGTATTCGAATTCCAGAACGTCGTTAGGAACAGGATATGAGGATTTTTTACAAGTTTGATATTTCAGCGAGTGTTTGCGAATGAATTACAAACTTCACCACGATAATCTCCAAAAAAAATTCTAATAAGTTTGATGCAATTAAATTATATGCTCGATTGTGTAACATACACATTCCATTCAAAACATGCCATTCTCCTTATATATGAAGTTCTAATCAAGGTTTTAAATTCCGGAAGGTACGCTTGCCGCTCGGAACATACAGATCCGGCACCAGCATAGCCACTTTTCGATCGTGTGCCGCTCCGTGCCAACCTTTCGACCGTGTGCCGCCCCGTGCCGACCGAAACGGTCGGCATGGAGCTACGTTTCGGACGGCACGTTTCCATTTCATGCGTGCCGTCCGAAACATTTTTTCTTTGGAAAAAAAGAAGATTAAACGAAGAGGAGGAAGAGGGGGAGGGACGAGAAGATTAAGCGATTATTTTTTTTTTATTTTATTATTTCATATTTTTTTTACTTTTAATAACAAAAATATAAAATTATGTAATAAAATAAAAAAAAATATGTTTATTATCGGCACAGTCTGTACGTCTCGAGTTTGAAATTTATCAAAATTCGGCACGAAATGGCATTTAAAACTTTAGTTCTAATATATGTATATATAGCAATGCTGCTAAAAACTTCTAGTGAGGAAATTTTAGAAAATTTTAATTAAATTATATTTCATTTGGTAATTGCAATTCATTTCTTTTTTAAAGTATATCCAATGATTAAATAGAGCATAAATCATGGCTTAAAATTAGTGTCATATTTAACTAGAATTTGGAGACGTTGATTTATATCGTAGTATTTTTTTTTAATAAAAAGGAAGTTATGTTGGGAAAAAAAATCTCTGTTTTGTAAAATCCTGACAAATAAATCTATGATTTTTTAAAAATTTATAATCGCTCTAAAACACACACGCGCGCACACACACACACATATATATATTAAAAAACTTTTGGTATGCTCTATTATTTTTGTAATCAAATTGTTTAAAAATAATATTCTAATAGATATTTAGATGTTCAAAATTTTGTACTACTAAAGACTTATGAACGTTAAATTATCTATTTATATGAATATTTTTTTAAAAAAATTTTAAATAAAAGATTATAGAGTAGGTCAAAATCTATTCGTACTTAAAGTTTTTACAAAATACTTATATATATATATATATATATATATTGTTTAATTTAATAATTATTTAGAGAAAATTTAAAAGGATTTTGTAAAAGTAATGGCTGACTACTATTGTTGAAATATGAACTGTATATAAGATTTGATTTTTCTAAAAGGCCAAAATTTAGTAAATACTCCTATACTATCGACTTTTGGGCATTCATACCCCTTAACTTATTTTCGGTGCTTTAATACCCTGCTACTTTATTTTTCGGACCGCGATGCCCTTCTTGCGTTAATTGGACTGTTAAGTTGCTAATTATGTTGACGTGTCACCAATTAAGATTTTTTTAATATTTCTTATTAATTTTTTTAAATTTAAATCTTGTTATGGGTATTTTGATAATTCAAGTCTTTAAAATTGAATTTGAACCAGGAATTATGCCGGACCGCCGCCACCCGCCCGCCGTGCCGCCGCTGCCGCCCGCCAGCCCTGCCGCCGTCGCTCCGACCTGACGCCCCTCCCACTGCTCGCTGCTGCTGTCACACGCTGATGCTGCCGCTGCCAAAACTGCCGCCGTGCTGCGGCTGCCCCCACCTGCCTCTGCCGCCGAGCTCTCTCTTGCCGCCGGCGTGAGGATAGCAGCGCGCACGCCGGAGCTCCCTCCCTCGCCGCTTCTCTCTTCTCCGCCCGAACTCTCTCCTCCCTTCTCCGCCATCCGAGCTCCCTCCACCGCCCGCACTCCCTCCACCGCCTGCACTCCCTCATCCGCCTTCTTCTCCCCACGCACGCGCCCGCACGAGCTGGCGCCACTTGCTGACGGCCTCTCGCTGTTGCTGTTGCTGCTTCCGTCGCTGGCAACCTCGCACGGGCGTCGGAGGAGGGAGCTCGTATGGTGGAGGAGGGAGGAGACTTGCGGCGAAAGCAGCAGCGGGAGGTAAGCAGCGACGGTGCCAGGCTTGCGCGAGCGAGCTCGTGTGGGGAGAAGGTGGCGGATAAGGGAGTACGGGCGACGGAGGATGGAGCGGGATGGCGGAGAACGGGACGGAGGGCTCGGGCGGAGGTGGGAAAGCGGCGGGAGGAGGGAGCTCGGGCGCTACCAGCCACGCACGGGCGACGGAGTTGAGGGCTCGGCGACGGAGGTGGGTGGGGGCAGCAGCACGGCGGTGGGAGGGGCGCCGGGTTGTAACAGCCGGCGGCGCGGCTGGCAGCGGGCGGTGGCGGCACGAGGAAGGGGGTTGGTAGCATCCGGCAATTCTGCGTAAATTTCAAGTTTTAAGACTTGAATTTACCCAAAATACCCCATAATAAAATTAAAAAATTAAAAAACTTTAATAAAAAAGTCTTAAATTGGTGACACCGTCAACATAATTAGCAACTTAATAGCCCAATTAACGCAAAAAGGGCATCGCGGTCCGAAAAATAAAGTAGCAGGATATGAAAGTACCGAAAATAAGTTGAGGGGCATGAGTACCTAAAAGTCGATAGTAGAGGAGTATTTACTAAATTTTGGCCTTTCTAAAAATGTTTGTAATAAATATTTAGTACGTATTATTATAGTAAAATAATTTTCAATCTGATAACATCTCAGATAGACGGTAAAGACTTGGAACAAACTGTCTTCTTTGGCAAATAAAGTAACAGAAGCTCACTGTAACACGTTAAATCAAAGATATGAACTACAAAACCACCTTGCACAGTGCGCGAGCGGTTCGCTCCCGTTTCCTCGGCGTCTCCTTTTTCTTTCTCGGAACATGGGCTCGTGCATCGCGCACCAGGATAACATAGCGTGATCATGAGCTTTTCACAGAATAACACGTGCACAAATGAGACCAGAGCGGCCCCTCTTGGTTTCCACAAACAGCAAACGATCGCTTGTCACGTCTCCGACTTGCTTTCCCTCTTTTCGAAACTGCTTTGGGAGATCTTATGTTTTAGATAAAGTAAATGGGAGATGGATTCTCAGCCTCAAGTCTCGTCTCGCTTTTTCGGAAGACTCCCGACCTAACTCAGCACATGCTATTCTCCGTAGTAAAAATCATATTAAGCATATTTTTTAATATTTTTATTAAAAAATTTAAATTATAAATTTATAAATCACTTTTAATTTATTATATTTTAGTTTAAAATTTTTATAATATTTAAAAATAAAACAAATGAGTAACAAAAATTTATATTAAAGATTATAATTTATGCTATATAGATAAACGGTAGGGATAGTGTGTGGTTGCACCACGTACATCCCATTTTATTTTAATTGGCATCCCCTCATCCACCACTCGCTCCCTCTTCCCAATTAGATTACATCGTGCAACCCCTTGGTTATCGATGTGCTCACCACTATGCTAAATGTTAGGCCCTCAATGTACACTAACTCGGTGTTAACAATGCTATTATTATTACATTATTTTTAACTAGCAGTTAGCACGAGAACTGAAAAATTAAATCTATATGCACTTTTTGTTTGAGAAAATAATAACTAGTAAGTTTTGGCTGTAAATGTATGAAAGCAAAATATTTAAAATAACTATAAAAAATAATAAGAAATAATAATTAAATATAATAAAATTTATTTAAATTTGTAATGTTTAGTCAAAGAGATAATACAAATTTATAAGTTTATTTATGTCTAAACAGTAAGAGTACACGAAATGACATATATAATATTTAATAAAAAATGTTTGAAAGACATGGCAGCTAACTAAGAGTTATAACCTATACGTGAGATAATGTTGAATCTTTTTTGTAGTTATGAAATTAGGGTCGGCACTGCATTATCTTTATTTTTAACTTGGGTGGTGGTGTTGCACTACATTATTCTTACAGGCCAATGGAGGATAAGGCATTGTGGCACGAAGGTAACATCGCCTCGTAACATCGCCGCATCAACAAGCACGAAGCTTGTCGGAAGGGGATAATGTCAAGGGCGATAATCCTAACCCTGTGACAAGTGGGTATGACCACTCCATTTTGTTCGAAGAAGGATTTTTTTTTTTTTTTTTTTTATTTCTTCTTTTTGGAGATGCGCTATCATGTTTAAAATCCAAAATGTTAAGAATATATTGCTATCAATTTCACTAATTAAATTAGAAAAAAAGAAGAATACAGTTCTACTTGCGCATATAAGCTATGAAGCATTTTGAATTCAGGCTCCTAACCAATCTCAATTCAACTATCTGGCGAGCTTGCATCAATAAATAAGAATACAAATAAAAATAAATAAACATCCAAAATTGTAAACGAGTTTGAGAAATTTAGGTTGTAGGTATAACCATTATTTGAAACAAAGATTATGAAAACGAAGAATTTTGATGTGGTTGCTTGAAAATTAAAGCGTTTGATTTGGTGAGGTTCATAGAGAGTCCCAGTTGCAAAATCTCGAGAAAGCATCGATTTGGCCAATATGTGTAGCTAAGAAGTCGTGACGACGATCAAACTGAACGAAGAATCTTGATGTGGTTGCTAGAAATTTAAAGAGTTTGAAGTGCCAACTTTGGTGAGGTTCATAGAGAGTCCCAGTTGCAAAATCTCGAGAAAGCATCGATCTGGCCAATATTGTAGCTAAAGAGATCGTGACGACCATCAAACTTAAGCCGGTGTCATCACGTTGCACAGAGAGCGCGATACTCGATGGGAGGTGATAGAGGTAAGGGGATCACCTACTATGGAGTGAGTTGAGGAAGGAAGGAGGATATTAAGGATTTGAACCGCAGACTGAAATTTGAAGCATTAATTAATTACTGGCTGAGCATTAAATATTATTAGGATGTTGGGATATTAAGCTCTAAACGGTTTTGGAAGCTCAAGAAGATCAACAAATTGTAGAACTTGAGTGGTTTGAAGAGGCTGTAGGGCGTGAGACAGAATGATGAACAGCCTGTACAGAAGAATGAAGATCAACATACTGTTAATCCAGTGCTATCACCTTCTTTTGGAGATCCTGGCGATCTGTGCACATCCTTTGCGCTGCCTTCTTCACCATAAACGTTGAATCGATAATCGAAAGACGTTTTCGGTGGACGGTGCCAATTGATTATGCACAAAAATGAAAACCAGCAAAAGCCACAATAGAAAATGCATAAAATTTACGTTGTTCATCTGAAATCTACGCTCATAAAGGGAGAGAAGAGATTTTCACTATACAAGTACAAGGTGGTGCTTGTTCCTCCACAGCTTAATTCTCTGATAGTTAAGATCTTAAACGATGATGTGAATATAAAACTTGATCTGTATTGGTGGTGTAATTAACCTGATTTTTCCTACTTATTTTGCAACGCTTAAGAGATTTCTTCAATAATTTAGTCATCTTTAATTGGGTTTTATTATTATCCTCATCATGTTCCATATACTTGTCACAGACTATAACTCAGTAAGTGTTTGTCAGCTACAATTGAATGTATCATGCACATATCTATCATTAAATACATCAATAAACTTCTTTTTTGAAAAAAGGAAAAACAACTGCTAAGCATTAGTAATATTTACACATGGATCTAACAGTGCGGGAGAATATGGAACGAAGGGATGATGTATTATCGAACAAAATCAAGCTTGCGCTTGTAAAGAAATATGTGGTTCACTCTGGTAATTTGTTTAAGTAATATTCAATTACAAAGAATTTCCTAAACCTCTCTCGGAAAAAAGAAAACATCTAAGGACTTCTGAGCTTCTCTGTGGAGCATATTAGATCAATCTTCGACAGTGACATCGAAGAAGCTCGTGCCGTCGACGACAATCACGGCGGCCACCGTTCCTCGGCCCTTGCTATGTCCGACCGAGTACGGAGTCAAAGAGAAATCCATGCGGTCAGCGGGGCGGCGTCATGGTGGTAAAGATGTTCGCATGTCGCCGTCGTCGGTGCTGATGGTGTGTTGTTTGGTTATTGGGTCACACTACTTGGAATAGTATAGTTATCTTACGAATCCAGAAATTTTTTTTTTTAGGAAAAAAAGATATTATTTTTATTAAATAAAGTTTGCTTCAACTTATCGTTAAAATTAGGGTTAATGATCGGACAGCCCCTACTTTACAAACCTCTACCGATTCAGCCCCTGATTACTATTTATATCTATCTCTCGTAAAATGTGCATTTCCGTTTTGACCATTATATTAGCATTTTTTTGAAAAACTTTCAACATAAAAGTTGTAGATTTTAACGAGATCTACAACTTTCATGTTGAAAGTTTTTCGAAAAAATATTTCAAATAGGTGTTTGAAGTTCCAAAGCTTAACGATTTTGACGTGACATTTAGGAACCTGTTAAACTTCCGACCTCCCAAAATAACTACTCTAGAAGTATTTTTGGATAAAACTTTCAACATGAAATTTTGTAGGACAGTCTCGATTATTATCAACACTCTTTCCAGTATATATATGAGTTTCAACAAATATGACCGAAAACGTCTGAGTCGACTCATACTTGGGTCGCTCCTTCACTTATATGAAGTCCCCCTGTGCCTGCTCGGTTATTAGCAGTGGGCTAGAGCTAGCGTTGTATGGGATTACCTACACATATTCAGGCTCTATATCGTGTTTAAAATGCCCGAAATCACCCCCCCCCCATCTTTAAAATCACTGTAGGTGCGGAATCCCTAGCTCGCGCGTGTTCACATATTGTAAATTTATATACAGCGCACAACAAAATATCATATGTCATACAGCACGGATTCACACAGCTAGCTATACCGTTAACACTTCGGACCACCGACGTCCAACACGACGTGATTTATATAACATAAGTGACCTCAGAAAACATTTTTGTTTTGAAGTGTAGAATCTTCGCGAAAATAACTTTTACAACTTTCATATTGAATAGTTTAGTATCCCAAGAACGTACCTTTCAAAAGGTGAGTTTGAGTTCTCGCCGTCGCGTACACGCCTGACTCGAGCGCCCACCACGAAAACCCGCAAACTACAAAATAGTCGTGGATATCACACTAGCCCTAAAACTCTTTATTTGTTTACGAAAAAACTCTCTCTCAAAATAGTATTGTAGATGTCGGCGAGATCCAGTAGCTAACTTTGCGCTCCTCAACTATTTTTTTACAAAAAAATACTTTCTAAGGTAGGTGTCTCGATGTGATGCCCTACCAGCTATTACTTTTGAAAAAATATTGTGAACATGAAAGTTCTTTATTAGACATCACTGTCCGAATCTACAACTTTTATACTCTCTCTCAAAAAATTTCAACAAGTTTTAGGTAGTGGTTCGATACCGAACCAATCGAGCGAAGTGCCCTGGGCGCGATAGGTCATTCCTGTTCAACCGGCAAACAAAAGGCGCAGTTATTGTCCAAAAAAAAGGATAAACAGTGAATGGGGGGCTGATTTGGGATATTTTGGAGAGGAGGGACTGATATGGTATGGGAATTGAAAAGGAGGGACTGATTTGGTATTTCCCCAATTTGTATCGGCAGGCCAGGGGCCTGCCGATCATTGCCCCTTAAAATTAGGGAGACTTTTATATCATCACCTTCCATATTTAAAGTTAAGGAATAAATCTTTAATTTGTATCTATTAATTTTAACATTCTAAAACACTTATTTATAAGTATTATTTGAAAAAATATTCAAATAAAAGTTATACATTTTGATGAGATCTATAATTTTTATGTTAAATTTTTTCTTTTAAATAGGTATTTTGAGGCTCCAAGTTATGTGAGTTAATGGATTGATTTCAAAACTCATTAAGACTTTCAAACCTCAATCTACTTAGAAGTATTTTTTTTGAAAAAATATTAAACGTGAAAGTTGTAAATTTCATCAAAATTTATAATTTTTATATTAAAAATTTTTTCCAAAATATATTTATACAATAGTCAAAATGGATTTGGCACGAATATCAAGAGAGAAATTTTTTTTTCAAGTTTAAACAGTAACTAAAAAATTTAGGAGTTGATTTGGATGAGTAGAAAAAATCTAGGATGCGGTGGTGTTTGTGATTGGACAGTGGAGCATAGATTTGGGGTAACGTAGGAGATGGTGGGATTTTTGATGTGGAAGGCGCCCTTTCCGGTCCAATCATATGTCCAGAAGAATGTCTTGTTGCCAGAGTTTAAGATTGTGGTGGAGCTTGCTTTGAAAAATCCATGAGCGTGAACTAGTTGTTTGCAGAGCCAGGAATGCGGCATAAGCTGCTTTAGGGGAAATTCATCCTCTCCATTGTTGGTAGAAAAAAATTTCTTATAAATAGAGGTGTTATCTATGGCGAGTTTCCACCACCATATGTAGAGAAGGAATTGGTCAAAAGATGGTAGATCACTGACCTCCCTGCGACCACAATTTTTTGGGCGGGAGATTTGATCACAAGAAACGAGCGGTATATCCCTTTGTTGTTCCTTGTCTTTTTACCAAATAAACTGTTGTCAGAGGCTGTCGAGTCTCAGTTAGATCAATTTTGGCAGAAAGTGGAAGGACGTACTAAATGTCAGAAGTGCGTTTAGAATAACGTTGACTAGTAATATTGTTGACTTAGAACTTGGTTATGCACACAAATCTCCCATGCATTCACTTAACACCTATATCAGGCCTTGAATTGCGATCTCCCAAAGAACATGGTATGAAAGAAGTTAAATACGGCGATAAACTTTGGAAAATTTTTTGGGTAATAGTATTAGCAGGTGAAAAAAAAAATATGAATCCACAACACAAATCGGCAAGTTGGACGATAGGTATGGACGATGTTAATATCGGTCAAACGCAACTGAAAAAAGTAAAACTAATTATAAATGTAGAATTTTCTAGTTTTTTTTTTTGTTAAAAATTGTGCATAGCATCCGTATGCCACTTTGTATAACAACTCTTTAATGGCGACAAATGTGTGTTAAACATATCACCTCTGTCCAATACATATATCGACTGGTAGATATAAATTGGGACAGTGACTAAAAAACTGCACACACTTATTACTTCATACTTGTTAATATAAAATAGTCGAAAGTGGAAGGAAAAATAAGAGCATTTTACATCCTGCATAAAGACGACGGCTTTCATTGATTGAAAGATTTAACATTGAGAATGGCTGGGAAATTATTATTTTCTATATTCAGAAACAAACTAAATGAAAGTTTGTATCTTTACTTGCAAATAAGAGAGTGGAAGACGGACTCGGCATAGCATAGAAACAAAAGCATTAGGACTCCACTCCCATGGGAAAAAGAGGATTTCTAGTGGTAAAACTTTGTCTATCAACTCTCTTTTTTCTTCTTTTTTTCTTTTTGTTTTTGATGTTCTTAAGAAAATATTAAACTACATCATGTAGCGTTTCGTTACTATTTTTATCATGGACAGCGCCGCTTAAACTACAGTAAACTCCTTTCCAACAAGTTGTAATCAATTCATATTTTAACCAAAATAAATATGTTATGGTACCACCAATAATGATAATTAAAAAAATGACAAGGAATGCTCATGCATTCCACAAATCAACTAAATAAATTATCAAATTTTCTTTTTAAAAAAAGTTAACTATTTTGGAAAAACTTTTTATAATTCAATCCACCATCTAAAAATTACTTTATTTTTGTAATTTTTTATTTATGGTGGGTGGATTTATGGAATGCATAAGTATTTTTGAAAAGTTATTGAATGAGGTAGGTCAAATAGATGGTCATTCGAACACATGGATAAGGATGTATGGAAGATTTTCTCCATGACACGACAAAACCTGCCAACCTACAGATATTATTGCTACGTCCGGATTATTATTTATTTTCCCTCCTTGAATCACTCCAATGATGTGTACAGTAAGGATTGGTACTAATGCAATAGAATTTCATATCATATGCTGGAGCTCATATACCTATATTTCAACATATAAAATAAAAAATAAGTATTTTGACAAAAAATTTAATATAAAAATTATAACTTTTAATAAAATTGATAATTTATATATTAATTTTTTTTAAATAGTTATTTTGAATTCTAAAATATAACGAAATTAAAGCTTAAAACTATTTTTAAACAAGTTTTGACTCATGAAATTATAGAGTTGTAAAATATCTATTTAAAATATTATTTTAAAAAAATAAATTTAATATTATAAATCTCACAAAATCTATAACTCTAATTTAAAAAATAATATTTAAAAGTAGTCACAGATCGAGCATATAGCCATTCCATATGTTCGATTATATAGTTATCTAATATCTAAAGGATATCTGTAATATGTCAATAACAGTTGTAAGAAGTGTGAAGTAGGTGGAGAGGTGAGAAGTGGAACGGAGATTGTCGGATTTATACCAATTTTTAATATTTTATTGAATGTCACGTGATAATATCACGAATGCTCGGATAATATCATGTTATGGTAATAAAATATACATCATTCCAATATGTAAGTATATCTTTTTCATGAAGGAATTATTACACATCAGTTCCTTTTTTTTAAATGATTTTTCAAATAAAATTTTTAATAATTATTTAGTCAGCCCCAAATATATATGTAAGTACTCTTAAAAAAAATTAATATAAAAAAATTTGATGTACTCTATAAATTTATATTTATGTTTAAAAAATTCTAAAAATTGGAATTTTGAAATTTTACATTTATTGGTTAATTAAAATTGGAAAATCAAAATATCCATTTAAAGATATTTTTAAAATTTTAAATAGAAATATGATAATTAATTTTTTTAATAAAATATCATACATATATAATTTGGGCTGAAAATCAAAATGTTTGATAAAACAGAAGTTTATTTAAAATTTTTAATAAGATTGTTTTAGAAAAACCCTTCTATTGACCTTTGAATCATAATCTCATACTTTTATGACTCCTATTATTATTGTTTTTAAGAACGGGTACAAAATGTGCATGATGATGTTGGAAACACAGACACGGACATTGGTGTACATACAGTATGATAAGAAAAACATTCTGACATTCCTATCATATTTTCTTAATAAGAGAATTATAGAAAGGAGACAATAAATTTTCAAAGGCTCTCAGTTGAGAAAAATTGAAGATACACAACTCTAGAGTTGGTAACTCTATTCAAGCTATTCTGAACATTTTCAATGAGTTCTCCCAACTCTCAGTTTTGAAAGCAAATCTTGACAAAAGCCTATTGTTTCTTGCAGGCTTAAGGCAAGGCTCAAAAGATGATTTGGTCAACTTTTGTAACCTAAAAGAGGGTATTTTCCTTGTGAAATATCTTGGAGTTCCACTTATTTCAGAAAAGTTATCGATAAATAATTGTCAAATCCTAATTGACAACATAAGATCAAAAATAAATAGTTGGTTTGACAAGTATCTATCTTATGCAGGAAGAACTCAACTGATCAAGGCCGTATTTTTTAGTTTGCAAATATATTTGGTAGGTATATTTCTTTTACCTGTTTCAGTCATAGAAGAAATTGAGAAAATGTGTAGAAAATTTTTTTGGGGAGGTTCAAACAATAAATCTATTGCTCCTGTAGGCTTGGGTGGATGTTGTGTAAGCCTAAACGAGAAGAGGCCTTAGGTATATCAACCTTAAATTGGAACAAAACAGCTATTGTAAACATATTTGGCTAATCTCTTCTAAGCAGGATAGTTTAGAGTCAAGGCGTTCACATTTAGCATATGAAACATAAAAGTTTTTGGCATTTAGACCTTCTTCAACCCAAATGAATGGTGTTGGAAAAAAATTCTGAAAGTCAGAGCTCTTTTTAAAAATCTCTTTACGACTAAAGTTGGGAATGGATCTCAAACAAATTTTAGGTATGATAATTAGCTATCAATATATTCTCTTTCTGCCTAGATAGATGATTATACAATTAATTTTTTTGGTATTAACAGATCTATCTCTATAGAAAATATGTACATGAATGGCAGTTAGAGGATTCCAGCTTGCGTATATGCTTCTATTCCAAATCTAAAGGATGCTTTGAAATCTATAATTCTAAACGACAATTAGGATTTTGTTTACTGGTTGCCAGCTAGGAAAGTTTTCACAATAAGTAGTGCTTACAGGTATTTATAAAGGAATGGCTTAATAGAAAAATGGTCCAAAGTTGTTTGGGACTCCAGGTGCACTCCAAAGCACTATTTTATTTCCTGGCTAGTTTTTAAAGGAAAACCACTCACTAAAACTTATTTTGTTAAGAGAGGGTTGACTATACCTGTTGAATGTAGCTTTTGTGACAAATAAGAAAGTATTGATCACTTATTTTTTGAATGTGCTTTCTCTTATAGGGTTTGAAAAGCTATAGGGTCTTGGGTTGGCTTAAAAGTTCCAATTTGCACATGGTCTGCCCAATTAGCCTGGATTGTGAATAGATTTAAAGGCTCAAATAGCATTGCTAGACTGAGAAGAGTTGCTCTTACTATCACTGTTTATCACATTTGGAAAGCTAGAGATCTTAAGTCTTTCCAAAATTCTTGCCCTCAAGTTGGTAGTATAATTCTAAAGATAAAATTTGAAGTGCTTATGAGACTAATAAAATATTCTGATTTTATGCAGAAGTTTTGGTTTGCAAACTTGAGAAAAAGTGCTAAGTATGAAGAGTAAGGGCTCTGTGCTGCTCTTGCTTGTTGGATTTATATCTCTCTTTTAATATGTGTTAAACCACCAACTATGATAATTATCCTGATCTTGGCTACTCTGCTCTCTAGGCTGATATTGTTGTGGGATGCCTGCTTGATGATATTTCTTTAGCTGTTCTCATGAAAAATCTGCTCGTCTGGGAGTTTTGTTTTGCTGACTCTGCACTGCTCTGGTTTAATGATTTTATATTCAAGCTGAATGTTTTGTTGAACTTGCAGGATGGTAACAATATATTGTCTGAAGTGGAAGTAGAATAAGAGAAATCATGGTTTGCAATTCAGAGAAATATGGATGGTGGAGGGTAAGGGTCAAAATCCTGGTTTTTCCTTGTTCTCTATCCCTTTTTCTAAATTTGCTTTGGAATTTATGAAGTCTAAGTCTAGTTTTTTCTGCATTAAGTGTTTGTCTTATTTAATAGTTGAGCAAATTTTCATGTTAAATGGTAGTTAAAATATAGGCTAATGATGTAAGTCTTTAGAATTGCAAAGTCCTAAAGTTATATTGTTTGTCCAAGTGTTTATGGAGCTGTCCCTTGTGTTTTATACTAGGTAGGAATTAATTTCTCTGTTGAGGCTGTTTGGTAAAATTCGAGTATTAATTTTTCATAAAATTTAGTGGTCTCTATCAAAAAGGGTTTTGGTTTTCATGTGGACATTGTTTGTTTGAGTTGGTAGCTATATATTGAAAAGAACTTGTACCAAATGCATAATGTAAAAAGAGTAAGATCCCGAGTATTAGGAAATCCCATAAAATCGGATAGTGGTATCCCCAAAAATGGATTTTGGAGATTATATGGGTCCTCATTGGGGTTCGTTTTTTTCTACCTGATATTTTATGTAAGACAAGATAGCTCCTAAACCCAGACAGAAAGATTTCTTTGGACTTAGTTTTCTATTAGACAAACTGTCGTAGTTTATATTTTTACCTTTTTACTGGAAATTTTCACTACTAATACTTTCTACACTTTTTTATTTATCTGGGACTTTCGATATCTGATCCAATAATCTCTATTTATTATCTTAAATATTTTGTATAGTGGATATCTATTTTTTGCCTAAAAATAGGGTATTGCTGGTTTTTTTAAATGTTTATGCATAATTGAGACATTTATGAAAGCTAAAAAATGTTCGAAACGGACTGAAGCCTGTATCAGTAATTAGACTTGTCTTGATATGTCAAAAATTTGGGAAAAGAAAAGCATCTGAATCTTGTGAGTGTTGAGAAGACGGAAGTTTACTTGAAATGAAAAGAGGACTGAAGCCTGCACTAATTTCAAATGAATGTTTTAATTCTTAGTTTTTTCTGCATGTTCTCTTTTATTTGTGCTGATAATGTCCTGTAGTAATTACATAATGGGTTTACACTCTCTTGTATTTTTAGTTTTGGTTAATCAATTTACTTATTTATCAAAAAAAAAAGGAGATACACAAGAATATACTTGCAGTTTATAAATAATCTACATAATTTCTTTAAAAAAAAAAAGAATTAGCTCATTGACCGTCATTACCTATAAGCCATATGGAACTCCTCTCAAGCATTTTAAAAAATAGAATGTATACTAACGTTATTCATCATGTGTGAAGAATAAAGAAAGTATATAATGATGGGTCACATTTAAAATTTGTACACATAAATTTAAGTTGGAAAAAAGAATGTTGAGGCGTACTATGAAAGATGAAGCGGTGAAGATTAAAAATAATGAGAACTATATTTAGGAAAAGATGAGAATGGAAAAAGACAGTGGGCGTTAAATTGTGACAGTACGGTAGATCACAATAAAAATACTTAATTTTTGCAAAACTTCTGTCACGCTATTGTGACAGCATGCCAGCCACAGTAAACATAATATTTTAGAGACTCCAGGTCTCTTTGAAGAATAGAAGAAATACAAAAAAAAAAAAAAGAAGGAGAAGAAGAATGTGACAACACTATAATTATAAAGTGAAGATTTGGGGAAAAAAAAGCCCAAAACAAGACAAAACCTCTGATCTCTTTTAGTATAGAGGTAATTAGCTTGTAACGGGCCAGCAAAATCAAAGCCCACGTTGTGCTTTGGGGCATCAATTTTAAATCGCTTTAAACGTCTGAGTGTGATGACATAAAGAGCCGCCAAAATTTGTCCCAACAATTTATCAATATTTATGTTTGGATCAAACAAAATGATAGCTCGTAAATGAACTATGTTAAACATCAAGGTTGACCTGAGTTAATTCTTTGGTTAATTGGGAGCGCTAGCATTGCTCTTCGTAGAAAAGAAAAAATCATTGAGCCTCTTCCTAATTATATCATCCATGAAGAATAATTAGATATTATATAATTTTAAAATAAAATTATTTACATGGTATAACATCTAACTGAAACAAATTATATAATTAAGTATAATATTGTATAATATTTATTCTACATAAATATAAATAAATGGTGAAATTAATATCATAGACAATAATTAAGGTTATAAATGACTAAAATTTATAACTATTAATTTTATCACATTTTTACATTAGATTTATTTATTTATTTTAATTTTTTAAAATTTATATAATTTTAATTAGAGTATTTAAAAAAGACATGATATTTAATATTTATTTAATCTAATATAGATGACCAAAGAATATAAAGAGACATATCTATCTATCTACTATCTTTATAAGCGTGAGGGGGAGCTGCTACAGTGCACGCCCCCCCCCTTGCGCTATATATATATATATATATATATATATATAATATATAATATATAATATCTAATTTTTTTAAATATTTTATTTCAAATAATTAAAGGTTTAAATATATTTTTTTAAATTTAAAAAAAAATAATATCTTTTTTTTCTCACACGCATCAAGGGTGAAGTTTCCGCTAGTGTAAATACTAAAGTTTTTTTTTCTTTTTTTTTTTTTTTTTATTTTATTTTTTTCTATTTTTTTTTTTTTTTTCTTTTTTTTCTCTTATATTTTTTTTTTTTCTTTTTTTGTTTTTATTTTTTTTGTTTTTTGTGCTTTTTCATTTTGTGCTCTATTTATTTTGCATTGTTTCTCTTATTCTTTTTTTTTCTTTTTTGCAAGTTCCTTATTTTTTTTTGTTTTTTTCTTTTTTTGCTTTATTTTTTCTATTTTTTTATCATATATTTTTTTTTTTATTTTTTTTTCTTTTTGTGTTTCTTTTTTGCTTTTATATTTTTCTTTTTTTTTTTGTTTCCTTCGTTTTTTCTGTTATTATTTATTGCACGTAAAGTTTGGTGATGTCTTATATCTCTATATAATTAATCAATAGTTTAAGTAAGTGTGTCATCCTGTAGTATAATCGTAAATACTAAAAAGCATTAAATTTTTGCCGCAAGGCGTATAACTAAGAATGCAAAATATTGTAAAATCGAAGATTATTTTTATTTTATATATATTAGTACAGGAATTTGGCCTACAATGAAGCAATTTTGAATATAATTTGATCTCGCATCAATGCGGCTTCTACGAGTCCCTCGTGTTAAAACACATCCACTATTCCTCCCACACACATCATCATCATAAAATCAAGGTTGAGAATAAACAGAGATGTTGTTAATGGTCAAAACCGGGAACAGTACTATTTTAGTATAAATTGCATTAAGAAAGTTTTTTTTTTTTTTCCTTTTTTTTTTTTTGAGATAACGAGACGAAACCTCTCTCCGGATCTCCGCTAACTCGTGGATCACGATTTTCTACGCACACCTATAGAACCATTTTGTATCCAGATTCACGCAGGAGAGTAAAATCCCAGTCTGACGTCCGTCTCCGAATCAGACATGAAGTATTGGGAGTTATCCAGTCACCAGCTTCTCCGCAACCGCTTTAAACTTGCGATCACGGGCACATCCTCATTTCATGACACCTGCAGGTTCGAGCGCGAGACACGACGGTGGTAGCCGCCACGCCCCAGCATCTGACACACGAGCGGAGGGCGCATTAAGAAAGTTTAAATAGCAACATGAGATGTTGTTCATTAAGCCCATGGAAGCCTGATAAAGAAGCCACTAGAAATGTCGGCCAGTAGTTCGATCGACTAATGTTAATGATCAAAACATCGGGGCAATCATCAATTTCTCACATAATGAGAACTGGGGTTTTAATTTCTGCGAAAGATAAGGAAGTTGACGGCCGTTGAAGAAGGACGACGGTGCAAGGAAATCAACATGGGATACCCTCAACGAAGCTCCATTATGGAAGGTCAAAGCTGCAGGAATTGTTATCACAATTTAAACGATAATAGATAGTATAAAAAGGACATGCCATGAAGCTCGGGGGTGGTGAATTTGCTTGCCTTTCATCGGAAGTTCTATAATACACAGGCATGCCTCAAGATGCCAGTAACATATTACTTATAATATTACCAGAAGCAACTGCACTGTATAATTTTCTCTATGTTTTAGAACCTCAAGAAAGATAGCTCATAAATAGCTTCTTTGCTAAGAAATCTGCTGTCTTCATGGCTATTCTAGATTGCCAAAAATGGTTCATCTGGTAACAACTCCCTATTGTTTGTGGCAGTGAAAGTCTCACCGAATCAAAGATATCTTTGGACTCCGGTCGGTAAGGGAGAAAGAGTTTTTGGTCTTGAAATAAGATCCGTAAATATAGACACAAGGGTATATTTTAATCAGCGCGCCGCACAGATTAACTCGGTAAGGGAGAAAGAGTTTTTGGTCTTGAAATAAGATTGGTAAATATAGACACAACGGCAAATTTTAATCTGCACGCCGTGCAGATAAGTTTATCTGCACGGCACAAAGTAAAAAAATAAAACCAAAAAATTCAGAATTATTTTTTGAAAAGAAATTATAGATTTTGATGAAATTTATAACTTTTATTTTAAAAATTTTTCTAAAAAATTTTTCTAAATAGTTATTTTGGGACTAAAAAATTAACTGGTTTGAAGTGAATTTTAAAATTATTTTAATACCCGTTAATTTTTAAAGTCTATTTGGACAATTTTTGGAGTCCAAAAATATCTATTTGGACGTATATTTTGAAAAATCTTTTAGCATGAAAGTTATATAGCTCATAAAAATTTATAATTTTTATATTTAAATTTTTGAAAAAATTAGTCCTAATTTTTTTAACTACGGGTTCTTTTTATTTTTTTACTGTACGACGCACAGTTAATAACTTCTCAAACACAGAGCAATTATGAGAAAACAAAATAATAAAGAAGCTCCCTTTCTTTGTGGGGGATGTTTCCACCCGTACAGACGGGCAACGAAGGTCTCTTCTTAAGTTCCTTTATGTCCTACCATGTAATAGCGATGAAGGGTAACCTATAGAGTTGTATAGTTTCTAACAGAATCTCTTCAAAACATCAAAGTGGCGATGGATAATGATCGAGCTGGTCCTCGACCGATCAATGAAACTATTAGGGTAGATTATTTCCGAACCTATCCGAAAAATCGAACCGAACCGGACCTGAACAAAGCTAAAATTTCGGGTTCAGGTGGATCGGATCGGTTCGGGTGCATTTAATAAGCTCGGTTAATATAGTTCGGTTCGGGATTCGGTGTAAATTTCGGTTCGGTTCGGATTTGGACCCGAATTTATCCTTATGGGTCATGTATTAATTAGTTTCGTGGTTTTTATGTCTAATTTTTTCTTTTTAAACAAAATAATTCATATTATAACTATTCGGGTCGATCCGAACCGAAACGAATTCGAATTGGTTTTGAATAAAACATATAATTTGTGATATATTGGGTCAACCGAACCGAATCAAAACTGACCGAATTTTTAGTCGGTTCGGGTTGTTCGGGTTGAAATGAAATTCGGTGTCGGTTCGGGTCTAAAGGTATTCGGTTTCGGTTCGGCCTTAAGAATTTCAGGTTCGGGTCGGTTCGGGATCGGGTTGACCCGAATGCTCAGCCCTATGAACTATGGAGATTTCTTAGTCAAGGAACCTTCGCGAAGGTTTACCACGGTAGGAACATCTAGAAGGGATACGATGGATCCAAGACGAATATCTGGTCTTGTGGAGTTATCATATTGGTGCTGTTAGCAGCCTTCCTGCCTTTCTAGGACACAAACTTAAAGGAATGTATCGCAAGATTTGCAAAAGGTTAGTTTAGGTGTCCTCAATGACCGAGATTTGCTAGGTACTGAGATCAACTGAGGTCGCTCTGCTGATATTACTTGAGCCTTGCTGATTCTAACATCTGCCGCGGTTAGTTGATTATATTGGATTAAGCTCAATATCTGTATATCTTAACCATTACGCACTCAACATGTGGAAGTCTAAATTCTTGCTATATCATTGAACACATATGTTAGATGCGAAGCTTTTGAAGTGCATGTTTTACATATCAACTACAGAGAACATCGCTTGGAATTATGTCCAAAAAAAATCAGCTTTTTAAAATTCTTCCAAAAAGACCTCTATTTTTTTTCTGCCAATTACTAAATTAAACTAATATATATAATATATATAATTTATACAAAAAGTTAAATTTTGATCTAATCTACAACTTTTATATTTAAATTTTTTTTCAAAAATATATCTAACATGTGCTTTAAGTCTCCGATATATTTACTAATTATAAAAGTTTTAGAGTCCCAAATAAATTTAGCCATATCTTTTGAGAAAATTTTGAACACAAAAAAACCATGCCAAAATTTGTTTTTACAACACTAGGACTTTCTCGACAAAACCCACATCCCTTGGAAGCATTATACAAGTTAGATACATATTATTTGGAAAATTTTGTTACAATCTCTCCCACAAAATTTGGTGCTTAGTTCCAACACTTAAATTTTTTAATGCAATATGTGATATTCTCACTTGAGTTAGCAACACCATCAATAATAAATTTTTGGAACAACTTTATTTGATCAGCAACATATCAATCAGCGGTACTCTTATATTAACTCGGGATATCCCAATTACAATATCTAAGTTAAGAAGAACTAAAAGACAAATTTTTTTGGCGTTACATAAATGTTTAGCAAGCAGCTTCATTGAATTATGCCATTCATGGAAGCTCCCAGAACATGATGAGATACTGATTATCTACAAGGTCTCCCATCACTTTGTAATTATTTGAGACAAAGTACAGTTCATATGGAATATGCATATCAATTATTGGTACTGTCACCATCTTAGTAAAAGATGCCACTTTTTTTTCTTTATAAAATTAGAAGTACTTTTCAAACTCAGCTCCAACAACTATAAGATTCTCCTTGTTCCAAAACAGGTGTATACAGAAAGAGAAAAATCCCAGAGAAAGCATACTGGCATAATCATGCACCTATAAGACTAAGAAGAATCTCATGCATTAAACTAAAAAACCTAATAAAACGATAGTAGCACATTGCCTCAGTAACTTGGTGAGCCAGCAGTTACGCGCATAGACGCCAATATGTTCTAATGCTATAAAAGAAATGGAATTTGCAGGCCCAGTACAAGTTTGCAGTCGTTGCTCGTAAAAAGTCACCAATGAACGAATCAAACTGATATTAGATTATCAGAACAACAATGACAAAAATCATGTCTTGACACTCATACAACACTGCCAAACAGTAATCAAGACAACCATCTGTTAGTTAAAGGAGAATCAATAATACCTAGATCTGAAGCTTATACGCAATAAAACTCATTTCTGGATCAAGTTCCAGTTAGTAGAACAGGGACAGCATCATTAGGCATAGGCAAGCCAAAATGACAGCAAAAATATCATTTCTTTGTTTAAAACTTAGAAATCAGGCCTTATTTATCATGACTACTATATTGAAGGTCATTTGCTTAATTAAAAAATAAGTCATGGGTTAGTCGAAGTTGTGAAGATATACATGCAAGCAAGGAAAAACTGACTGGGTCATTTTCCAGTCATGAACAAAACATAAGTCAAGGCCGTAATCTTCTTAAAAGTTTTTTCCGCTGCTTCTAAAGGTTCGTTCTTTGAATTGCATGTTAACTTGCATCCTAAAGTTCTACATGCAACGACTAGACATCCAGGGCACTTTACTTCCCAGCCTCAAAGACATCTTCTTCACCTTGACGAAGTTATCTTTTATTTCGAGATACCGACCGGGATTGCCCATGCGTCATCACATACATAGCTACAAACTCAAATAGCTAACCTCTTGGTTGGGGACTAGTCGTCTTACCACCAAGTAAAAAAATGGTTAGCAATGTGATCGCACATTATGTATAGGGCCATCGTGGCATGAAAATAATATGGAAAGTCCAAATACATTCAACTATTACCTAGGAAACATCCATGCTTATTTTGGAATCACAGAGGAACGGAGAAAAGGTGAGATGGCATGACTTTATGCCTCATTCTTAACAAGTAGCGGAAAGATGTTGAAGGTGAAAACTGAAAATCATCAGCATGGAATGGAGATGAATTAGATATCCCAACATAAACACAAGCTGTTACATACTTAGAGCAGCTACAAGAATGAGATGAAAATAATATGGAAAGTCCTAATACATTCGGCTAAAAAAATGAAAATAATATGGAAATTCCTAATACATTCAACTATTGCCTAGGAAACATCCATGCTTATGTTGGAATCAATGAGAAAAAGGGGAAAAGGTGCAATGACTTGAATTTATGTGTCATTCTTAACAAGTAGCTGCAAGATGTTGAAGTTTGAAAATCGAAAATCATCAGCATGAAATGGAGATGAATTAGACATCCCAACATAACACAAGCTATCAGATACTTAGAGCAGCTACAAAAATGAGGTCCAAGTAAAAAATGCTACATAAAACAAGCTTGTATAATGCATCACAAAAAAGTTGTGGTAAACGAAGTGGAAAAGCTTCACAGGCAAACTACCATTACAAGAACTTCCCCATCTCAAACAAAGTAAACTTGAAATTGTTAACAAATCAACCAAAGAAAAAAAAAAACTAGTTTGAATAGAATCCAGAACTAACAGACAATATACAGCAGTATATATCATATACAAGAACTATGAGTTACTATAAAAAACAAGTGGTACATCTTCATTGCAGAATGTACCAAGTACCAATGCAAGATCCCATTTACCAAATTCTAATAAACTCTGAAGATTCTATCAAAAAAAGTACTATGATACAGAATCACTACAGAACAACATAGACTATGCACAAAAGTAGAAAACAATTACGCTTGTCGGAAAATAAAGATAGTAAAATGTTACCCTCTTCTTACTCCCTACTCTGTATCTGAAGCTATATTTGCCGGAATCGACGAGTGGCCGTACATAAGGTTCTGCAGGCCGGGTTTCAGCTCCCGGTTGCAAAAATCCTCATACTCAGATTTATCTCCAGCTTTCTTCTTCACCTCCACAACAACTAAAGATGGAGTAAGCTCAAATATCTCGGCTGCAATGGTCAGCGGCCCCTTCACCCCTTCTCTAGTACCTTCCAAGCTGACCTGGCAATCCTTCTTCCTCACTGTGAAGCTCACCACCTTCGCGATCTCCTCCAACTTTGAGATTATCTGCGAAACGGGCTCGCCGGAGATGAATCTCGCCTCTGCTCCTCCCTCTTCGAACAACCCCGACAGATCGAACCCAGGAGAGAACGAGATGATGTCGAACGCGTTCAAGCTCGCCGGCCTCGGGAGACCTAGCTTCCGCTTTTGCGTGTCGGCGGCATGTGAAGAAGCGGCGGACTCTGACTCCGACTCCGACTCCGAGTCGGTCCGCGGCTGCGGCGGCGGCGGCGACTGCGGCGTGTCTATGTCGTCGAAGCTGTAGCAGCGGTCGTTCTCGACGTAGAAGCGGACGGGCTGATAACCCCTCTTGAACCAGCGATTCTCCATTATCTGAGGAATGGTTATCCGAGTCTGGGGGTTGGTGTCGAGAAGGCGGGATATGAATTTTGTGAGCTCAGGCGAGAACCACCGCGGGCACCGGAATTCGCCGCGGTAGATCTTGCGGTACAACGCCATGACATTAGAGTCGTGGAAAGGAAGATGACCAGCCATGAGAACAAAGAGAATTACGCCGCAGGACCATATATCGGCTTTGGCAGCATCGTAGCCCTTGCGTGCGAGCACCTCCGGCGCGACGTACGCCGGAGTGCCGCAGAACGTGTGGAACAATCCGTCAGCGCGGAGCTGGTCGGACATCGCCGAGAGGCCGAAGTCGGAGACTTTGAGGTCGCCGTTCTCGTCGACGAGGAGGTTTTCCGGCTTGAGATCTCGGTGAAAGACGCCGCGAGCGTGGCAGAATGCTACGGCGGAGATAAGCTGCTGGAAGTACTTGGGGCGACGTCCTCCCGCAGCCGGCCTTTGGCGACGCGGGCGAAGAGCTCGCCACCGCGGACGTACTCCATGACGAAGTATATCTTGGTGCGCGTCGCCATGACCTCGAAGAGGCGGACGATATTGGGGTGGCGGACGCGGCGGAGGATAGAGATCTCGCGCTTGATGTGAGCAACGAGACCGCTCTTGAGGATCTTCTCCTTGTCAAGCACTTTGATCGCGACGCTCTCCCCCGTGCGGGCGTTGCGGGCGACGTACACCTTAGCGAAGTTTCCCTGCCCGAGAAGCTTCCCGATCTCGAAACGGCCGAGAAGGAGCGGCTTCCGCTGTCCTCCTCCGCCGCCTCCCTGCGTCGGCTGCGGAGGGGATCTCATTGCAGTTGCCATTGGCGATCGAGTTGCTGCCTTGCCTGCCTCTCAGTAATACGACACCATCAGCAGATGGGTATAACCGTATAAGCTTGTCTGGTAAACGGTGTTTGCTGCTGCTATATGATTGTTATAATGCCTAATTAACGTTATCAGTAAGACTATGGTGCCATATATATTCGTGTACGATTTGGCTGGTTGTGCCCGCACATGTTTTTTAATAGACCAAATGGCCCGCGTAGACGAGCCGGGAAGGTACCGAATGGCGGATGGTAGGTCACGGATTTCACGGAACTTTCCTTACGAGCTTTCTCAGGTTTCACGAAACTACTTTTTTGGGCTTTGTCCGACTAAGCCCAATACGGCATGGTTTCTAAATACTGATTAAGGTTTGATGTGGTTGACGCCGTTCTATGATTTTTTTGTATTTAAATATTTGTGTAAATTTGGATATAAATTATAAAATCTAATAAAAGCTTCTAATCATTAAACTGGCAAATTTTACGAATTAACTATTATATTAAATAACAAAGTATTAGAGTTTTCTCAAAAGAAAACTTTAGCATAACTTTTTATATTTCAAAATATCTAAACCAAAAATTAATGTATAACTGTATTATGCACCTCATAAATTCAGATAGTCTAACCAAATTCTATACAAGCGTAACTTTTGATATATCTTAATGGATGTTATTATCCAAAATAAGAATGTTAAAAAAAATTTAAAAAAAAGATTAAGCCTAGCTGTATCCAATTTTATAAATCGATAAGATTTATCTAATAATGGTAGACTCAAATATTAAATAGATAACCAACGCAAAAATGACATCTAGATTAGCCCATATTTCTGTATATTTAATAGATGTAAAATTAGTTGTATTAAGAAACTGCTAATTTTTATTTAAAAAAAAAAAAAACTTCTCAACATGCTCCACGTTAATGATTCACGAGCCAGCAAGGAACGATAAGCGGTGGCGTCACGTGTGCTTAGCTCCATGCCTCTCTTGAGTCTTGACTGACTGCTGTACAAGCTGGAAACGCTGGTTCTCCGTCGACCGTACACGCCAACAAATAAGTGGCCCAAAGCAGCTGAGAAGGATCCCGGAACGAGAAGTCTTCCTCTGTCCCGTGCTATGGCTGGCGGATGATGGGCAAATTAGACGCCATGACGCCAGATAACACAAGCCTCTCGTAAATGATAAGATATTTTCGACAATGACGTTAAATGGTTAACAAAATAATTATTACGGCCTTGCTCCAAAAAAACAAAAAAAAGAAGAAGAATTACGGCGAATAAAACGTCAAGCTTGGCAACTGGAATCAATCAATGAAGGAGAGAGTGGGGCCGAAGGTGGCGACGTGCAGCGGAATGGTGGCCGCTAGTGTCTCGGTCCCAACGCATGGGTTAGATTTGCTTATCTATCTATCCTATTGTCTGCGGGTGATTTAGATTATAGCTGGATCTTTCTATGAACACGAGGGCATGAGTATTTTGAGAGGCATTTTCCTGCTCCTTTTATAGTTGCTGATGCAAAATTTTCACCTATTTAAAACTTAAATTATAGTATAATATATAACTTTTATATTCTTAAATAAATATTTAAAAAATTAAACTGTGCTCCCTTGTTATTTTCCTGACTAGGAATGGCAACGGGTCGGGTTTCTGCCAACCCGAATCCGACCCAAACGGTTTGAATTCGGGTTTTAAAATTCAGATTCGGGTTAATTTTTTTGGGTCGGATTCGGTTTGTTTAACTCGGATCGGATTCGGGTTAGATATTTATATATGTATATTTATTTATTTATTTATACAAAATAAATAAATATTTTTTAATGATCAAAATTATAACATAAAAGATTCTTATATAGACTAAACATCCTACAATATTTAACTCATAAATGATATGCAATAATTATCTAGTTCTTAATACTTAGTGGATTTATTCCACTAAAATTTGAATTAAGAAAATTATTTCATATCATCTATGGGTAGATATTGTAGAGATCCTTAGTCTATTTAAGAGTATTTCATGTTATAATTTTAATTATTAAATTTTTTTTTCATATTTATATAAAATAAAAAAATATTTTAAATAAAATAAAAGCACAAATATTCATATAAATATATATATTTAAAATATATTGTATTTACATATTATATATATATGCGGGTCGGATTCGGACGCGCCCCCTTTCAAACTGTTTTATACAGCCCCCCCTCCACAGTTTTCGCTCGGACGGAAATATCTCTTTTTATATTTTTTTTATTTCAGAGCTCCAAAATAACTTTTTATAAATATTTTTTAAATAATTTTCAACTTGAAATTATAGATTTTATCAAAATCTACATTTTTTGTGTTAAAAATATTTTTAAAAAATACTTTTAAATAAATATTTTTAAATTTTGAAATATTAACGGGTCGACCCATTAACCTATTGAAATAGAAAAATCAGTAAAAATCTATTTCGAAGTATTTTTTGAAAAATTTTCAACACGAAAATTTTAGATCTTAAGATTTAAATTTTCATGTTGAAAGGTTTTTGCAAAAAATATTTTGGGGCTCCGAAATGTTAACGAAGGTAAAGGTATTTTTGTCTGAAAAAATTAAATTTTTTGTCAGATGGCTGAATCGATGGCAGTGGCGCATGGGACTGCAGAGCATGAAAAGTTTTATGTGGGGATTGAACAGTATTTATTTCTGAATATTTAACATGTTTGTAATTAGCAAATATTTTGAAATCTCATACTTCCATTTAAAAGTATATCTGAAAATATTTTAATATAAAAATTATAACACAGTGTTAAATTTTTTTAATATTTAAATGTTTAAAAAAAAATATATACGCCTTATTTAGCAATTATTTGAAATAAATAGGGGTTATTATATATAAATACTTTGCATCTATTATTTCTTCTAATCCTCGTGTTATTAATGGGCTGCTAATGTGTAATTAGAGTTTTCTGGAATATGGCAGAGAAACCTGGAGATGAATTGGGTAATTTGGATGTATGCCATATCTGGAAAAAAATTATATATACATATTTGGTCAGTGTCACGTTGACGCAGCGATTTTGAATGAACCCAAAAACTCCTTAAACAGTTCTCTTCCACAAAGTTAATTCAGAATTTAAATCAAACGTCCAAATTTGAACTTTTTTTACTACAATGAGTCTATATGACTATATGTATAATTATATAAAACTATCAATCAAAATCCGTTGTGTTGATATATAACAGAAAGTAACACTAGATGTACCATATATTATTAAGATGTACCATATATTATCTAATCGTTAACTTGAGAAAGGCATTTTGTACTTAATTATATGGTACCCAGGCGGTATAGTACGAATTTTTAAAAAGTCATAATTAATATATAAAGTTGAATTATATATATATATAACAAAGGTTATTAATTTTAAAGAAAATTTATTAATAAACTTCATGTATAAATAAATATTAGTTTTTTTTTATATCACGTGTCATGCAATTAAAAATCAGATATAATTTAAAATTATAAAAGAAAAAAAAATTACCTTATTTAATATTATTATTTATATAAATTATGACTAAGGTATATATGCATCATACAAACATATAAGCCAGTTTCATAATATTTGCTATCTAATTTTAAACTACACCTAGCCGAGTATGTGTTATTATTCAGAAATAGTATGGGTGAACGAAGTTAATTCTATTAGTCCATCTATTCACACTCCTAACACCCAACCTACTGGTTCAATCGAACAAAATGGCCGCTAACAATAAAAGAGAAGTAGGAGGCCATAGTTATTAGTGTTGTTCAAATAATTTTGAAATTAATTTCGACACACCAAATTAAAAGATGTGGAGTTTAAATATAAAAGATCTGGATTAACATTAAGAATGTATTCGATTTAAAAAATAACCGCCATGAACATAATTATTTAAATTAATGATGGTTGATTTATATGATAACAGTCAGAATTATTTTCATTCCATAAAATATATAATTTGAATAGTTATAGATTTTTATTTTAATTTTAAAGTGTCTCTATAATAATGTGTGGAGAAATTAATTTCTATTTTTATTCTTTATTGAACTAAATATAGATATAATCAATTCTAATTTCAATTTCATTATATTTCCATTGCGATTCTTATACTTATTGGAATTTACATATACTAATTGGAAGAGAAAATTGATAAAGAAGTTACTGTAGAATCTACGGTAACTCTTTTTTTTCTTTTGCAAATTTGACCAATCTAAACACCTATTTAAAAATATTTTCTCAACAAACTTTCAACATAAAAGTTGTAGATTTTGATGAGAGCTACAATTTCTATATTGAAAGTTTTTTTAGAATACACTTTTAAATAGGTGTTCAAATAGGTGTTTTGATGGTCTAAAAGTTGGTTGGTTAAAAAATAATTATAAAAATTTGACCAATCGAAAATCAAATTTAGAATCGTCTTTTAAAAAAAAATCACAATATAAAAGTTATAGATGTTGATAAGAGCTCCAACTTTTATGGTGAAATTTTTTTGAAAAACGCTTATAAATAGATGTTCTGTGAGCCTAAAATTTGGCGGGTTAAAAAATAAATATAAAAACAAGGGGGGACAACTGCAAAATAGCTGAGATACGTGCTTTTCGCTTTGCTTTTCGGTTGGCCCCACCATCTGGATAATCAAAGCACTGCAACTTTTTGAATTTAACCTTTTTTTTAAAAATTTTTGATTTTAGACCCATTAAAATACCCACTTAGAAATGTCTTCTCAAAAAAAATATTTTATTTTACTTTATGTAGATATGTCTATACATATTTTGCTAAATATTATACAAATATTATAAGAATGTTCGTAATATTTTGTTAAATATTGTACAAATATTATAGGAATGTTTGTAATATTATCTGAAAGTCGACAATATTATCGAAAAGTTGTTTAATTATTGTTGAAAATATTGTCAGAATATTGGTAAACGCAGATAATTATACTATATGTAAAAATTTAGTCCATTATTTTGCATATTTCTAGTATATAAAAAATAAAATGTTCTATTTTTGTATTGATATAAATATATTGAGTCATACTAAAATAATGGATGTTATTAAATACACAATGATATATACTTAGCTGTGATAGTATGAGAATATAATATGGCTGCAGCAACGCGCGGTAAAAAAAAAAGCTTGTCTCCAACTAAAAGTAACCTCATTTTGCATAATTTCAATAAATAAATAGGTTGGAGTAATGTAGAATTGTATAGAATGATTCATGTAGTCTACCAGATAGTGGGAATATGATTTGATGTTTTTTTTGAGTTTGGAGTAACCTAATCATGTACCGCAAAATGGCCTTTCAACCCAATTGTGGCCCAATTATTATATAAACCTGAATGAATATTTATTTCGGGCCTATTTGAAGCAATTTGCTTGATTCAGCCTTTACTTTTCCTATTCCGAGCATCTCAAGAAAATACAATCCTCTCAGTACCTAGAATAGAGTAATGCTACAACACCCGAATGCAAATTTATCGATCCTAAGATACTAAAAAAATATAATCGGATAGTTTTCGGACGATTTATTCGGGCGCTGCAGTATTTTTCCCTAGAATATGTTAGAAACTCTTGCACCGAGCTAGCCCTGTTCATGGACCAAATCCATCCCAATCGTCAAATTCAATTCTACAAGCATGCAAGTGTGATCTTGAGCTAAATCGATGGTTATGAAGATATAATCACTGGACCAAAGTGAGCGCGCAGTTCTTTCATAATACCCGTAATTTTAATACGTGTGGCTAGTCAGTATATGGGTTCGACAAACTCAGGCCGTCTTCGGGAATCTACTTGCTCGTTTGGTACTTTTAGACTTAGTTATGTAGAGCTAGGGCCTCTACCGCGATTCATTAATAATTTACTCTTACTAGGTTTTGCTGAATTCCAAACATACTTCTCAGCAAACCGAGATTATTTCTTTGACGAACAGAATTAAACATTATATGATTTTTAAAAAAAAATTCAGAATCTTTTTCAACCAGTTAGGACATTTGTTTTTAATTTGACCTAAAGAATCGGTTGATTAAACTAGCGTAAGATATTACATTTGGTTGACCGCTGATTTTGATTGATCGGATTGAACGAACACAGCTCATGACAATATTGTCAATATATGACAAATCAGCTTTCTTATTTTTAAAGGCCAAACCAGCCCTACTTTTACTGTATGCACATGAATAAAAATTAGAGGCTCAAATAAACATGGAGGCTGGTTTGTCAAATAATAGCCCAACATGGATTGGTATGTTGTTATCCCGATTAGGAAATAGAAATATCAGCCGTTGCTTTTATAATATAGGAAAATGTTGTTAAGCCCGATCCACTTACCCGATTCGTCGTCCGAACGCGTGGAAAATACGTTTCCCTACGTGGTGAAACGCGTTTCTCCACGTGGGGAAACGCGGCATTCGGACGACGAATCGGATAAGTGGGTCGGGCTTAACAACATTACCCTATAATATATGACAAAATATCTACTTTATCTTTTTTAAGACTTTATAATCTTTATCTTTTTGACACCTCATATTTCTCAAAAAGAAAAATATAATCAAATTTGTGCCTGAAATATAATAAAATTTCTCATAGGGGCAAGTCACGCTTAATAATTAGGATAGTAAGAAAAGTCTATGGGAAGTGCAATTTATCGGTTCCTTGCCATGCGTATCAAAAGTTTTGTTAGTCTTCAGTATAGTCGCGAAATAGCAGATCAAATTTATTTCAAAAAGTACATCAGCCGAAAGCTTAAGTATAGTGTCGTATATCTCACGAGGACATGAAGCACTAAAAGACTGTTTATACGCCCTTTGGCAACACAGATTACTCTTACATATACTACATGCTTCTCATTTTTCTTTTTCTTTTGCGTTTTTTTGTGGGGAAAACTATATTATACGCTTCTTCTTAACCAAGTAAAAGATATACGTCAAACATAGATAGTCACACTAATGAGCACATACACTAGGTATGGAATTTGCAACCGACTAGTTACCCTGGCATCGTTATTAAAGTTGAAACAGCATGGTCTAGTTCGTCTTCCTGCAGTTTAGCCTAATCTCCCCAGCAGTTCCAGTTAAGGGGCTGATGCTCCCCATTCTGATCATCGCTGCTGCGAAGTCACTAGCAAAGAGCGCCCGGTTGGTGCTGTAGCTCTGCACCAAAGAGTCTTGCGACCCACCGTTGAAAAGCTCCTGGTCAGAATGTAGCAGCCCACGTCGAGCCACGAGGTTCTGGAAGTAGTCGTTGCCGAAGATATTTGGGGTCTGGATATCCAGTGGCGCGAGGTTGTTATCACCACCGCCGGAGGCTGGGCATGTCTGCCGGCGGAGCGAAGCGAAGCGCGGATCGATGTTGGTCTCGTTGTTGATGTGGGTGCGGAAGGTGGTGCAGCGGGCAAAGCCGATGGTGTGGGCCCCAGAGAGCGCAGTCATGTCGCGTGCGCTCAGGCCCTTGGCAGCGAAGGAGGAGAAAGCACGGGAGAGGCTTGGCAACAAGAGGCGCGCGTGTCAGCGCAGGTTGCGCCTGTTACGGTCCGCTCTGGCGTGGCGGTGGTGGCGTCTCTCCGGCCAAGTTGCACCGTCCACGATGGTCCACCAAGCTGCGCAAATGCCAAAAGCATACCGTGTGTTACTTAGCTATCTTGTATTTCTCTCCTCTTGGTCCACCTAAATTTTAACAGCTATTAATATGGACAAATTAACAGTTAGATACTTGCTCACATGACTGATTAAAAACTTTTTAGCCGAGATCGGCGTTTGACTATATTGAGTCATTAACTAGAATTCTTATGATGTCGGACTTATTAAAATATGTTAGGTTTGACAATTAAGCTTAAAGTCAAGCTGGTGAGATAAGATCATCTTTGATAATGCAAAGTAGCTGTAAAACACCCGGCTTTTAAATACTTGTCAAGCTGAGAAATGATTTGGTGGACTTCATACTTTGACTCTTGTGTGATGGACAGGTTGACTTTATATATGGGATGTAAAATAAGTTAGTATAGCATAGATACTAACTTAATTTTATGGGATTGTTTGTTAAAGAGAGGACTGTAATTTGAAATATGTGGTTAATACTAACCAAATTTACACCGTCACGAGAAGCAAGTGCGAGTATATCTGCGCATGATACTGCACCTTTGCAAGCGGCTTCAACTCAGTAATATCAACATCGTTAATAACAACTTTAATGCGCGCTTAATCAGGAAGATAAACGGAAGTAGTCTATTATTTAAACACGAGTGAGTACTTCAGCACCATCATAATTACAAATCAAATCTCAAAAATCTATCATGGTTAAATGTGCTTTTATTAATAAACCAGGAGAAAAATAACAGAAGAAGAATAACACTATCATCTTATGGCTTCCATAGCCTAATTCAAGCCGCATGTGCGTTCTCTCAAGTAAATAAGTAATACCAGATTAAAGTCTTCTTATCGCTCTCACCAGTTCCGTGATCATGATTATTATAGGAGATGATAACAGAAGAGTGCAGTTCAATAAATATATAAAAACCTTGACGACTAGGGGTTTTTCTTTAAAACTATAATGCTTATTAAGAATAATCATAGTAGGAAAATAAATCTGTAACTTTCCTACTTAAAACCATAATTATACAAGTAACCAAAAGATCCTTATATTATTTCCTTAATACTCTTAACAGCTATATCTTAATTTTATACGGAATAAGAGGAAAGGATTTACACCCTATGATTTCTAACATTAATATGTACTAACCATCAACGTACATAACTTTAATAGAAATCATACAAATAGAAAGTTCATGAATCACAATTAGAAGATTAATTCTAACATTCTCCCACTTGATTCATGTGCGACTTGAAGTTTCAAAATACTATTAAGTGCACTCTATAATATGATAACAAACAAATCGCATCCGTACATGGAGTTAGACTAACCGAATCATGGCGGTTTCGAGTCTGACGAACAACCCGATTCCTTCCATGTATCACTAGTTAATACAACCCAACTTATGCAAAATTAATAAGGTAAATCAATGAGCCTTATTCTTAAAATACTAGATCAAAACATTTAATCACAAATACCAAAAATATGCATAAATCATTCTGTGATTAACAGAAACCTGCAAAATCCAAAGCTGTAATCGAATTCTAAGAGTATCAACCAAATAATGTGCTAGCAAACATTAAGTTCACACATGTGTGACAATAATTAAGAAACCGTTCTACAAGGGCTCAGCAATAATGCCCATCCTCTTAACATGGCCAATAAAAGTCTTGGGCGGTAAACCTTTAGTCAACGGATCCGCTATCATATCATCGGTGCCAATGTGCACAATAGATACTCTTTGATTTTGCACTTCTTCTTTGAGTGACAGATATTTGATATCCAAATGCTTGGCACCTTTGGTATATCTGTCGTTCTTAGAGAAGAAAACTGCTGCGGTACTATCACAATAGATCCTCATTGGTTTAGCATTAGAGTCAATGATGCCTAAACCAGATATGAAGTTCCGCAGCCACAGTGATTGAACAGTAGCCTCAAAGCATGCTACAAATTCCGCTTCCATAGTCGAAGTGGCAATGACAGACTGCTTCGCACTCTTCCAAGATATTGCTCCGTCAGTTAGAAGGAATAAATAGCCAAGTGTAGATTTTCTTGTATCTCTACAACCGGCATAGTCTGAATCTGAATAACCTATAACTTCCAGATTATCCGACCTTTTATATGTGAGCATATGATCCTTTGTGCCTTGCAAATATCGCAGAACTTTCTTTGCAGCTTTCCAGTGATGTATTCCAGGATTACTCTGATAGCGCCCCAACATTCCGACAGCAAAACTAATATCTGGTCGTGTACATGTTTGGGCGTACATTAAGCTCCCTACCACTGAAGCGTAAGGGATATTTTCCATTGCTTTACGTTCCAAATCATTTTGAGGACATTGAGTAAGACTAAAATTATCCCCTTTCTGAATTGGAACTGGACTAGCTGAACACCTTTCCATTTTATATCTTTCTAAAACTTTGTTGATGTAAGCCTTCTGAGACAATCCCAACATTCCCTGTGATCTGTCACGGAATATTTCTATTCCTATCACATAGGATGCCTCACCCATATCCTTCATCTCAAAATTCTTAGAAAGAAAATTTTTCACATCATGTAACATCCCATTATCATTAGCAGCAAGTAGAATGTCGTCAACATACAAAACAAGGATTACAAACTTGCTTCTATTAACCTTCATGTAGATACACCTATCAACAGTGTTCTCTACAAACCCATAAGACAATACGGTATTATTGAACTTTAAGTACCATTGTCTGGAAGCCTGTTTTAATCCATAAATTGACTTCCTCAATCTACATACCAGATTTTCCGTTCCTGCAGTCTCAAAACCTTGCGGTTGATTCATATAAACTTCCTCTTCCAGTTCTCCGTTTAGAAAAGCCGTTTTTACATCCATTTGGTGAAGCTCAAGATCATACTGAGCCACCAACGCCATAATAATTCTTAAAGAGTCTTTCTTTGAAACAGGAGAAAAAGTCTCTTTGTAGTCAATACCATCTTTCTGAGTGTAACCTTTAGCAACAAGTCTGGCTTTATACCTTTCGACATTGCCTTTAGAGTCTCGCTTGGTCTTAAAGACCCATTTACAGCCAACTCTCTTAGAACCATTCGGCAATTCTGTCATTTCCCAGACATTGTTATCTGCCATAGATTGCAGCTCTTCTTTCATGGCATTATACCACCTTTCAGAATTATCACTTTCCATGGCTTCCTTAAATGAGACTGGATCATTAGCCATGCTCAAGTCACTTTCATGCTCAAGTGCATACACAATGTAATCATCAGGAATAGCTGATCTTTTCTCTCGAATAGATCGTCTTAAAACTATATCATGTTGAGGTTGCACTTGCTCATTGACTAGAACATTATCGTCTACATCTTCATTGATTACAGCATCATTATGTGGAAGTGAAACATCTATTTGTTGTTGTTCCGTATCATTGCCATATGTCGGTACTACAGCAATTGGAATATCAACTTGAGAAGGAACACTTGATATCAATACTTCCTTAATCTTAACATTACGAGTTTCCATACTCCCACTGATCTCGCCATTCTCAATGAAACGAGCATTACCAGACTCAAGGATTCTCGTACTATGGTTAGGGCAGTAAAATCTGTAACCCTTTGACTTTTCTGGATATCCAATAAAGTAACCACTAATAGTTCTAGCATCCAATTTCTTTTCATGTGGATTGTAGATCCTCACTTCAGCTTGACAGCCCCATATATGAAGATGTCTCAAACTTGGTTTCCTACCCGTCCACAGTTCGAAAGGTGTCTTAGGAACTGCCTTACTAGGAATCCTGTTGAGCAAGTATGTAGCAGTCCTTAATGCATACATCCACAATGAAACAGGTACAGAACTGTTACTCATCATGCTCCTAACCATGTCCATTAAAGTACGATTACGTCTTTCTGCAACACCGTTTTGTTGTGGTGTTCCGGGCATTGTATACTGTGCACAAATGCCCTTGGATTCAAGGAACTTTGCAAATGGACCTGGAGCTTGTCCAACTTCTGATGTCTTACCATAATATTCACCACCTCTATCTGATCTTATTACCTTGACTTTTCTATTTAACTGCCTCTCAACTTCAGTAATGAATATCTGTAAGACATCCACTGACTGAGATTTTTCATGCAGCAAATAAAGATAACAATACCTAGAATGATCATCAATAAAAGTGATGAAATACTTTTCTCCGCCCCAAGACGGAACATCAAAAGGACCACAAATATCTGTATGTATTAAATCAAGCAATCCTGTACTTCTTGTGGCTGATGCCTTTGATATGTGTTTAGTTTGCTTTCCCTTAATGCAATCCATACATGTATCATTCCAGTCAGTAAAATCCAATTGAGACAAAATATCACCTTTAATAAGTCTCAACATTCTTTCCTTGGATATATGACCGAGTCTTTTGTGCCACAAATCAGCAGAGGATTCATTAAGTGCATTTCTTTTAACACCCATATTACATTCAACATTAAACAGGGAATTAGAAAATTCAGAATTCAGATTGAAACAATACAAAGCATCCAACAAAATACCAGAACCACAAAAGTATTTATGTCGATACAATGAAAAACAATTATTTCCAATCCTAATATCAAAACCTAAAACATCCAACCTAGAAACAGAAACAAGATTTCTAGAGCATTCAGGAACATAGAGACACTTTTCTAGATCCAGACAAAAGCCTGTATCTAATTTTATTCTGTAAGTCCCAATGCCTTCAACTCTAGCTTTCATCTTGTTTCCCATGAACAAAAATGTTTCATTTTCCTTTAGTGGTTGGATCGAAAGGTATCCCTGCATAATATTAGAAACATGAGTAGTTGCACCAGTGTCTAACCACCAAGTATTAGAAGGTACTTCTATCAAATTCGATTCAAAGCATACAGAAACATAATGTATACCTCTCTTCTCGAACCATGCCTTACGTTTCAGGCAATCAAGCTTCTTGTGCCCAGGTTTGCCACAGAAATGACATTTCTGAACTTTCTGCACATCACCTTGCACTTTCAGTGGTTGTTTTCCCTTCTTCTTTCCTTTCTTACATGGTGCCTTGCTGCTGCCAGCGACATTAGAGGCATTGTGAAGAGTCAAATGAGCTTCAGCAGGTTTGATGCCTAACTCCTCTCTTTGCCTTGTCTCTTCCAGTAACAACATGGCTTTACATTCCTGCAGTGACCATTTTTCCTTTTGCTGATTATAGCCCCTACGGAATTGATCAAAATCCTTTCCCTTTAGGGATTGGAGAATAAACTGCACCAAGAATCTTTCATTCAATTCCATGTCCAAGCCCTTAAGTCGGTTGGCAATATTGATCATGTGAGTGATGTGATCATTCATTGATTGACTAATATCATATTTCTTAGTCGACAATTCAGTCATAAGAGTCGCAACTACAGACTTGTCGATAATGTCTGTATTGTTGAAATTCTTAATCTCAGCCATAAATTCCCTCACATTTTCTGTCTTAGGCATGGAAGGCTTAATGTTCTCGGCTATGCTCAGTTTGAGAAAACTTAAGAGCAACCGATTTGACCTTTCCCATGTCTGCCAGAATTTCCTTTCCGCCTCAGTACTGTTAGCAGTAGGTTCAGCAGGCTTATCTTCCGTAACGAGAGCAATGTCGAGACCTAACACACCAGCATGCAACTTGATGTACTCGACCCAGTCACCATAATTAAGCCCATTGAACTTGATGCCATTTGCAGTAAAATTCATTACTGTAGAAGCAGCTGCAAACATTTAAATATCTCACATTTAAGTACTTTGAGTTCACAACATTTCAATTCAGACTATTCAAGACTATAATTATGTATTTAAGTTCACCTTTGGGCTAAACCTAAATACAACCATCATGCATCAAATCAATTGAACTTTCATAGATCATTTATCTGGTTCAAATTAATACACAGGCTATCTTTGGATATGCTCTACATACTAACCAAACAAGATACGTAATCTACTTTCATGTCATTAATCATAAGTTCTGATCCACCTTTGGGTGATCCTATGACTATATGTTAATGAACACAAATACTTATTTATCTTTAATGTCATTTCCAGTGTAATTCTTAAATAAACATTTGCAAATACTAATTAATTGTTCAAGCAACATACAAGTGGGCCACTTTGGTGACTAACGCACTGTCTTTAATGCAAATAATTAATTAGTGTAATCATAATATTGACTCATATGTTATGTTTAATTTCATTTATCAATTTCTAAATAATCTAACTTTAATTTACTATTATTGATTGGTCATCAGAAATTAATTCAATTAAACAAACAATTTATGAATGAGCAGAAAATATATGTGATTTGGATCCATGATAAATAATCTAAGAATTATTATCGACTTAAATACACCTCCATGAACCCTAATTAAAATAAATTTCCAATAATGGAACCCTAATTTTGGTGATTCAATTGTTTATATACAAGCTCTGATACCAATTGTTAATCTTTAATGCGCTAATCTATTATGCGGAAGCACAATTTAACATGATGATCTTATCATATAGACAAATCAAACCAAAATTCCATCATGGTAATTTGCTTTATTAAAACAGAAATATAAAAGAGAATAACCTATTTGGTTCCATAGCTAATGCCCTCTAATGTGAGATACCAGATTTCTTCTTCGCTCCTTCCGTTCTCTCTGTTATTCTTCTCTTGATGATAAGAGAGTGAGTTCAATAAAATATATAAAAACCTTGACGACTAGGGTTTTCTTTAAAACTATAATGCTTATTAATGAATAATCATAGTAGAAAAATAAATCTGTACTTCACTACTTAAAACCATAATTATACAAGTAACCAAAAGATCCTTATATTATTTCCTTAATACTCTTAACAGCTATATCTTAATTTTATACGGAATAAGAGGAAAGGATTTACACCCCTATGATTTATAACATTAATATGTACTAACCATCAACGTACATAACTTTAATAGAAATCATACAAATAGAAAGTTCATGAATCACAATTAGAAGATTAATTCTAACATCAATAACTTCGAACCCACGAGCAGAGTTAGCATTGGGCCCGGCGTTCTTCTCCCCGGTGAATGTCGTCGTGTCGTCCAGAAGAATGGATCCATCGCAACCCTGAGAAAACAGAAGCACATGAATTTTAGCAAATTATTAGATAGATGAAAAGAGACTAACTTTTACGTACACATATGGAAATCAAGTTCTGGAAGCTTTACATTAACAAAGCAGTCGTGGAAAAATAACCGAAGAATGGAAGCAGCCATCCTCCTTTCCCTCGCCACGGCCTGAGCCATTGCCGCACGCACAATACCCTGAAGATTGGGACACGTGCTCGCATAGAATGTTGGTGAAAGCTGCCCATGAACAGCAACGGCAAGTAGACATATCATAAAAAGGCTGATGATCATGGAGCTCCTGGTGGCCATTACTGAAGAGTGAAGATTAAAGAGATTACTACGTATCGTTCAAAGTGATGACTGAAGGCATTGAGCATCCTAGTATTTATAGCGTTCAAAGCAAGCGTTTACTTTTCAAGATAACGAATGAGTTTCTGGCGTATGCATAACTGGATGATCTTATTATTCAAACTTGGCTGCTCGACGCGAGCTGTGAAGAGATTAACAGAGAGGCAATCACCGACATATGAGATAATATTTCGGGCAGATCTCCTCAATACGTATTTCTTCGAAGAAATCTATTAAAAGGTTGAAGTCTAAAATAAATATTTAGAAGTATTTTTTAGAATAAATTTGAATAAAAATTTTAGATCTCATTAAAAACTATAAATTTTATTTTAATTTTTTTTAAAAAAAATGCGTCTAAATATTAATTTTTACTAAGAATTGACAAAAAAACTTAAGGAATACGAATTGAAAAGGATCCACATTTCCGGAATTGTTTATGAGTCATCCTAGACTATTGAGCTTGTATACTAATTAAAAAAATATTTGGTAGACTTATTCAGAACCGCGGCCTTATGTATTGTCAACTTTCTCATTGATAAGCCCACTCTTAAAGACTTAATCACAAATAATGTATATAACAGTCTAATTTGGGTCTACTTAGGGTTTCATTAGCAAGTTTAATCAATGTAAAGTTTAAAGTCAGAATAGAGACGAAAGCCACGTACATTAATGATTTAGGGATGAGAAGGGTGGACTTCTGTAGCCAAATGGGCATAAAAAAATTAACTCCATGCTTCTCAAACTGTTATCGTTACTGGTTTCATATAAGCTGCTGATTGAAAACTATGTTTTTTAGAGGAACAGACTAATAATTTTTTTGGAAAGGTGAGGCGCATTATGTATTTTATTAAACCTGCTCCCAGCTGTATTGACGGTGATGTAATCCAAATTCCGGATGTTCTGCTTCCAGACCATGACTTGTTCATAGATTATACCTCGAGAACGACTACACTACCGTCTTAAATTTCTTTGAAAAATAGACTTGTTATATCCACCGCACCCCAAAAGATCTATTAAAATTCAATAACGTATGATTGAAAAAAAAAAGTATATTTGAAAAAAATTTCGAAATAAAAATTGTATATTTTGATTAGATATGCTCTTATGTTGAAAGCTTTTGAAAAATAGTTGCAAATAAATATTTTGAGGCTATAAAATATTTTAACGGTTTTGAAGCGGATCTTATAAACAGTTTTAAATTCATTTCAAACACGTTATATTTCGGTGCCCAAAATATCTATTTAAGATTATTTTTTGGATAAATTTTTTAACATTAAAGTTATAGATCTCGTCAAAATCTACAACTTTTACATTGAAAATTTCTTCAAAAAAAAAATACTTCCAAATTTTATATTCTAATAATACGGATTAACGGATTTGGTTGTTTTATTGGTGCCGCTGTTGGTGTGGCACCAACAAAACTAAATTTCTTTATGTAACGATTATGGGAGAAACTAAGCCGAGTTGCTCACAAGCAGATCGGGCTGGAGCTCGAGTCTTACTAAGCTCCAACCAAGTTCGACCACGGCTTCAAGTTTGATTAATCAAAAAAAATTAAGTATGAACATTATGTTATTCGATTCGTTGGACACGCGAGTCTAAGCGACCTTTCTTATTTTATTTAACTATATTTTACTAAAAGATTATTTCAACGAGTTTGAGCTTGATCGTCAATCTAATTAATACAATCGAGTTGAGCCTGTCGAGATTGACTTAATGGATACAATCGAGCTGAGCCTAGGCAGAAGTTTTTCCAGCTGGGTCGAGTTGAACTATTCTACCGAAACTCATAGAGTTTGAGCTCGAGTTTTGAGTTCGATATAAAGCAACCAAATTAAGCTTGAGCTAAGTGAACTCAACCCATTTTCGCCTGTACAGCTAGTTATTCAACGCGTAAGCTAGCCTCACGTTCCCTCTACAGTGCCTTCTGTTCGGAAGGAGTTGCATGCACGTCATTTTCTGCTTACTATTCCACCATGATCTTAATATTTCCTTAACTGCCCCCAATATTTGCAGATGTTTTACAAATTAAACATTAGATTTAAAATCAAACAAAATAGACATTATAAAGCTCCTTCGCTGTTACGATTAACTCTATGATCATTTCCTCCACTTGACTGAAAACGTGCGTACTGCTCTTCTAAGTATGGCGCGTTGAAATGTAAACATAAACGGCGTTGTTAATGGTGAAAGAGCTGCATGTACATCATTCATTATGATAAGACGGAGTTTAAGACCGATTGTCAAATCAAATGCCGTGTGGGGGATCACTGAGAGGTTGATATAATTACCTTCTTTTTAGTGGAAAACCTAACAATTTATATATACAAATTACTTCAGTTTGCATTGCTTCTATAATTTAGTCGTAACTAACATTATGAGGAGCCATAAGAACAATAGTTTGAACGGATATATTGATCCACCTCTAACTTTTTTTTTTTTTTGGTTCTTTGCGAAGTTTAATTCTTTTTTCCTTTCACTTCTTGCTAATAGCAAGTAGGTTGGCACGTTTCTTCAAATGGTATGTCATTCAAAATGAATTTTAGTTCTACAACTTTATAATTTAAATCTCAAAAATAAGATATTGGTCCATTTCACAAGCTGTTCTCGTAAACCGAGTCATATAAATTGTTTTCCCTTATATGACCTTTTCAAAGTCCATTCATCAGTGAGTTTACTTTTGTTTGAGATTGAACGTATAAGTTCTAGCTGTACATGAAAAGGCTATACTGATGTTTAAATAGTTTGTTGACATTTTCATGCATGAGATATCTTGCTTATAGGCTAAGGGGGCGGAGACACACGAGTAGGTTGATAATATTTTTGTTTTGTCTCTTATTTTCAAAAGAAATCAGTCGATAATCGTTAAGATGTGCGTTTCTAATGGTGCGTCCAGACCACCTCACTAACTTGAAAGAGACTACTCCTCTGGAAGGAACAACTCTATATAAATGTACGCGCTACGCGGACTTGAAAAAAGTAAATTAAGGTCGGGCAGGATTCGCTCAATCAAAAGAGACAGTGCAATTCAATCATAGCTTCCAGATCTAAGATTTTACCCATCTCTCCGGCCCCGTTTCGGTGCACTATTGGAGAGCTCACTGGCCCGCCGCTTTCTCAATCGAAAATGGAAACTGTCAAGATTAACGTGCTGAACGATTTATTATTATCTAGAATATTTCAGGATTTCTTTTCGTTGATCGGATCAAGAGTGCGAGCCTGAAATCTATAAATTATCTTTGGCTGAAAGCAATCTTCATCAAGACAGTTGACCGAGTCGAAACCTACTGCTCAAGTCTAACGAATGCTGTTCATGTTCCTGGTGAAAAAGAAAAGAGTCGCATTCCTTCCTTCCCAATCTCTATTTGGGACAGATAGAGTTTTGACTCAAAGGCCTTCATTCGCCTATCCGAATCCTCTACTTTTCTTGGGCCGGTCTCGGTGAACCTACCCCGCCAGTTGTCTTTGGACAGTTACAGTTCACTGATTTGAATCACTTAAACTATAGCTCTGATATCCGTAGTACTTTTTCCTTCTTCTTATCTTATTTGCACTACAAGAAAAATACCCTCAGTGACCGATTTTTCACCGACCATACAAAATTGATCGCTAAAACTACTTTTCAATGACCATTTCTAAATCACTCATTAAAGTTCGTTCTTTCTGTGATTGCTCCTAAAATCGGTCATTACATGTCAAACCTTCCGCGGCCATCTACAAGTCAGCCATTAATGGTCATACTTTGGGTGACCACTCACATAATCGGTCACGAAAAGATATAATTGTCAATGATCGCGCAAAAATTCATCATAAAATGCCTCACTATTAGTGACTGCTCAAAAAAGTAGTCGCAGAAAGTCAAATTTTTGTGTCCATTATAATATTTGGTCGCAGATATCTGTAACACAGCGACCATTTGATATGTCACAAAAGAGTGACATATCAGCGACCACCATTTGTAGTCATAGTAAAAGAAGGTATCGCTGACTGCATTCAATGGTCATTGATAATGACAATCTATGACCGATTCTCAGAGGTTGTAGAAGAGCATTTCAATGACCGCCAGAGATGGTTGCTGAAGATTGTATTCAGCGACTGCTTCATAGCGGTCACAGATGACGAGATTTAAGCGACCACCACAAGCGGTCCCTGAAATTCTGGACTTGTAATAACTGAATTTATAAGTCGGTCGTTGAAAGTATAAAGGGGAAAAATTATGGATGGACCCCTTGACTTGGTAAAAGTAATTTTTTAACCCCTCCAGATTTAGTTTTTAATAACCACTTCCTATTTTTAAATTTTCTTATCTTTTAACCCTAATAACTAACTCAATTATTTTTCTGACGAAAATACCCTTTCGGTTATTCTTTAAACACAATAAGAATAATTGATCTTCTTCTCCACGCGTTTTCTTTTCGCCGCGCCGTCTTTCATAGTCATCGTCCGCCGCGCCGTCTTTATCAGCTATCGCTATTGCAAATATAAAATTTTGTTCTTTTTTTGATTGTCTAACTCATTATCCGCCGCGCGCGTCTTCCAATAGTCAACGACTGCCTATGTTTTCAGCATTTTCATAATTTTGCATCGCAGTGCAGTGGATAGTATGAAACAGAAGCGGAATACTCTTATTCGTCGCGCCAGTGTAACTACGAGTTGCCATCTCAATAAATAAGACAATAAAAATTACCCTAAACCAGTTAAGAAGTTATTTAGCTTGTCGCAACCTATATATATTGTAGAATGGCTAAAAATAGTAATTTGAAAATAAACGCGGTTAATTATTAAATATAATTAATCGAAAGTGGCTAAAAAATAACTTTTCTAAAAAATATCAGTACTTATTCATAATTTCCCGAGAGTATAATACATGACCAGCTTTTGAAGCCGACCAATCTAAATTTGGTACACAATCGGTCGTTTTGTAAAGTATCAATAGAGCGCGAGCAGTGAAGCGGACGCGAAATCTCTATAATTTTGCGCAAAATATCAATGACCGTTTTTTTAATTTATTGTGACATTTTTCTGTCACAGAAGATATTTTTTGTTGTAGTCGATCGTCACAGTACATATCCCGTCTAAAAGAGAAAATTTAAAAAAAAAAAGGCGGAAGAAAAAAAAGGGCCATCTCCTGCACGTGAGCGCCGTATCTGAAGGTTTTGCAGTTAACTGAACGAGATTGAAGTGGAATTGGTGGATAATCTACTTTTGCAGAAGCAAGAACTTAATTGGCTAGGAAGATTAGAAACTTCAAGTAATTGATGTGCTCGCAGTCAATAAGAATGAGATATTTTTTATTATTTTGGGAAAGATGGAACAATTTCGTGTATCAGAGAGCTGGTTCCATTCTATGAATTTTCTAGGAGATTATAAGTATTGGATTTCTAGGCGATATTATTGCATTCTATGAATTTTCTGCGTATCTCCGCGGATTAAACTATGTATTGCTGACTCTGCATGGAAGTATGGAAGAGAAATTGTCCATTAGATGATAAGAGTTGACATTACATAAAAAAAAGCCTGGAGCTGGATAACACTCCTTGTAGTTTGAAGGCCGCAATCATTTTATTCTTCCACGCGGCATGTTTTTTTTTTTTAATTTACAATTATTTTAATTAATTTTACATTTCAAAAATTATAAAATAACTATTTATATATCTAAAACTAACTCGACGTTCTGTCGACTTTTACCAGTATGAGAATATGCAAGATATATATGCACTGTCAGTAGACGAAAGTCGCTATTTAAAATGACGACAATAGATATTGCCATTCTAAATAGCTGTCACCATTCTATAGCGCATCCAGGATTTCGCCATTATAAAAAGCGACCCAACTTGTAAGGCCTATCCTCCTAGCTTTCTTAATACATTTATATAGTCTGTGAGTTGAGCTTCGAAATAAAGGATCTATTCAGTTAATGTACGTAGGTGCACGATTTTTATCTAGTATGTTTAAGGATTGAAACCTCTCACCACTCTTCTTCTTTTTTTTTCTTGTCAACACTTTTTTTTTTAAAAAAAAATCATGTCACCACTTTTCTTAAATTTTAAATTTCAATTTTCAAAACTTAAAATATTGTGGACAACTCTCCAAACTCAAATTAAAATTTAAATTTTAAAATTCAAAAATCGAATTTCAAGTATTAAATTTGAATATTCCAATTCAAATTCAAATTCAAGTTTTAAAGTTAAATTTACATTTAAATTTAAATTCAAAATTTAAAATCATCGACAACACACTTCAAATTTAGATTTCTAACTTTAAATTCAAATTATAAAATTTCAATTCAAATTCAAAGTTTAAAATTAGAAAAAAAAAAAAAGAGGGTGATAAGGAAAAAAAGCAATAAGTGTTAAAAAATAAATAAATAAAGTGGTGGTAGGAGGTTTCAAATCCGAAATCTATTGAATGAAAATGATGCACTAACGTGCATTAACCACCAGATCCTATTGTTCCTTTACTTTGAACCTAACTTTAAATAGTGACTCTCGCCGTGCTGACAATGCATACCTCGTGAGTTATCATGCCGGTAAAAGTCGTCATTTAAAATGGCGATCCGATTCTAAATCCGTAAATTTACGATTTTTGAAATGTAAAGATTAATTAAAATAGCTAAATTAAAAATTCTCCAAGTTGGGAGAAATATTTCCCTGCAACACGGTTGCATGAATCTTCATGCAGCAGCCCCTGAACTAGTTAACTCCAAACTATTTATAAAAAAGTAGTTTTCAACTAAGTTTTATTTGGTTCATTGTGCACTTTTTTTGATATTTTCTTTTTCCAATAATGTACGAGATAAGAAGTTATGGAAACTTTTATAATACTCCAGGTATAAATTTCGAAACTTACATCATATCCATTAAAACTTGTATTTAGCAAATTTTTTTTGAAAAATTTTCAACTACAAAATTGTTCAGAAAATAAATTATATTTTTATAGTGTAAATTATTTTCAAAAAAAAATTAAAGACCATATCAAATAAATCGACAAAAAACTATAGACAAATAAATTGATTTTACATTATCATATTTTTATAATTCTTTTTGACATATATTATGATATTTTATGAAAATAACAGAGAACAACAAAATTATGTATTTTATTTTTCTGAATAACTTTGTAGTTAAAAAAATTTTCAAAATTTTTTTTTAAATATAAATTTTAATAGTTGTTGTGTAAGTTTCGAAACTTACGTCTGGAGCATTATAAAACTTCTCAGAAGTTATAGATCACAAAAATAACATACAACTTTTTAGGTGTTTTGTTTGAAAAAAAAAGAAAGATTGTGAGTCTGTTGCATGCAGATTCATGCAACGGGTTGCTTCATGTAATTGGAAGCACCAGTTGTAGAGTGCTCTCTTCATCAGTATTCGTGCGCGCGATGACTGCAAATGTCACTGCCTTTGCCTTTGCAATGATATCCTGGATCCGTCACTGCTCCCTAGTTTAATTTTTTATTAAAAATCTGGACCGGAGCTGTATAATAAACCCCTGCCAACTCCCGCTTAATGGGATTAGAACTCTAACCTATATTTTATGAGATGTCTGCGATTTCTTTTCAGCATACAGTCGTACTAATCACCTAACTGCTGGCTGGTTGCCCTTGCATATTAAATGCAGTACTTTTGCCTGTAAACTTGACCCTGTTATCTTACGAAAACAATAACAGATCAAGCCATTTTATAACACTATCATATTGCATCGTTGTTTCTTTCACAAGATTAGCTGAAACTACTCTCAATTATAATGATCATTCACGTGTACCCTAACAAAGACAAAGGAAACGACCAGAAATGGTTGAAATTGATGAATGTGATAGTAATTGAGCTAGTAACAGACATATGGTGCTCAAGAGAACAGTACTTAAATACGATATCCTTTATTTCTCCTTTTGGTCTGGCTCAATGAAGAACACTGTGTCCTTTAGGACTGACTAATACAGAGAATTAATGCATGAAAAACCGCATGACTTCTTATTATCTGGTTCCATGTCAATCTCACTAGGATTAAGATGCAGTAATGGTACATATGAAGTCTTTTACTTCGTTCTTAGTTCACCTTCCTGCAGTCCAATCTGATCTCTCCGTTCGTGCCTGTCAGTGGGCTGATAGCTCCCATCTTCACCATCGCCGCCGCAAAGTCCTTAGCAAACAGAAAGGGGTTGTTACTGTAAGCGCGGACCAGAGCGTCCTGGGAGCCATTGTTAAACAGCTCTTGGTCGGAATGCAGCAGGCCACGCCGTTCCACGAGGTTCTCGAAGTAGTCATTGCCGAATAGGTCGGGAGTCTGGACATCCAGCGGCGCGAGGTTGTCGTTGCCGCCGGAGGCAGGGCAGGTCTGGCGGCGAAGCGCGGCGAAGCGGGGTTCGACGTTGGATTCATTGTAGATGTGGGCGCGGAAGGTGGAACAGCGAGCTAGGCCGATGGTGTGGGCCCCTGAGAGTGCTGTCATGTCGCGTGCGTCAAGACCCTTCGCCGCGAACGAGGAGATGAGAGTGGAGAGGCTTGAGAATGGTGATGGAAGGTCGCTGTTCGCCGCACCCTGGCTTGCCGTTCTTGCATCTCTCCTGCCCAACTGCACTGGCCACCACGGTCCCCCGAGCTGCAAACGAATGAATCACAAGAAAGATAATTATCCATGTCACGTTTTTACAAATAAGCATGCTGGGGCTCAAACCCGAAATATTTGCAATCGGTGTTTTAACTGTCTCCTTTTTTTTAAAAAAAAAATATCATAAAACATAATATCCATATCTGATTTATTATTTTTATACAACGATAAATTCACAAAATACCAATCTATATTACGCCAATCGATGATATCTAGGCTTTCAGTTTAATTAGACCTAAATGTCCGTAATATTCTACATATAGTATAGTGTGGATAAATCATGTACACCTTGCGGATTGCCAGGTCTTCTTGCCATAATTAAATTGCGTTTTATTTGTGCTAGCTAGTAGTAATGGTTGACTAACCAAACTGACTCCATCTCGAGCAGCGAGCGCAAGGATGTCAGCGCAAGAGACAGTAGCTCTGCATGCACCTTCAACACGCGACTTTATGGCGTCGATCACTTCAAAACCACGAGCAGAGTTACGGTTTGGGATGGCATTCTTCTCGCCAGTGAATGTTGCCGTGTCGTCGAGGAGGATAGAACTATCACAGCCCTGCAAGAAACAGATTGGTTTTTTTTTTTTTCTCATATATATATATATATATATATATATATATATATATATATATATATATACGGAAAATTTAGAATAGTACATCTTTTTTAGAAGTTTTTTTTCGTCCTCCGATTTTTATATTTAATAATAACCATTAATTTCAAATTACCTTATTTTTTAGCCCTTTAACATATAAAAAATGACACTAATATCCTTAACCGTTTACTAATTTTTGCTTAATTTTAGAAATTACAACTCGATGATACAACTCATTGTCTTCCCGGCTTCTGTTTCTACTATCTGCCATTGCGATGCAAATATGAAAAAATATGAAACAATTATGTTAACTATGGAAACGGCGCGGCGGACGATGACTAACAAATAAAAAGAACCAAAATATGAAAAAAAAAAAAAATTACATTTGTAATCGCGATGGCTGTAAAAGACGGCGCGGCGGAACGATACTATGAAAACGGCGTGGCGAAAGAAGGACGTTTGGAGAAAGAAGATTCAAAATATTAAAATCTCATTAGAAAAATAATTGAAAGGTATTTTCGTCAGAAAATAATTGAGTAAGTTATTGGGTTAAAAGTAAGAAACTTAAAAATAGGAAGTGGTTATTAAAACTAATCTGGAGGGGTTACAAAATCTAGTTTTACCAAGTAGGGTCCATCCATATTTCCCAAATATATATATATATATATATATATATATATATGTATATATATAATATATATATATATATATATAGGACACAAGCAGTAAATATGGGAGAGGAATAAGTTTTTCTCACGTTGACAAAGCAGTCGTGGAAGAAGAGGCGGAGGATGGAAGCACCCATCCTGGGCTCTCCGTCGATAGCCTCCTGCATGGTCGTGCGTACAATGTGCTGCAGTGGCGGACAACTCCTTGCATAGAAGAAAGGGGATAGCTGCGCCTGCGCAGCATTAGCGAGAACACACAGAGCAGTGAGCGCGACGAACCCTTCAATGGAGAAACGTGCCATGGTTTCAGCTCAAAGCTCCTGCTCGGAAGTTGGGATGCAGACTGTAGCTTCGTTTTGGCGCCAATTTATAGACAGTCGAGCTGCTTTCGTGCATGAAGATCAGGAGGGGGAGTCGTCGATTTTCAAATTTGGCTGCTGTCAAGCCGGTGAGATATATTATTGTAAGGAAATCTAGCTTCACTAGATGCCAACTGGTTTGATCATATTCATGGGCTTGATCACCGAACTAGCATTTCTTCTCCAAAAAAAAAAAAACTATTGGTGTGAAACAAATATGATTTAATTTAAAATTATTAAAATTACCTATGAATTTCTTTTATTGTTTTAACAGCAATGTAGTTATGAAGAGCACTGCTTGCACCGTTTAAAAAAATACTATATTAGCACCTAATGGTTTTGTATAGTTGCCGTAAGTGTAATGAATATATAGGGAAGGATACAAAGTGATGGATGAATCATGAATGTGATCTTCAGGAGGATAAGCGAAGTCTACCCTAACATGACAGAAATTTTCTACTGTTCCATACCGTGCTCCCATCTCCATATCTTAAAAAATATATACATATATTTTTTAAAAAAAAATCAATATAAAAATTATAAATTTTAATATCGAAAATTTCTAAAATATTTTTAAATAAATATTTTATAATTCTAAAATATTGATGGATTTAAATATAATTTTTTAAACCTGTTAAGATGTTAAGAATTTAGAGTTTTAGAATATATATATATTTAAATTTTTTTAAAAAAAATAATATAAAAATTATATATGGAAAAGAGAACAAGGCATAATACCTATTTCACACAGTTTCTACCACGATTCAGGCTCATGTACTTTGCCTTCTGGAGTATCTGGACTGTAACTAGGAAGTACAACTCTAACATGTAACCCTTAGGCGACTTCAAGGCTGTTTGAAGGGTACTTTTTAGCATTTTTCTAATCCATAACCGTACTTCTATACTTTATCTTGCAATTTAGATCGTTACAAAACTGTTGAAAGTTATTTCTTCCACAATAATGATATTATCTACCATTATTAATTTGTATATTAAAGTTTAGGAGAAATGATTGAATAAAGAAATTCAGCTATGACACGTATAAATACAATCAGCTTAACACTGTGTTTGAATGAGCGGAAAGAAACCGTAGGAATGAAAGTAGAAGGAATAAAAATAAGAGAAAAAAGTAGGAAGGAATTGTTTTATTCCTTGTGTTTGGATATACAAAAGAAAGTAAATATGAAGATATCGTTTTCCTCCTTTTAGATAAGTTATCTACACGGATACATATTTTAAAAAAAAAATTAGATGTATTTTTAGAAAAAATGATTAGCATGAAATTTGTAAATTTTGATTAAATCTACAACTTTCATGTTGAAAATATTTTTAAAAATTAATTCTAGATAGATATTTTCTCTCTCTCTCTCTCTCTCTCTCTACTTTTCCTCCAATTCTCTCTAAATTAGAGAGAACCAACAATGATGGGCCTAAAAAGAAATTTCATACTGCATATTTTTTCCTCCTCCATTCCGTTCCCTTCCAAATTAGGGGAATTTTTTTTTCTCTCCATTTTCTTTCCTTCTCAATTCTTTCCCTACCTTTTCCACCTTCCGAAACAAAGCCTAAGTGTTTGCACAATAGTTTTAATTGAAAACTAGCTTTGAATGTGATATACAAATATGAGTCATAACTTTTTATGAAAAATATTAAAATCTTTAAGCTTTTATAATTTCAAAAATATACCCGAATACAATTCTCTTAATTTTCATTATACTTGTCCTCACTATATAAATAATAATCCTTTATGAGTAGATACGTGGCAAATTATACTTGCTCTATGGCAATTATCCATATACCTTATATATATTACAATGTCTATATTTCTTTTCTTTCCTCCTGTTTAATTATATACTTAACTTTATATAAATTTATCTTACCATTATGTATGTGTCAAATACGTTTTGCACTCACCCATTTTAAAATTTATATATATATATATATTGCTGAAAAACTTTCAATATAAAAGCGATTGATCCTGCTAAGTTCTACAATTAATATTTATAAATGATCACTCTGAAGGTCCAAAGCCGTAACATATTAAAAATCGTATTTCAATTTGCACGAATGTATAATACATATATGCCAATATATTTTTAGAAAAAATTTCAAAATAAAAATCGTAGATTCCGATTACGTCTAAAATCTTAACGAATTTAAATTGATTTAAAACAAACCGTTTTCTTAAAAAAATTTAAAGTTAAAAGTTATATGTTTTAATAAAATTTAAATTTTTATTTGGAAGATTTACATAAAAAAAGATACTTCTGCATAAAGATATGTGGCTTTGAATTAGACGCTTATAAATAGGTTTTTAATGGATGAAAAAACACATTTTATAAAAGTGGGGGGTTTTTTTGCAAATTTGACCGTTACTGTAGTAGTTACTGTAGAAACGTGCTTTCTCTTTTAGTATATATATATATATATATATATATAATATAATATATATATATATATATAAAATTCTAATTATTTGCATGAAGTGGGTAAGGCCTTGTACATCCTTGGCACATTTTCATCTCTTGAATGCCCAGGCTAATGTGTTTGCTCACGCAGATGCACTTGGCAATATTTAAGATAATAGTCATACAACTTACTATTCCCCTTTTCTTGTTAGCTATTTGCTTGTCACAGGTTCCAAAGCAGAAAGATTGTTTTAAGTCTCACATGAGCTATACAACATCAAAAATACTGCAACGCCCGACTGAACCGTCCGAAAAACTGCTTGAACGGACTTTCTCCCTGCTTTAGAATTTACCGATCCTGAGGTAAAGAAAATGCCTTCGGGCAAATTTTTCTGCTAAAAGTGTTTGGACGCTGTAGCATTGCTTGTACAACATACCTGGACTTATGTCTAATTATCTATTAACAGGAAACTTTTCTGGGGAACAAGTTAGTATAAATGTCATTTTGTTATGTTCTTGTTCTTCTTGTATTGATGCTGAAGTGAGATCATTCTCATTCTACACGGAACAGTTCTTTTGCAGCAAGTTACATAAAGCTATCTTGTCATAAAAGTAATCAGCAATTTGATGGATCTCAGATACTGGACAATGCTGTTGACTTTACTTCGATGAAAATTCTGAATACCATCATCATTTTCACATTCCGGGTTATAATTTCACGACAAAATTGTGTTTCACTTCAGAAAGTGTCGGCCTATTTTAAAAATTATATTAGGTATCTTTTTTGCTATACTATATTTAGTCTACATTAACTTGATTTGATGCGTTTTTGCTTTAAGTCATCATCTATTCTGCAAATTCTGTTTATTATTTTCTGCACCTTTATCTGCTGAATCTTTAGTAATCTCTCCCAAAACATCCTCCCAGTTACGCTGCGATCGATATCCAGAATGTGTCACTCATGGCTATCAACCTACGCCTGAAGGAGGAGAAGAAGAATCCATTTGCTTCAATATGGACCCAAAAATAGCCTTCCAAATAGCCTACTAGGAGGTTGCGGTACAAAAGCTTGTAGATGAATGAAGTTAAGTAGACACAAAAAAAAGACAGAAATCTCATGATCTGAAAGTCAACGAATTCTAGCAAGATTAGTTTGCACATTCAGTAGTTTCTCTCACTTCCTTCTGTCCTTTCCCTATGCTTCTTTTTTTTTTTTGCAGCTTCCATCATCTCATTCTTCAACAAGTTCTTTTCCTTTAAAAAAAAAAAAAAATTCTTTCTACAAGGTCCAATTTCCATATCTGCCTTTCGATTCTTCTCTTTTTTTATCTTGTCTAGCATGAAATCAAGCAAGCACCTTCTTTGGGAAAAGCATTGCCATCAATAGGGACCAAAAGTATTTCTGATACAATCAGAACCACACGCAGTGCGTATTTTAGTGCACTACATTTAATTCTAATTGAACCAGTATTCCTAAAAATGACATTTTTGTTTTGAAAAATCAACCTTATTTTTGGAATTAAGTGAACGACATGGCTTGACCCAACTTTATTAGCAGATAAGTTCACAAAGGCTGTAAACTTGGGGCTTCAAAACGCTATGTAACACCAGATGATTTTACCTCAAAGATTCCACACCCCACCTCATAGCAACTAGAACAAAGTATTGAACCAACATATAGAAGGCATCTTGCAATGTTCAGAGATATAGCAGGCCCAGCACTAGTATGCTTCCCGCCAAACTTCACTCCCTCGTAGGAGTCGGGTGGGAATCTGGAGGAGTACATGGCTGGGGGTGGGTATTAGGCTACATAGCACGAACACTTTAAAAATGTCAACATGTCCGTGTCCATGCACATGTTAGGCACGACACTCCTCAGACATATATCGGACACGCCACGTGGCGTGTTCGGAAAAAAAAAATTAAAAAAAAAAAATCGGACACGCGTCTCAGACACTTCTGTTCGGCGTGTCCGACACGTGTGTCAGTATTTATATCATTTGTTTTAAAAGAATTATTTTTTATTTATTTTTTAGAATAGTTAAATATTATTTGTTATAGTGGTAAGTAGTATAATATAGTTATGCACTCATATATTATATTTTTTTAGTTCTAATTTATATAATTAGACTCTTAGTATTTAGATTTATTTTAAGGACGCGAAATATTATATTATGGATAGACTTATTATCGAATGTTATTATATTTCTAATATTTAAATATTTTATATAAATTATTTTTTAATTATTTAAAATTTTTATTGTCGTTTCCAAATCGTATCCGTATCCTATTTTTTCTAAAATTGCCGTGTTTTCATGTGCATGTCAGTGTCCATGCTACATAGCCCATAGGTGTTATAGGTGATGAAGGGTGGAGAATGAAGAGGAGGGAAGCTTGGAGGGACACAAACTATTATTCATAGCCTCCTTAGCATAAACTGCAACCTTAGTTGGTTACCTTGTGATCCAGGAGGATCTTCCTGCCTACATTCTAAGTCCTCTAACCAGCAAGGCATGCAAGAGATATGCTTTGTTTCGGCCAATAAGGTTATAACTCAATATTTGGCTGAACGTTGAGAAAGCTCCCTTGCATGCTCGGTCAAAGCACTTAAGGGCATTGATGCTGCACGTTGCAACCACTAAACCTGGGTTAATCAACCAAAAATAGCTCCAGAATCATCTCCAAAACAGGCCGAAACAACCATGGTCCGAGCAACTATTGAGTCCCAAAGAATAGTTTTGACCCATGTCACTCCCACATCCACATCCGATAAAGATCCTAACCCTGGGCAGGTTATAAGAGGTTCTAAGTAAGGCCTAGATCACCTTTGCCCTGTATTACCCGCCGAATATGAATCGTAAGAGTTTAGAGGAATATAATTGGATGTAGATTCCTCAAATAGAAAGTTTGCTACCATCTCTGCAATGACAGGGAAATAATATCTATAGGTATTTGGAAAAAGAACTGTTTAATATTAAAGTTATAGAAATTAATAACATACACAACTTTAATATTCGAAATTTTTTCAAAAATACTCCTAAATGAATATTTTGCCAGATCCAAAATGAATGGGTTTAAAAATAATTTCTCAAACTCGTTAAGATATTAAGACTTTGGCGCTCCAACATATATTTAGAAGTATTATTGAAAAATATTTACATATAAAAATTATATATCTTATTAGATTCTACAATTTTTACGTTGAAAATTTTACCCAAAAAAAATATATAGGTATTTTTTTCCTACCGTTGTAGGGATGGTTGCAGAATCCTAGTTGCAGGGAATCTGCATCCAATATTATTTGCGTCTCTTGCAAATCAATCCTGCACTATATCACGGCCTTCGTTCCTTCCCCTGATGATCAAGAGCCAGAAAATCTACAATGTAAACAAAATATCCTGTCTATCAGAGAGCTTACCAACTGTGTGTTCACTTCGAAAACACTAGTGTACCCCTCCCTCCGTATGAACCACTTGAATGCTATGAACCAGAAAATAAAACTGCTATTATTTGTCTGGACATGTGTACTTTTAACCATGAACACCAACTTATTATGCAGAGAGGGGGCAACTGCTGGACCTTTAATTGAAGTTTGCTTTGCATGCAACCAAAAAGATCTTACATCGTAAACCCGATAAATGTGAGTTCAGCCACTGATCCTTGCATGATAGACAGTCCCTTTCAACATAAATAATTCTCATTCTCAGCAGATCAGATGTAGCTATCCATGAGTGCCATCCAACCAAATAATAATAACAATACTAGTAATAATAATAATAATAATAATAATAATAATAATAATATCAATTAATAACAAAGAAACATATTAGGTATAGGAGATGCAGAGGATTCGCAAGACTCCGAGCTCGATCAACCATACCACTTCCGTGAAACGGATTCACAGAATCTCAAAATCGCTGCTTTTGTGCAATGGATGATTGGACTAATTAGGCCTGATGGCTTGGGCTCAAATGGCCCAAATTAATTTGCAGCAGTGCTAGTAAGCTCCTCACTCGTCCTCTTTTTACACCCGAATATAAAGGAATAAGGGATCTGATTTCTAGGAATGCTCCTAAAACAGTAATATTGGTTTATTATTTTAGGGATATGGTTTTAGAAATTTGAGGAATTACAGATGAATATAAAATTTATATTTTAATATTATTATTTCTATAATATTTATAATTAATAAGCGGTCGTACAGATTGCAAAAGTAGTTTATATCAAACATATCATTAAAAAGGAGTTGAGATTTCCTGCACCCAACTTCCTGTACCACTCTGCACCCACATCCGAAACATATACGAACTTATATTTTTTTGAAAAAATTTCAACATAAATTTATAGATTTTGATGTTACCTATAATTTTCATGTTAAAATTTTTTTCAAAAAAAAAAAATTCTAAATTGATATTTTAGGACTCCAATTTAACGGGTTCATAACGGATTTTTTAAAACCCGTTAACTTTGGAGTCCTAAAACACCCATTTATAAGTATTTTTTGAAAAAAAAAATTCAACATAAAATTGTAGATAATATCAAAATCTATAACTTTAATGTTAAAAGTTTTTCGAAAAAATATAAGTTGTTATGCATTTCGGGTGGGGTGCAGGAGTTGGGCGCATGCGATCTGATTCCCCTTAAAAGCACCGGTTGGAAGAGGAGTAAATATGTGTTCATATTATACAACCTTTAAGTAATTATTCAATAAGATAAATACAATATGTAACACCAATAAATCTTTATCTCCCACAACTCAAAATTTCTTCAATATTTAATCACTGTGCTATAACTTAGATGAGTTTTCTTTATGCCAACAGTATTACTCTATAATGACGTGAATTTTCCACATTTCTAATGAAAATTCATGCTTTGCACGGAAATCTAGTAGATCGTACCTTCCCCATCCAGAAACTTGGAGATGGGATCGCTGTGGCTAAAAATACAGGCGATCCCCTGTGGCTGCGATCTGGGCCGTTAATCGGCCCAGCACGTATCACGTAGATTTTTTATTTAACTTTCGTCGACTTATTTGACACTAATTCTACTAAACCATTTTTATGAAAGTTATGAAACTACAAAGTTGTAGATTTTGATGTGATCTAACTTTGTAGTTCAAAGTTTTTAAAAAAAATATCAAACAATGTGGTCAAAGTTGATGATTCAAATAATTATGATCATCAATTTTTGATCTCATTGTTTGAATATTTTTTTAAAAACTTTTGAACTACTACAACAATTGTAGATCACAATCAAAAATCTACAACTTTGTATAGTTCATAACTTTTTCATAATAAATGTATAGATTAAGTCCTAAATATAGTCGACGAAAGGTTTATAATAAAAATTTCGTGATACGTGCTGGGCCGATTAACGGCCCAGATCGCAGCCCACAGAGGGATGTCTGTGGCTGAGCCACAGACGATCCCCATCCAGAAACTTGTCACTCTCAAATATCGTCTTCAACAAGTAACCAGCAACCCAGTACTGCTCTGAAATTTTGCTCTCCAAGATGCTATTCTTAACACTTCCATTGTACGTAGTAGCAGCACCCTCAAGTCCAAGGACAGCAGAAATTCACGGAAAGGGGCAACACCTAGCCTTTCTTTCAGCCCAGGTCCACAGTATACGGCCAGTAAGCCCAGCAATAGTAGGATATATCAATATTTTTTTCCCTTTTTTTTTTTAAAAGCCCTATGCTATCTGCTAGCTGATTAAATCTTGGGCTTATGAATTCGGCAAGGCCCCACTGCCGATTCAATTCAGCCCCCGCTATCCGATCTGCGGGGCTCAAAAAACGAGGACAAACAAAATACTTCGTTTCGGTCAATTTTTTTTGTAAAAACTTTCAACATGAAGATTGTAGGTTTTGACGAGATCTACAACTTTTCATGTTGAAATTTTTTTCAAAAAATACTTCTAATAGATGTTTTTTGGAGGTCGGAGTTTAACTGGGTTCCTCGAAATGTCACGTCAAAATCTGTTAAGGCTTTGGAACTTCAAAAACTACTATTAGAAGTATGTTTTTTGGAAAATTTCCAATCATGAAGAGTTGTAGATCTCGTCAAAATGCTACAACTTTTATGTTTTGAAAAGTTTTTCAAATACTGAATATATTAGTCAATAAACGAAAAATGCACATTTTAAACGAGAGAGAAACATAAACAAGTAACAGGGGCTGAATTCGAAAGACGTTTCGGGTCAAGGGACTTGGGGAGAACATTAATCCCTAAAATTCTTTGTACGGTATTGGCTCGCTGGCCCATAAGGATCCATCCTAGATAGCCGGACATAAATACGGGGACACGGACAACGGCAGATACCAAAACATAACGGTAATTTTTTAAAAAAAAAAGAAGACATGTGTATGGCTTGAAGATGGTAATAAAAGATTTTAAATAATTAAAAAATAATGTATACGAAATATTAAAAAATATAATAATATTCGATAATGAGTCTATCTATAATGAATATTTCGCATCCTTACAATAAATCTAAATATTAAAAGTCTAATTATATCAACTAAAATTAAAAAATATAATATCTGAACACATAACTATATTATATTATTTATCTCTATTACAAATAATATTTAACTTTTCTAAAAAACAAACAAAACCATTTTTTTTAAAGAAAATGATATAAATACTGACACGCGTGTTGGACATGTCGAATAGAACTGTCCGACACGTATGTCCGATTTTTTTTTTAATTTCTTTTGGACACGTCACGATACGTGTCCGAATAATATCGTGTCTGACACGTGTATGAACACCGACAAAATTGACATTTTTTATATGTCTGTGCTACATAGACCCCATCCTGCAAGCAATCCACTATGTCGTCTGCCTCACCACCCTAGACCGGAAACACTGTAAACAACAAAAAAGTAGAATATAATATACGTCAGAAAATATTAGAGTATGTTAGCTCTTTTTCTAATTTATTTAAAAATTTTATTAATCAACTTTTACTTTTAATTTTTCTTCCAAATCAGTACATTTCTTATAAATTTTGCAAAAACCGAATTGATTTAAAAGCTGTAAAATAGGATGAACTAATTTGAGAGAAATATAAAATAGATTTGATTTATCATCATTTCTTTAATTTAACCGGTAACTTGTTGTTATAAATAATTGGTTGAAAAAAAAATGATAAAATTGATTATTTAAACTAATTATTGATTTAAAGTAATGGTTAAAGAAGAAGAAATACAAACCCAAATGTGTATCCAATTTTTTCAAGACAAATTAGATTTTTCTACTAACAAAGTTGATCTAAAAGGCTATAAATTATATAAATTTTAAATCTATTTCTAGTTGGATAGTAATACTGCAAAAGATATATGTTGTGTGGGTTCATATATAATTGATTTCGATATTCGTATACACTAGTTTTGCAACCGTACGATGCACGGATGTTAATCATCAATATAAAATATGATATTAATTTTATTTTTGTATTTTTATATTTTATTATTAAATTTAATAATTAATTTTTAATTAATATTTATAATTTTTATTTTATCACTATTATTAGAGAAAGATAAAATACTTGTATATTAACATATTAAAATTATTTTGAGAATGACATAAAATGAATTTTTATATATTTTTTGTTATATATATACATAAACGGCTTTGATCAATTTTACCCCCGTCAGATATATATATATATATATATATATATATGATAATATTCGAGATTAAGTTTTTTTAATAATTAATTTTAATATAAATTAAATATTTTATTTTATTAAAGACTAAATACAATTGACATCTACCGAAAGTTAACGACTTTGATCCCCTTTAAATATATATTTTATATAAATATATATAATTATTGAAAATTTTGATAATGAAAGCTTTTTAAATTTTTTGAAATTATTACAATTTATCGTATATAAGTAAAAATAAATATTATAAATTATACTTAATTTTTATCTTTTATAAACGCTATATATATATATATATATATATATTCGATGGATTAAGTTTTTTTAAAATATATTAATTTAATATAAATACAATATTATTTTATTACAATAATAACAAATGACATACCCAAACTTACGAAATTTGATCACCCCTTAATATATATTTTATATAACTTATATATGGATAATGAGAATTTGACAAATGACCTTTCAAATTTTTAAATTATTATAATTTATTTTAATATTAGTAAAAATAAATTATTTATAAATTAATACTTTTTTTTATCTTTAATAAATTATTAATAATATATTAAAAATGTATTGAATCAAAACTCTTATTAATGATGTGATTAATTATATATTTATTATGTTTGTGCCACATGTTAAGTTGTGAGATAATAGAAATGCTATGTGGGTCTCTAAAAAAATAGAAAAAAAAGAAATACCATGTGACATCTTTTGAGTTATAAGAGATATCACATGGCACACAAATTTTAATACCGAGTTCTATATATATATATATATATAAGTGTATCTATCTATAACTTTATTACAAATAATTTATTATAATTTATTTATTGTCGTTTAACTAATATATATCTGCAATAAATAAACATATAAAAATACCATGATAAGTGTTGTTGCCTCACACTTTGGCCAATCCAATCGTTTCGACTCGCGCGCTTGACCCACCAACCCAATTTGACCCTGTTTATTTACGCCCGTGCCACCTGCGCTCCTTTTCGGCGGAGATTGAATTGAAGTTCCAGATAGACGATGCGGGAAAAAGCTGCTCGCGACGCCCAGCAGCTTTTAGGTGAGAGTAATTCCACATAAATCGCTGTAGAAAATTTTTGTACTTGTGACTCTTAATTTGTACACACTCACAGCATAGAGGATACAAATTTGGTTCCAAGTATAGGAGATAGACTAACTGATTGAGTCAGATCTCAGTCTATTAATAAATTTTCGAAAGTAGAGATGGACAGAATAGAGAATAACAATTTAATCAAACAAACAAAAATTTTATGAAGATTCTCGAGAGAATGGAGAAATAAGTTACGATTTTATTTTAGCCACTAGTTTAAAAATATGCTAAATGCAAATCAAATTACAGAATTTTCACTCCGGCCAAAAGTCCCTCCTATAGAAGATGATCCATCTACTTTATAAATATATATATGCTTTTTTATTAAAATATATAAAATAAAGTTAAATAACAAATTATAACTTCTAGATTCTAACTTTAATGGTTTGTTAATATTGTATGTCTTTTTTTTATCGCATTTTCTCTTATTATAGCGAAGTAGTTAAATAACTGTCTGAATCTGCGAACATTGGAGTAGAATGAAATATTATTTTGGCTGAAATGTACTGAGCTTTGCCGATACTGAAGTTATATTGTTATGACCGTGCACTTGCTGATTCTGAAATCAATCGAAATGCCGCTGAGATTATCAAAGCTGTAGATTTTGAGATCGAATGCAGTTAGTTGAATATCGGATTAGCATTAACATTCGTATATCCTTATCATTCCTCACTCGACACGTATCAGTCCAAATTATTGCTATAATCACTTGACCTCATATTTATTTTTATTCAAAAATGGTTTTTTGTTTATTATTTCATAAAGACGTACTTCTAATAAGATTGTAGTTTCGTCAAGTGTGTAATTGAACAATATACAACTGCGTTAAAAATTCCATGATTAATTTAACAGCAAGATTGTAGTCAAGTAAATAGAAGAGGTCGCCCAGCCACGTGATTGTGGTTCCAAAACGAGAGTATTTCTTCTTTTTTTTTTTTCTTTCGAGTCATTAAACCGCAAACGGAAGATCAAGCAAGGGGCATTTCGGGTAACGTGTCGGTCATCGCCAGGGTGGCGGTCCTGGCGGACCACATTGCTGATGGGCGTTCTTGTAATTATTCATACTTCGAGGGGTTATTTAACAGAGCTGGGAAAAGCCTGTCTTAACAATTAAAAAAGCCATGGAATTGTATAATTGTTGATGGAGCTATTGTTTTTCTTTGGGCATTTTGGGAAACAAATGGTGAGTTGTGGACCTGTGGTGGAGTCGAAGCCTTGAAGAGGGTGGTGAGGAGAGAGTGAGCGGTGGGTTCACATGGCTTCGCTGCCCTCGCACAATCAGCCGCCGCCGGCGCCGCCGCTGCCGGAGCTACATGCTATGGACATCGACCTCCGCCGAGCCGATTCAGCTGAATCCAAGGTACTGTTATTCCTTTTATCCTTCAATTTCTCGCCCGATTCCGGCCGTTCCTTGCTTTCGGCGAACCTTCACGAGGAAATCGCTTGTCAAAATCTCTACAATGATGTTGCTGCTCCAGATCTTAATAATTCACAGTGCGCTTCCTGGTTCTATTTGTTAACGCATCTAAGGAGCTTTCGGTGTGAGGAATCTGTGTCTGCTTAGCTTTAGCTGCTTTATTCAGAGATCCGCGTGGTCCTCTCATTTGTCTCCGGGTTTGTGTTTAATTGCGAGTTAGATGTTAATGGGCGCGCATGTTAGTTCGTAATTTTTTATGTGCTCTTGGCTTTAGCTTTCGTTGCGAATAACCGACACCGTAGAGTTCCTTGTGGAATATACGATTTTATTATATCTGATACGATTGCTTGCCTTCGTTAAATGTGGTTGCATTATTTGTTGTAGTGTTTGCTTGTTTCTTCTGATTAGCTGACCCTATTCTTGTTATATGTTCCTTAGAACACTTCTGCTGTTGAGGGTAACCATCCAGTTAGTGGTCAGATCATCTCCACCACAATAGGTGGCAAGAATGGTGAACCTAAACAGGTAAGCAGCTAGAGATTCACTCTAACATTCTCTTATATTCACATGCGATCCCTTTTCGAGACATCAACTGGATAACATTCGCTTCTCTTGCAGACAATAAGTTACATGGCTGAGCGTGTGGTCGGCAACGGGTCATTTGGGATAGTATTCCAGGTATATACGTTTTTTTTGTTAATGTGAAGCAAGTAGTTCATGGATATTAACTTTTTTATTCTTATTCTCTGATCTAACTTTAAGATTATTTATTCAGGCAAAATGCTTGGAGACTGGTGAGACAGTGGCTATAAAGAAGGTCCTTCAGGATAGACGATATAAGAATAGAGAGCTGCAGTTGATGCGTGCCATGGACCATCCCAATGTCATTTTGCTAAAACACTGCTTCTTCTCAACCACTAATAGAGATGAACTGTTTCTAAACTTGGTTATGGAGTATGTTCCAGAGACTCTATATCGAGTCTTAAAGCATTACAACAATGCCAATCAGCGGATGCCACTCATCTACGTAAAGCTTTACACATATCAGGTATGTTGCTCCTTTAATTCCGATCATAAACTTTATCATGAATTGTTGTGGATGCTTCTAACTTTGTGGCTTATTGCAGCTTTTTAGGGGCTTGGCTTATATACATAATGCCCTGGGAATTTGTCACCGGGATGTGAAGCCACAGAATGTTCTGGTACAAGTGATGAACCCTTATGTTCAGCAGTTTACTTCTTGTTTATAAGAGCTGCCTGAACATGTACCTCTTTGTAGGTTGATCCTCTTACTCACCAAGTCAAACTTTGTGATTTTGGAAGTGCCAAGATTCTGGTAAGATTTCTCATATGGAAAAGTTTTTCCTGTGGGTGTGTTCGCAAGATATTGAATAGCATGTTCATCTAGTGCAGAGTACATATTATTTGTTGTTGTGTGATTTGGTTCATGCTAAGGGATGTGACAATTGCCTGATAGATAAAAGCATAATTCGAGTGTTCCTTCTTCTAAATATTGGGTAAAAAAGAGTTAGCTAAGTTGAAGTTCTTAGGCTGGTATGATTACTTTGTGGAATTATAGTTTGGACTTGAATTTATACATGTTACATTTACTTGTGAGGAGAACTGTATTTATATAACATATCCAGTAGGTTTCTTTCTCATTAACTTTTGTCCTTGCACAGGTAAAGGGAGAAGCAAACATATCTTACATATGTTCTCGTTACTATCGTGCTCCGGAGCTCATATTTGGTGCAACTGAATATACCACATCAATCGACGTGTGGTCTGCTGGATGTGTTCTTGCTGAATTACTACTTGGTCAGGTTTGTCCACATTGTGCTGGTTTCATTTCTTTGTTCTGGAATTTTGCTAGAACCACTCCAATCAGCTAATTATGAATTTTGCCTTCTGTCAGCCATTGTTTCCGGGAGAAAATGCTGTAGACCAGCTTGTTGAAATAATTAAGGTACCAAATTGAGTTCAAGTTTCTTTTTTTTTTCTTTTTTTTTTTTTTTGAATATCATGGTTAAAATGCATGCTCTTACAGGTTCTGGGCACTCCGACAAGGGAAGAAATACGATGCATGAACCCAAACTATACCGAGTTCAGGTTTCCCCAGATAAAGGCACATCCTTGGCATAAGGTACTAGTATTGTGTCTATATCTTTTCACTTCTTGTTAGTTATTTTAATTTATTGTCGTATTTAGTTTCTTTTTTTTCTATTAAATTTGAATGTTCTTGTGGGGATCTGAACCCAGGCTCACCCCTTTTGTGGGAGTGTCCTAGCCACCAGCCGTGTGCTGGTTAATTTAGTTACTTAAGTTGTGCCTTCGACAGCTTGGTTCGAGGGTGTATATGATGATTTAAAGTAGCAGACATGAGGCAGCTCGAGGAGCAAAAGATGGCCAATATTGTTCCGGAAAATCATATTTCCTTTTTAGAAAAAATTTGTTTAAACTCCAGTTTTTAGACTGTTCATAGTTGAGTGATAGATATATTAGAATCAGCTCTTAAACTGATTGTTCCACATTTGAAACATATTCTTGTTTCTTCTGTACTTGAGAAAATATCAATGGATTGCTGCTTTAGGCACATGGAACGAAAAAACTTCTAGGAAGGAGGCTAAATTGCATTAATGCATTCATGTTGGGTGTTACAGACATGTATATGTCAAGTGAGCTCCCTATACTTCATATGAGATCTTATGCCTGGCAATGTGAAATCTAATCTCCCCTATACATTCTTTGCAAATAAACTTAGAGAATGGCTCCTCATCTGTTTAATTTAGATTGTTGAAAAATGTAGGAAAAGGATTACCTAGTGCAGAAGTAAACTGAGCAGGAGGTTTAAGCTACCTATTTCTGTAGCTTTTAATAAATTGAATAACTTAAAATGCTCTTTATGTATGTATCAAAATTGCTGGCTTATCTTTTGCAGTTTTTCTGATGTATGATCTCAGATTTTCCATAAGCGAATGCCTCCTGAAGCAATAGATCTTACATCACGTCTTCTCCAATACTCACCAAGTCTCCGATATACTGCTGTGAGTTCAACTACCCGACAGTAATTAATTTTTCAGCATCTTATTGTCAGTGAGTTTTTGACATTAGAAGCTCGGCCAAATGGTGTTTTTATATGTTTAAAAAAAAATCTGTATGTTTACTTTTCTCATGTGGGAGGCTAATGTTAACTTTTGTACTTATGATCGTATTGTCGATCTATACTTTGTTAGTTGCATCAGTTCTGGTTGTTTTTTGTGTTGTGCTGTCTGCATTCGTTTAATAAGTCAATGATTCATTTGAAGTTTGAAGAAATTGCTCCCGATGACGAACTTATTTGGATGGCTAAGGAATTAAAACGGGTCTTAAGAATGGTCATTTAATTGTAGAAACATACTGTTTGATCCGTCTAGGTATTTTTTTTCAGTGGTTGATATTTGTTCATGTTTGCTAATCTTTAGCAAATGTACTACACTCAGTTCCTTTCTTTTCCATACTGATGATATGAGCTGATTGCCTGCTAGCAATCATAATGTGGTTTATGACGTTCACACCTTTTGACTTTTTTATGTCGCAGCTAGAGGCTTGTGCACATTCATTCTTTGATGAGTTACGAGAACCAAATGCAAGATTGCCAAATGGCCGTCCTCTTCCACCACTCTTTAATTTTAAACAAGAAGTAAGGCTGAGATCATTTGCTTGTTTTATGATTAGAATGTATGGGTTATTTAGTTATTCTTATGCTCTTCTGTAGGTCTTTAATAATAAGCTTCTCCTGTGGCTAAAGGAAAATCTCTCGTAGATTAGCACTTCTCTTTCTTTTTTGTTAATATCAAAGAAAACTTATTAGGTGTTAGCTTGAATCGAAATTTCTTAAAATTTGGAGCTAATATCAAAACATTCTTTCTATCATGCAGCTAGCGGGTGCTTCACCAGAACTAATTAACAGACTCATACCTGAGCATGTGAGGCGGCATTCCGGCATGAATATCGCACATCCTTCTGGAACTTAAGAGAGTCGAAGTTCACATTTTCCGGCAGGGAGCGGACCGGCAGAGCCTTATGTCTGGACGAGAAGGTCTAGCTAATTATGGTTTCTCTTTTAGAAGATCTGGGTATTTGGGTTGTATTCCTCTCCATGTTGCTATGATTTTCCAACTACAAATCACATATCATGGGTTCAGGTGAGCACTTGATGTTGCTACTACTGTCGGGGTGGAAAAAAAACCCTGCCAGATTATCTTCTCTTTTTTTGGTTCTACTTTCTGATATTCGATGTAGTGCATAGGAAGTTTAGTTTTTGGTATTATCTGAATCTCCACAGTTTGTGTAAATGTTCCTGCAAGCTTAACTGGAATTTGTAAAGTAAATATCGAAAGAATTGCTTTTACGATTATGATATATTAGCCAAACTTGCCCTTGGTAATCCATCATGACTCTTGTACAATCAACTGGTGCTGCATGCTATATTGGCATGTGTTGCACGGAGTGCTGCACCACCGGATCTCATGCGTGTAAATCCTTTAAATCGAGTAGTTAGCTATGATGGTCGACAAAATTAATTTCGTTATGCTGTGGATAAGTATTAATTTATGTAATTGAGATACGTTAGTCTGTCCTTGTCAAGACCGGACCTAATTTTTTCTGCTCGGGGTTTTGACATTTCACCCTCTTATGGATAAAGTTTTGACAAATCAGTCTTCATTTCGAAGTCGTGATCAGATTTGGAACTTAAATTTTAGAACTAATTTGTTAAAGTTTTAAAAGAGGGTTGGTATGTAAGTAACTATTTTGATTTTTAAATAAAGCTGTGGATAAGTACGTGGAAGTCACCTACTTTATGTAGTTTGACTTTTAAAGCCGTAAAGCTTGTAATCAAGAATCTTGTTGACTTCGTTATGTCAATTATGGTTTTGATCAAATTGTCAATTTCTCAAGAACTATTAGTTTCCTAAAAGACGTGCTGATTATTAGGGTATTTTCTATTGACGATGAAAAACAAATGAGACGTGACGTTATTGATCACCCTGCATTTTGAACGAAATATGCCTGATCGTGATTCCTATATTCCCAGACTTGCCTGTGATTAATTCAGGGCCAAAACACTCTTGAAATATGATAAACGTTACAATACTATAAGTATAAATTTTGCTATTTACATCCAACTCATTAAGAGTCATGTTTATATCTTTTTTAAAAAAAATTAAACTTTATAATTGTTTAGAAAATTAAAATCTATAATTCTTTAGTTTAAAATATTTTTTTAAAAATAAATTATATCAAATAAATAGGCAAAAATATATGTATAAATAAATTAATATTTATACGAATAGTTTTCATAATTATTTTGAGATACTTATGATATTTTTAACAATATTTTGAACTATAAATTTATTTATTTTATAATTTTGTAATCTAATTTTTTTTTTTAATAAAATATTTCTATATATAAGCTTTAGTGAGTTAGATATAAGTAATAAAATTATGCATTGTAAAATTTCTTCCTTAATTATAACAATTCTTTTGCAAGTTCGCCTTAGCAACTGTTTCCGTATTTTAAAATTGTAATGTTTGGACAAGTTACACCGTCCCATCCAATGCAATACTCCTTACAAACTGACTCGAGATATTTAGATATATACAATTTTTATGCGCTAACTAATCGTTATCTGATATTCTGCTTATAATAATTTGTACTAAATTTAATAAGAGCGACAAAATGCAAGAATAAGTAGGATTGATGACCTACAATGTAGTTCGCTGTTACCTTCAGGCTTAGCAGGCGAAATATTACTTGCAAAGCAGCAGCATTAAGTGGTCCATTATGCAGGCAGCACTGAACATGATCCCTCACTGCAATACTGATTGCAGTGCGGCCCATCCATGACTGTCTGGCTCTCCAGTCATCCAAATAGATAGACCATCAGTTTATCTAGCTCTCTGAGGAGTAAGATGAATATTGTTAGGAGGTTTAAAGGATAATTGCATATCAGTCCTCATAAAATCAACAGTCGTGTATTTTAACCTCCGAAAATAAAAAAATATGCGACGTGGCGGAGCACGCTATGTCAACGTAAAAATGCAAGAATAAGTAGGATTGATGAACTACAACGTAGTTCGCTGTTACCCTAAAGGCTGATATGCAATTATTTCGAGGTTTAACGTAATGTGAGCAAGTATGGAGATATTTATGATATACTTTTACATCAGAATTATCCAACATTTCTGATAAAATGACATTTTATTATCTCTTTCCTTCTTGCTTTTTAATGTGTTTCCATTGTCCCCACCCAGGCCCTCGATGCAGTCAGATTTTGAGATGCCCTATATACCCTCAATTTAACTCTGCTTCATAACTTTTCGATCAACATTTTTTTTTTTTTTAGATTACGGTAAGACCCATCCTTACAATTACTATAAGTTATTTATCACTTTTGGAATGAAGTAGGAATATTTCATGAATGAAAATTCTTACCATCTTTTCGGATGTATATACGAGTGCTTGCATAGACGCACAAGTTCAAACTCATGACGACGCTTGAGTCACACTCCACAACATCTCAATCTTAATACTTAACAATCATAATAAAACTAAATCTGATCCAACCACAATGCCGCACTTGCACTCCCATTTAACCCTTGTTGATGCCGGTGAAAGCCCTCGTTTTCCTTTTCACTTGCGGCGGAACTCGCCTCCGAAAGGCGAGAACTAGGAGGTAAGCAACGAGTAGTATTTTAAAACATCAGTAGTTTGATGTGAAGCGTAATGAATTTTTTCTGACTGTATCGGGCTGTTTGGTTTGATGCAGTTAAAAATAGGAGTTTCAAACGCAGCAGTTAGAAATGCTGGGAGTTGTAATTTTCTATTTTCGTAATACAGAAGGTCTGTTTGGTTGGATGCAGTTCGAGCTACTGAAGTTGAAAAGTTGTTGTTTGGTTTGATGCAGTTGAATCCTACAGTTAAAAATTTGGTATTTGGTTTGTTGTAGTTGGGTGAGTATGATGACCCGCGATAAAATTACCTCCCATTCCTTTTTTTTTAGTATTTAATATTATTAAATTCTAATACTAGTAATATTATTAAAATAATTCTATTAAATTGTACAAATTTTAAAACTTGTAGTGAACATATATTCTAGAAAACTGATTACTCGGACAAGTTTTCCATGTAATGTCAGAGCTCTTGTAAAGCAACGCCCGTCCCAAAATTTCACCCAGGGAACTAGCAATTCTAATTCGATTCACAAGGACAAATTATTTGGAGATCGAGAATTCATCTTTGCCGATTACAGCTACACCTTACGTCTAATGCTTCTTCAGATCAGCGAAAAGTCTAGACACAACGCCGACTCACGGCAGCAACCGAAATATGGCGCGCCAATCGCCAGCTCCGCCACTCCGGCACGCATGTGCCGCTGCTCTCCGCCGCCACCGCTGGAAAACTTCTCGATTGCAGTTAATGCCGACTGTATTTCTTCGAGTGAGTTTACAGAAGCGGTGCTGGACGACAGCGGTATTGCAGAAATTTACCTCCCATCTTTTCGGGAGAGGGACGAGAACACGAACAGGCCAACTTGCAACTGCAGCAAAGGTGTTAGCAGAGCGCGTCGCTTGCGCAGGAATTACAACTACGGCCTCAGATCTCGCAGTTTCAACCACTGCATTTTACCTATGAACTGCAGCTTATTTGTGGTGGGCCCCACGAACCGCAGCAAACCAAACACGTTATTTTTAACTCCTGTTTTGAAAATGCAGCAGATCAACTCCAACTGCAGGTATCCAAAAGTGGAGAGAGACGAGACGGGGCGATGGACGGGTGGGACATCAACTCCGTGGACCCTTGCACTTGGTCCATGATTGGATGCTCAAGGAGCGTTGTCTCACTTGTCTCCTTGTACTAACCTTAGGATAATGGCAGATCAGCCCCTGGACGCGGATCCGCTCCGCTGTGCCCATCCATTGCGTCCTTCATAGTGGCCGTCTATCACGCATAGTTTATTTCAAAATACTATTTAAATTTTTTTTCGAATAAATCGATTTATTTTTTAATATTTTTATAAGAAATTTTAAATTTTAAAATTTTAGTTTTTGACATTATCTATACTTTTCAAATTAAATATTTTTCCAAAAAAAAAAATCCAATAGTATGTTAATAATGTTCATATTAAAATTTACAACTTTATAATTCAAATTTTTTTCTAAAAATAAGTTAAAAATAGATTAAATAAGTTATCATAACTTTTGTATAATATTTCGTAAAACTTGATATTATACAAAATTTGCAGTATTTATTTGATTTATTTTTAAGTATTTTTACGAAAAAATATTAAATTATAAAATTATATAATTTTGAATGTGATATTACAACTTTTCTAGTTGAACAATTTTTTAAAATAAAGTTAAATAATATGCCAAAATTATAATTAAATTTTTTATTATTATTTTGATATAATATTTGAATTTTTTTAAAAAATATTCAACTAAAAAATTATATATTATATTAAAATCTATAACTTAGTAGTTCAAAGTGTCTCATTAAAATACTTAAAAATAGATTAAATAAATCAACAAAAATTTGGTATACTGTCTCAACATAAATGCTAAATACGATGGACGGCGAAAATCGCAGCTGCAGAGATCGATCGCAGACGATCCACGTCCATCAGCCTCTAGTTAGATAGTAGTACGTTTTAGTATTCCAGAATGGAGAGATGCTCGACGTGGCGGCGCGCCGCCACGGTAGAACACTAAAAGTATTTCGGTGAGCTGATTTACAAACTGCTTGAAACGGGAGCTAATATGCAATTATCCTACTAATTTACGTTCACTTCTCGTTTAATTTTGTTTATTTGATTTTACTGTAATTGAGCAAATTGAGACTGAGTTTTTGGATTTTGTGTTTATTTGGTTGGGCGACTTGGTATATCAACCCCTCTCTTAAAATTAATTTTATGAATAAATATTTCGTTTATAACTGGTTATCTTCAGTGCTTCAAATTATCTTTTTAAAAAAATTTAAAACTAAACATTTATATCACATAAAAATTATTATTTTTTGTATTTATAAAAAATACTTCTAAATAAATATTTTAAAATTTCAAAATATTAGTAGGTTAATTGATTAACTTTGAAACCTACTAAAATTTTAAAATATCAAAATATCTATTTAAAAATATTTCTAAAAAATAATTTTAAGTATAAAAATTATAAATTATATCAAAATAAATTTTATATTCAAAATTATTTAAAGTTAGGGACTCATTTATAAAAGGTTTGAAATCCCATGACCGATATATAATTATTTTTTATTTATTTATATTTTGTTTGTAGAGAAATGGCGAGTAATAGTTTATCAGAAAAGCTGCCGTCGAGCATTGGCAACTTGGGCCACCATCAAAGTTCAAGCCGTTCAAGTATGCGAGGAGTGTTTTTCATGGACAATAGTTCCTCATTCCAGCACATCGATTATTTTTTATTTTTTGTCCGGGTTCGACTCCAGAGGACGTCCTCCGAAGGAGGTGTGGAGGTCGAAAACCCTCCTGTATCCCGTGGGAAGTGACATGGGCCATGATTTGAGGTCCCTTCGGAGGCGTACGTTAGAGTCTGTCCTACCCGCAAGGATGGGACCCCTCGATCGGTGGAACAGGGATCGGTGCCACCCGTGAGTTTACCTGTTACGACGGTCGCTCGAATGAGAGCCGGTTACCGGCAGAGTTTTTCCACAATAATCTCAAAAAAAAAAAAAATTTATTTATTTACATTTTTTATTTACATTAATTTTAACTGTGTTGTATAATTCTGTAAAAAAAACAAAATTTAAAAAGTAAAAAGCGTATCTAATAAATTGTCAAATTTCTAGTTTAAAGCATAATTACCTATTTGAACAACTACTTTTGAGGTACGTTTTTTGCAATTGTGTTTTTCAACACAATTTGTTTGAAACCCATAACACAACTACTTTTATCGTATTAATGCATATCATTTACTCAGAATATGACAAAAAATAATCAATCACTTCGCAGGATAGCCTACAGACCGGTAGGAAATTAATCCCCTATTCTTATGTTCCCATTTACATACTTCATACTATATGTGTTTCTTAACTTAAAAGGAATGACATAGAATATTCTTAAAGTTATTTTATAATGACACATAGTGCAATTATTGGGATATAACAATTTTATATATTTATATATAGGTTAGTATATTAACTTACGACTGGTGATTTCGTTTACAGAAACGTATACCCCATAAGAAGCCAACAACAAGCATCACTTAGCAGCTGTTATTTGTCGGAGGGATGCGGATTCTCTGCGGCGCGTCCCTGCAACGCACCACTACGGCTACGATCCCGGCCGTCCATCAAATTTAGCACCTATTTTAAGTTACAGTATAAAATTTTCGGCAACTCATTTAACCTAATTTTAAATATTTTTATAAAAAATTTTAAACTACAAAATTATAAATTTTAATATCATCTATAATTTTGTACTCGAACATTTTTCAAAAAAATATCAAATAGTATAAAAAATGATGATCAAAAGTTTGATCATTATTTTAACATACTATTTAACATTTTTTAAAAAAATGTTCAACTATAAAACTATATATCAAATTACAATTTATAACTTTTTAGTTCAAAATTTCTCGTAAAAATACTTAAAATTATGTCAAATGAGTTGCCGTAAGTTTGTATAATATCCTGTACTTGTATAAATTTTCGGCAACTCATTCGATCTATTTGTAAGCATTTTTACAAAAAAATTTGAACTACAAAGTTATATATTTTAATAAGATATATAAATATGTAGTTGAATATTTTTTAAAAAAAATACTAAACAGTGTGCCGAAATGATGATTAAAACTTTGATTATCATTTTGACATAATATTTGATATTTTTTCGAAAAATATTCAACTACAAAATTGTAGATCACATCAGAATCTATAACTGTATAGTTTAAAGTTTCGCGCAAAAATATATAAAAATAGATCAAATTGGCTGCCGAAAAATTTATATTATGTCTCAAGAGAGATGCTAGACAAGATAGACGGCCGGGATCGCGGCCGCAGCGGCGCGTCGCAGGGAAGCGCTGCAGAGGATCCGCATCCTTGTCTGAGTATTACTTCTATCTCTATGGCTTTAATGCTGCTCATTCGTTATTGGGCGTACCATTAGAGATGATATGTATGCTTTGCCTTCAAATGTAAACCACACGATTGCACATATAATGGCTCGTACTACTTTATCAAATTTTTTAGCAGCTGAGGAGATTCTCATTCTACTTTTTTTAGTACCAAGAACATTTTAGGTCAAGGTGGATTTGGAATTTCATGATAAGATTGAAGGATCCCAACTTCACATGGGAAGTGCAATTTCAAATTGAGGTTGAGCATTCCACTAACTTTATGTAGAATTTCTAATGCCTATGTGGGTTTTGCGTGATTATAAAGAAATACCGGTATATTCTTATAGAAAAATTTTGTTCTTTAAGAATTTTTGATAGCTCTAATAAAATCGGAACTATCCGTAACTCCTCGAAATATGTGCATAGATATTCTGAAGGGCCACAGACGGCCTTGATCAGGGTTGAATAATAGCAAGATAGCAACTCTCATCCTTATACGACAAACGGAAATATTGCTGATCACTTGAACGTATGCTGCCTTGTACCATTACCCTTCATCTAACACTGAACATTTTATATTCCTCAAACTTTACTTGAAGTTTTGAACTGTCGTGGAGGTCTTTTGCCTTGAGGAAAATGAATGCATATTTATTTCAAGAATATACCTATTTTAATGTCAGGACTTAAGATGAAATATTTATAGGTGCTTGTTTATTTACATGTACAATGTGCCTATTTGCTTGTTGTCTTGGTTTAGCTAATTTAAGTCCTGTATATGTGAGCGTGTTTAGTTATATATAAGAAATTATTGTATACAATAAAAGTTATATTAATATTATTATAGATAAGAAATTATTTTTGTGAATAATTATTTTATATATAGTAACTTATTTAACTTTATTTTATGTATGTAAATAAGTTATTTAACAAATAGTTTTTATTGTAACTATTTATATTAATAACTACTAGTAATCATTAATACTAGTTAGCTATTACTTTTACCTTCACTTTCTACATAATATTGTGTATTGAAAAAAATAAAATTTAAATTTAAATTGAGCACTATACGATCCGATAAAATTAAATTCTCATCCGCTTTCATACGAAATAAATAAGATAAATAATTTCTGACTTCTTATTTTTCAATTGTGGTCCAAATAAACGACGAAAAACTCAATCGATCCACTTCTTAAAACAAAGTAAATAAAAAAGTGAAATCCCCTTTTCACCTTTTCTTCCTCTAATTTAGATTCAAATAAATAGAGAAAAATAAATATAACTACCCCTCCAAACGAAACGAATAGACTCGCTAAACGAGAAACTAACTAAAACATTAGGTGAAAGCTCCATAACAACATGTCAATAAGCAGAGACGCACATTAATTCCTGCAAGTGCTCGAAATTGTAAAAGGCCAATATAAAATTTAATCTTCAGGCTTCAATTTATGATCAAAATTCTACCAGAAACAAATTTGTTTTGCGACTCAGTTATCAACTAACGACGCCCAATGGAAGAGACACCACGAATATCTATAAACGAGAAATATCTATCAAATAACCACACCAGTTAGACTCGGGAGAGGTTGCCAGTGTATCAAAAATGAGAAAAATTTGAGACTTTAGCCCGACCCTGGAACAGAAGAATTGGTAGGGTGGCGTCCGGCGCCATTCTCGGTGAGTGAGCGATGATGGAAACATTCGAGCTTCTAAAAGGGCACGTCATGGGGCTTCAGGTAATTCTACTGGGACTACGTTGCTCTGTGGGGAATCGAAACGAACAGTTCATCCCGGAGATCTATTCAGAAATGAGCATATTATTCCCCTCCAATATTAAAAAGAACAGAGAGGATTCAGCAGACTCAGGAGTTAAGCCTCACTTGTAATAACTTTATTTATGAAAGTAAATGCATCAACTTGGCATTCCATTGTCATATTACAAAATCAAGACCCGTGCATAGTTTGATGAATTTTTTCATCTAAAGACGAGATTTTACAGGGCTACTACTGTCAGCACCTCGTGATTCTGATTGGGGCTGGATCTCTGGCTCCAAAGCATCACAAACTGCAGGAAGCGACGACTTTCTGATGGAAGCATAGACTTCGCCATCCCAATTTCTCGCTGCAAGCTCCTCTCCTAATCTCATCGCTGCCTCCAGAGTCGCCCTTGCGCCGTCGTGCACTTGATCGATGAAGCCCATCTTCGCCGCCTCTACCGCCCCTAACTTCTCCGCGCCGAGCAAAACGCGGGTCATAGACCTCCGATCAGAGATCTTCGATCGCACTAACTCCATCACGTAGCGGCTAATGGGGACGCCACGATCCATCTCGCTCATGTAGAAGAATCCGCGGTCACTCCTCATTATGACGTGGTCGTGTGCAAGCGCTAAAGCGCCGCCGGCAGCTACGGCGTGGCCGGTGACGGCGGCGATCGTGGGCATAGGGAGGGAAATGAGATCGGCGATGGCGCGGCGCAGCGCGGATCCCATGAGATCGAGGCGGTCGGACGGAGAGACGGAGGCCCACGCTAGATCGAGGCCGTTGGAGAAGAACTTCCCCTCGGCGGCGGTGACCAGAGCGCAGCGCGGCCGGATTTAGAAAGAACCTCGGCGAGGGCGGTGCTGATGGCGCCGAGGAGTGTTGGGTTGAGCCGATGCTCGTCGTTGCCTGTGAGGGTAAGGACGTAGATTCTACCGTGCTTCTCTAACGTGCACATCCCTGCTCGTCTTCCTCCTTCCCGCCTCTCGTTCTCTAGAACAGCAGCTTGTTGAGTTCTAATTTGCAGGTTAAAATGTCCACCAGCTATATTTCTCAGAGTGGAAGAAAAGTCAAACACTCATTCAAGACTGCTGCCAACGCATTTGACCAACTGCTTAAGCCCGTAACTAGCAGCCAAACCCTCATTTAGTTTACCTGGAACTCATCGACCACTTAGCGAGCCTCCTGCTCCCTCGCTAACTGCTTTGTCTACTTATCCTGCTAAGGTCTTAACTATGTTTATCAGCATTGGACCGGACAGGACGAAGGTGGGGATATAATTCCGTAGCGAGGCTCCTGCTCTCGCGAACTGCTGTGTCTTCTTATCATGATATGGTTTTAACTATGTTTATCAATATTCTAGGTAGCACAGATACGGATACGGAGACACGGAAACACGGCACGAAACGAAGACATGGTAATTTTTAAAAAAAGGACATGGGTACAGTTCGAACACGATAATAAAAAATTTAAATAATTAAAACATAATTTATACGAAATATTTAAATATTAATGAATATAATGACATTCGATAATAAGTCTATATATAATATAATTTCGCGACCTTGAGAGAAACTGAAGAAGGTTGGGTTGAGCCACGGCGGTGGGCACATAGCATTTCAAAAACATTTAACAATATTTCGGAGGACACAACTTTAAAATTCTCTACCAATTTAATTAATTATTTTATCCAAGCTTGCAGCACAAGAGGGAGACAGAACATATGCCGTAGCACAAAGGAACTAAACACCGAAATACAGCCTGATAAAGTGCGGCTACAAGTATTAGATAATGGAAAAGTCCACATACCATACAAGCTTATGAAGCTCACAAAAAGAAATGAAAAAAAAAAACTTTAAAAAGTTCCGTTGCCGGGACTCGAACCCGGGTCTCTCGGGTGAGAGCCGAGTATCCTAACCAACTAGACTACAACGGATGCTGATATTGCTGCAACCAATAAACTTCAAATAGGAATAAATATACAACGCTAACACAAACATTTACAAAGCTTATTGACAAAAAGATCAAAACCAAGAGAACAACACAATCATAAGATGACAATTCCCTAGATTTTTTTTTTTTTTTTAATTTATAAAGGAGAAGAGATAAAACAAAGTGAAATGCAGACGTATTAACATGCCACTGACTGTCAGATTATCCAAACTTAGGAAGCTTGAAGCACTCTTTACAACCAAGACTTACATAATAAGAAGCTAATATTCCCATTGAGATTAATACATAACTCCTTTCAACACTTTCAACAGCTCCCCCTTTTTCATTTTTGAGTAACCCTTTATTCCTTTTGCTCGTGCAAGTTCTTTCAACTCCGTAAGCTTCATGTCTTCTATTTTCTGCACTTCTGAATCTTTAACCGCAGTTTCTGATCTCAATTCTTCTGTCGCCTTTTCATGTATTTTCTGCGCTTCTGGTTTCCCTTTGATATCCTCTTCCATTGGTGGTGATGATGGAATTGGGGACCTTTTCACAAATTTTGACGTAGGCCTTGTAGGCCCCAAATCTTCTGCCAGCGGAGCTGCTTCTACGACATCTGAAACATCTGTCTTTTCCAGCGCCATTTTCACCAATTCATCATCTGCAATAAACACATACAATTAAAAAAAAAAGAATAGGAACAAAAAAGGAAGAAAATCTGGTTGGCCTTAAAAAACCTGCTTCTTTCTTCTTTCTTGATGTGTGTTTGGAAGATCCCAGAGTTCCTTCTGTTTGCTTCTCATTAGGATTTCTCATATTAGAATTTCTTGAGTTTTTCTTCCTTGGAACAGACCCATTGGAGATTGAGGAGTGTATTCTTCGGAACAGATCTATGATCTCCTTCTGACTAGAGGCTTTTGGTTTCTCACCGCCAGATGGAGGGGCGCCTTTTGATTCATCATTGACATCCTTTGGAGTATCATCTGAGGGTACGCGATTTGGAGTATCATCTGAGGGTACACGACGCCTTGGTCGTCCCTTCCTACTTGCTTCACATCTGATTCCAGGCCGTGGCAATTGGCACGGGTCTACTTGGAAGGAAAAAAGTGAAGCTCCATCTGCAATCTCTGCCAAGTTCAATCAGCTGCATCAAAGAATGGTTCTCAGTTGCTAATAACCAACTCTAAATGAGCTGCATCAAATGCAATGACAGAACAAGTAGGAGCCAAAACAAGATTGTTCCTAACTCGGTTGGTGGAACATGAGTCGATGCCACGGGCGGGTTTATTTGTCATGACGGCCGCCCAAAAAATGATCCGTTATGGACAGAATTTTTCCATGATAATTTCAAAACAAAAAAGAGATTGGTCATAACAACTGGGTTAAAAAAATTAAGAAGGCACAGCCGTAGGACATTGATCTTGTAATAAACATCAGAATCCAATTATGATAGGACCTAGCAAATAAATTAATGAATAAGAATAAACATCTCACTCTGAATTTGGCATGCTATTACCCCTCCTTTATGTATCCCAACCACCATATCACTATAAGTAGAGAAGGTATATTTGAGGTGCATAAAATTTTTGTTCCTTTTGGTCAATTCATCTCCATCACATGATGTACGTAAAAACCTATTAAAATCTGCAACTATCTAAGAAGTCATCAAACCATACACTAGCTCAAACGACTAAGAATAAGTATGTCACTCACTTACGCAAGTGCAGTTCTTCTTTTGTTTATCACTCTTCTTTTAAAATAGTCTTTAATAAGGTACTTTACGTCGACAAAGAAAATATTAGTTGGTATTTTCAAAAGTTAAAGCACTAAGCACACAAGTGCAGTTCTTCTTTTGTTTATCACTCTTCTTTCAAAATAGTCTTTAATAAGGTACTGTACGTGGACAAAAGAAATATAGTTGGTATCTTCAAAAGTTAAGCACACAACCACCAAGGAAAATACCAGCATTATTGTTTCTCAATTATTGAAATTTTGTGCAGATACAGAAAGTATCCAATTTCTAGACTAGATTACATCCAACACGTAAAAAAAAGATACGTAGGATTTTATGCATCATTTGTTTGTACCCTACGCTAGTTTCCTCGACCTTGCTTTCCTACCATCCCAAAATAAAATAATTGCGACACTTTCTTGAATAGGTGATACTATAATAGGCATGTTTACTTGTCTTTTACAACTTCATAGTTCAAAATTTTTTTAAAAAATGTCAAAAAATTTGTAAATACGTTTAAACTACTGCTTTGGCGGCCCATTAGACAGTTTTGACATTTTTCAAAAACTTCCAAGTCAAAATGTAACCGAGCTAAACACATCTATTTACTTCATTGTTTTTCCAAGAAATAATTAAAAAAAAAAAACATATGACTTTGGATGGGCAGAAGTAGCTTTCATGTTATGGAGGTCGCATAAAATTTATTGTCAGATAATACCTTTAACATGGGTGGACTTACAAAGCAACTTCATTTTCGTTCATGAGCCATCTAAAAAAAATATATATGTCTTTAGATACTGTTGTCTTAACAAACGCAGTGATGTACTGATGCACACATTCTAGTAATGTGGCAACTGAAGAATATTGTATTGAGACAATAAACAAACATGCACAAAAGAAGATGCAAGATTTACGTGGAAAAGCCCAAAGCAGGGTAAAAAAACCATGGTGTTGTTAAGTGTTAATTAACCAACCAACGAGAGAGCTTCACTATTTGGAAATTCAGGTACACCATTGATTATATAGTATAATTTGCCTATATCATAATTTACTATGCCTCCCTTTGTCATGCGCGTTCTCTTCTGTTGTATTATTTTTTCGAATCCGATCTCCATATCTTGTCTAATTCTGATATGCATCCAACTGAACCGCGGATTGGTGAACGCCCAACTTATCTATGCTTGATGATCAGCTGAAGTGAGGTGTAGTGGCTGGTGGCGACATATCTTCTTTATTTGGTTTCATTCTTGATGGATGTCTTGTTTTATGAAGGTCAATGGCTGTAGCTGGAATTGAAGATGAAGATTATGATCAGGGAAACTTCTAAATGGCAGTCGAGGACATATTATGATGCTCAGGAAAGGAGTTTCATCATGGCGTATCCTTGATTGAATTTCTTTGTGCTCGAAAAAGGTACATGATGTTTCGGCTGAAGAAGAAATGATGGTGATAAAGCTTCTTCATGGAGCTTCTTCATGGAGGTCTTCTTGAAAGTCTACTTTCCGCTCCTTGATGAACTCTTTATGTAGATCTTTTCCGATACTCGCTTCTTCTTGGAACTTTCTCAGAGTTTTTGGTGAGCTCGTGCACACAATCAAAATCATTGACGAGCCATTTGGCAAGTTTTTTCTCTATATGTTAAGTGCGAATTAAAGAGTTACAGACTTCCAAAATGAAATGCCGCGTCCTCTCTATAGGCTTAATGGAAATTTATATAGGTGGTTAAGATGGCGAAATAGTGCAATGCAAGTTTCTAATATTGTGAGGTTGCCTTATAGAAATCTCCATCCATAAGCCTGTACATAGAATTTGTTTATAGGCTTTGAACATGAAGTGAACCTTGGCTTGAACAACTAACTCAAGTGCGATTGGTTGATAGTTATGCCTTCTACTCGGTTTGCCACCCAAAATTCTCTCATTATCACCCAGCTTGTTGTTATTCTTGTTTAATTGTTTGGAATAAGTCTTTTACTAACAATATCCAAAGAGCAAGCACCAATAAGATGCTAAAATTGATAAACCGTCAAACAATCATGTAAAACCTTACATTCAATCGAAAAAAGTATGTTAATTCTCAACTTATCGACAACAATCCCCCTGAATCTAGAAAAGAAACAATCCAACAACTTCTGTTTTCATACCTTTACTAAATATTATAGATTTAAAGCGCGTTGGCGGCTTAATCGCAATGATTGGCGGCGCTCGAAGACCGCCGTTGAAGAAAACCACAGCTCGCATCTCCCTCGATCTCTCACAATCTATACTTCTAGCAAGTAACCACTACGCTTGTTATCCAGTCGCTTTATCGTCTCACTTGGATGGATTCTAGACGAGCCCTGCTAGAGAGCACCTGTTCACCACCCCGCCTGTCACACCGTGGGGTTTTGACGTCCCGCGAATTGGATAGTGGATATGCGTAAAATGTAGCTGGCCACGACAAATGAGGTCGGACCAACCGAGGCACGGACCGACACGAGGTAATGCCGACCTCCCGTCATATGCCCGAACCTCCGTCATATGCCGACCTCGAGGTATATTCCGACCTCCGAGGTAGCCGACCTGAGTACGAAGCGCCGAGGAGCTGAGCTGATAAGCTAGCCCGAGATGCTGAAAGTGCTGCAGCTGAGGAGGCTGGCCGAGTACAGTGTGGCCGAGCTGCCAAACTGCCAAAGATGGCCGAGGTACCAAGAGGCGCCAAGGTGCCGAGCTGATAAAGCTGGTCGAGGTGCAGGAGTGCCGAGGTGAAGAGCCTGTCAAGACTGGCCCAAGTGCTGAGGGCGCCGAAAGAAATCAAGCTGAGAAGATGGCCGAGGCGCCGAGGTGCTGAAGTACCGAGCTGTGGAGCTGGCAATGAGGTGCTGAAACACCGAAGAGCCACCCACGAGCAGAAGACCGAACTAATCTAACCAGGCGAGGTCAATCCAAGCCGAGCTGAACAGATCAAGCAGGAAACAATCCCAAGGTCATCCAATCGAGGCCGATCTCCAACATCCTGAGGTCATCCGAGACCCAGGAAGCTTAGTGAAGCTCGGCCACCACCGGTTATGTACGTTTCACGAGGAGATGGATGAGAGCCCTCATGAGGTCAAAATCCGACCTCGGCAAACGAGCCGAGCTCGGCAACGACGAGGTTCAAACCTCGACTCCACCAAACCTCAGTAAAGACCATTCATGATGTGTCAACGAGACCAGACGGGGCAAGGTGACATTAATGCAACAGCGGCGGACGTGACGGCTGCAGACGCGACACCTGCAGAGTGACGGCCATGCCTACACAACCGACACGAGCATTTATGACGACACGAAAGCAGGCGGCGGAAAAGCGACAGAAGGTAGCACCACGTGGCGCAACTCCGAGCCGTTCGACCTGGGGACAATCTCGACCGTCCGAGCTCCGACCCTTCCTATATAAATAGAGGAGGGCCCAGAAGCTTAGAAAAAGGATGGGGAATCCACGCGGAGAAGGTAGAGGGGGGAGAAAAAAGTGAGAAATTTGTAAAAAACAACCTCTTCTTCCACTTAATAAATACAAATTCTTCCGGTGGTCGCGTACGACCCGTGGTTTTCTACCCCCGACCAGATTGGGAATTTTTCCACGTAAAAATTTCCGTCATCTTTGAGTGATTGCTTACGTCTTCTGCGAGCGACGTCTACCTCGAAAACTTGAACCGGTCGGCGACCGCCGCGATCAAATGGCGCCGGTCCGTGGGAAAAACTCGATCAACGTGAAGGAAAGCTTACAGGAAGAACGAAGCATAGTGAAGAGAGTTTCCACCTCATCACATCCTGCTGAAGCAGTTAAACTGAGCTCCACTCCATCAAGATGAGGCCACTACTCGAGGTTCAACTAGAAATGGGGGCAAATCCAAGCGTGAGCTCACACCCATCGGATCTGAGCTAATCAATTTCGAGCCAAGACTCGTCAAATCCAAGTCCGAGCTCACACCCAGTGGATCTGAGCTCATCCAATCCGAGCCCGAGCTCATCAAATCAAATCCGAGCTCAGACCCATTAAATCTGAGGTCGAGCTAAGAGAGATCCGCTCCACCAAGATGAAGCCACTACTCGTGTCCCAACAAGAATTGGGGGCAAAACGAAATTACAACCGTTCGTTTCAGATTAGACGGAGGTGATTCACTTTTTACTATTTATTATGACTCCAACACCGCTTCGTCGCCGACATCACCACCGAAACTGAGCTCGAGCTCCAATTTCCAGGAATATCTGAGCTCATCAAATCCGAGCTCCAGACTTACCAAAAATTGAGCCCGAGCTCCATTTCAAAAGTTTTGAGCACATCAAACTGAGCTCTGAGCTCTCAAATCCGGCTCAGATCCATCAAAATCCGAGCCTCATACCCCATTAAAACCTGAGTCGAGCTCCCATTTCTAAATCTAGCTCATCAAATCCGAGCTCAGATCCATCAAAACCGAGCCCGAGCTCTATTCCAAAAGATCTGAGCTCATTAAATCCGAGCCCAGACTCATCAACCGGAGCCGTAGCTCTTGTTCCAAAAAATCTGAGCTCACCAAATCCGAGCCAGACTCACCAAACCGAGTTCAAGCTCCATCCCCAGAAGATCTGAACTCATTAAATCCGAGCCTAGACTCATCAAAACCGAGCTCCGAGCTCTGTTCCAGAAAAATTCTGAGCTCATCCAAATCCGAGCCCAGACTCACCAAGCCGAGCCCGAGCTCCATTCCAAAATATCTGAGCTCATCGAGCCCGAGCTCCGATCCATCAGATCTGAGCTCATCAGATTCAAGCCAAAGTGAACCTTGCGGACCCCTAGTCCAAGACAAAGAGACTTTGACAAAACCAAGAATGACAAGACTGCAAGAGAAGACCTGGGAGACATCCTTAAAACACGGACGCTTCCGAGTTGGGGATGTGGGCCAGAAATCTGGTGAGACCTGAGCCATCGGGAGACACCAATGAATACCAGCTGAACACTCTCCGAACTCTAGGGACCACCCTGGGGCAGAGAGTGAGAGCAAGGTAAATCACCAATGCATACCAGCCAAACACTCTCCAAACTCTAGGGACCACCCTGGGGGCAGAGAGTAGAGCAGGACGCTAAACACCAGCCGAACATTCTCCCGATTTCGGGGATCACCCTGGAAGGAAGAGTGAAAGCGTGGTAATTCAGCAAGCCGCCAAAATATTCAACTGAACACTTAAGAGCCAACTCTAGAGTGAAGAGTACGGACCGAGGTATGCTCATTTCCAAATCTGAGCTCATCAAATCCGAGCATCCAGATCCTTCAAATCCGAGCTTCAGACCCATTACAATCTAGTCGAGCTCCATTTTTCCAAATCTTGAGCTCATCAATCCGAAGCTCAGATCCTTCAATCCGAGCTCAGACCCATTAAATCTGAGGTCGAGCTCCCATTTCCAAATCTGAGCTCATCAAATCCGAGCTCAGATCCATCAAATCCGGCTCAGACCCATTTAAATGCTGAAGGTCAGAGCCTTCCCCATTTTCCAAAATTGAGCTCATCAATCCGAGCTCAAGATCCTTCAAATCCGAGCTCAGACCCATTAAATCTGAGGACAGAGCTCCCATTTTCCCAATGTGTAGCTCATCAAATCCGAGCTAAGATCCATCAAATGCCGAGCTCAGATCATCAAACCGAGCTCAGACCCATTAAATCGAGCGAGCTCATTTTCTAAATCTGAGCTCATCAAATCCGAGCTCAGATCCATCAAATCCGAGCTCAGATCAATTAAATTTGAGGTCGAGCTCCCATTTCTAAAATCTGAGCTCATCAAATTCCGGAGCTCAGATAAATCAAAATTCCGAAAAGCTCAGACCCATTAAATCTGATGTCGAGTCCCATTTTCCAAATCTGAGCTCATCAAATCCGAGCTCAGATCCTTCAAATTCGAGCTCAGACCCATTAAATCTGAGGTCGAGCTCCCAATTTACAAACCTGAGCTCTTCAAATCAAAGCTCAGACTCATCAAGTCAGAGCGCGAGCTCATCCAATCCGAGGCTGAGCTCCAGCTCAGCATATCTGAGCTCATCAGATCCATGCCAACTTGAACTTCGCAGACCCGCTAGTCCAAGACAAAGGGAAGACCTAAGTAGTGTCCCTAAACACCACGAGCTTAGCCTCTGACGAGAGACGAGCTCGAGGTGAGGGGGCACGAGCTGGGAGTATTTCTGGGTGGCGGCCCTGAACACCACGAGCTTAGCCTCCTACAAGAGACGAGCTCGAGGTGAGGGGGCACGCGGACCAGGCAACACTAGGTGGTGTCCCTAAACACCACGAGCTTAGTCTTTGACGAGAGACGAGCTCGAGTGGAAGGGGGCCACCACCCTAGTATTTCTGGAAGACCTCCTGAACAATTGAGCCTAGCCTCCCACAAGAGACGAGCTCAAGGGTGGGGGACCGAAAGACCTCGGCAGACCTCATGGAGATCCGAGGCGACCCAGATAACACCCGAGACACCTATTGAAAAGCCGAAGAACCTCAGTAGACCTCAGGGAAAATACGACGCCGAACCTCGGATATTCGCCCCGAAGCGAATCTTCCCGAAGGCTTGAAGGCCAGAATTTGACTCCACGGAGGTGTATGATCGGATGAAAGGATCGTGGCAGTTTATAAAACCTCCGACGGCGTGCCGATTATTATAAGCCACACCCGTCGGGGGGCAACTGAACGTGCGTAAAATTAGGCAGCCACGACATGAGGTCGACCAACCGAGGCCACGGACCGACACGAGGTATGCGACCTCCGTCAATGCGACCTCCGTCATATGTCCGACCTCCGAGGTATACCGACCTCCATAGTATGCGACCGAAGTACTGAAGCGCCGAGGAGCTGAGCTGATAAGCTAGCCGAGATGCTGAAGTGCTGAAGCTGAGGAGCTGCCGAGGTAACAAGTGTGCCGAGCTGCCAAAAGCTGACAAGATGGCCGAAGTACAGAAGGCGCAAGGTGCCGAGCTGATAGGCTGGTCGAGGTGCAGGCGTGCCGGGTGAAGAGCTGTCAGACGGCAAAGTGCTGAGGCGCCGAAGAATCACGCTGAGAAATGGCCGAGGCGCCGAGGTGCTGAAGTACAAGAGCTGTGGAGCTGGCCGAGGTGCTGAAACACCGAAGAGCCACCCAAGCGAGCAGAAGACCAGAACTAAGCTAACCAGGCCGAGGTCATCCAAGCCGAGCTGAACAGATCAAGCAGGAAACAATCCCAAGGTCATCCAATCCGAAGGCCGATCTCCAAACAATCCTGAGGTCATCCGAGACCCAGGAAGCTTAGTGAGCTCCGGCCACCACCGGTATGTACGTTTCACGAGGAGAATGGAGGGAGCCCTCATGAGGTCAAAGACGACCTCGGCAAACCGAGGCCGAGCTCGGCAATCGACCGAGGTCAACCTCGACTCCACCTACCTCAGTAAAGACCATTCAATGCATGTGTCAGAGACGCAGACGGGAGCAGGTGACATTAATGCAACCAGCGGCGGGACGTGACGGCTGCAGACGCGACACCTTGCAGAGTGACGGCCTATGCCTAGAAAAAAACACAAGCCCGACACGAGCAATTTATGACGACCACGAAGCAGGCCGGCGGAAAGCGACAGAAGGTAGCACCAACGTGGCGCAATCCGAGCCGCTGCGACCTGGGGACAATCTCGACCCGTCCGAGCTCCGAACCCTTCCTATATAAATAGAGGAAGGCCCAGAACTTAGAAAAGGATGGGGGGATCCGCGGGAGAAGGTAGAGAGGGGGAGAAAAGTGAAAAATTTGTAAAACACTCTCTTCCACTTAAAAACAAATCTCGGTGGTCGGCGTACGACCCGTGGTTTCTAACCCGACCAGATTGGGATTTTTCCACGTAAAATTTCCGTCATCTTTTGAGTGATTGCTTACGTCTTCTGCGAGCGAAGTCTACCTTCGAAACTTGAACCGGTCGCGACACGCGCGATCAGATAGAATTAGGCTCATCGGCGGGTATAAAGCCTTTCTAGGATTCCCTTGTGTGAGATTGCTAAGATATATAACATCATAGATACAGGTCTAGCCTTTCTAGGATTCTCTTGTTTTTCAAGCGTGGCATAATTTTATAGTTTCTACTGCTGAAAATTACTACAGGTAAGCCGCGTAGTTAGTAGAAAATGCGCATTATTCTATAGTTAGTATATGGTAGGTTTTTGGGCACAAAAATTTTTTTTACATTATTTGATCTGTAATATATGAGTATATTTAAGAATTATTATCCTTATTATCCGACAACTAACGAGAGTTTCGTCGATTAAAATTTAAAAGCTCGTATTTGTTTTTTTTTTTTTTTTTTTTTTTTTTTTTTTTTTTTGAGTATAATAAATTCTTGACAGATAGAACGAATATGAGACGACTATAATTATAAATATAGTTCTCATTAATTGGAAGAAAAAATTACTACAGTTCAACGATTTAAGTTTGCAGTAATCCGACAGCATCTTTTTAATTGAAGAATTAGTTTTAATTCGAAGTGGTCAAGCTTCGAGCTGGCGCGCCATGGCTGGAGCATTGCCTCTCGCGGTCTCGCCGCTATGTCCAAATGCCACTCTTCTACTTTCACAAAACCCATTCAAACGATCAATTCCACGATCTTTGAAGCTTCCGTTGTCATCTTCCTCGATCCTAATCTCACCAAAACCATCCCAAAAGCTTCCTCGAACTGACCTTAATGCACGTATTCACGAGCAATGAATCCGTGAGATTAATCTCGTACAGTGATTTCAAGCGTTCCGAGGTCAGCGTGAGAATTTTCTGCTCCATGTTGCGGTTCTGCGCAGAGCTTGGATTACTCGAAAATGGCAAGAAGATTAATTCGATTGTATTCTCACAGGGGATTGCAAGAGATGCTGTTTTGGGTTCCAAGTTAAAGCGTTTATGCACAATAGATATGGAGACTTAACTGAAACTGAAATAGATGTCATATCATGGAACTCGATCATTAGTGGGTGTATGCTAAATGGAGTTTCTAACAAATGAGTTGTTCTAATTGTGGAAGTGTGGTTTTCAAAGATCGATTCTGATTTGGTCTTTCCTGCTCGTGCCGAAACGGGATTTCTTGCTCTGGTGTGAGCCATACATGCGTATTCCATAAAATCCGCCTCCTTCTCAAAGACTATGCCTACACACGAAACCCTCGTCGTACCAGAAATCTCCATTTTTAATGAGGAGGTACTTCTCAATAATTCTTTAGTCGACATGTGTTATAAATGCGGGAATTTGGCGAATGGCATGCAAATCTTTAAGTGAGATACCAAAGAAGTGTTGTATCATGGACTTCTATTATATCTAAGGATTTACTAGATGTGAGCATATTGGAAAAGCAATAGATTTGTTTGAGCAGATGGAAGCAGAAGGAATAGTACCTGATCTGTAAACAATTACTAGCATTCTTCATGCTTGTGCATGTCATGGTGCGCCTAACGCCATCGCCCCGCCCATCCTCGCTTATTCCCTGGCCAGTCTGATGAACCTGCCCGACGCTACCAGCATATTCTGGTTCATTCGGCACGACCCACCTGCTACCAACACGATCTCGGCGCACATCTGCTACACCATCGCCTCTCATCCACCCATGCAGCGCTCGATCCACCTCTATACCCCTCAGCCCAAAGCTGCCGCGTGGCATTGTATCCTTCGCCCCACAACGTCCTGCACTCGCCCCCTGTCCCCACTCCCTTATCCCCAGCCCCGCAGCAGCCGCATCACGCACCCTCTCCGAAGCAGTTCTACGAATCCTCTTACCGTGCTACCCCCGCCAGGAATCCTAGCGCAGACATGCCTCGTGACAAGATGGCACTACACTCCTCCCACACACAGTCATGGTGCACTAGATGAAGGTTAAATTGATCGTGAGCTGGTCCCCTCGAACCGAATCAATAAAAATGTTCGAAGCGAAGAATGACGAGAAGGAAGCAGAAGACAGAACGATAATGTTACACTCAATACTTTTTACGTGGAAACCCTTGGAAACAAGGTTAAACCACGGGCTGTTGACCGTAATGCCAACGTAATTCTCACTATCAATATCAGAAAAGGATTACAAACGCTCAAACTCTCAGTCACTCAGGCTACCGAATGCTTGAATGCTATGGCACGGATTGAATCGCCTAAGTCCCAGAGAATCAAAGTGTGATCTCTTTAATGTGCTGTTAATGGCCTTTTTATAGGCGGCCCTTGTAGCAGGCCGCGGCGCTGCGTCAGCAGGCCGTTGAGAGAATTGTAGGATCTCTCCAAAAAAGGTGGGTTGACTAGTCGCCTTCGTGTTGTACCACGAGTCCGCGTCGTGGGTCGCAACTTCCGCGAGCGTGGGTGTTAATGGGTGGAGTGCTCCCGAGTCGAGCCTAGGGAGTTCCCGACTCGGGTCTTCGGAGTGTTCTCGAGTCGAGCTGCAGGATGACCAGCCGACTCGTTTTCGTAGATAATCCCGAGTAAGGTCACCGACTCGGGTCATTAGAGGTTTCCCAAGTCCGGAACGCCGACTCGGGTTCTTCAAGTATGCTCAAAGGTCGGGGCGCGGCGCGCGTACCGATCTAGATTGCAGATACTTTCCGAATCGGTGGCCCGATTCCCGGGTCTTTAGATAATCCGAGTCGGAGGCGGCCCCGGATTCTTCAACAATTCCCGGGTCCGAACGTAGTTGGGTCATCAGAATATTACTCGAGTCCGGGATAGCCGACTCGGGTCTTTCTTGCATTTCGAGTCGGGCCATCGACTCGAACCTATTGGAGTTGCGAACACGGACTTCTGGAATTTCTAAGCCCTTCTGAAGCTGACACGTGGCAAGTCCGATCTGCGCTATATCAGTAAATATGTCCATGATTATATAGTCGCACTTATGAAGTATGCAAAATGTGGAAATATGACAGAGGCAAAAATGTCCTTGATCATATTAAATGCAAGGATATTATTTCATGGAAATGATTTCGGAGAAGCAAAGATCCAGTCGTCGTTGATAAAATTTACAAGCACCTAAAACTGGAAAAAAAAAAAAGATCAAAAGCATTACATGTCATTTATGAGAACTTTTAAGTGAGACTGTAGATAAGCGTTTCATCCATATGATCATTCTGCCATGAAATGCATGCACATTTGAATCAAGCTCTTTCACATACTTTCCAAGAGATTCACCAGCATATCATCACCTACTCGGGCACTGTATAAACTTTCAACACTTTCGATGTGTCACAAACTATGAGATTGTCTGAACTGGTAGCAGTGGTACAAAGCCAATTTACCTGGCAGAATCACGAAAAGAATTTTAGACAAACTTCCAGTTTAACATGGTCAATGGATTAGTACGCTCCTCTCATTTACGGTCAACGCAATTACCACCACCATCTTATGTAATGTATGTAAACTTTAGAAGATCAATAACAAACTTTAGAAGAAATACATTAGCAAATGCCCCACTCTATATAAGAGCAAGCACCTGCTAAGTTATAAGTTATAACAATAACAACATCCAAATGATAAGTCCTGCCCGAGCAGGATTTGGAGAGGGTAGGATGTACACAGTCATGCTCTAGAATAGGTTGTTTCTATACGGCCCTTAGCTAAAAAGCTTCATTTAGGGATTTTAGTTAAAGAAATATATAGAGAAAGAGGTCCTTACCTTTTTCTTCAAGTTAATATTCAAGTGTAAAGCAGCATTACTAGAACTCGTTTCATCAGCTAGGAAATACCTAGACCAGTCCCATAGCTTCACTGTAGCATCATTTCCACCTGAAATTATGAATTTCCCTTTCTCACCAAATTGTGAAAACGACCTACATAATATGGAAACAGTCAGAAAGATCAAGTAGACCATTCATTTCAGAATAGGCCAAAATTTAGTAAATGCCCCTCTAGTATGCATCTTTGGGCACTCATATGTCCCTATACTTATTTACGTGACTTTCATACCTCTTTACTATTAATTTGGGAACGCGATATCCTTAATGACGATTTACGAACTAATATGCTGATGTGGCACTAATTAAACTTTTTAAATATTTTTTAACATTTTTAAAATACCCTAATTTATATTAAAAATAATTAAATAATACTTAATTGGTGCTACATCAGCGTAATTAACACCTAAATCCTTTTCAAGGGTATCGTGTTTCCAAATTAATAGTAAAGAGACGTAAAAGTCACGAAAATAAGTATAGGGGTATAAGTGTCCAAAGATGCATAGTAGAGGGACATTTACTAAAATTTAGCCTCAAAATAATGCTGTACTACTTACACACAAGATACAGATGCAGTATGGCCTCCGGCGGTATAATCTAATTGCAGCCTCTTCTGTTGATCTTTGGTATTGGTAAGGTTCTTTTTAACTTCACAACTACTGGAGCTTGATTGAGAATGCCTTTTAGAAAGTGACAAGTTGCTAAACTTACTAACCAGATGGGATTCCATATCTATAACGTCAACAATACCATCACCCCGAGCAATAGCACATAATTTACATAAACCATCCGGCATATCAACTTCAGGAACAGCTATTGAGTGGACAAAAGCAGGATTCAGACATTGCCCTGAACTACCACCTGATGTACTAGACTCTGCCTCAGACACACCTGCATTTGCCAAGAATTAAAGATAACTATACCTTGATGCTACTAAGACTGACGAGAGGATGTAGGCTCATATTCAGGAGAGAAAGGAAGGTAGGAAGCTAAAATTATTTCACTTGAACTTGAATGATGTTGATCCTAGAATGAATGTCCTTACAGCAATCTTTTTCAATAAATAAGAACTACTCCAAGACAAGCATTCAAGATATCAGAATTTTTGAAACGTACTATTATCTGTGATTAACATTTCAGGCAATCAGATTCACAATGATGTCACCATAGAAAAATTGGCAAGTAGTAGAATAGTTTGTTGCAAATACTTAATATTTGTAATACCGTAATTGATGATGTTACAGGCGCGGCCTTTCGAGAAGTCCCATGTGACAAACTTCGAGTCAAGACCACCGCTAACAACTGTATTCGGATCAAGGCACGGATAAGGTTGATTTTTATGGAAATGAAAGTACACTGGAAATTGAACAGGCAATCAATGGACATTCATATGCAACACTTGTCTAGCACAAAACACAATAAAGCATATTCTTCACCAAAAAACTGCAGAACAATGGTAGCATCCACGGATGAAAATGATAACAATGAAGACAAAAGTCTTGTCTCTGTGAAAATCAAGTATGAGGCAAAACAATGACATGGTTTCAGGTTGGGAAATGTAAAATCAACTACATGACAGATGTCTAACAAATGTTAGACATTTGTTATCTGCATGACAAATGCTAATTGAAAGTAGCTACTTGTCCAGCTCATTAATATTCTAGTAAAAGTTTGAGATTAAGATCTAACACATTCACAACACAGAACTAAGAACAAGGATACCTGCCCAAGGCTTCCATGACAGAAACTTTACACTGCTGCAAATCTAAAAATTATAATCAACTAAGGAAAACGTAAGAAAAGTACAAACCACATTATACGTGATCCATTGCATCAATAAGGTGTAATAAGAATCCATTAAGGGTATGCAGGTTCATCAACTTGTGATGCATACAAAAATGCCTAAACACCAGGATACACTTGAGTGGACCGCTCTTAATGTTTTATAGAGACTTTGTTGGCGAGTGTCAATGATCTGCCAATAAATGAAAATGAAATAAAAAATGTCATTCTTGAGGAGACCCTGATGGCCTTGCTGCAATCAGAACTACATGCAGTGCATCACGATGTGTACCACACACATCCTGATGCACTATGTGTGGTTCTGATTGCATTAGGAATCCTGATAGCCCTGATGAATAGCAGTACTCAAATGAATTACTAGAGAATAAAAAAAAAAGAGAGATTTGTGCGTCTCACCTCACGTTATATAGATTATAAAGAATATCGCACTACAAGGTAAACCTTAAGTCTTAACTATGACATCAACTTTGATTTCTCTTAAATATAAAACCCGCAAACAAATATGATCAACATATACTGAGAATACATAATCATTTGACTCATTTTCTTAAAATTACTAATCTTCATATCATGTATAAGCACGATGTAATATTGATACACAAATGACACAGATCTTTCATAATGCAAAATGCTCAAGTAAATGACATATTAACACTTGACAAGTCTCTTACTTTCTTTCATGGCTTGCCCAAGAAATTTGTTCTCAAACAATCCAAACTATAAAACAAGATGATGGAATGTTTATTACAGCTATAAAATCTTAGGGAACTTATAAAAAAATGCATGAGAACAAAGGACCTGTGGTGTAAAAATGAAATCCACAATAGCTTTTATCAATTTTTAATGAGAGAGCAATATGTCATAATTCATAAAAGAAATTCAGCATTATCTTCCTATTCACAGCACTAAACTTAAATACAAGCACAGTCCCAACTAATCATGAATAGCACAGCTGCATACCTTAACTTCACCGCTATCATCAGCAGCAGCAAGAAAATACGATTTTGAGGTAAAATCAATCTGCCAAGAAACAGAAATATTAAAGCTGGAACTTTCTCAATTTAAAAAGAAAAGAATAAGTGGAAGTTTTTGAAGCATAGAAAGCATCTGATCTACAAACATTTTACCACATAAAAAGAATAAGAGAGTGCAACTAAAAGGGGCTACCTGGTTTATCTCCTCTTTGTTGAAGTTGTAGGTCTCCAAAGGCTTTGCCAAAGATCCCTTTCATGCGACATTTAGTAATAAGTAGCATCAAGGTTTTAGTGTATTGATGCATGTACAGTTTGAAAATACTGAAGCAAAAGCTTAAAACATGCAAAAACTGTGAAAGTGGTAAAAAGACACCAACTATGTCATTTATCGATACTTACCACAATTATTCACCAAGCAATAAGTTCAAAGGAAAAAGAGAAACGAAACCATTCCAGACCTAAATATAGTTTGCTTAAACAATCCACACTATAACTACCGAAATAAGCAAATTCGCTAGAGATGTAATTTAAAAGTTACATGATCACCTGAGTTATATGCAGAGAAGCAATCATGAAATTTTAGAGAACCATACCTTTTGAATGTCAAAACTTGAGATTTTTGTGCCAAAGGAGGAGTAGACAATATCTTCATTTCCTAAAGTAACATGATCAATTTGAGAGGGTCAGACAGCAAACTTTCAGCTACTTGAAATATGTGATGAAATGAGAGGTTGCATCCTTAAAGCTAACTTTCTCTTTCAAATCTTCGTTTCAAAAGATTAAGCTTTCTACTAGCAAACTTGAACACTGAAGCTGGAGCAACCATGCAAAGGGTGTTGCACACTATGAAACCCGAAATGGACGGGAATTCAGCCTAAATAGATCTTGTTAGTTCCATTATATGTTGGTGGTACCTCATACCAGCCTGTGTCCAGAGTTAAGAAGCAGAATTGTTAACCTAAACGTTGTAGAAGATTGGCAACTTCTCCATTACGAAGTATACACTTTCTTTTGACGTAGATATTCTTATCATAAAAGTAGCTATAGCTTGGTTTAACTTCATCAAAATCTGAAGATCAGAATGTGACCTTCACTAGAAAACATCTTGCATATCTTGTCATTCTTGTGAATATTGGGAAGTTCAATTAGCAACACACAAATACAATACGATAATGTACTCACCTGCTTTAAAACACAAAGATGAAATTGGATCATTTCCAACGTCAATGATGAAGAGAGGATCTTTACACCGCAAATCGAACCAACAAATGCGGCCATCCTATCAATAATATACCACTTTTGTCATATAGGACACCTAAACAAACCCTGCCAGCTATGAAATCATTTGATAATAACTTTAAAACAAGTTTAAAGACTAGCACCTATACAAATCAAACAATCACTAGTGATTAGCCAAACATATAACAGCTAAAACAAAATAAAATAAAATCATTATAAAAACTTTTTTTAATGGTGTAGAAATCGAGATTGGATTATCAAAAATCACAATCTGACAGGAGCCACGTATAACTTCATGAAAAGAAGAGTGGGAATTGAGATTGAGATAGACCTCTCCGGAAGAAGCGAAGACGGACGGGCGGGAATGGGAAGCTATGCAGCACGTGGTGGCTGCTCTGTGCCCCTTCAGTCGCCTCGGCGTCATCGAGTTGCCGCCGCCTACCAGGTGTTCGTCGGAGTGACTCATGGATGTTGTTCTGGCGACCAATTCGGGTTAGCTTCTACGTCGGACTTGAATTCAAAAACGAACCACCAACCATTACATGGCTGTTGCCACCGGATTACCGTATAGCATGTGCATATATATTTTTTTAGAAAAAATTAAATTAAACTTAAATGTTTGTGCTCTATAATTTTTTTATTCAAAAGTTTTAGCTAAAAAAACGTATAGTATATTATGTTTCAAGCTCCAAATTTATAGCATTTTTGTTTTTCAAAAAATTTGTTGTGGCTAGAAAATTATTTTAAGCTATTAAAATTTTAAAACTTCAAACTATTATTTTATAGTATTAAAAAAAAATATTTGAATATAAAACCGTAGAGCACATCAAAATCAAATATTTGTATTTTAAAATATTTTTTAAAATAATATTTATATACATATATTTTGAGGCTTGATCACAGATATGACGACCACTGATTTTATCCGTACCTACCAATTCTATGATAAAAATTTAGGAAGTTTTTTGACTGAATTGATACTTCTCGGTTAAGTTCAAAATAATCAGCAGAGAGTTGAATTGCTAACATTAACAAAGAAACACTTAATTTGGCCCGATAGCAGTTCGTGCCCCCCCATACTTCTCTTTTTCCTTTCTCATTTTCACCGTATATTTGGTTTTTGGCCCGGATCTTAATTTAGATATATGGCATCTTTTTGGCCCGTGATCTTAATATCTTCTTCCAGCCTCCTGATAGCTCAGACATTTACGGACCGACTGACGGGATCGAATTGCGCCGGTGGAATTTAAAATTGCTTGGGATTATATGGGTACAGTCCCTCTGTTGGTGTATTTGGCTTGAGAGAAGCTTCATATATTTTATTATCATGCCTTTACGTATCTGTCTACTATTGCATCAGACTTTATCATTTCTTGGACAGGTACATTTATAGTCAGAGGGGAACATAAATTTGCCCGAGTACTTCTCCAGCTCCATGCTCAGAATCTTATCTGATTTGAGATAATTAGAGTTGAGCTGCTTCACAACCGCATTGCTAGAAGCGTGTTCATTATCTTGAGTAGCCTCATGTCAGTTTCTTATATTTCTATTACTTTACCTGTTATTCTAACTAATGATGAGACCTGTATAGTTGTATTGTTATTGGTGAGATTCTTAGATATAATTATTTTCTATACAGCTAAAAATTCTATTTAGAAGTTTTTTGTGAAATTTTTTTTAATATCACAGTTATAGATTTTGACAAGATCTATAACTTTTATGTTTAAAATTTTTTTTAAAAAATATTTCTAAAAATATATTTTGGGGTTCTAAAGTTTAACAGATTTGAAGCGGGTTTAAAAACTGTTTTAAAATTCTTTAAATCTGTTAAATTTTGGAGTCATAAATTATATATTTATGAGTATTTTTTGAAAAAAAATTGAACATCAAAATTGTAGATCTCATCAAAATCTACAATTTTTATTTAAAAAATTTTTCTAAAAAATTTATCGTAAAATTTATTCTTTTTATTTAAATACGAGAGAAATATATACTGATATGGCGTAAACGTTTTATTGTAGAATTTTTCTTATTATTGTTTTATACTTACTATTTTCTGACTACTACATTATCTGAGGCTGACGTAAAGTTCTCCAAATGAAGCAACGCCTTTTTTCTAAAACGAAAAATAAAAATAAAAAGTCTCCATCATGTATCCCTTCATACCTATTTTATTTACACCCACAAATTCCACCATACAACCACATAATACGGATGAAAAAACTTTTATAAGATAAGAATATTGAGTTTGAGTCTTACAAGCATCGCTTGTAAAGATATTAAAAATTTATTTTTCTATATTTTATGGAGTTTGGAATTGTTAAGATTAAAAAATTTTAATTTTCGATTAGTAAAATATAAATAGTTGCCGTCCATTTACTTTGTCCGTCAGTATATATAATAATCTTAAAAGATCTGTCACTTGCTTATTTTTTTATTCTATGGCTAAACACCAGGTGTACAATGAGAGGAATGCATAATTTTCGAATCTCATGGGGCATATGGTAATAGCAAAAGTCTACGTTTACGCTACGTCAGTATATATTATCCTCGTGTTTATATTAAAAAAATAAATTTTATGATCATTTTTTGAAAAAAAAAATTTAAATAAAACTTATAGATTTTGATGAGATCTATAATTTTGATGTTCAAAACTTTTTCAAAAAATACTTTTAAATAGATATTTTAGTGCTCTAAAGTTTAATGGATTTAACGGATTTTAAAATAATTTTTAAACCAGCTTTAAATATTATTATATTGGAGTTCCCACAGCAACTCATTCTTTTTAGACTAATGTGTAATTGGAGAACTAACTCCTGCCCTCTCAGCTAACCACGAGTGTGTGTCTCTTCTCCATGTCAAGAAAACTCTCTTACCAGAGTCTTCGGTATATAACTCATATATGTCAAAGCATGTATGTGGATAGCGTAACCATATATTGTTATTTTAGATAAAGACAGTTACAGGGACGCTAGTTCATTACTTTTTACCTCTATATCATCAGTTCGTTTTCTTCATGTCTTTTATCCTATTTGATCCTCGTTAGACAGCGGATGCACACACCCCACGAGTGACGTGGTGTAACCGTTACACCCAAAAATCTCTCATGGTAATAACGGGGTGATGAAGCTCGAGCCGAATTTAAGCACAGATTTAAGCTTGAATAATTAAATGAGTCAATTTGAACATCATGTTACTAGGTTCATCGGGCTTGCAAGCATAAACGAGATTCAAGTATATTTTATAACAAGATTATAGCAAGTTCGAGTTCAAGTAGATACGAGCTCAGCCTAATTCACACAATTGAGTTGACTCAGTCGAGTTCGACTCGAGCTTCACTCGAGTTCGCCTCAATTAATACAATCAAGTCGATCTCTAGTCAAGTTTGAATTTGAACTTTTCTGAATTTAGCGAGTTTGAGCTCAGCCGCCGAAGCTCGTGAGACCGTTAGAGGTGAGATTATGAGAGAATTATTTTCAATACTGTTATAACGTCATATTTCACTTTATATTTATCTCACATATCATCTTCACGTTCTCCAGTGCTAAGTACATTAAAGTAAATCAAATAAATAAATTTTTTTATATATCATAGATTTTAACATCAAGGCAAAATAGGTTTTTAAGTATGTAGTAATGTAAATTAAATAAGCAACTCAATAAATTATAACATTACAATTTAGATAGTATCTAATCAGATTTATATTTATAACTAACAGCGGAACCATGTGCATGTTGAAAGCAAATTATGATGATATGCGATATACAATTTGAATTTGTTGTTGGTTAAATACTTCAATTACGGAGAAACCTCCTATTTTACTGAAAAAATATTTTTTAAAATTTAATTTAATAATAATTCTTAATTTAAAATTTAATTTATTAATTTTTATATTTCGTTAAAAAAATTGACACTAATACTAGAGATGCTAATTTAGTCCACCGTCCGCGGCCCGTACTGTGAGGACGGCCGTGTGGGCCGCGGGCCGATCCGTCTTACCAGCCGGGCGAGCCGGACTGAAAAACCCGCGAGCCCGCCCGCGTATGTTCTATTTATTTTCTTAATTTTTTTTAAATTTGTGGGCCGGCTCGGCTCTGCCCGACGGACTGCCGGCCGAGCCGAGCCGGTACTTTTAGTGGGACAGACCGAGCCGCCGTAGTAATTGTACGGGCCGGTCCGTAGCCCGCCGCACTGATGACCCGCATCGAACCGTGTAAATCGGCCGGTACGGTTTGCAACTCTACTAATACACTGCCTCCTCCTTCACACTTGCAAGTCTTTCCATGTCTCGCTGCTGCTCTATTTCTCCTCTTTCTTGTCTCTTAGTGCTGCATCTAAATCCGTAGCCCTTTACCGCCTCATCCCCTTCACAAAAACCAGTTGCGTCCTTCCTCGCCTCCTCTTCAGTATCCTTACTCCATCTCATTATTATTCATTTATTTTTGAGTTATATTTTTCTTCTAGTTAGTTGTTTTAGTCCGTCTGACTGATTTGAAAAGTTGACTTTAACTAATGGTGTATCGGATCAATCGAGTCGCAGCGACACTGACGCCTGAGCTGAAGACGACACCGGACAAGGTTGTGGGGCCTGACAAAGTGGTGCTTTTTGTTTTGGGGAACAAGAACATGCCCTAGTTGTCGGCATTCTCAAATCCTCCAACGTGCCATTCGAGACAGGCGTGGCTCATCTGCTTCCTTGAAAGCAGGAAGCAGAGAATCGGACGGCACCATTTCCATCGGAGGATCACGAAAATTATAATTTTTTATGTGACTTTAAATTTTGTAGTTAAAAATTTTTTCGAAAAATTATCAAATATTATATTAAAATAATGATTTAAATTTGGATCATTATTCTGACATAGTATTCCGGTATTTTTTCGAAAAAATTTCGATAGTTTTTCGAAAAAATTTTCAACTATAAATTTATAGATTACATCAAAATTTACAATTTTATAGTTTAAATTTTTTCTTAATAATACGTCAAAAATAGATCAAATAAAGATAAAAATTTTATATAATATTTTGAAAACCCTCACGACTCAGATTGGATGATCTGACCGACGATTTTTCTGCGCACGAAGCAAGCGAGCTGCGCCCATTCGAAACAGCACACGTGTTCCATAGAGAGATGCTCCGCCAACGTTCAAAGACTACTCCAAACTGGCCCACCTTCCCTCAGCTCTACATCGACGGCGAGTTCTTCTGCGACATCAGCGGTGGTATCTAGTCCGCCCCATCTCATTTAATTTACCGTAATCGTTGAAATTAAAGATTTAGTAGTAAGAGAGTTCTGTAATTGCTATTTTAAATCATTGTTGAATGTAGTTGACGATTTTACGGCTGGACTTGATTAAAAGTGCTAGAAGTTGCATTAATCATATCTTAAGTTGATACACATGATATGATATTAGACTATTACATTAGTAATAAGGAATTTGTTTAATTTGCTGGAATGTATGATTTTCTTTATTAAGGGTATTTAGTGTCAAAGAACTATAAAGGTTATAAATTTAGTAATTTTAAATTTGTGAAATTATTATTGAGTTTAAAACTACAAGGGGTTAAAAAAATAAAGTTTCAATAAAACAGAATAATCCATAATTTAAGTATATAATATCAAGGTACCTTTCAGAAAATAAATGTTTTAAATTTGTAAGATAGAGACTTGATAATACCATTAACTATGGATATGCAACACGGTATTAATCTGAATCATTGTCTCATGTTATATAATTTTTTTTTTTTTTTTTTTTTGAGATTAGCGTAAAAAAATTCTGTCGGTAACCAATCATCTTTGAGCGACCGTCGTAACAAATAAGCTCACCGATCACCAATTCTTATTTTACTAATTGAAAAATTTCATCCTTACGGATAGAACAAATCTAATATACGGTTCCGAAGAAATCTCAAATCAGTGCATATTTTACTCTCTACAAGATAAAGGATTATCAATGTCGTAACATTTAAGCACCGGAACCCGAGATTCACTGTCGACATGCCTCCATTAAATGTGAATTTACGCCCAAATGATTGTTCAAATTGAAAGCGGCCCGCAGCCAACCAATTTAATGGAGCGAGATTCGTGAAACACATTTCTGTTTAAAGATCTAACTGGACCGTGTCCCATGCATGAACCCATTATCCATGACCGGTCGGAATTAGCATGTGTTGCGTGCCTTGCGTGTGGTGGCGTATATCTCGACCAATGGAAAATGGGTACGGCCGATGAAAATGCGCTGACCATCTATATCTGTTTTGGTGATGACTTCTCATTAAATTATGAAGTGGCATACATCTTTTGACGAGTTGCAATAGAATATTTTAATCATCCCTAAAGCCCAAGAAAAGAATTTAGTAGTACCTTATATTAAAGTATAATTATTTAAGTCAAAATAAAATAAAATTAAATATATTAGTTATTATAAATATTGTGTGATATATTATGTATGAAATTATAAAATCGTCTATTTTTCTCTCATTTATAATCTCTATATAATTTTCAGATTTTTTAAAATTTTAATTTTAAGTTTAATTTTAAAAAATATATAATAATTTGATATAATTAAAAAAATAAAAAAAATTTTAATTATTAAATTTTTTTTTTTTTTAAAAAGTTTTTTCCCCAAAAAAATAAAAAATTTTTTTTTTAATTATTTATAATATATACATCACATATACGTTATCTGTTAGTTGGTAATAAGATACAACGTCTGAGCGTGGCCTCATATAATAATCAGCAGCTGAGTCATCACCAACTAATTGAACCAAATACCTCACGAGTTGTACATAGCATTTAGTTTATAAAAGAGTATTGAGTGACCTGGAGCAGCCCTTTAGTTGTTCTTATTTCAAATGTAACATTATTCTTTCTCATAAAGTTATTTAGAATAATAGTTTTTTCCTCCCTCTTTCCCAAGTTTGTACTACTACTCACAAATTTTATTGGTGCACTAAAAGAGAAGAAAATGAGCTAAGCATACTAGTGCCTCCATATTTATACGGAAGTACTACTTAACCAATAAAATAATCCGAAAATAGTCCAAACGGTATTTGTTTATAACTTTGGATCGGTAAATTTGTAATTTTTCGATCCCAAGGCGCAAAGAAAAAAAATGTAAATCAAAATTTTTCGGAATAAATATTTAGACCCAATAGTATTATTATATTTATAAGGGACTTCATAGAGCACCTATCACTAGTTATCCTCCTTTTAATGATATTGGAGATTATACAATAAAATTAAGTATGATTCACTACAGGCTGGTATAAAAAATGGGACCCATAAAATTTACAAGAGATGGATCCCTCACGTCATGTGTACGCGCCAAGTCATCCCACAAATAGGCACATGAGCTCCCTCACGGACACGGGTTTGAATAACCTCATTGACCAGCCACTGAATGATTCTAACTGCAGCTACGCCATTCAAATAGAATACGCCCACAATATACACAATTAATTCAAATTACAGAAAATAAGGAAAACCTAAATAAAATTTCCTAACAAGCCAGTAAAAAGGTGTAGCTAGGGCTGAGCATTCAGGTCAACCCGACACGAACCCGAAATTTTAAGGCCAACCTGAACCGAATATCTTCAGACCCGAACCGTCCCGAATTTTATTTCAACCCGAACCGACCCGAACCGACTAAAATTCGGGTCAGTTCCCGGCATTGATTCGGGTTGACCCGAATAACATCACAAATCATATTTTATTTAACACCATCGAATTCGGTTAGGTTTCGGGATCGGTTCGGATCCACCCCGAAATATTGTAACGATGATATTTTGTGTTAAATAGAAAGAATTTGCACATAAAAACGAACAAAGACTAATTAATTACATTGACTCGTTTGAGGGATAATTCGGGTCTAACCCGAACCGACCGAATTTGACCACCGACCCGAACGAATTATTATAGACCCGAACCTATTAAGAATTGTCATGCCGATGAACCCCGATCCAACTGAATCCGAAATTTTGGCTATTGTTCGATCGGGTTCGGTTCGATTTTTCGGGTAGATTCGGGTAATGCTCAGCCCTAGGTGTAGCAACAAAAACAAGGGAAAAACTAATGAATTTACTGATGATCGTCAACGGGCGCTGTTGGCGACTACATGGGCCCAGACCTTGAGATGGTCTTTCATGTTGCTTCCGGCGGCCACCGTCGGAATCCTCCAGTTCCTAAGCAGGTTCTCCTCGTCAACTTCCCAAGCCTCTGACAAATACGGCCTCATCTGCGCTATCGCCTCCGCTTGTCTCTCCGCAGCTGCAGCATCGTCTGCTTCCCCGGCAGTTGCCCGCCGCCGCAGCGCAGGCACGATGGTCAGCAACCTCGGGTCAGCCTCAGATTCGGGGAAGTTGAATCCCAAGTCCATCATCCCCCTCAGCTCCTCGAATTCGAGCTCAGAAAGACTCTTGTTCCTCTTCCTCCTCCTCCTCCGCCTTCTCATCTCTTCCTCGCTGCGTCTTCTCCATACTTGATCAGTCTCTTTCGGTTCTTCTTCAGTTGCAACAATTTGGTCAAATGATGGAGCTTCTTTTCCAGATAGTATCGTCTCAAGCTTTGGAGGAGGAGGTGAAGGAGGATGTGGAGAGGTTACAGTGGTTACGCCGTCGCTAGTTGACCGGCGGAGACTGGTACAAGGATGTGGCAGAGTAATAACTTCTAAAGCGGTGTCTTCCGCTAGTAGGGAATTGGACGGCAGCTGCAGTGGCGGCGGCAGCGGCAGCGGTGGTGGAAGCAGAGGAGGACGAGGAGGAGATGGTGGGTCTTGGTGCAGTATTTCATGGTGGAACCAGTAAAGATCCAACAGGGAAAGCAGCCACTCTTCCTTTCTTACGTTCTCCATGATTGATAGTTTCAATGTGTCGCCGAGAAGGAACTCGTGGAAGAGAAGGCGAAGAAAACTGGCTGCGTGCCCGCCCGGGCCCGGTTGCTTCAATGCTTTATAATACAGACGAGGGGTTAAATTAGATGTGTTTAAAAATTGCTGATTGTTGAAAACGAGAAAGAAGCTAGGAACTCTGACTGGTAAATTCGTTGATCTAACGCGTTTCCTGAAATTCCATTGGCGGGTTGAAGATGGACAATTGGACGTGGTAAACGTGACAGAATCCGAATCAGGCGTGCCACTTGATCTTCCCGGGACACGGGCGTCAGGTGGCCTGAGCCTCCGGGTCGCCCTTCGATGGAAATAGGTGATTTCAGCATCAAATTTGGTAGGCTGATGATTAGATAATTTTTAATATGCGCTCTCCCTTCTCAGACCCTACAAGGGTGAAACCATTCGATTTCAGCCCCTACAGTTTTATAAATTCATTTTAGGCTCCTCATTGTAGCACGTGTCATACTATTTTGATGACATTATTATTATTTTTTAAAAAAAAAAATTAACATAAAAATTATAATTTTTTATGAGATTTACAATTTTAATGTTCAACATTTCTTTTCAAAAAATACTTCTAAATAGCTATTTTAAGGCTAAAAGTTTAGCGGATTAACGGATCAAATCTAAAATTCGTTAATAGCTCGGAGCATCAAAATATCTGCGTAAAAGTATTTTTAAAAAAATGTTGAACACAAAAGTTGTAGATCTCATCAAAATTTATAACTTTTATGTTGAAAATTTTACAAAAAGATATTGATACAGTAGTAAAAATGTCATGCACAAAAATCGAAAGAGTGACTAAAAAAGAAAAAAAAAACACAGGAGTTGAAATTGAAGAAGTTTAAAAAGGAGGGGCTGAAAATGAATTTTTTCCATTTTAGTATTTTATGTTTAGTTCACAAGTAGTATTAGGTCAGAATTTTATTTTCAGACCAAATCCAATTTTAATGCAGATTACAAGATCTGTTTAAAAATAGTATTTAGTAAAATAAAATCTCATATAAATATATATGTATAAGAAAGATTTTATCTTACTATTTAAAAAACAAATATGATCCAATGAACCTGAGGCATGCACAAGTTCCCCTCTTATTATTTTCTTTTTTATAGTAAAACACGAAAAAACCTACCTATAGGAGCTTATTTGTGGGCATGTATAGACATGTAAAATTTTAATTTAGCTCAACTATTCGTGACAACTCCTCCCCAAGCATGCATATACCAGCTTACAGTAGAATGCATTCAAAAGATTTCATACTCTCTTGCAGATATCGGATTCCGAAGTTTTTAGCCATATTTATCCCGAGAATTGATCCTATACAAAAGTCTTTATGACAATTTCATTTAGGGATACTTTTTTATAAACTTTCAAAATAAAAATTATAATTCTTGATGAAATTTATAATTTTTTATTTCAACGTTTTTTAAAAATATTTTTGAATAGATATTTTAGAACTCCAAAGTCTTAGCGGATTCTAAATAAATTTTAAATATAAACTTTAAAGTTTTAAAATAATTATTAAAAATATATTTTGAAAAATAGTTAAGTATATAAGTTTTAGATCTTATCAAAATTGATAGTGTTTATATTAAAAATTATTAAAAAAGTATTCCTAAATTCTCTTTATCCAGTTGATCTTACTTTTTTAAACGAGGCATTAGTCTGGATTCTAGAATATTGCTTTGATTGATCAGTAGGAGCTGTCAATTTAGAATTGCTTACGCGGCATGGAAACTATACTGTGGGAAATGTACATGTTGGATTTTGGTGGGGATAGCAATCATATCATGCAGAAGAGAGAAACAAAGCTGGAATCGCAGCCATTGCTATCGTAGATGGATAGCTCTACTACGAGGCAAAGAAGGGTCCTTGTTGCGGTCCTAGCTGGGTGATGAGTTGCTAGTTGCTTCTTTTCTAACTTCAATCATACGTCAAATTAATGAGTCACTGTAGTTATACTTCGTATAAAGGCAAATTCATCATTGAGCGTTGCTGAGTAAAAAAAATAACTAATTCATAGATTAAAAAATATTTTATTTTTATTTTAATATAAAAATTATTGATTTGATACGATATATAATTTTTATGTTGAAATATTTTTAAAAAAATACTTGCAAGTGTTTGGAGTTCTAAAGTTTAGTAGATTAAAAGCAGATTCTAAAATTATTTTTTAAATCCGTTAAATTTTTTAGTTTTAAAATATATATTTTCAGAAATATTTTTAAATTTTTTTAATATTAAAGTTATAAAATATTATCAAAATTTATAACTTTTATCTTATTTATAAATTTTTCTATTAAAAAGAATATTTTTAAAAAAAATTTTAAACTATACATATTACTAAATTTTTTAATAAATAAGTCGGAAGTGAGCATTATTCTTAATCATTATAGGTTAATATATTTTGATTTTCTTTTCCTAGGACAGCGGCGTTATAATGCCAGCAATTATTAGCGGATGTAAATGCTCATCAGCACAGCCAACCAGGTACATCAAGATAGCCACAAACTTTGAGTTGCTCTATTTTAATTTTTAAGATGACAATATTATTGATAAAACTCTAGATCGACGTGGTTGATCCTGAAGATTTTCTGGCTATTGTGGCCACTCCAAAAGTGGCATTTATCTTTTGGGACCTTAGGCAATATCATATATTGTTTATTGTCAGAATACATAATTATTTTTTGTGTGAGGGAGTCTTTGTCATATTATAATATTATTTGGAAGAATATATTGGTATAAATTTTTTATGTGAAATTTTTACTAGGAAATACTTAATTGGAAGGTAAATTTATAATTTACCTCTTAGACCAATGATCATGTAAATGATCTTTTGATGCATTGAATTGACCGAACGGCTCAAGATCAAGATGGGCCAGATTTGTAGCTGTCCCAACATGATTGGTTCAACAAGGCAGCGGGATGAATAGCTTAAGTGCTAATTTGGGTTCGCAGGACACGACCATAACAACACTTACTAATGGCCCTCCGCACTTGGATTAGCAGGTTGGGAGGTTCGCCTCGAAAAATATGCCCACCAGCGCAGGTTCGATTTCCATCCCTGCAACAGAAAAGTGTTGTATATAATGGAGAAGCACTTGTACTGTATGTTTATAGCGGCCGTAAAAAAGCTAATAACTGCAACACTCCAAATTTAATCCGATGACAGACGCCAGATTAGGATTTTACTCTACTGCGCCATCTGGGTCTGGTCCTATAGACATGCGTAGCAAACTGTGGTTTACGAGATAGCGAAGATCCAGAGAAAAATTTCGTCTCGTTATCTCAAAACAAAAGAAAAAAAAACACTTACTAATGAATTTCACTTGTTTTACAAGCTTGTATATTGGCTGCACAGCGACACAATCGATTCAATTGCAAGACCAAACAAGTTGTAAGAGTAATAGACAAATCCAGTGCTTTTTTAATCAATTGAGCTTAATGATGTACCTTACATTCTCTTTATTGTTCCTTTTTTTTTTAAAAAAAAAAGGCATTGGCATTTTTTTTAAAAAAAAAAGGTAACAACTCATCCCTGTCTTTTCCCACTTAAGAAACAACCATATCACATCAGCAGAACATGTAATTGAATCCGGAAACACTTCAAATGCTTTGATCTGATTTAACTAAACCATACAACGGCTATGCTTGAACTAAAGCGATACAGAGGACACTCAACAATTATAAATGCATATATCGCGATCATCCATAATTGAAATGATAAATTTTAACCAGCTATAGTCAGCAATGCCCAACCTAAGCCCAAATCAGTCCCCTTAACTTAAAGATGTCCAGCCAGTGCAAAACGGGCCCGGGCCGCCGCAGTACCGGACCTCGGATGCGATGGCGCCGGGCTCGGCCCCGACTACTCTAAATTAGGACCACCAGTTTTACAACGGGGCCGGGCTGAGCCCGCCCGCAAGCGCGGCCGGAGCCCAGCTCGCCAGTCGGACTGCTGAGACCCATAACACCAGCGACCGGCCCAACGGGCTCAGCCAGCACCTAAAAAAAAAAAAAAAATAAAACTTATAAATAATAATACAAAAAATACAATAAACCAATACCGACATAAATCACCCAACCCAAAAACTATTCTAAAAAAAACAAATAGACGAAAAAAAATAAAACTAAACTAAAAAATCTATAATATAAAAAAAAAATAATAAAAAAAAAAAAAAAATAAAAAAAAAAAATAAAAACTATACACAATAACAAAACGAAAGGCAGGTGCTGAAATCCATAATTGAAATGATAAATTATAAATGCATATATCGCGATAGATCATCCATAATTGAAATAATAAATTTTAACGAAATTCTCATTCAAAACCGGCTTAGACTCACAAAAGAAATAATACATCTATTAAAACAAGCACAAAGAAAAATTGCTGCGAAATTATGCAGCTGCCTACGTTTGGCAAACCCACCCCGATCTCTAAACTGCATGAAACAACCATCATGCTTTCAACATTGATTTCTCCTCCGCTTAGCGTAGAGGACACCAAGCACGATAGCTCTGCAAATCAGAACACCAGGCCTCAACTCGCCTTCTTTGCATTTGACAAATCCGAATATAGTTCTGAGCCGTTCAAGGACCTTCTGTGAATGCGAATTTCCCAACATTGTAGTTGACCTACAAAAGTGCTATTATGTATTCCAAGGAATAGTAAGATACTCCCTCTTGCAAAAGCCTTTGCATCCTCAGTTGAGACAGCGACTAGATGCCGAAGGTCAGACTTGTTTCCAATTAGCATAACAACTATGTTGGGATCTGTATGATCTCTCAGCTCTCGCAACCAACGCTCTACACTTTCAAATGTGGAATGCCTGGTGACATCATACACGAGCAACGCACCAACAGCTCCACGATAGTATGCACTAGTTATAGCACGGTACCTGCACTTATGGTTTATATAGAAGTATTACGGATGGCAAGCCGGTAATCAAATGGCAATATATATAGGAAACTGAACCCTTCAGTAATTTATACTTAATCATGTAATTTGCACCGTCGTGAATATACTAAAGATAACTCCTCATTAGCATTTGCTATACAATCCGCATTTCAGCTTATCACAGAATGTAGATTATATAAAACATGATTGTTCACTTGCACGACTTCATAACCCGTGAGATGACTAATATGAACCTAGCATTACTCTTTAAAAAATTTTGTAACTTTCTTTTTTTTTTCTTTTGAGCAGAACCCAGTTAGGGTCATCTCTTTCGCCCCGGCGCAGATACACAGGGACACCTGGCTCAATTCAGAATGACCGGTGCGCACTCATCCAACCCCTTTGGGACTCCAGGTCTTTTGTAACATTAAGCATAAGAAAGTTGGTAGATAATTAACAAATACTTTCCCAAAAAAAAAAAAAAATGAGGTAGCACTTGTTGGCATACTTTTCTTTTTAGATTCTGGTGTGTAAACTTAGCCCGTAACCTGCCCACTTTTAAGTAACCATCGTAACAGCTAAACACATGGATAGGACCGACCTATATTCCACCAACCGATAAGTCCTAGCCTCTCAATTTAGGCAAGCCCAAAAGTTCATGTTACCCTCCATGGTGTAGAAAAGAAGAAAAATCTCCCACACCATTGTGGGTGTCGCTTGTGGGATTTGAACCCGAGACCTCCATTTCATGAGGTGGAAATCCCGCCATCCACCCTGGGCACTTGCCGGCATACATCCACAAGCCATATTATGTGAATTCACCATGTGCACTACTACTTATGAGCGCAATCAAGAAAAGCAGGATATAGCCTGACAAGTCATATGATAACTGTTTAACCATTAGCTGCCTCAGTTCAAAGGACTTGCTCTTCATGAGAAGAAGTAACTTGTATAAATTTTTTAGGGAACCAGAATGGGGTATACCTAACTTATAGAGAATTACCAAATGCATGTATGAGAAGAGGATTTATTAGGGTGTAACTAGATGTTGACTATGTAACAATATTTCTTTTCTTTTTTTTTTTCTGGGTGGGGGGACATACTCCTGCAGCGGGCAGGTGGCACAATCTGACCATCTCATGGACTACTTATTTGATGACAAGGTTTCTTAGCTAAGAGTGGGTGTGTGTGTGTGTGAGAGAGAGAGAGAGAGAATTCTTGAAGTAGTGAGAAAACTAGAAGGTGAATGTTACTCTTTCCATGCAATAATTTTTGAAGTAGTCATCATGAAGGACAGAGTTTGGTTCAATTTAATTGTGACCCTAATGGATGCTATACCTTGAGTACATTACAAGGAACTGTCTAATGAAATTCCTTTACAATCACTTTTTTATTTAAATATTAAAAGTGCAAACGAGATTCAGTGATAAGACACATCAGGACATTATGATCTTTACAGAATAAAATGTTAAAATATATCTGAGTGTCTCAATTCTGTCAACTTCAGCATTTTGCAGGCGCATTTGGTTTATAAAATGATGATGCATTTGGTTGATCACATAATTCAGATACTCTAGCAATTAATAACTTTGCAACAAAGTATGCTAAGAACATACTGTCACCATTAGACACATCAAACAAATATAAAACCAACGTTGGATAAAATTTGAGTGTCCCAATATTGTCAAGTTCCCCACTTCTAGTAAATTAGATATATTTCAGATTTGGTTTAGCCAGTTGGCAGGATAAATTCAGATACACCAACCTGAAATATGCATTCGGAAATGTGCTGCATAATATTCAGATGTACTTGTTTTCAGCATTTTCAAAGGAAAAAAAAAAAGAGAAGCCATGATAAATATCAAGAGTACACGATTACTGTCAAGAATGATCTAAGGTTGGATTGGAAAAAGAAAAATAAAGCTGGCAACTTTGTACAGTTACACTTGAAATAATCTATAACTTTTGAAGGAAATTTATGCATTGTTCTCCAATTTAAGAAACAAACATCCATAACACCTTCTTCTTACTACTTTTATTAGAGCCATTTTAGCTCTTGAATTACTGATGATTAAAACAAGTAATCACAAAAGGTAAAAAAGGAGAAGCATATCCTTCACCAAATATCAGATAGCCACATTTAACAGAAACTATGTCGTCGAAAAGGAGAAAAAGAAATTAACAAATCTGGACTCCTACGTAAATCTTTCTTATAGCACGGATACAAAGTACCGTATCTACTTGTAAAAAATGTAGAGTATAGACCTCCATAACCGTTTACGAAAGTAGCAGATCTGTAGCAGATCAATCATATTCTAAGACGAGATCACGCGTAAAACAAAAGAACCCTAGATAGTTGAGAATTGGATACCTTTCCTGGCCCGCAGTGTCCCAAATCTGGGCCTTGATGACCTTGCCGTCGACAGTGAGGGATCGAGTGGCGAACTCGACGCCGATGGTGGACTTGGATTCGAGGCTGAACTCGTTGCGCGTAAATCTGGAGAGCAAGTTAGACTTCCCGACGCCACTGTCACCGATAAGCACCACCTTGAACAAGTAGTCGTAGTCGTCCTCCGCTCTGTACGCTGCCATGGGACTCACCAGAAGGAATCAATCAGCCAACTCCTCGTCTTTTTGCTTTAGCTTTGCTGCCGCTCAATGATCTTCGCTCCGGCGCTCGGTAGCATGAAATGAAACCCGAAGCACCTCGTGGTGACCGGAGGAAGAATGCGTGCGCGGCTGGCGTTGCTTGGTTGCTAATGTTGTGCTTTTACTTATTACAGAGGGCCAAGATATTTTGGTTAGTCCGAGAACCGAGGAACCGGGTCTGGAATAGGCCTGATGGGCTGCGTTGACTGGTTCACTAAAATCGTGTAATAAATAAACTATTCATACAGCCTATTAGTTTCTATCTTCCACATAATTATTTAGAAACATCTTTTTAAAAAAAATAAAATCTAATACAAAAATTATAAACCACATTAAAATTTATTTATTTTATATTTAAATATTTTTTTAAAAGATACTCTAAAGTCTTAACGGATTAACGAATTAATTTCAAATCCGTTAGTGATCAAACTATACTCGACTGATATATTAAGTGATATATTAAGTGTTCGAAGACGAGGTTAGCTAAAACGCGTTAGCAAGCAATCATACAAATATGTACAGTTTTTAACGTGAAAATTCCTGGCTAGAGCAGAAGTAAAACCACGGGTCGTACGTGACCACCGAAAATCGTATTACTAAGAGTTGAATAAAAATACAGAGTGTCCGATCTCTAAAGGTAACTCGGGCTTTTTCTTTTAGTCTCTTCGGTACAATAGAAGCTAATCTTGAACTATTGATAGGGCGGCTATATTTATAGACCCCGTCGAACAGTTAGGCAGGAGGTAAATACGGATCGCGAAGATTCGCATAATCCGGCCAATGCTTGACCACTTCAGCCTCTTGACCGAGGCTTCCGATGCGATCTCCTTCCCTACTAAGATTGACTCAGTCGCCTTGAGCACATCGGCCTAGTGAAAAGGCACATTCGCCGCGTGTCAAGCTAGGTATAACACCACATCAGTTAGGACTTTAAGGTCATAATTTTTTTTTTAAAATAACAAAGTTATTAATACATCGAAATCTTTTTTAATATTTTATTTTTAAAAAACAAAATTATATAATAATTAAAATGTTCATATCATTTATTTCAAGATATAGGCTGCTTTATAAATAGTTTAAAATTTTAGATGTTAATTTACAAAAGGTTTGAAAATCTAGAGGTTAATTTGCAATTTTTCGTTTAATCAATCATTTCCTCGTCTGCACAGGTCCACACTATATTAAAACAAAAAATGAGTTCGTATATATTTTCTAGCGATCAGGTCACCTGTTTACGGTTTAAGCAATATTAAAGTTTATTCTTTACTTTAATTTTTAAGGTTAAGGTTCAGTTTAAGAACCGAACTATGACCAGTTGGAGATAATGTAAGATGCACTTTGCGGATAATGTAAGAACAGGGCTGAGCATTCGGGTCAACCCGAACCGAACCAATCCGAACCAAAATTTTTAAGGCGATCCGAACCGAATTTCGTGTTCAACCCAAACCGACCCGAAACCAAACTAAAATTCGGGTTAATTCGGGTTGGTTCGGGTTGACCCGAATAATAAAAAAAATTATTTTTATTCAATACCAATTCGGATTCGGGTCGGTTAAGGTCGACCCGAATAGTTGTAATATGAATGTTTTGTTTAAAAATAAAAAATTAGTACATAAAACCGACGAAAACTAACTAAAATATGACTCACGATAATAATTCGGGTCCAAACCCAAACTGAATGGAAATTCGACTACCGAACCCTAACAGAATTATATAAACCCGAACTATTAAAATGTCGATCCGAACCGAACCGGACCAGAACCGAACCCGAAATTTTAGTTTTATTCGGGTCGGTTCGGTTTGGTTTTTCGGATAGGTTCGGGTAATGCTCAGCCCTATATAAGAAGATGCACTTTGTGGCTAGAAATATTTACGTTAAGTTTTTAACCTATCTAATCAATAATAATAATTAAGTATAGTCTTGTCTGAATGAAATTGAAAATTTGGTAAGATATTGGCAACTAAATTTGGTAAGATATTCGCACCCCTAAAAGCTGTATAGGTAACTAAAGACACATGATGGATGTTTTTGGTAGAATTTTTCCACCAAGCTCATGTAAATCAATTGATGTTAAAAGCTACAAGAGATCACCCAACTCAAATTCATGCCACCTTTTACGCAAGCAAATTTTAATTTGCGCGTCATGCAGTAAAAAAAAAAAGAATTATTTGTTAAAAAAATTTGTAACATGAAAGTCATAATATTTGATAAGATTTACAATTTTTATGATTAAATTTTTTTTTAAAAAATATTTTTAAATAGATAATTTGTGACTTTAAAAATTAATAGGTTTGAAGTGAATTTAAAACTATTTTAATATGCGTTAATTTTTAAAGTTTTAAAAAATATATTTAAAAATATTTTTAGAAAAACGTTCATACAGATGCGCCGTATAGTTAAGTTATTTGTACGGCGCGCACCTGATAACTTAAAGTGCCGGACGCACACCTGATAACTTCTCAACACGCGCCATGCAAACACAGATTGTATGATCACGATCATCTAACCACTCCATGCAAAATCCTGATTCTATCTATCAGATCTCTCTACATCGCACCCGACATCTCATCTGATAGATAGCCTAGTCGACAGACTCGCCACGACCATCGTGCTTCCCACGTTCCCCCCCCATTATTGAATGCGCTTCTCCAAATCCGCATCTCTCTCTCTCTCTCTCTCTTTCTCTCTCTCTCTCTCTCTCTCTCTCTCTCTCTCTCTCTCTCTCATTTGCCTCATCATTACGTTCACACGAGGAGAATATCAGTTTCGCAATGGCGACAGATGAGGCCTTGCCGGCGACGAGGGTGCAGTTGGTCTCGCCAAGAGTTTCCGAGGAGCTTGTGCTTAAATTCTCCGATATGTCCGAGCTCGGCTTCGAGTACGAGAAAAGCGGCATTTGGTCGCCGCCGCTGCCGGTGCCACGTGGAGAATACTTCAGATCAAGAGAAGCTCACCTGCTCGGAAAGTCTGCCATGGCCGCCGAGAAGATCACTCGGAGATGGTGGCTTCGCGTATGTATATATAGGTTGATAGGAATGCATGCAGTAGGGAGAGAGATATTGATAAGTGATTGCAAGATCGATGGCTAATGCGTTTGTTTTCTTCATTGAGGGTTTGCAGATTCCATGGTGCTCGTGAGATCTTGAAGACGGTCAGGAGAAGATGGATACGGAACAGAAATTTAGGACTATGATACTGTTTTTAATTGGTGTAGTTGGCAAGTCATTAGTGCAGATGACGTAGAGGGAATCTGCTGCAGAACCAGCACAGTTTTGTAATTGTTTAGTTGTATTATTTAGTCATCTCATCAAACACCGTCCATTTCAAAATGAATATAGACTTGCATATGAGAAATTTCATCAATTTATTATTGTGCGCAGCTAGTGGCAGCCACTATACTATTAAATATTTATTAATTTATATATTAAAAAAAAATTTTAAATTTAAAAATTTTTATTTGAAAAAAAAATATATTAAAATTATAAATTTTAGTGAGATCTATAATTTCTTTTTAAAAAAATAAAAAATATTTATAAATATGTATTTTAGGACTTTAAAATTAATGGATTTAAAGTGAGTTTTTAAAATTATTTTAAAATTTGTTAAATTGTGAAGTTCTAAAATATTTACTTAGATGTATTATTTAAAATTTTTTAACATAAATTATAAATTTATCAAAATTTACAAATATAATGTTGATTTTTTGTAAAAAAAAAAGACACTCTTAATTTTTTTTTTAATATTCGAATTGTTAGAATTTTTTTTTTTAAAATAAGATGGTGGAGTAACTAAGTATTTTTCTTTATTATTATTTTAACTTGTATTTTTTTACTACATTCAAGAACGACCCGTCTAGAAAGTGATTAAAAGACAAAGGTATACTTTTTCTGAGATAACACAGCCAAATTACAACTTTAGCATTCCAACTTATCTCTGAATTGCATTCTCGTTCTTAAAAGGCAAGATGCTACGACTTTCGTACCTTCCATTAGCCTTCCTGAGTAATACGGTTAATAGTTGACGTGGATCATACACGGTGATAACATGGAATATCCAGAGCTCAAAACATTTGATCCACGATGGCAGGAACCAAACATTTAGGTACCAACTTCAGGGTGTTTTTGTCTCTGAGTACGAGTACACGGGATATCAAGTAGGTATTTGGCCGATATAGCACTTTTGAACCTCTGCAGAAACTTCCTTGAGGGCTCTGAGACTCAAATCAATTATAGAGGGCTCTGACACTCAAATCAATTTTGGATGGCGCTCAGTCCTACTTTACTACTAAAACCACATATCCGGCACTATTTTAGGCACAGATTCCATAAGCAAAAGAAAAATTCTACCAGCACTCTTATCGGTTGAACAAAGACCTCTCCCTTCTGTGAGGTCTACTACTACCGTATCAAAGTTTAATACATATATAACAACAACAATTTAGTCAAATCCTACCGTTGCTAGATTTGGAAAGGATAAATATGCACAGTCATATCCCAAAAAAAGCTATTTTCATATACCATTGGCCTGAAAAAATAAACACACGGACAAACACTTACACCGGTTCATAAAATAAGAAATCACTCTAAGTATATTTTGGAGTAAGACTTAGGCACGTATTATGTAGTAGTAAGACTAAAATAAAAGAAATATAGATGTAATAAAACAAAAAAAAAACTTTGAAATAGCTGTGGCAAATTAAAAGACAGACGCGGGAAAAAAGGTTAAAAAAAAGAGCTATATGATTGGAAAACTTAAAAACCATTGCTTCGGTAATAAGCTTCAGGTTGAAACTTCTACAAAGATAATCAAGCAAAAGCTACTGTAGAACCCAATGTAGAATTTAAACTGGGACAGGTTTCTCTTCAAGTGCCTCTTTCCCTGTTATTCCTGTTTTCAAAGTTTTGAAGTATGCATCATAGTCTTTTTCAGGAGGCAGATTTGATGCGTCCACTGTGTATTGCTCGCTAAATGGAATAGTGCTTTTTACCTGTGAAGAATTAACATTCATAAGCACAGCAGGCTAGAACAATTACAAAGGCCATTAAACTTGAAACAATTTTAGTTTTTTACCTGGGATTATGCACATAAACACTAAATTAGATGTTTTACAAAAAACAAAGATTATTTTTAACCAAATAAACTTTTACAAATTATTTTAGAAATCAATAATCCCTACCTACGCTGACGATGGATTGTACTAAGGCTGTAGTCAGGGCATCATCAACATCAAATGCATAGGTCACATCCAAAAAATGAACAAATACAAGAATATGAAAAGGCTTGGTAATACATTTTATTTGGATATAAACGCGCTGTTAAGACGTGAAGCCACTGTCCAACCTTAATATATATCTAAACATAATACATCCAACTGTATATTCAAGTGTAAACTTCTCTTTTTTTCTCTTTCTCATGTTGAGTCTAGACTCTAGAAAAAAAAAAAAAAAAAGAAAAAAAAAAGCAGATTGCTGCTGTCCCGAGCTTTTTGAGCAAAACGCATTTGACTACTTACACTAGATAATAGATCTGATATCTACAATGTAGAGGCATACAAACAACTATCTCAAAAAGATACCTCAAAAGTCTTGCAGCATGCATATGGGCTTTCTAAAGCTGCAACACATATCTTTGCGACTTCTTCCCTTGAAATCTTCCCCTGCCATTGAAAAAGATTTAGTTTGCCTAGTTCTCCTTTAAATGTTTATAAAAGCATGGCACTTCGTAACTTAATGGGAGAAACACGCCCCTCAAAGGAATTTATTCAAGGTGCCAAGCTTAACACATAAGTTCTTGGTGTAAAAAATACCGTGATATTGTCTCCTTGGTCAAATATCAAATCAGCTCCTGCAGGCTCTTCAGTTAATGCACATGGTCTGACTATCGTATAGGGGATGCCACTTTCTCTAATCAAATCTTCCCCCTGAAATGTAAAAATATAACCACAAGTTAAACCTAAAAGTGAAGCAGTGATCACAATATTTAAGGTGAAAAGAAAGTAGTTCCTAGAAGCGACTATTAATATGACGATAGGTTTTTTTTAGAATCAGTCAAAAGATGTTCAGTAAAAGAATCTGTCATGATGTTTCAACCCTGATTTAATAGCCGATTTCTTTAGCTATCTACCTCTCTCTCGTAAGTCCAAACTTATGTATTATATACATGAATCTTCACATTTCTTCAATGGTGCTGTTAGTTTAAGATCAATAGTGGTGTCTTTCGAGATCAAACTTCATCTCTAAGTTTGCTCTAATTATTATGACGTCCAGGGGAATTTTAGTAATTTTGCTATCGGAGAGTTAAATTTCCTTATAACTTGGTTATTTTTCAAGGTTTTGTTAGCTGTCACTTGATCATCTAAATCCCAAGAATTTAAAGATGATATTTGCAGACCTTCAGTTTATATGTAAGAATAAATCCCAGCTCTTTGTTCAAACGCACTGCAGGAGGTTGCCTACTCAAATCAATACCAGGTCTGTCAGGACGAGTAACACCAGCAGAACTGACATGCACAAACCTGCAACATGTAGTGGAAAATTTTGTGACTGTTGCATTGCAAAAATGCAAAAAAGCTGTCGACATGAGTTTTGCCAGGCATGAAAAAAAGAAAAAAGAAAAAAAAAAGCTGAATGTGCAAAGGATCTGTGGACTTTGCATATTAAAATTCAACTAATTACTTCTTTACTGTCATATGACAGCTAGAACATCACACTTAGACATTCAATAATCAATATTGACCATAGACAACCAACAAGAAGTGATTAGGCCGACTGAAAGATTGTACCTGGGAGTGACTGGTTCCTTAATGTATGCTCTTATACTAGATAACGGAAGCTGAAATGCACCTTCCACAAAAGTTGGATTGAGTATTCCATCATATTCGAATTTGCTGTACATAAGCTGTACAATATTTCTCATGGTTTAAGAATGGAACATAAAAGATCTGCAATAGGTTAGGTAAAATCAGACAAGCACCTGCAAAGAGATGATTTTGCTTGGATCAAATGGTGGAGCATTTTCTACAGTGCGTGCTCTAAAAACAGGACATAAAGAAGAAAATGGTATCTGTATCTGCAATGGTACGTAACTGTTAGAAATGAAAAAAGATATCAAGCAAAAACCAGAATAGAAGAATCACGAACCGACTGCCATTGTTCCTTTACTGTATCAAAGCTTGCAGTGTATCCAACAGTATCCCAATCGGTGCTGGTACGTATTATAATCTTATAACGGCGACCATCACCTTTGACCCTCAGTTCAATGCCATCATATGGGGCAAGGTCCTCGGGTTCTGAAAAGTTCTGCAAAACATAGGAAGAGCTAGTGTGATAATTACTTAATTGTTCTATCTTTCAAGGAACTTGCAAAGCAAGCACATAATTAGCCTGCAAACCCTCAAAATAAATAAAATAAAAATTGCCTCCTGCCAATACCTCTAACCTTTGGCTGGTCAATTTGTGAAAATTTGTGCTTGACATCAGTTGTAGCTAAGTAGTAAATTTTTCTGTCATACTAGAAAGGTGTTCTAACATCTGAGAAACATGACCTATCTCACGTAGTTTGATTCATTACCAACTTTAAAGAGAGTAAGGTATGGCACAGAACCAAGTGTATGTTATATATGTATGTATGTATGCTTGAATATATGTATATATGTAATTAGGTATATGTGCATATCTATATGTAGATATACACTTATATATCTCTGTACATATACATACATGATACACACACACACACACACACACACACACACACACACACACACATATATATAAATATATATATATATATATAACTTTGTGAGGACAAACTGTAAGTTGGTGGTATTTTTTTGATCAACTCATCAGTGATACAGTTGATTAGCTACATGAACTTGCAAAAAAAAATAGTGCAAGCAGAAATATTATACCATGGCTCACAAAAAAGGATATATATTCTATCCGAGCAAATAAAATATCCATAAAAACATAAATAAACACAGTTACCTTCGTCCTGATGCTAGTAAAACCACCATTATTGGAAGTTGAAACAATTCCTGATAAAGCACCACATATATATATCACTTCACAGACAACTCATGGTTCAAGCTTTTCACATTCAACAAAGTATGCAATCTATTTCCAAGTTGAGAGCAGGATCTTCTATGAACAACATAGCATACCTTTGAAAACACCTGTAGGTCCGCCGGATTCATTTCCTGATGGATTTATGACAAACATGCTTTCACTAACACCTCCCATAACAACATCATCGAGTGCACCCCATACAACTTTTTGTGCAACACTATCTGAAGTCACAGGAAAAAAAGTAGGCAGATAAATTTTAACAAATGGATCCAGTTCACCTCACCAAACCGATCATAAGATATTTGATGGATATACTAATTGGACATAAACTTTATACCTTGGAATCCAAAGAGCAGTTTGCCATCAGTGAAACCAGTAGAAACTTTAACCGCATTTATCAGATTTCGCATTCCAATATACTCCACCATTTCTGGTGAATCTCCTTTTATCTATTTACAATGCAGATCATTGGTAATTTGACCATCAATAACTAATGACATTAATGTCGAAATACTAGAGGAAGAAAATACCGTATTATAAGTAGGACGTATCAAGAAGATAAGTGGAGATGAAATTATTGGTCTAATAAAATTCAAACAAAATTAACACAAAAAGTATTCTTTGGCTTTCTACAATTGTTGTCAACGAGTTCTTATATATCCAAGATGTATAATATTCTTGCTTTAAATGTGTTAAAAAAAAAGACTATATTCTGAAATATAACCACTCTTCCTTAGATGCACGAGTGAGATTTTGTGAGATACATTGGTGGGGATTGGTGTTAGAAGATGAAGGGCCCATTCAAGGAGAAGCAAAGAATGGAAGGAAGACATGAGGCGCACAAACTCTTATTCAATTATATTTTACAACCAACACCAACTTAGATGTAGAAATTCACAAATAATGGTGTATATAATTACAGAGTAAATGGGTTGTAAATTGTACCATAAAGTGAAGATTGTTATTGTTGTATTATGTATAATTTTTTTTTAGATTATCGTGGAGAAACTCTGCCGGTTTTATCTATTTTTGTGCGACCATATGGGCAGTCCCGAAGTCTCGTGTTACTCTCCACGGAGGTTGTACTATATATAAATTCATTACCAACTTTTCAAAATTCAGTTATTGAATTAGAGATGAAACAAGTAAGGACCAAAGTGCCAAGTTTATAATTAGGGTTTGGTGGATGGATTAAAAGTTGTTATGCTTTGATATCCCTACTTTATCTGTAGAGGGATTTGAAGTTGCTATTCTATATCTACTAAACCCTTTCTGCAAAATTTGAGTTGTGCAACTAGACCCGGCAAAAATTACCCACAACCGCGGCTTCAGCCATACCCGCCCGCAAACTGGTGGACATGGGTGAATAATTAACCCATGTCATGGGCCCAACGTCCTATTATAACAGCCGTGATCTACAATCGACAGGTTGATCTGATCAAGTTGATCAATAATAACTTAGCCATTGTCATTTGTTTTTTTCAGTTCTCCCTTGGAGGCTGGACCTGCTAACCCTAGGAGGGCCGCTGGACTACCAGAGGCATTCTTCTTCTCCTTGAAGCCTCCCACGCTGCATTCATGTGAGGCTTCAATTTTCTTTTTTCTAAAAAGACAAAAAAATTCTTAGCTATTCTTATTTTCCTTTGAGCCTCCCACTGCATACAACTTCTTCTTTTTTTCAATTTCTTGAATCCCGATTTAAGTAAACCAATACTTAGCATATGTACTTGTTCTACATGGCGTTTTGAGTTTGTATGCATAAAGTCTTAGATGGTACTAGATTTGCAGCTCAACGCACTACATTTTGATTTTGTATAAAATGGTTTTTCAATTAGATATATGATGTGATTGGCTGATTTGTTTGTATATCTTAGATCTATTTGTTTGCAGTTGGATGTTAATTACAACCAAAATTTGTTTATCAAATGCCTAGCTATGACGATAGCCGACCCAATGAAAAACCTACCTAACAAGATCAGCTCCTGTTGTTATTATTTCTTTATGTTTTATTTTTCTAGAATAACTTGTTAAATACTTATGCATGTAGTATGTATGTAGTGTATGAAGTTAATTTAAATATAACATGAAATTATATTATGATATAGTCATGGCTGCAAGGAATTTTGAAAGCTCTCTAGAGATTGTCAATGACAACGATGCCGAACTGCCACCTCCAAACGATCGAAGAAATACTACAAGGAAGAGGAATCTTGCTGCAGACATTGCTAGTAATGATTAAAATGAGTCTAAGGCGCGCACCCGCATTACCCGCGGGCGGGTACGGGTATCATTATTTAGGTAACTCGAGAGCAGGTAAGTTTTCAAGCTGCAACCCATTGACCTACAATTCGACGACCCATGGGTGGGTCCGACCTGACCCGTCCATTTGCAAGGTCTAGGGGCGATTGCCCCCACAAGACCTTACATGGATCCGTCCATGATTATAAGATAAATAGAGTCAACATAAAGATAATTACCTCAGGTTCAAAGAATTTTATTCCCTGCACAGCAAAACAAGAAAAGAACATAAGGGAAAAGATCAACTCCAAAAAAAAAGAGAAAATTGATGGAAACCCATAGTAGTAGTGTGCTTTAATCAACCTGGCTATACTTGGCCCTGTCAGGGGTATCCCCTTCCTTCGGACCTACAATAACAGAAACAGCGTTTATGACTTTTCTAACTCCTTTGAAGTATTCAGGAGCTAGAGCATTCTCCTTGGTAATGTCCCCAACTATCTGAGATAGAAATGAGAGCCCAATATAAATTGTGTATGATAAGCACAAAAAAAGCCATTGGCAATGTCTATGCTCTAGTATCTTGTTGAATAAAATATTTCTAAGTTTTGCGAGTTTCTCTGCGGATATGAAATATATACACACAAAAAAAACTTACGAATACAAATCTAATTGAATTTGCCTGCCATTGGTACCAAACCTATATGTACCCTTATGAATTTCACTTCTAATACTGAAGTACTTTTTGTTATTATGATATCTGATTATCATATTGCTGAGCACTACTGAATTTCATTAACACCACACAAAAGAAATATTAACGTATTACATATACTCTCATTTGCATGTTTTCAAGCTAGCTAGATATAAATGGTTCAAAATCATGCATGCATATATTTTGGAGTATACAAAATCTTCAAGAGAAATTTATCTCACCAAATCAATATCCGGCCCTAACATGCTTCTTGCCTTCTCTTTGTTCCTTACCTGAGGTTCCAAGATCAACGAACAAAATCTTAAAACAGATACAGAAACAAAGCGCTTTATTGACTTACATACATAAAATTCTAACAGGTACCAGTGCTCGAACAGGATAGCCTTTCTCACGTAAGATATCAACTATCCTTCGGCCAACACCACCAGTGGCCCCAGCCACCAATATCACACCAGAACTTTCCATTTTATTTGTATCACTGGATGTTGGACTTGACAGGTTCCCAATCAGAGCTTCAACAAACTTCATTTACAAGAAGGTTTACACATCAGATATAGCAGATAAGTCTGAATTATGAAGACAATGATGCAGAACAGAGATCCCAAAAGACAGATGAACGAAGGCCAACCTTCAGGGGATTCGGAGGGCCGTTAAAAAAGTATAATGTTTTAACAAATCTTCCAAAATCCCAAGGTTGTAACCCAGATGCTGCAATGACTGTTCTTCGTGAAGGTCTCAGCAATGAAGTAGGCGAACCTTTCCCCAAGATGCTATTACGTTGATCAGTGAACTGATCAAATGATTTAAACTTAGGAACTACCAGTTTGCTATAACTATGAGTTGAAGAAAACCCCTACAAATCCAGTTAGATCCATCGAATATGAGCAAAAATATGTTAAGCAACACCACAAACCAAAGTAAAAATTAAAATATCAAGGTTTAGCATTACCCGAGGGATGAGAAGGTATGAGCTAGAGCAACGTGAGAGACTCACTGGAGAGCAGCAACATTCCATATCCTCTTCTTTCCAATTAGCTAAGAATAATGGAACATTCAAGAGAGCCTCAGAATTAAGTTTGTCTGCAACAGATCAGAGTAATTTCAGCCACAGAACTTATCAGATTCTTCGATCACACATTTCGAGTAGAGATGTTGAAGTTTAGAGGATTTTACACATAAGCCCTTACCGTTACAATAATTGCAGATAACTTCGTTCATCAAATTTCTCATTATAATCACATCTTAGATCAGCTTCTTAGGTAGCTTAGAGTATATATAACAATAATCATGCAGATAGCTGGGTTCGGATCTCAATCGCCAATGACAAAGGCCGCGAAGATCTCGCCTTTCCGCCTCGCCTCCCTCCTCCGCATCGAGAAAAATCCAGCAGCCGCGCTTGAACTCTTCCGCAACCCTCCCACTTCCAAACAATGCCCCCGCAACGCGCGTTTGTACGACATCATCGTGTGCAAGCTCGCCAAAGCTCGAATGTTCAGCGACATGGAGCAAGTGCTCGACGAAATGGGCCACGAGTCGCGGTTCACCGCCAAAGAGGCACTGTTCTGCCGCATCATCACTCTTTACGGTAGGGCCCGCCTGCCCGGTGCTGCCGCGGATATGTACCGTCGGATTCCCTCGTTCCGGTGCACGAGGACCATCCGATCGTTCAACACGCTGCTGCACGCGCTGCTCGAATGTGGGGACGTAAACGGAGTTCGATCGCTGCTCGGCGAGCTAGAAGCCGGTGAACTTACGCCTGACACATGTACGTATAACATACTAATTCGAGCATCCGCATATTCTAAATCGTTAGACAAGGCCTGGGATCTGTTTGATGAAATGCGCAGCAGGGGCCTCCGTCCGAGTATCATCACTTTTGGTACGTTGATTCCTCTTCTCTGCGACAATTCGAAGCTCGATGACGCGTTCGAGCTTAGAAAAGAAATGGAACAAACTTATAATATCAAGCCTAATGTTTATATATACACCTCTCTTATTAAAGCCCTTTGTAAAGTTGGCGAGTTAGATTCAGCTCTAATGCTAAAAAACGAGATGCTGGCAGAAAAAGACTTGATACTAGACAGTGCTATGTATACTACGATTATTAGAGCGCTTTTTCGAGCTGCCAGAAAAGAAGAAGTGGTTGGTGTACTGGAAGAGATGAAGGTAAAGGGAGTGAAACCTGATACCGTGACATACAACGCAATGATATCTGGGTTCTGTGATGCAAAAGAGTTTGATGCCGCATTTGAGGTTTTGAATGAGATGATAAAGAAGAAATGCAAACCAGATATCATTAGCTATAACATTATCATTGCAGGGCTATGCAAGAGTGGGTGGTGGAGAGACGCGAGGGACCTGTTTGAAGATTTGCCCAGGAGGGAATGTCGCCCAGATGTGGTGTCTTACAGGATACTCTTTGAAGGGCTGTATGATGCAGGGGAGTTGCGAGAGGCAGCAATGCTTTTGGATGAGATGGTTTTCAACGGATACGTGCCCGGATCTGCTAGCTTGAAGAAGTTTGTCGAAAGTGTTTGTATTGGAGGAGACTATGTGGATTTGATGATTTCGGCCTTTTGCACTCTTGCAAAGGGTAATGTAATGGAGCTGGATGTGTGGGAGATTCCTCTTCGTGGTCTAATAGGAGAGTGTGAGATGCTGAAGGCGGGAACAACACTGGATTATTTGAGATGTAACAGTTCACAGGTGCCAGATGGTGAAGGGGAGTTGATGAGTAACTGAACACAAGCAATAGAGCGCAGCTACACCAACAACTACAATAACATCCCAGTGATAAATTTTGTCTAGACGAAATCTGGAGAAAAAGAAGATATATGCAGTTGTGACGGAGCGTAGCTGAATATAGAAATCAATAGGAGGGAGCAACGGATTGATGAAGAAGCCCAATAAAAGGAAGTAACTTTAGAAACGGTGCAAGTAACGAACGTTGTTTCCGTTGCTAATTAATTGAAGTATGGCTGAATAACCCTGCTTATGTTCAGGTTGTCTCAAGCAGCACAAAATAAATAGAAGATCCAAGAAGCAGTAGACATCTAAACATGATGTTCTTGTGTCGTGCATCAGCAGTAAACTGGAACTCGTCGAGAGGAAATCATCTCACTATGCGTGGACTTTGGCGGAGGGAACCCAAAGTATGCTTTCATATAAGGCATAGGCCGCGTAAAGTTGATGGTAATAGCAGTTGAAATATTACCATCCTTCTCCCCTTCTCCGTTCTGTAGCGGATAATACGAACTTTCGGACATATTTAAACCGAAAGGACGGGATTTTTTTTAATAGTAGAATATTGATCGGTGATATATTTATCTATTACGACGATCGTACAAAAATAGCCGATTATGGATAGAATTTTTTACGATAATTTTTAAATTTTTTTTTTTAAAAAAAAAGAACATTACTATCCTTCTCATTCCTTTAATAGCTGTATGACTTGAATGATATGTTGTCAGCTAGCTTATTCATATATGGGAAATTCAAGGTCACGTAAAGTTGAGATGCATAAATGTCAGATTTATTCCGTATCAACTGGCAAAAGCAAGATTAAAGGGAATATCACACCCCCTCATCTATTCCTAATTTTAAATTTATTACAAATCAATCTATATTGCGGAATTCACATTAGTTTGACTACTATGTATTTTTTGGCGAAGATATGAAATAGTTAGACCGAGAGAATATATGTCAACGCCAAGTTGATTCCCATGCACACAAAATTCCTTTTGTTGAAGCAAAATTTGATGACCTTCTATATGGAATATTCCCAAGCTTAATAATGAAAATTTCCAGCAACATTTGTAATTATTACGTAAAGGAGACTGTTCTATGAAGAGAACACAGTCATTAAGGAAATTCCATTCTTAAGGGTCGTTGTAACGCGGAAGACCTTCAAAGGGTGGCATGGGGATGCCGAGCGCGACTAACTCAACTGGATGGAAGGAGCCTCAGGAAGCATCACCATCTAGATTCGAGTTCGCATGGGGTAAAATCGCTCGTAGGATTTTCTAAAAATTCTCTATACTCCGTGGCAGGGGCCCCCGTTCATGGAAGGCTTGTACTCGGATCCCAGAGCGTCAGTCGAGGTTGGGCGTGGGAATTTTTCGTGAGTTTGAGGTACCTACGGAAGCGTGCGCTCGTATTACGGATTTCACCACGATAATTAAAAAAAAAAAAGGGTGGTGTGGGGATGCCACGTCAATTCTCTTTTGCAGGTATATTCTTGTAAGAGTATGTATTAACAAAGTACAAAGAGACCCATGATTTTTTTTCCTTAAAAAATAATGAAAATTAGTTCAGAAAATAAGAGGAAACTTACCAGTTACTATCAAGCTTATGTAGTAAATGTAGGAAATCACGTTTCATCATCTAAAAGATCCATTTCATCAAGTACAACATATTTCAAATTTTCATTGACACTGGGAGACGTGTCTTCACTCAGTTAGCCTTTTCTTAACTTCTGATATCTGAAAAAAAAAGAGATCATGCTCAAAATTAACAAACGAAAGGAAAATCACGTCCCTAACTTATCCCCTAACCACGAGTTATTATATTTATACCTGTCTCATCTCAATAACATAACTACAAGCTAGCAGCTGACAACGACTTCTGTACCTCCATTTCAAGGAGCTCAAGTTTCGCTCTCGATTCGCTGGTGCGCAATCCGCTCTCCACATCGAACGACACAAAGAATTATTCCCATTATGAATTACATTGGTGACGGCAAGCTCCGTTGGCGGAACGATGCCGACTGTTCGGCCAACTCTCGGTCTCCCATGTCGGACGGCAACAACGGCAGGTCGAAGTCTTCAGTGCTGCTATCCGACGTGCGTCCGGACGTGCGAGTGGCACGCCGTGCTCGTCGCACCACCGCGCGAACAATGCTTCTTTCCGGGCTTCCCATTGTCCGCTATCGAATATGCTTCTGGTTTCGATATCGACGGCGTTGGTACGTCAATGCCGCCGCCGCGCCTCTGCTAGCGTCAGGCATCGTATCCGCCATTGGCGACTGTGATCAAATTGCACGTGATTGGATCAGATTGTCGCTGGAAGCTACCATCTGATCGCTGTTGACCTTGAGCTACGATGAAAACATGTAGCAGAGGGAAATTGGATTGGTTGAGTTTGTTTGGTTGCCGCGGTAGCGGGAGAACGAAGCATTTGGTTTGTCTCAGACATCTGCTCAAATCAGAGAAAATATTTGGGCCTACAGGGGCTCACAATCTGAGACTAATTAATTAATTATTACTTGGTTGTGTAACAGTAATAATAAAGTTATTGATCTTTTTTTAATTGATGTGAAAAATCCAACTATGCACACTAACAGGATTGTAGACATTGTAAATTCACGAGAGCACCGATCAAAAAGGTGAATAATTTATTTTGCGATTACATTATGAATTATTTTATTTTATATTATATAACATTTGAATCTTTTTAATTCAATAGTTTCGTGCTTAGCACGAATTAAGAACTAGTTATATTTAATATATAGAGAGAAAAAATAATTTTATAATTTCATTAATATAAATTATATAATATTCATAATAACTAATATATATAATTTAAATTTATTTTAAATTATTAAATAATTAAATTAAAATATAATACATTATTAAATTTTGCTTTAGTATTATACATATATACATATATATATATATATATATATAACCTTTTTACGCCCGCGCGTTGCTGCGGTCATTGATTTTTTTTTTTGATATATTTATAGAGTTAAAAATAATATTAAATTTAAAAATTATATTAGATTTGAAATTTTCAGGAGAAATGATATTAAGTTTCAAAATTTAAAATAAAAACTTAACAAAAATATTAAAATTTTATTTTTTTTTACTGATATTGATTAGTGTAATTTTATAATTTCTTAAGAAAAGACTTGAAAAAAATACAATTAGGACACAAATCACCACTAAAAGATACACAAATGTCTCAAATACATATTTTAATAGTTATATACCTTGTGTTTAATTAAAATAAACTTACCTATCAACGGTATTAATTTTAGAAATAAAAGAATTAAAACTTAAAAGTTTGTAATGTTCTCTTCAAATTAATTAGTAAGGACAAAGGATTCACATAATATTCTATAATTTCATCCGTTATATTTAGAAGCCCCAAAATATAATTTTAAAAATATTCTTTGAAAAAAAAAAAATTAGCATAGAAATTTAGTAATCTCTCCTAAACCTCCAACTTTAATATTTGAAAGTTTCTAATTATTTTATATTGAAAGTTTCTATTTATTAGTATTTGAAATTTTCGGAAGAAATGATACTAAGTTCAGAATTTGGCAATAAAAACTATAACTAAAAGAATTATTTTTTTTTTACTGAAATTTAGTGTAATTTTATAAAATTTCTTAGAAATACTTGAAAAAAAAAAATCCATGTAGACAACAATAACCACATAAAAGAGACACAAATGTTCAAATACGATATTTATAGTTATATTGACTTTATGTTAAATAACCTTACCTATCAAACGTTATTAATTTTTAAAAAACAAAATGAATAAAACTGAAATATGGTATGTTCTATTCAATAGTTAGTAAGACAAGATTCACATAACATTCATAAATTAAAATCTGTTACATTTTTTGAAAAAAAAATTAGCATAAATTTGTAGATCTCATCTAAACCTCCAACTTTATATTAAAAGTTTTTAATTATTTGGGCCCTCCTAGTTAGATTTCATTTATTACACGGTTTCAAAATCAGTTTTTAAAATTCTTTTACACTGTTCTATTTTAAAAGAATTTTTTCCAAAAAAAATTTTCACATAAAAAATTTAGGATATATTTAAATATATAACTTTTTATAATTAAATTTTTTTTTCAAAAATACTCTTAAAACTATTAAAAAAAAAATTCCAATATTGATACAGTTATTTACTGTTAAACTGAACAGTAACACTGTAGCCAACACGGATGTTTTAGATATATATATATATAATCTATATACACTATATATAAAACTGGGGAGATAAAATTCGCTATTGCCATGTGGCATTTTGAGATATTTTTGATGTGCCATGTGGGCATTTGTCTTATTTCTAAACAAGCCATGTGGATAATATTAATTGATTAGGAATTTATAAAAGTCATTAACTTATTGAAGAATATGGAATGTCATAATGATTACAAAATAATATTTTTAATTTAAAATACATATTTACAAATATTAATCTAAATATAATAAAAACTTAGAATATTAAAAATTAATTATATTTTATATTATTTATTATTTAATATTAATTTTTTAGAATAAATTTTTATCATGTACAAAATTTTTTAACATTATTATTTATATGCATGATTATATAGATGACTTATAACCCGTGTCGCAACCGGAGCGCCTAAAATTACGTGTTACTAATAAAGGGAATAGTGCGGTGCACGGGTGCCGGGCCTACCGGTGTTGAACAACCTGCTTCACACGCGTGCGATACACGGGGATTGCTGGATCAAGTTGCTCCAGGGAACGCAGGCAAAAGACGCGGGAAACGGTGAATTTTCCGCGCGGGATAACCTTCCCAATTCCCATATCGTCGTCGAATTAGCCTGATCAATTCACTCAGTCGCGGCATCCCGCAGCGCCGGATGCCCGCTCACATGGCCTCAGGAGACAGCCTAGATATCCTTCCACAGATCCAAGCCCTAGTCTCCGATCAACTCCAAGTGGTACTGATATCTCAATCTAATCACCCTTCATCCGGTTTCATTTGCACTCATACGTTTTAACCTTATTTCATGCATATTTCTCTATCTAAATTGTTAGATTAGGGTTTTGGTTGATCGAACTTGTCATCGTTGGTGCACGTTGTTGGTGAATTTTCGACTGTTATTACTATTTGTAAGAAATTTGACGTCGTGTTAATCACAGTAGCCTCCTTGGTACTATTTACTTCTTACAATTTTACAAAAGAATATCTCCATACTCTAGTTCATAGATTCTGACACTCTAGTTTACTCGTATACTCTGCTCTATACATTTCGATACTCGGATCATCCAGGGGCCAAGCTAAGAGCTCCATTTCATGCTTAAAATTATGATCGCCTGCACAAGTATGCCTTTTTGCTTTCTTTTTTCTAGAAGATTTTAGCTTGCTTATTATATGATTTGGATCTCGAATGTGATACTTATTTTGTGTTCATTCTTAGGTTTCATATAAATGGCTAAGTCGTAACTTCTCAGTACCATCAAATCAAGCTAAGAGGTAACTATAAGTTAGCAGCAGATGGACCTAAAATTTCATTACGTTATTTTCTTTTTTTAAGGAAGTCACTACCCTTTTTTCCTAAAATTGCCTCTCTTTTTTTTAATGTTTAGGTTGCTTCAGGAGTTTGTTGAGAGTCATGGAGATGGTTTGGAAATTCTATACACAGTTTCTGGATGGTCAAAAAAGAATCCGCAAGCCTACTGTGTTAGGCTTGCTTCGGCCTCTACCCTTGGAGGTAGCCTTTTGATTAAGACTTGAATTATCTTAATCAACATTATGTATCTGATCGCTAGAAGTATTTCTATACTTATTTTCTGTGAGGAATTTGAAACTCTTATCTGTATTTTGTATATGCTAAGGTCATGCTATCTATAGACTGCAAATCTTCTATATTAACTTCTCATGTTTTCTGAGCTTTTTTGTATTTTGTATATGTTAAGATCATGCTATCTATAGACTGCATGAATTCTTTTAGAACAGTAGCTCATTAAATAGCTGGAGTCACAGTTGCAGTTGCCTCTACGTGGCTAATTTGATTTAATGCAGGTGTGAAACAAGAATTCGAAGATGATTGTTCAGTTCAGGTATACAGTGTTCAAGCATGCATTCCCACGGATCTTGCACTACTATGGAGTACGGAATTCGTACAGGCAGAAGAACTTTTCAATCAGCCTTCAAATGCTGATAATTGCTTGAGAGACAACAGGTTTGGCTTTGCCTTATTAGTCCCCCATACTTAATTTGTTTCTGTGGCTAATGTAGGTTTAATGCTAGAGCTCTCAAATCTTCCAAATATAACCAAAATCAATGAAGTTTGCTTTGAATGTTCCATAGTTTGCTTTGTAGCAGCATCAGTTCAATACATGCATCTCTCTTGAGAGAAATTTGGTAAAACTTTTGGAACTCTAGAATTCTACGAATCAGAATAGTGATCAAGTGAGCTTTCGTTTTGCCATCCTTGTCTGGATTTGTTACTCTATGATCAGTATTCCGTGTTGTGCAGATTTTGTGGTGTTTCTAACTCATTCATTAAGCGCGAGGTTGTTGAGAGAAATGTCGGTAGTATGTTTCCACAATCTAAAAGTGGGGTAGGAGTTGGTATCAAATCTAAAGCTAGTGTTGTTCCAGCAACTTCACCTTTTCAAGGACAGATTGCACAGTTGAGTGCGAGAAATGGGATTCAGTCTTCTGATATGAGTTCTTTAGCTCATAAAAGTGACAAAATTGCTCCAGAAAGTGCAGATAAATCTAGTAAACGAAGTGATCTTAACGAAACAAAAGTTGGTACCACTAGTAAAATGAAAGGTCAGATTGAGAAAGTGTCATCTGGGGGTGGCGGTTCACTATCTAATTTATGGGGACGTGCATCAGGAAAATCAAAACTCAAAGGTTCTGCCTCAGATGGAAGTAATGTTCTTCGTGATGTTGCTGGTATGTTGTATGTACTGCAGGCTTTCTTGGCTACCATTTGGATATTACTGTAATATATGATTTCTGTTTTTTTGTTTGCTGATGACTGTAATATATTCAGTGTCTGCTGATGCTCAAGTAAGTGCTCGTGAAGCAGCAGATGGTGCAAGCAGTGACGATGATGAGGCTGCAATAAGCTACAAAAGGGAGTCAGACGGCGGAAGAAATCGGAAAAGAAAAGCTATACTTGACTTATCAGATGACGATGACAATGAGGAAAATGCAGTTAGTCTCGCTTCACCTGATCGTTCATATGTCAAACCTACTGTTAGCTTTGTAGATAAAAAGGACATGATGTTAGAAGCAAAACCATCAGAGGTTAAAAAAGAAAAGAACTTTGAGCAGGACTCCAGGTTACTATCTGAGAACTTCCTTAAATCCAGAAGCATTAGTAATAACAGTCACTTGCAAGAGAAGACATGCGGCAGTGTCCTTGAGGAAGTTGGTGATCAGAACCATAAGGATGACCCTCTGACTTCAGCGAAATCTGGCATGAGAAAAGTAATGAAGACCAGAATTGATGAACGTGGGAGGGAAGGTATTTTTCTTTCTTTTTTTTTTTTTGGTTTGTTTGGCTTACTCATTTATATCTATATGTATTTTTTATTGCAAAAAACCAAACAGCGTATTATGTTTTGTGCACTATTATATTGGCTTTTAGTATTTTCCCGAATTTTGAATATGCTGAAACCTGTTTAGGTATGGGTTGAGGCAGTTATATTTTTGAATGTTGTTTAATTGCAACTTTCTTTCCTTCAACTTGTGATGCCTCCCTAGAAGTTCTCTTATTGAAAAGTAAGAGTTTGTTCATGTAGTTAAAAGACATGGTCAAATGTAACAAGCTAAAGTTAAAAGTAGAATCATTTTTTCTTAATGAACTTCGTACTAGACGTCTGTGAATTAGGATAAAAATCCTGTTTTGGTTTCTAGGAGCTCTTCCCTCTTTTTCCATTGAATGTTTTTGGCTTTCTGTCCTCGTAGATTGCTTTAAATTTTCGATTTTGTTTAGGCAGTGAAAAGAAATATGAAAATATGTACAGCATGTTATAGAGTAAAAGGTACATCTTCCAGCTTTCTAGTGCTAGATTATTAAGAATATTGTTGTATCTCTACAGGCTTTTTCTTGTTAAATCTTGCTTTGCAGGAGTCTGCAGCACCACTTCGTTCTAAGTATCATTTGATATATTTGATCAGATCATTATGACATATTGTTTTATGGTTTAGTTAGAGAAGTGGTTTGGGAAGGACAAGCTGCTGGAAATAATGTTGCAGAGAAGATTCTGGGCACTAATGGCACCGGGAACAGGTATTTTGCACATATAGAAATGTATGTTTTTAATAAACATATAGTACTCCAAAGTTTGTGTTAATGGCAGCTAGCTTGTAGCGTTACTCAAAAAAATCATTATATCTGCACTTGCAAAAATCATTATATGTGCATGTTTCCACTTTTAGAGTTTCGTTCATTTAAGCTTAAAAGATGGCAGGTGATTATAAAGTTCAAATCATATTTTTTCAGTCGCATATAAAGCTCCTTATTTCCTTACGAAAGGCAAAGGTGGATATGTTGTGTGTATACCATGTCGCTATGAGAACTTGTTTCTTTATTATGTTAATTTCTGCCCTGGATGTGAGTTGAGGATGTCAGTGTATGTTTGCCTGTTCAAATGCAAATATTAATAGCTTCTTATATGTAACTCAATTTCACATGTTCATGCCAGGCCTCCTGTGGCTAACAAGGCGCCGACAGCGGACAATCATACTGCATTTGATGCAGTTGCAAAAGCTCCAAACAAGAAAGCAACAAAAGGTGGAACTAGGGATTCTAAACAAGGCAACATTCTATCATTCTTCAAGAAGATCTGAAATCATTCTCAGGAATTTGTAACTCAAGGTAATAGGTAAAAAGGTTGTCTTTCCATATCATTTCATACAAAGGTGTTGTGCTGAAGGGTACTTATGGATGTGTTTGGTTTCAGCTTATTAGATAGCTTGTAGATGGTAGATTGTAGAATAAATTTAATCTTAAGTTATAACCAGCGTTTGGTAAAGTAGCTTATTAGACAGCTTGTAGATGGTAAATTATTAAAAATTAGATTGTTGCCACATGCTACCTCCTCTAGCATATGACGACAAGCTGCTAGATGGTAGGTAATTATTTATTAAAATACTATTTTTCTATATACAAATTACAATATATGTTATTATATAATCCATCTCATCTCTTTCCTACGTTATTGCAGATGCAATCTTGAAATTCTACCGCTGCGACCTCGTCCCCGTGCCCTTACGATCTCGCTGCCACGATCTTGCCGTTGTGCTCCCACAACCTCTCATACGTGCTATCGTGACCTTACGTGCAACGTAATTAGAATTTAAGAGAGAATTATCATATGTATTTTAATAAATTTGGTAGATGACGAAATTCATATTTTTATATTATGATTATTAATAATTTAAATAATATTAATCATATATATAAGTAAAATACTATTTTTTTTTGTCATTTTATAATCCCCAGTTATATTAAAACGTTTTACTTATCAAACATCCTTATAAAAACTAGTTAGATTATACAATCAGCTAGATATTATAAGGACAAGTTAGATAAATATATCAGCTGCATAAATTACATTTATTTATAAACTATCATTGCTGCCAAACTTACTCTATATCTTTTGAAATCTGTTAAGTAGCTTTTTGTAGTTTTAACTGTATGTGGACTCAAAATTTAATTGAAGGGCAGCATTTGTACGCCATCCTTAATACCATTAGCAGAAGCAATATTTAGGATTGGAGGTAAAACTGTCAAAGCTCTTCTGCTGCAACACACTTTCCCGCACTGAGGTTGGTCCGTTCAAAAGACTAAATGCCGCAAGGACAAGGGTTATCGAAACTTCGTAATCCCGTCACAACAGAATAAGTAAACCCTTAAAATGGCATCCAGCCAAGTTCTATCTAGCAATTAACGCTTTTGTTGTCGATATTAAATCTTATTTCTTGACCAAGGCACCACCAAGAAAGGGACCCTAGTTTGATATTTTAATTTGCTAATTACTATGATTGGAGGGGGATAAGGTACATTGAAGGCACGGCCACTCCTTTATCCTCTACAAAAAATATTAAAAATCCTGAGCAATAATATTCTTTTCGTGGGGAATTTTAGATTATTATTTTCGTATATTGAAAGGCTTTGTAGAAAAATAATATTTTGAGACAAGTACTCAAACACAACAATTTAACTTGAAAATCTTTGCAGAAAAAATCAGTTTTTAAAATCATAAGAAGGATGATCTACTATAAATAATTAGGCACTAACCGTACAGGTTAATAACTATAAATTAGCAATATTATCTCGTATTAAAATAGGAATATTAAAAATATTTCTAACATACTGTCTCGCGTTATAAAGATATCAATCGAGTCCAACTTAAATAATATAGATAGAAATTTTTATTTTGGTAATATCTTTGTCTAAATATCTAACTGTTTCTTGCTTGAGATATATGGTGTATTAATCACATTTGTTGAATATTTTCTCTAACAAAATGACAGTCAACTTTAATATGCTTTGTTTTCTCATAAAAATTGGATTTAATGTAATGTGTTAAGCATCTTGATTGTCACAATATATCTTTATCGGAGCAGTGGCCATGAAGTCCATATCCGGCAACAAGGTCTTAAGTCAAATTAGCTCACTAGTGGTTGTCACCGTAGAACAAGATTACCCCCAACATATATACAGTATCTTGTAATATATTTTCTATAATATAAGTCATATGTTTAGCCAATATCTGAATATCCAACAATAACAAAATACATTTTTATCCATAATTCTCTTCCATGAGAGGATTTAAGATGTATGAGAATATGTTTCACTATCTCTCTATGTGTAACCGTGGCAGGACTTATAAAATGACTGAAATAGTCGACAGCAAAACCAATATTCTACCATATAATTGTGAGGTAAAATAAGTCGATCAACTAATCCGTGAACTCTTTATATATCTTTTAAGGGTTCACCACTGTCATTAAATTTGCCTTTGCAACCTATCAGGATATCTGCCTGCTTGACAGCTAATTTCTTAGTCTATTTTAACAGATTAAGTGTATTTTTGTTGTGAGACTGTGTATAAAGAGGGATACTGTCATGTACTAGGTCCTTGCTTTGGGACTACGAAACAAATATATTATGTAAAAAGTGGTACTCCTAATTTGGAATATGGATTTATTTGGTATAGACTGATACCAATCTATAGCAAGACGGTTTCGACCTATACCAAGCGAACTATTTTTTTAAATATTTGAAATAAAATTGATATAAATAAATTTGTTATACTTTAGTAACTTTTTATAAATAAAATTAACTATTTTTACTTCAAACTAAGTTGTGTAGATTCTGATATACCAAGACTATCATTTGGATACCAGTAATAATTAACTTTTTATAAATAAAGTTAACTATTTTTACCACAAACTAAGTTGTGTTGATTCTGATATACCAAGACTATCATTTGGATACCATTAATATTATTACAGGTAAATATATTTTTCGAAAGATCGTAGCGTTGCCGAAATTTATAGATTAAACCTAGGTACAAAATATTGTTGTTGTTTTATATCGACAGCAATAACTCTCTCAATTTGTTACTAGTTTGGCCACGGTAGTAGATCTAACAGGCAAAGTTATTAGTTCTTGTCCGATCTGATGGGTGATGAGCACGTTGTCGCTCTTGTAGGACACGAGCCGTTAGATTTCTTTTTTAATTTTTAATTTAGAATTACGAAAAAACAGTTATGTTTATAATTGGTTTATTTCTACGATTGTTTTAGCATGTAAACTTTACAATGGCGTTAACTCCAGTTCTAATGTCGGATCATTACGGCCACCTAAGCCACGTGGTTACTGTTTGTTTGGAAAAATAAAAATAAAAGCATTCATCTTAGATCTGCCAATTAATATATGCAAATGAGCCAAAAGTGTAGATGGGAACACTACATAATACATCCTTAGTCGAAACCATGATATAGCCATGTGGGATCCTTTGATCCGCTGGTTTCCCCTTTCTTTATATCATACAAGAAGTTGCTTACCATACCAATGAGTTCACTAGAGATGGTTGAACATTAAATCCACTTTGGATTCCCCAAATGTCGTTTTTAAGAGTGCGAAAGTTTTATTCTTTTTATATTTTATAAAACTTAAAAAAATATATAATATGTGAGTATATAACTATATTATATTATTTATCACTATAACAAATAATATTTAAATTTTTAAAAAAATAAATAAATAATAATTTTTTTTTAAAAATGATATAAATACTGACACGCGTGTCGCACACGCCAAACAGAAGTATCCGACACGCATATCCGATTTTTTCTTTTTAATTTGTTTGGCGTGTCCGATATGTGTCCAGACTTGTCGTGTCTGACACGTGCATGGATACAAACACGTCGACATTTTTTGAGTGTTCGTGCTGCATAAATCCTAAGATATATTTGGCGTGATTTTTTTGCTCTTTAAAATAATGTGCTTACTTACTTCTGTGTTTTGAATTTGTATTTTTAGATTCAAAATCCTATAAAAATCACCCCCTTCGAAACACTTAATGCATCTATCCTTCCGACTCTACCCTGGCCGGACTCATAACTAAGATTTTGTTGTTGTACGTGCCTTAACAACAACGGCTAAAGTTTGGTTGCTTTGTTTCGATAGATCACATGTCACTTGGTCTTGATGTAATATATCAGTATGCCAAACATAAAGTTTGAGCCAAGATCGCCTCCAAATTTAGCTCTTTTCACTATTTCAAATTATCAATATCAGTAATACAGTAAAAATTTATAACTAAATTCAGGACAAATCTAAATTTAAATCGAGGCAAAGTCCTAATATCTCCTTCACTAAGGATGTAAAGGTTCCAGATAATGTAACACACTAGTCTGTTAAACTTTCCAGAGGACTGGATTTTCTCAAAAAAAAAAAAAAAAAAAAAAAAAACTTCCAGAGGACTGGCTCATAATCCAAACTTCTGACAGAAGAAATAAAAAATATGAGCTCATACATATTTTGCCTAGTTTGGTTGAAAATGTTACAAAAATTCAGCTACCTCATCTTACTTTCTGAAGCCAAAATTTAAGAGTTTTAGATTGGCTATTGCATTCATACAGTCAGAGAGACTACATCCTACGAAAATACGGAAGAAAACACCGTAATACATGCTACAGAAAGTAAACATAGTTAGAACCTGAAGGCACTGTCGGCGCCAAACTTAGCCCTGACGCCGTAGTGATCAAATTTCGAATCACCGTATTCTACAGATTTCATCTCCGCCGATTTTGATTCTGATACAGCACCAAATCCAACTTCTCCACTTTTATCACGGTGTCTATGCCTGATACGCTCCTTCTGACTCTTTGAGCCGACTTGAGGAGACTCCCCAGATCCATAAAATTCTGCATACTCTTGCTTCCTCGAGGATCTGTGTTTGCTTGACAACAATGGATCTTTAGATTTGGATGGTTTGCTGATTTTCTGAGGCTTAAGCTGTGGTGTATCACTATTTGCGCTTGCGACATGAGACGTATTATTTATTGGTTGAGAGTTCTGTTGCTTTTGCACAAATAACGGCTGTTCTTTGTTAACAGGCCTGATAAGTGTTTCCTTGTCCCCGGGCATCACAAGGCTATCTTTTAACGGTGTTAAGCCCTGCTTGCCTGGTTTTCCTAATCTGAAACTATGGGGAACAACGTTAAGAAAGATGCCGCCGAGCCCTTCAATACCAAATTTAAACAAATCAGAGACCAGTGTCCCGAAAGATGGCCATCCTGCCACCGGATCTTCTTTAAGGCTTTCCACGACAAGCTTTGGTTTTTCTTCTGTTACAATCTGTTGCCCTTGGTGCTCGATCTCCTTCTGATCAGTCCAAAGGACAGAAGTATTAGCAGTGGATTAGCTTCAAATGTTATTCATGAAGAAAAAAAAAGGTCCTTGGTCAGAATAAACAAAGAATTAAGAAATATGTGGTTATAAGATTTATGACAAGCATAGGGTTGATAGAACAGTTCAAGAGAAACCACCTTTGAGAAGAAGGAAGGCCCAGAACCATGTTGAAGCAAGCATGATGCATATCCAGCAAAAATGGCACCGACGACCATGATAATGTCTGCAATATGAAATAGCAGCTTTCATATTACGTTGGGAGAAGCATTAACCAAAATCCAAGTTTAGTGAACTAAGTGAGCATAATTTATTTAATTAAAAAAAAAAAAAACACAAACAACCGACTAACCCTTCAAAAACATCAACGGTTATGAAAAGACCAAACAACTATAGAACACAGCTATGTGATCATTCTCATCATTTAGTCTACTAGAAAACCTTAAAACAACAACAACATTATAGTGATAAGTCCTACCAGGACGAGCTCTTGGAAGGGTAAGATTTACATAATCATAACCCGGAGCCATGAGGAGGCTGATTCTATAGGACCCTCGGCCTAAAGAAACTGATCTACTAGAAACCTTAAAGCAATGAGAAATCAGCAGTCTATGTGAGATTCTCCATTGGAGCAAAATGAAAGAAGATATGGCTCACAAGTAAAACTAGATACTCTACCTTTAAGGATTGGGATTTTTGAACTTCTAGCTCAGAGCTTTAAAAGTAGAAGAAATGGATAGGTGTGTTAAGCTAAATAGCCTTGAACTCATCATGTCCCACATGTGTTCGTCAGAGACCTACTCCAGAACAGGATATGAAAACCATAACTCGGATTGGAATAGTAAATCATTATTAACGTGCCTGGGAAGCACAATGAAAATGAACTTCCTTGCACATTGCACCTACATGTTCTAGTACTTTCGCGACCGGACCGGTATAACTACAAGTGCAGTCTAACCAATTTCTTTTCAGATGAAGAGAAGAAGCCACAAACAACTGACAGAACATATACGTAAAACTATCACGATTGAGATTTTTTGTTAATAAAGTTAGGAACGATGGGAGAGAATTAGCAACTTAATTTCTAGGAACATCTCTTAATCACTCTTAACATATTCTAACTACTCAAATAACCCGCACAAGAAAGCTAGGCAATCTCCTTTCTTAAAGCACCTTGAACATGATTGTTAGTACCTAGCATAATGGCGTAGTACCGCATGCATTCAAGGCAGTTCACTTATTGCAAAACAATTTATGTGCATGCACATTTGTACTTCTTTGTGGTGGGTTGCATCCTCGTAAAGCCAGGATATGAAAGTCCCAGGTTGGTTTTCAATTTGCTTTTTGGTCCAAAATTTGGCATATACTTCACCGATGTCATGTGTTAAATTAACTAGAGCCAAGAAGCACTGTTATTTCAAGTAGTCATGGTTTTTTAATCATGTTTTATAAGACCGTAAGGAGAAACCTGGCCCCAAGCATTGGCGATGCGAACGTGGATAAATCCCAACCTGAGGAGTCGCTACCCAAAAAGTGGATACGAGTCGCAAGTTTGGGCCTTTGGCCCACAGCCACCCCGTTAAAAATTCACAAATTTACTTTGGGCTTGCAAGGAGTAAGAATAGAAGCTTAGATGTCATCATTCCTAATGAGTACTTGTATCAGCGAGCGTGGATAAATCCGAACCTGAGGAGCCCCTACCCAAAAAGTGGATACGAGTCGCAAGTTTGGGCCTTTAGCCCACAGCCACTACGTTAAAAATTCACAAATTTACTTTGGGCTTGCAAGGAGTAAGAATCGAAGTTTAGATGTCATCATTCCTAATGAGTACTTGGATCAGTCGACCTAACCAATTCTCATCTCAATTGACTCATCCCTAGGGGTCACATATTGATAATCTATTAGCCTTTTATACACAAAGTTTGTTTCCTAGGATTATTGTTGTAGATTCTATATTGTTGATTTACTCTATGTCTTGCCTCTCTTTTGGACGATGGTTGCAACGACATCATCCTATCAAGCATCAGCAAGAAATCTTCCATCCCAAAGTTTGGATATTGCGGTAAGCATAATTTTCATGCAGCTGATGTGATACCTTCTCAGGACGTCGTAAGGTTACAAATTTTGTGTAGGAAGTTCATCTAAAACATAGATAAACATGAAGGTATTGTACCCTTAAATCCCTTGAGTAGATTCTTGTGAACCAAAGGCCTTGGAGATGACTATTATTCTCAAGCTTCTCGACTGCATTGGCCATGTTTTAAGGCGCCTTTCATGCAAATCCATTTACGCATCATCCAAATTAAACTCATTCCCATTTCGACGACATTGTAGAATCATTCATCATGATGAGTTCTTCAATAGGCTTATGAGAATACTTCATAGCATTCCTTTTTCATATCTATTAAAATGGAGTTCAATTGAACAGCTCAAATAATGTCTATGTAGCCTACGGAAAAGCCTCCCGGTATGGTTGTGTACATCTTACCTTCTGTCATACACAGGACTCTCACTGGTTACCGTTGTAAGTCATGTTTAGATACATTCCAACAAATTATAGAAGGGAAATACAGACCAAAAGCAATATTCTCAGACAAACCAAGTCATCAAACTAGTTATGTGGACAAAGATAGCCCCTACATTCTAGTGTTTAGGTAGATGATTATGTAGACAATGCAAAAGAAAGGCCGCATACAAACCACTGCAGAGTCATAAAAAATTATCAATGGAGACAAATGGAAAAGGCATTCATGAGAAATCCTGAAGCAGTTGGTTTATCAGATAAATTTATACAGGATATCTGAAATTTCTTCCATGAAAGGAAAAAGAAAGATAAATATAAATAAGACCTGATGCCGATATTGAGCTACTTTGGTAATTACAATCCTCCTGTTGAAGAGAAATTTGACGAAGAGCAGCGTTCCCCCTGTCAACGACAATTAAAGAGCAGGTACTCTTAACGTAGACAACATCAAAATCTGCTGAGAATTTTGCATCCTCGCTAGGCCCATCCCTGTAACCAGCAATATTTGACTTTCCTCCAGCAATTGTAGTAACTCCTGCAGTGGAATACTCTTATCCCTTTATCAATAATTCTCAAAATCACTTATAATGGAAGCGATAGACCTAGTTGATGTTTCTCACCTGATTCCCCAATCTTTCTAATTGCCAGATTAGATGTGTCTGCAACATAAATATTTCCCTTATCATCCATGGTAACACCTTTTGGATGATTAAATCGAGCATCACTTGGTTTACCATCCACATGCCCTGAATAACCTTGAAATGACCCTGCAACCAATCTTGTTCTGCTATCTGTAAAAATCAATATGACCACATTGTCAACATAGTTAGGAATCAACAAATAACATGCAAATATATGAGCTACAAAGCAAAAGTATAAAAGTAGCCTCCAACACAAAGGCACACAAGTTGTTCAGCCATGCATACAACAATATGAGTAGAGCTGATAAGAAAAGCCCACATACTGCAACTACCCTATTGCAGTTATAAAAGCTAGATCATGGAAAATAAAAAAATCTAATTCTTTCATCATTGTTTCCAAATAAATATATCCAGTGTGAAGATTCAACAGGCCTATATGAAGTCTTAGCTACAACAGCAACCCAGTAAAAAGTCCCATCTGAGCATACGCGGACCCACATTGAGTCAAGTGGGATCATTTGACCCGACTTGATTTTGGAAGACATGATATATATACGAAATTAGATAAGTTATATTTAGAAAAAGTAGATGTGTTACTTTAACAAAGTGGCACGGTGGTAAATGGCCGGCGCGTTGGACCGTGCGATGGGGGTTTCAACTCCTACGTCACGTGATCCGTTTCTTTTTTTATTTTATTTTTTTTACTCGTTAAAGGCTTTTTTTTACTCGTCAAGCGACTCGCGACATTTTTACTTAAACCTAAACCTAACCATCCGGCTACCGCACCTGCACGCTGCGACACCGATGCGCCGTCCCATGCCGTCGTGCCGCCATGTTCAAAGCTCGGAGTAGAAACAATGAAGATGCCGTCATAGAAGCCGACGTAGATCTACGATGTTAGATTGAAATATTCTTTTTTTTGGGTGTGATTTTGAAGTTATTAATTAACTTTTATGAGATTGGTTTTAAAGGTGGAGGAGAGGATCATGAAAAAGAGAAGCAAGATACTGCAGACGAAAACTGGTTCTGCCATGCCAATGAAAGTCAGTTTTCACAAATAAGATGAATCGCACGATGTTGTTTGATGTAATGCCTCAATATGATATTTTTGGTTTACACCTTTGTAGTTGATCTGTCATCATTCATCAAGATGCCGTCTCACTAGCTCGTCGTCCCCCAATTCTTCGATTCGGTATGATTTTTCCATTTTTCGGTTATGATTAATAGTTTTGCTTTCAAGTTTACTTGCGTCTCAAATTAATTTTTGTTGTTGACAAAGTTGATTATTATTGATACTTAATTGATTGAGTTATATTTGATTAAAATTATGATCGTTAACAAAATATGAAAACCCATCAAGGGCAATTGTATTGTTGTCTTTGTGTAAATTATGTTTTTGAAAAAATTTTAGATTATGAAATATCACATGTGTTACTTTGTACTCTGACCCCACTTGACATAATTTCTGGATCCGCCACTACATCTGAGCGGGATCTAGGAAGGGTAGAATGTGCACCAACACTCCGAATGAGGTTGTTTTTGAAATGAAGTATCTTAGCTAACCTAACATTATATGTTAATGAACAGAATATACACAAACTTCATTAAATACAGCACTATCCTCATAATTTCACAAACCATCGAGCTGTTAACAACAGCATTGGGCATAAGAACCAAATTCATAAAATGAAATATTGATAACGAGAAGCATACATTGAGATAACGGTGGGGTGATTCTCACGATGTTACTGTTCTCGGCATCCACAACAAACAGCTCACCCTCCGAAGAGACACGAATAGTTTGGGGCACCACTCCTAGCTTGTTCCCTTCAACTAGAGTCTCCACCAAGTACCCGCTCTCGAACTGGAGATGATCCCCATCTGTCGATGAACAAAAAAAATGGATAAATAATCTAGTAAATCCAAACCAACCCACTAAATTACTAAAAGCGCCAATACATATTACTTACCACTTTGGGTCGTCTTCGGCGGCGCCGCCCGCGTCCATTTGAGTACCGACGTCAAATGCTTCACTAGAGCTCCTGCTGTAAAAGTAAACCCAGTAAGAATTTCGCTGGAAAAGGAGATTATAAGTTTGAAAAACTTAGATTAAGTATTAAAAAAAGCTTACAGTACTTGGATTGAGTAAAAAGAGTAAGTATTCATCTGAAAAAACGCAATTAGGAGCAAAATAGGGCTTGTAATACTAGGGATTAGCTTAGATTACCTGTGGGTGAAGCATAAGAGTGGAATTCGAACAGAGTAAGGAATGATAGTAGAAGGAGAATGCGAGATGTTCTCATCTCAACAGATCACTTGATCTTCTGTATGGTGGTCAGAGCTCGAATCTCCCGCGGCGGCCGCGGCGGCAACGGGGAATTTGCTTTTGGGCAGCGAGTGGAGTGGTGTATATGTGTCGTGCCAGTGCCAAGGTTTTGTCGGAGAGCAGTGAAAAGTTGCGGTAGTAAAGTGCTTTCGGGAAAGGAACTGCTTTTACTGTTATCTTTTACTGCAAAAAACAAACAAAAAGAGTTTTCTCCCAGAAAAAGAAAATGCTACAGATTCAGAGAACGTGACCCGGTTTTCTGGGTTACGAACTGGGCCTGATCAACGAGGATGACAACAGGCCTATATTTATTACGGGCTCAGAAGTTGTTTCGGGGCCTGCATAAAATTTGAATCAGCCTCAAAAAGCATCAACTGGTTGGAAGTGCTTCAAGAAGTATCACAACCAAGATTCGAGTTTGTGTAGAATAAAATCTTCTATATAATTTTTCAAAAAAATCTTTTGTATTTCGTGGAAGGAGGCCTAGTTCATAAAAGGCCTATACTCGAATTCCAGAGCATAAGTCGAAGCTGGAGTAGAGATTTTTTCCGAGATTGAGGTTTCAACGGAGATATCTACTCGCACTGTAAATACCATCATGATAATCTCAAAAAAAAAAAAAAAAGAATCAGAAACTTGAAAGTTTGTTTTCCTATAGTTTTCAGTGTCGGTCGTCACCGTCCGTGCCGGACAGCACGTGTCTAATCTGACAGTTGTCAACACAGAACATATCAAAAAATCTTATGTTTGAATTTTTAATTTTTAATTTTATTTTTTAAAAAATAATATATATATAAGCACGGTTAGTATGGCACCATCGGCACGGTTGGCACTTGCCGTAATCTGAGTTTACCGAAACTCGGCTCAATTCGACACAGAAAACCTTTGTTTTCCCCTTAATTAGCTTAGCTCCCTTTCTCACACACTGGAAAATGTAATTTTGGCCATATTTTTTTTATCAAATCCAATATGACAACCGATTATTAATGAATTTGAAGGGCCATCTGACTCATTATTAGCTCAACTTCTATAAGCTAGATATTTTAAGTACTCGGTTCTCATCATTTCTCATAAGAACAAGATATGATCATTAAATACATAAACCAGAACATGCTTAAGCTATAATTTCACTACATGAGCACAAGTACACAACCAATGAAATAACGCGATAAAACTATCATTTGAGACAAAGCATATGGCAAAAAAAAAAAAATGAATTATATCAAAAAATGAATTTCTGCGTTTCTAAAATTTATACAAATTAGTCCATATTTTTTAAACTTTAAAAAAAAAAGGATACAATAAGGTGTTTCAGATGCCTAATTTAATATTCCGAACGGCCAGTTTTAGTATTGCCAATTTTTAATTGTACTTGTTGACGACCTTTCTTCCCAAGAAAAAAAAAAATTTAGAGTTGGAACCTTGGTCTAAATCAATTAGGAAGAATGAAAATGAGTGGCCAGAGTGGCTTGGTCAATTGGTCTAACACGTTGTTCATTTTTCATCCAATTTTTGGGGCAATCCGTGTTCTGTGCCATGAACATTATCCGGATGATATACATACACCTTATTTATATAATTTTAGAGTTAATTGCTTGCGACCTACTTATAGTTTTAGATAGGTGATAAAATGACTCAAACTGCTACTGAGCTCGAAAATGAGTCGTTTAGGGGCTGTTTACTTCGCGCGGAACTGGTAGATCTCGTGGAACTCGAAACTCAGAACACAGTTTTGCTGTTTACTTCGCCGCGGGAACCCGCGGAACTCAATTCTGAGTTCCGCGAGTATAATAATTAATTGAGTTCGCCCACTTCGCAGCTTTTTAGCTGCGAAGTGGGCGAACTCGTTCTGTCTTCCGCGCGTGAGTTGTGTTCTCGCGATTTCTTTTCCTTCCTCTGGCGACCCACTGTAGTCAATTGGTTGAATATTGTACAATGTGTTTTTTTTTTTTTTTTTTATGATACATATATATATTATAATAAACCTTTTGTAATTTTATTCAATACAAAAACGTTTGTAATTCAATACTTTTTGTGTTTGCAATTTAAGAACTTTATCTCTTATAATTTTTTAGTATTCAAGAATATAAAATTTATGATATATACTTAATACATATAAAATAAAAAAATATATAAATATAAATATCTGTTAATATAATATATATTTTATAATATAAATAAATTTAAGATATTAAATGAGAGATATATACAAAAAATATATAATATATAATTTAATATAAATATTTAAATATAAATTTAAAATAAATATAGTATATTTTTATGTCTCAGTTTACTTCCAATTCCAAGTAAATAAAAAAAAAATTATCTTTCAGCTCTCACTTCCAACCCCAAGGAAACAAAGAAATTATCTTCCAACCTCTACTTCACAATCTCAAATAAACAGAGAAACTCAAAACACCACTTCTCACCCACTTCTCAGTTCTCACAGTTCACCCACTTCCCACTTCTCACTTCTCATTTCTCAGGCTTCCGCGCGAAGTAAACAGCCCTTTAAACTAACTTCAAACTCATATTGTACCGAGCTCGAAAACGAGCTGAGTTTGAACAGTTTAAAGTTCGACTTAGTAGGCCTTTGAGCTAATTCGAGCATGTCTCCAAATTAATTCGAATTTAAAATATCAAAAGTATAAAACTAGTCTAATACATATGAGTATTCTTGCAATCGACCAAGCAAGTTGTTTTTTCATAATATTATTATATATTTTGAGATGAAAGTGAAACACTTGCATATTCCAAACTCATTATAACATATAAATGATAGTTGCCTTACAAACTTTTTTTTTTAGGTCTCTAGGGATAAAGATAAATTTTTTAGACTCCTTTACATATTTCTTAGCATTTTTTAAAAATGTTGAACTGTAAAATTAAAATTTTAGTCTAAACAACAACATTGCACTCCATGTGTTTTAAAAATATCATAAAATATGCAATAGAATGTCAAAACTTTTGACAATCTAATTCACAAAGTTTTAATAATTTTGGAAATATATTGTTTATAAAAATGTAGATTATGTTCAAATATTTGATTTTATAATTCCAAATTTTCAAAATATTAAAAAGTATATCAAAGGTCATAACATTGTTCTATATTATTACAATGGATGAAAAGAGATCAAGAAGGGATATATTATAGTCTTGGATCCTTAAAAAAAATTGAAGATGGATCTTAGGAAAAAAAGACTTTTTCTTTTTTTTGATATTCACGAAAAAAAATGTAATAGGTGTACATTGTGCGACCATCATAACATATATATCCTCTAATAACGCTCACACCGATTCCAAAGTCAGAACTTCGCATCACATTCGCGTGCTCAAATAACATTCATATAATTAATGAATAAAGATATTGTGCACCCTTCTAGTATTTGCATCTTTCACAGATATATCAACTGACATACACTCTGCGGAATTTAATTCTACAATCACCAAGACTCAGAACCCGTGGCGCCCAGACCACGCATCCTCTCGGACAGGGCTTAGTAGAAAAGTTATTTCATTATTATTTCATTTTTATCTTCTCTTTTACATGGTCATACTCTATAATCTCCTTTTTCAGAGATTATCATGATAAATTTCGTAATACAAATACATGCTCCTGTAAGGATCTCAAACTTATAAAAATATTCTCATATTCAGTACCAACCGACGTTCTGAAATCCGAATATATTTCTTCTATGAACAGAGATTCATACCACATAATACTCAAAAAAAATTTCAAAAAATCTGCAAAAATTTTCATCCTACACGAACTCGAACTCGTATGAAAATACTTTCGGAGCTATTTTAAATCAATTGAGCTAATCGCGCTCAGCATCGTAATTTATAATATCATATATCTTCGCTTTGAATTTCATTTCGGAAATCGGTGGATCAGAGCTACAGGAATGCCCGGGTTTATAATCATCGGTAGGGATGTCAACGGGGCGGAGAATAGACGGGGGACTATTCCCCATCCCCATCTCCGAATTTGATCTCCGTTCCCCATCACCGACCCCGTCCCCGTCGGGAGGAAAATTTTGTGAGTTTAAAAATATTTATTGAAAAGTATTTTTTTGAAAAATTTTTAATCATGAAAATTATAAATTTCATTAAGATCTAAAACTTTCATGTTAAAAATATTTCTACAAAATACTTTTTAATAGGTATTTGAGGTCCGAATTAATGACATATAAAAAATGGCATTCTCCGTCCAAATCAAAAAACGACGGGCGCGATGAAAATTAAACATTTCAGGGAGGCGGGTTGAAAGGTGAAAATATTGGAGAGGGGAGGGGTGGTGCTGATCTGAATGATCAGACTAATACATAGACATAGCTATGGATGGAGGGAGCGCAACTCACTATTATTATATTTCTTCAGACATGTTCAAATTAAAAAATTTAAAATTTTTTAATTGGTGAAATATAGTTAGTACTATCCGTATGTTTATTTATTATGATTGTTGTACAATAATAGATCGATTACAGACAAAAAATTTTCACAATAATCTAAACAAAATTTTGAATTCAAATTTTGAATAGAAAAATTGTTGACTCGTTCTTTTGGGAAATTAGAATTTTTCGATTAATAGAATGTAGTTAGTGCTATCCGTATGTCTATTTATTACGATTGCCGTACAATAATAGATCGATTACAGACAAAATTTCTTTACAATAATCTAAAAAAAAAATTTGAATTCAAATTTTGAATAGAAAAATTGTTGACTCGTTCTTTTTGATGTTCAGAAATATTATTTTTTCAGAGGCTCTAAATGTCATCATACAATAGTATATTGTGATGCACAATATATAATTCTAATATATAGTAACATACATCAGACATATCCAGATGATGGGTAGCTATAATTTTTTATTTTAGAAGAAATTCTAATAGTTTGATAAAAGACAATTAAAAATAACGAATGAACCCCCTCCCAACTTTCCACGTTGCAACGCCCCCATAAACTTTAATTTACATCACGCTTCTCAACTTTGACGGAAATGTTCCTCTTATATATCAATATTTTGAATATCTAAAATATCTATTTAAAAATATTTATAATATAAAAATTTTAAATTTTAATAAAATCTATAATTTTTATATTAATATTTTTTTCTAAAATATGCACCTAAATACATGTTTTGAAACTTCGAAATGTTAACGGATCGACCCGCTAATCCGCTAGAATATAAAACTATAAGAATATCTATTTAAAAACATATTATGAAAAACGTTCAGTATAAAAGTTATAGATCTTATAAAAATTTAAAATTTTTATATTGTAAATTTTTTAAAATACTTCTTAATAGTTATTATAGAGCTCCCAAATATTAACAGATACAATAATATTTTTATCCAAACAAACAAATTTTGGGCGTAGCGGGCTGAAACGATAACATCAACCTGTGGGAGCTGTTCAGAGCAAAACTTTGCTCACGTAGGGTTGATATATAGTTACCCCGATACTATTTGATGTTTCTTAAATAATTGAACTGAAAAATATTTTTACACTTTTTCTCAAAAAAAAAAATAAAAAAAATAAAAATAAATTTACATACCATCTCAGGGGAAAACGACTGAATCACCAGCTGATATGTATTTATCCCTATAATCCAATAACAAGCAATTTTGAAGCCGGTGACTTCGTGTCCAGTGGCAACCTTTCAATGTCAACGTGATTCATATATATTCATCATCAACCACGCCTCAATCTTGCAATCCAATACATGCAACTCATTTTTTATCATATCATGGATATCTGATTGATTCAATAATTTGATGAAGATCGACCAACTCATTTGCATGAATTATACGTAAAAAAAGACTGATTTAGATTCACTAACCACCTTTTTTAAAAAAAAAATTATCATGAAAAAATTTAATCTGTAATCGGCCCCTTTTTGTACGACCATCGTTACAAATAAATATACGGATTTAACCATCCACTCTATACGCCCTGTCATATTCACTAACCACTTAACTTACTATTTCTCATAATTCACATTTTACCCCCTTTTTTTTTATCTGAAAATGATTCATAGTTTTACCCATTTATTATTCCTACACTTTGATTTTGGGGAAACTTATATATATATCAGTTCCTGCGTCGCGAACGATGTCACAAATAATCCATTTGTTTTAAACATGTTATTTTGTTAATTTTTAAAATACTTATTTAAATTTTAAATATAAAAAATATAAATTAAATAAAATTTATTTATTTTTATAAAAAAAAATTTTTAATTTTTTTTTTTATAAATATATTATGAGAATTCAAAATTTTAGCGGATCAATTTTTAACCGGCTAACAATTTGGAGTTGGGTTCCTAACTTTGTTTTTTAACTATGGGCGCACGTTATGTGCACGGATTAGGGTCCAGACTTTGTTATATAACTATGGGTGCACGGTGTGTGTACGGATTAGGGCCCGGACTTTGTTTTTTAACTGTGCAATTCGGCATGAATTGGCTCTAAGCCAAGAACAAAACCTATGATCCATTTTTATATATTAAGTTGATTATTAAATAAAATTTATTATTAAAATGTCAAGTTTTCTTACTTAACAACTTTAACTCACTAAAAGAAAGTAAAAACACTCTGAAAGACCCAACAGGCCAACATTCAACCCAATACGAAGTGAAATTTTAAATAAATTGCAGGTCAATCCTAATATAATAATTCATGTATTGGGTTTTGTGTTTTTTTTTTTTTTTTGTCGAATTTGGGTTTTGTTATAACACCCGTTATGTACAATACATACATATTAATTATATATAAATATTAGTATTACAAAATTTAAATTTTTTACAATTTTTATATATAAATAAATATTATAATTTTTTACAATTTTTTACAATTTAAATTTTAATATATAAATAAATTACTTATTTTAAATATTATAATTTATTCATATGTTTACAAAAGTAAATGTAAAATATTTTTTAAATATAGAGATATTATTCTTTTACATTTTGTTAGTTATATATTATATAACATTATTATTTATATTTATGTATACAAATAAATATTTTTATATATTAACTACTTTTTTATTTTGTTATTATATAATATTTCATTTTACAGTAGAATTTTTAAAATTTAATTATTTAAATATTTCTTAATTAATTAAATATCACGTAACTTATAACAAAAAATTAATAATATATAAATACGTCCACAACTTCTTTAAAATATTATATTAGATAATAATTTTGAACGTGTGATTTTATATATAGTAATATAACAACTAGACATCCTACAGTTCTATCAAATATTTTCTTTTTTAATTATGTTAAAAAATTTGCTCCGATCTAATTTTATATAATATGCGGCACATATCAATATTTTACCAATATAAAAGTACTAATTTTTTTATTTGGATAAATTCAAATATTCGTATTATACTTCTTAATATAAAAAAGATAAAAATTTCACACCTTTATATATAGCATTTGTCAAATTTAAATTTAAATTTTTATTTTATAAAGTGAATGTCCGATCCATCCATGTTTTAGATGGGGGCGTGGCTCTCCTGTTACTTGCACAACAGGAAGTAGGAAAGCAAGCGCATCCCAATCTGTCCATCTCTATTCGCATAGATTTAAAATATTATATAAATTTTCGTTACTTATTTTGACCTATTTGTTATATTTTTTTTTGAAAAAATGTGTTCAACGTATAAAGTCGTAGATTATATTAAAATCTAAAATTTTATAGTTAAAAATTTTATAAAAAAATACTTCAAATTAGATTCAATAAACATATAAAAATTTTATATAATGTTCAAAAATCTCTACGATAGAGATGGACGATGGGATGCATTTGCTTTCCTACTTCCTGTTTGCGCAAGCAACAGGAGAGCCGCGCCCACTCTAGAAACGCTTGGACCTATCAAATAAATTACTTTTTTAATGAAAATATCAAATAAATTATTAATAATTAGTAAAAAATTACTCGAAACACCTTAATTGAAAAATAAAATAGTACTTATAAATGAATTATGGTACGCACGAACTCCCAAATGACTGTCCAGCTTCCTACAAATCTACCTTGCCAGCCAATTACAAAAACACCCTTGTCCAAATCGTAATTTCTGTCGTCCGCCCTACCATCTTTCCACAGTTGTTATAGAGACATCCACGGCGGGGAGATATGAACGCCATTCAAGTATTTTCGTAAGGGTATTTGTGTCAAAGAACGTTGTCGGCGTTAAACCCTATACAAGGACAGAGCAGCAGAGGAGCAGCGTTTTTATTTTAGTTATTGTATTTTCCCTACGGTGACAGCTATTCTTGCTCCCCCCCCCTCTCTCTCTCTCTCTCTCTCTCTCTCTTCTCTAATCTTTTTGCAGCTCATCTTGTTTAGCTTCTGCAAGCGGGGCTGGAAGAAGCAGTCAAGCAGAGGGAGCACCGCGTGCTCGATCTTTAATATTTGTTTAATTAAAGTCAGTACTCTTCCGGTTTCTGAAGTGTTCATCGAGAAAGATTTACCAAGTCTTCTTTTTTTGGGGTCGTTTTCCCTACATTTGGTATGTGGATTTGTTTTCTTCCTACGTTATTCTTCGCCGTTGAAATCAAACCGGAAGCGGACACACCGTGTTTTCAAGTGAAGATCTGAATCTTGGTAGCTTGAGAAGGATCCTCGCATTTTCCTCAATCTGAGATACAAGGTCAGTTTCTCAGTCCTTGGTCTATATTTATGCATTTTCCCCATTTTTGGGAAAAATATATTTAATTCGTGGAGTTTTTGGGTTTTTATTTCTAGTTAAAAAACAAGAATACAGGAATCAGTAAGTTGCAACCACCATTTGTTCCATAAAAACTTCCTTTTTTTTTGAAGCATAGTCTTTGGGCTCATGTTTTTCTTCAAGCTCCTTCAATCAATCCATGGAATCTCTAAATCGATCTGAAGCATGATGAACGAGGACATTTTTCAGTAGCAGTTAATAGCCTCTCCATACTGGGAAAGATTTCAAAGTCTCAACTTTGTCAGTGCTGTTGTAGCACGTGAACTCTGTCCCAGAGTGTAAAAATGACAAACAAATAGTGGGTGGTGCCTGCGGGGGGTAGTAGTATAACTGGACCCCTCTTCTTTTAATAAATGTTGTGCATTTTTTGACACCCTCTAATTGGATCTACTCCTGATTCCATCTCTTAATTTGAAAAAAAAATTAGTAATCTTTTCAATTTCTAAATCTGCTTTTTTATCTCTCATCTTTCTGGGATATTAAATGATGCATCAAAGATCTGAAAATTATTGATATCAGTCCCTCCTCAAAACTTATTTTAGGAAAATCTATTATTCTATATCTTGGGGGCCTAACCCGTTTAGAAGCATGTTTTCGACAATGTTTATACAAATGTATAAATTACGCCAATTTTTTTTTTTATAAATATTTTTAAGTAATTATTTTGAAACTCTTCAACGAATTAGAGAATAATTTTAAAACTATTAAAATATTAAAAGGTTAAAATATCTATTAAAACTATGATAAATTTTGAATATCATAATTATATAGCATATGAAATTAAATTTTTAAATTTTTAAAAAGTATTTTTATTGTAAGAAACTATTTCTGATATGATTATCGACACAAAGTTGATTTATAAAAAAATTTAAATTCGACTAATTTATAAAAATTTTAAAATAAAAGATTAATTTGTGATGTCTTTAGGGTTGGTATACATTTATTTTCAAAATTATCAGTACTTAAATTCAAAATCTGTCTGATGGCCTACAGAAATTTAAGTGAGGCTATTACAAATGTGGACCGGATTATTGGTTGGACGCCATCCATCCAATTCAGGGCCGAATGTTTGAGTCGGGGTTTAATAGTTGTCGTCCAGTCGTCCCAGCAAATTGCAAGCTAGATTTTTAGATTATATAATAGCATGAATAAGCGGAATTTATTTCCAATTCTTTCTATTTGTCATCTTGGCCTGCTAGTGAACCTTAATTACATGAAATAACGAGTATTTATGTGGGGCGCTTCTTCGTCCACGAATAGAATTCGAAGCCCCTAATATATTATTGCTTAATCTTATTGGGGAATGTTTAATATAATTGTTTTGGTATTATTTATATGATGATGATCGTATATCCTACAATCTTTGCCCGTCCTTTTGGCTACTATTTAGTATTTACTTTTTCTTTCTTGCCTTTGAATTATGCTTCTTCCCAGAAAGAAAAAGAGGAGAAAGTTGGAAAATTCCGGCCTTTTTATTAAAACATTCCTCAAAAACATTTTTTCCCCCACTTCTCTTTGACTATTTCCGTAAGAATATTATTTATTATTATTTATCTTTTTTTTTCCAGACATTTAAAATTTTGCTTATTTTGCTTCAGTTTCCATCGGAAACTTGTAATGGAGACGTCTAGGCCGGCGGCGCCTAGTGTGGGCTCCATAGCAAAGACCTTCACCAGAATACTCCGCTTCCGCCGCCAAGCCGCCGGTCATGGCGACGGCGTTGTACTTGATGACGATACCACTATCGCTCACAAGCTCAAGCTTGCCAAAGATCTCGACAGCTACTCAACAATTCTCTCCCAACCATCTAATGTCAGTAACGGCGAGAAGAACAGCACGCACAACCGCGAAGCTTTTGAATCTCTACTGGCGAACATTTTCGCGCGCATCTCCGCCGTGAAGGCTGCCTACGCCCAAATCCAAGTTGCCCAGTCACCCTACGACCCAGAAACCATCCAATCCGCCGACCAAGCCATCGTGTCCGAGCTCAAACTCCTCTCCGAACTCAAACACGCCTATCTCAAGAAGCAACTGAACTCAGCCGCCGAGGAAACCTTAGCCGCGCAGATCCGGGAACAACGAAATCTCCTCAAAACCTACCAAATCACCACCCGCAAACTCGAATCTGATCTTCAGATTAAAGACGAAGAGATCGTAGGTTTGCAAGCTCAGCTTGTCCAGACAGAGAAACAAAATCGTGCCATGGAGGTGAGGCTCCACCCCGGTCGCTCGCTTGCAGCGCTTGACGACCTCCACCCGTCGGGTCTCAACCCGACCCACTTCCTCGCTGCGCTCCGCTACACCGTCAAGGCTGTCCGCTCCTTTGTCAAGCTAATGATGAACCACATGGAGTCCGCCGCCCATTGGGACCTCGACGCCGCCGCCGCAGCAGTACACCCCGGTGGGCGTCTCCGCAGGCCACCGCGTCTTCGCGTTTGAGTCGTTCGTGTTCCAGAATGTGTTCTCCAACTTTCAGCGCCGAGACTTCGGCTTTTGCGCATTCTCGGAGCGTCACTCGTGGGATCGACGCCGGTTCTTCGAGGAGTTCTCCGAGCTCAAACTTCTGAAGCCACGACAACTGCTGGAGAAGATAGCCCATTTCTGCCGCGACAAGTACTTGGGCTTAGTACATCCGAAAATGGAGGCGGCCTTGTTCGGCGGACTAGAGCAACGTCGTCTGGTTAGCTCAGGTCCAGGCTTCCCTGACTCGAAGTTCTTCGAGGCCTTCGCCGAGATGTCAATTAGAGTTTGGCTTCTGCACTGCCTCTTCTTCTCGTTCTCCGACCATGGCGATGTTGACGAGCCGGCGACGATATTCCATGCTCCCGGCGGCTGCAGATTCTCGGTGGTGTTCATGGAGAGCGTTACGGTGGCGGAGGACGACGACGCCGTGGTCCGGTCACCTGTAGTCAACTTCACGGTCATTCCAGGCTTCCGTGTTGGACGTACGGTTATCCAGTGCAAGGTGTACCTATCTTAGTCGATCGAACGGCTGTAATGTAACGCACATGATCTGTGTGAGCTCTGGTGCTCCTGTTTTTATCGTGGAAGGGGTGTTTGGCTCCAATTTGAGCTGTTGTGATGGTTAGGTACACCCACTTATTCTGGGTTGTTAATTGTAATATCCTTAACCTTTATATTTAATTATGTAGAAGTAGGGGTTATCCTGTTATAGTTATATATATTAGTTTTGCATATACATTTATATATAAATAATTATACTGAAAAAAATTAATTTTTAATAATTTTTTTATTTTACTTTTTATATAAATTAATAGTTATTTATTAATATATTATAATTTGCATGTATACTAGTATTAATATATCTATTTAGATTATTTTATTGAGTATTTATTTTTAATTAAGATTTTTTTATTATTTAAATAAGTTAAATAATTTTTATAAATTTTTATTAACTAATACAAAAATTATATTATTTTTTTAGAATAAGAGCAAATAGTATATGGTATATTAAAATTATTTAAAATATTACGTAGCGAAACGAATTTGGTTGAATAGTTTTATATATATATATATATATATATTATACATCTCCCGTTGTCCCTAACATTTGGGATATTTGTTTTTTTAATTATTTTAATTATTATTATTTTTTAAATAATTTTAACTATTTAGGACAGATAAAATAATTGATTAACAATAATTTTAAAATAAAAAATTCTGTAATATTGTACATAATTGATAATGATAGATTAATATTATATTGTATTATAGTAATCGACTCTTCCTTTAAGTAATTAACAAATCTTATACCATGTCAGAGATTTGCAGGCTTTTTCCTCGCGCCAATCAATTTTTTGTTGTTAGCGTTTCAATACAACGTATTCTGGATTCGGCTTGTTTTGTTTGGATGGGTAAGGCCGGTGTGGGCTGTATTTTTGCGGTGTCACGTTGTCCGACGTGATTGTGGATGGTTTCAGTACTCCTTTCCTTCTCCAAATATAATTTTTTATAATTTTTTTTGTCAAGTATCTTTTTAGGCCGCTTTTTTTTTTCTTAAATAATGGTAAATTTGAAATGATAGATCGTCGATATTGCAATTTTATGTTTTTAAAAACCACATTACTTTGCTGAATAATGCATATTTTATTTGGGAAAAAAAAGATTGATAACAAAGAGATCTAGAATAAAACTGATTGAATCCTCGTAGGGCTCTCTTATTGCAGTTCTAAAGTTTTTATTGGCTAAATACGGAAGTTTTTATTTGGAAAAATGACAGATGTTGGCTTAGAAGATAATATCCAATAAAAATACACAAGACAAGGACTAAATCACGAGTTGAGTTACATAATTCTCTTTCTCGACGGAATGCTCTGCTACGGAAGGTAATTTCTCGTATTTATAGATAACAAATATATTTTTTTAAAAATATTTATAAGGAAAGTTAAATATGACGAATATATTTACATATTCCAATATTAAGAACTTGTTATATTTACTGATTTTTTTTTTTCTTTTATTATAAAGTAGTTATTAAATGCCTTATTAAATAATTTTCTAAATCTACAAGCGTTTTGTTTATCTGAGCTGGGGTGAAGTGTCTTGACTGAAGTGTGATGAGTTCTGTCGATATTATGGACATTTCGACTGAAGTGTGCTGAGTCTATTCGATACTGAGGTCATCCGATGCTAGTTGAATTAAGATGACTGATGCTAGCTGAATTCGAATCGGCGGTCATTAATATTGCATAAATCTACACAAAGACCTGTAGAATTCAGACTCGCTTTATAATAGTTGAATGTTATTAATATTGATATATCTTTGTATGTTAATAATTACTTTCACGTGTCACGTGATATCGAATTTTATGTTATATCGAAACTTATGTTTTTTCATATTCAAACATATCTGAAAGATATTTATATATTTATAAAATGACTATCGAGACCGGACTAACTTTTTAAGGAATTCAAAAGTGAGGTTGTAATGTTGTTTAAAAATGAGAGGCTCATAAATATCCCAAAAAACTTCCAAAAAACTTTCCAAGACGTGTACTGCAGATTTTTACTGTAAACTTAAACAAAAGTTGGGCTTTTTTTTTTTTAGCCTTGCAGGGGCTAAATCACGAGAGCAGATCGTCTCGTGGCAGGAGCCTCCGTTCATAAAAGACTTGTATTCGAATCCCAGAGCGTCGGTCGGAATAGAACGTGAGAGTTTTTTGCGAGTTTAAAGTCCCCTACATGATAATTTCAAAAAAAAGTTTGAAAAATAAAGAAGAAAGTACCGCATGTGGTAGTTCACATTATCCAAAAGTGTTTCAGATGTAAAACATTGGGAGGTCTATAGACTACATCAGTGCTACCATTTAGGAGGGATGTATGCAGTTAAATTTTTACTATTTTATTGTATGCATTTACCTGCTTGTAATCTATGGACCCACCTGTATAATGAAGATTATGGTTTCATCACTGATGCTAATAACATCGCCACTTAATGGCTCCTACGAATCCGTTAGCCACCGGCGAGATAATGTTACAACTACGAGAAAGGCAATTGAAATAATATTTGTTGAGATAACGAGGTGAAACAACTTCAAAGGTGGGTACAGTCTCATCACTCGTATCCGAATTCTCTCTTAGTTCTTTTGCTATATTCGATTTTTTACTCACAGTCATTAGGACCTAGAGTAGAGAGTAAAAGACTAAACTTTCGTTGTGTCCCGATGCAAATTGATACAAACTGATGACGGCGATTTGTATGGACTTGTCCATTCTTTATACAAGCCTGCCTGTAATTTTCGGAAGTCCATGCAGCGTTTGTTACTGTGATGCCTCGGTTTGTTCGGTCGGCGCAGGTTTTGGTCGATGAAAGTTACGGGTAAGGCACGATTTGGCCTGAAATTGGACATGTGCGCGAGTCTACGAAGAGATTAGTCCAATACCGTGTGTGCGGAGACTAGTTTGTGTTCATACACTAGGGGAGGCTTAGTATTAGCACCATCAAGTGGATCCACCATTTTCGAAGGGATTCGATCGTGTGGTGCGATCAGGGTTTGAACTGTAAGGACTCGGAGCAGGTCGGGGGCGTGACAGTAGCTCTCTACGTCGTGCCATTAAGCGAAATGAGATTGTACATATGATTGTGTAGCTTTTGCACCCCATGGCTTTGTTTTGAGCAGTTTCATGCATTATTGGTGAAAGTTCAGCTTCGTTTTTGAGATTAATGGGAGATAATTCAACCTTTGGCAGACCATTTTGTAGGCTATGAGTCGGTTAGACGCTTAACCACAGTTTCACGTCCGACCCATGAATCCGAATTTTACCATCCACCAATGAACAAGATTTGCCAACTGGGTAGTGGCATACTGCTATTTGATATATAAAATTACTGAAGAACGCTCTATATATTGTCCTCCTAAAATACTACTAAATATTAGTTGTTTTATTCCAATGTACCTGGATAATGATCATTCCACCGTCCACCCGTGGACGGTGATGAATAGGATATAAAACGCTCTATAATAGATGTGGTAATTTATTTTGTAAAATTTGAAAGCACTACTATCTATTAAGACCATCAAAACTCTTGATATAATTATAATCACAGTACGTCAGAACATGTGTAGTATATTTGTTGATGCACTGTGGTTATATTTGCATCAGAATAATGACATTTTTATTATTTTTTGGGGAAATACCAAATCAGCCCCCCTTTTCAATTTCCATACATTCAGCCCCCTCCTCTCCAAAACAGCTCCAAATCAGCTCCCATCCACTGTTTACCCTTTTTTGGACAAAATGTTCATTTTTTTGTTGCCGACATCGAATCACCTACCTAGAAACATTTGTTGAAAAAATTTTGAACATTAAAAGTTGTAGATGTCGGCGAGATCTATAACTTTCATGTTCAATATTTTTTCAAAAAATATTTTAGATAGGTGTTTTTTGATATTCCGAACTATTTGTAGCAATTTCTGGGTCGGGTCGGGTCGACCCGTTATGCTTCACTCAAAAACATAACTTTTGAAGTATTTTTTTTGAAAAATTTTCAACATAAAAGTTGTAGTTTCTTTCAAGATCTACAATTTTTATGTTCAAAATTCTTTCCGAGATCGCTCTAAAGGTATGATATCGATTGTCTGAAGTTTGTTAATGAGGTATAGATAATTTCGTCTAGAAAAAAACTCCAAACAGTAATCAGGCGCTGATCCGACAAAATTTGAAAATGGTGGCTGATTGTGGGATGGTTTCAAACACTGAGGCTGATATGGTAGTATCCCTTGTTTTTTTGTCATTTGTAGTGGGCTCTAGCCCGATTCATATACCCAATTAGCTAAACCATTTTAAACGAGGACCAGATATTGATTTGCAAGCCTGGCAACGAAGAAGCTACTGCTGCTCCCCCAATCTCTCTCCATTGCTTCGGCAAATAGCTGATAATCCCAAGGAAGCAAGCAAAAATGGTGAAGGTTTACGTCGGCAACCTCCGTCCCGGCATCCGAGAGATTGAGCTCGCCGACGAGTTCCGATCCTTCGGCTTCGTTAGGAGGTACTTCCAATTTGATTTCATAAATGTTAATTTCCCTATTTGCTTACATCAATGCGTGTTGACATCTGTTGGAATTTCAACATATATTTTCCATGACGTCTTTGAGGCTCTGAAAGTGGGACAATTTATGAGTTTTGTTGAGTTTTTTAGTGTTCTTAGTTACTTTAGTAGCAGGGAGTTGATCACTTGTTAGAACTTCATATGATTTGGATAGTTTAACTTGATCTAGAAGTATCTTCTGAGATCCAGGCAGCAGAAGTAGAAGTTTTCCAATCGGATTTTGGCAGAGATGAGAATGTGACAGCTAGGACTGAACGAATTCGGTGAATAAAATTAATTTCTGGTTTAACTGGCTTGCAGCTTGACCGCATTTACATGGTTCTACTTTCTTGGTCGGTCGTATGGTTGTCCTACACGCTGAAGCCTATCGAAAGCTAGAACTGAAAGTAAACGGTTTATAAAGTGTTACAGTTACAGATTGCACCTTCAAATTATAAAGATAAACACTGCTAACTGATTACATGGAGAAGAATTACAGCAGGAGGAGAAAAGACTGAGTTTTAAACGAAGTAGAAGTTGACTAATGTGAACTGCATATCCACTTTGTTATTGGCATAATAAATATTAGTTTGTTAGCAAGCTAGTGCATAACCCATGCTAAACGCGAGACTACAGAATTTAAAGTAGTCTAATAAGATACATAATTTAAAATATGAAAATAATCAATAAACATATCTACATAGAAAAAAGAAATATATATTATGGAAACTAATACTATGTAGTCTTTGTTATAACTGGATGGGAGTTAAATATTTGGAAATATATATAATAGATACTGATAAAAATTTATAATTTAGATAATAAGTAAATATGGTAGACTTTTATATGTTTGTTTAGATTTATCCAATTTTTGCTTAAATGCTTGTTTTAATTTTAATTTTAGTGTTGTTCAATGTTAATCAGAGTAGGCATTTAAAGAGACGCGCTCAGTAGTTAAATTTTTGTTTTAGTTAAAGCATATGAAGAGACACACACACAATATAAAGTAATCTAGAATTAGATGTTTGACACATTAACAGATAACCAAGAATTCTAATATTGCCATGTATTAATCATGGTCTTTTTATTGCTTTACTTATATTAAAGAGCATTTCAAAATCCCCAGTTCATTTACTATTGATATATCTAAAGTAATCTTGCTTGTCATCATAGTTGTTGGTGATAATCTATTACATTCATAAAGTGGATTTGTTGGCATTATGTGTTAAAGTCATTATGGGTTTTTGAGAGATGATAGTTTTATGCAACTTAGTTGGGGCAAACACTTAGAGAAAGGAAGTCATAGAAAATATATATGAACGCTTAGAAGGGTAATAAGAAACTTAATAAATCATCAGATTTTTGCCGATACTTGCATCTAACCTTCATATTCAAAGGCCTATTTTAGGCTCCCGGAGCAGTGCCTTTTATGTGTTACAATGTTACATAATAAGAAATGAAATTGCATTCACAAATCGTTGTGTTATGGAAGCTTAAATACAAGCAAGCGATCAGTGTTCTATAGTATAGCTATTATATTATATTATAGTTATTTATGTGTTACAATTAGACAACGAAACCGATCAGTGTAAATTGATAAAAAAAAAGAAGAAAAAGAAAAGAAAGATAGGTGGACCAGATTGTTATTCTATAATATCTTTATCATAGATATTTCACCAGATTTGTTGAACTATAGCTTCCAAATGTTTCTCATGAAGGAAGACATTGCTTGTTTTTTATTTTGGTTTCTTGTGCCTCTTAGAGAAGGCTTGTATATTTGAAAGTGCAAGGCCCATACTCTTATTTTGTTTGCGTTATTTGTATGCAAGACAGATATTGTAGAAGATATCTCTTGAAGCTGCCTTTTGTGCTGCTTCTGTACTCATAGTCATGTTTAATTGTATGGTATTCAAGTATAATTTAGGTCGAGCAATTTTGCTAAAACCTCTTGACTTGAATTACGTCGCTTGATGTGAAAGCTAGCTGCTTCTATAGTAGTGTCATTTGTTTTGAAAAATTTAGTTTTGCATGCAGAGCCTTATAGGGTGACGCCTCTAAGTAGATTTTACAGCGTGTTGTCCCGTATCTTAAACTAAGTTCAGTACTTCTGCTACTTATGCTGATTACATGGTATTACATAGTATTGTTTTCTCCTTATTCTAGTTCTTTCATTGCCTCAGCGTATGGGTGGCTCGGAATCCACCAGGATATGCATTTATCGAGTTTGATAACCGCCAGGATGCTGATGATGCAATTTCTGCATTAGATGGTGAGAATAGTTAATTATGATCAAACCAATTCTGTGGTTTTCCTTTGTTTAAAACTGTAGTTCTTGTTATTAATTTAATTGCTGAACTTCCATCGTCATGTATGCAAGGATCAGCAACACTTGCACATCTTCATGCAATTGCTTAATTTGTTGAGTCTAAACCTGATGTTTCTATCAACAAATTTGAAGACATCACTTTGGATTGTATCTTAATTGTTTTTATTTAATGTGTAGAAAAATTTACAGATCGGTATTTGTATACAGTTGACTGGGGGCTGTCTTGGTTAGAAACTTTTTTTTTTTTTCCGGATGTCTTCATTTTATGCACATTTGTATGAGAAATAAAAAATCCATCTTGCTTGAAATGAGTGGGTACATACTTCTCCATTTATTTTTGGTTTCATGAATTTAACATGAGTGGGTACATACTTCTCCATTTTATTTTGGTTTCATAAATTTAACTTTTGAAGACTAAGGTGGCTGCACAAATGTTTAAAATAATACTAAAAGTTTTAGTAATTGAAAAAATTGTCGACATTTAATATTAGGAAAGGCCATAATTTCTTGATAGAGGGAAAATTCAGACTGGCATGTTAGTGTCATAGAGGATATAACAACAACAACAAAAAGAACAACATCAACAACAAAGCTTTTCCCACTAGGTGGAGTCATCAGGCACATATATTACTTGTACGCTTCTGCTATGGCATGAACCATATCTCCCTTCAACTCGAGAAAGATATTATTATGGATGATACTAATGGAAATTTAAGTAGTAAGACTGAAATTTTTCTAACTTTCTCAAAACTTAATTTTGGTGATATACATTCCATGGAAGTAAAAGCTGGTAAAACCGAAAATAGCAGGGAGCTAAAAGCAGGTTATATTATGTTTCAGTTGCATAGTGTTCTGTATCTGCACTTGTATCTTTAGTAGTCCTATGAATGATTACATTTATGGTCAGTTGTAAACTTGTCAATGTTTCATATCAGATTTGTGGGTATACATTAAGAATGAAGAATATAATTCCTAAAGGCTGTATCTCTAAAATGACAACTGACAAGTAAAAGAACCATAACTCGATCATTTCCACATCCATTCCTAGTTTGAACATAACATGTACTAGTTTGTTTGATCTCAATGCTTGGATAAAGATAAGAAGGCTAGAGTTGTTGCAGTCTTTGTTTTTGTAGAAAATGGTGCTTCCTGAGTAATAATACAGGAATTATCGTGTGATTTGGTATTGCGACTAATAAAGTCAAAGTGAAAATATGAATGTGGATAATTCCAGCAATGTGACTACTGATGAGGAATATCTGCATGGATTTCTCTTGAATTAGCAGAATCATGCATCCTTTCTTGTCAGGTAAACATGGCTGGCGCGTAGAATTGTCTGTAAGGTCTGGTGGAGCTCGCAATCACAGTCGTGGGTCTCATGGCTCTGGAAATAGGTGCTCTGAATGTGGCTCTTCTAGACATAGTACTAAGGATTGTCGCTTTAGAAGCTCGAGACACATATACAGGCGAAGCACCAGTCCCTACTCTAACCGCAGGTGAATTAGAACTGTTTGAATCACTTTAAAAATGGAAGTTGGTACATCTTATATCATGCCATGCATTTGTAGACATGACATATCACCATCAAGGCATAACCGCCACAGCTCACCGTTAAGACGTAGCCGCAGCAGGTCTCCTGGAAGGGATGTTCGACATAGAGATAGGTATTTTGTCTAAACAATGCAAAGCCGCGTTTTTAGATACCATACTTTTCTTCCCACCATGAAAATTTTCTGATATGCTTCTGCAGATACAGTTCCCCTGTCATACGCAGCAGCAGCAGATCCCCTGTGCAGGATATTGCACATATTGATAGGTACTGTAATTGAGTTCTGTTTCATTTATGGCTTCTTTGATATTAGATGTCAACTATCTGCCTCATGTATGAAGTGGAATTTTGTCTTAGATAGGAAAAAATGATTCTATGATATCCTTTTGTTTTCATTTTTTTTGGTAAAGTACTGTAGTGTAAAATAAATGCATATATAACATACTTAAGTATAGGGCTTAGTAGGTATTATATTTTGATAATGGAACATTCCTTGGAACTTGCTGTATATTCCGGTTGATATGGTTGCTACTTGTTTGGAAAAGTTGTTGTAACCTGTGTTTTTTTATTCTGGTTTAGCTATACAATGTTTCATTGATACAATTTATGTTTATTATGACATTTTTTCTGACTTATTTGGTAAAGTGTTCTGAAGAGCTATTTTTTCTTTATTAAAAGGAAAAGCAAACTAAGAGCATATCTTAAATGCTGTTAGAGATGTCTACGATTGAATATTTAATGATAATCAAAACCAAGCCTCATTCCATGTTGCAAGTTGGATTGTGAATCCTTGGTTAACATCTTGAGAAAACCATCCAATTGACGGATTCCAATAATAGGAGATGGCAGGTATAGCATCGACCATTTCTCTTACAAAATTTTCCTTCTTTATTCACACATGAAACACATTCTGTAATGTACACTATATTCCTCGTTTATTTGTTTAATCTTTGTCCTCTAAGCAGTAGAGCTGTTAGAATGCTGTGTTTAATTCATTTTCATGGGCATTTTTCAAAAAACAAAAAAAAAATCATTTTCATGGCGCAGCTCACCAGTAAGACGCAATGACCATAATGACTCACCAGCAACTGAGCATGAACAGAATGCAGCTGAGGAACCGGAACAGAGGTATGTATGTGGATTGGTATATATGCTATATCCTTGTTTGGTCATTTGATGAACTAGAAGATTCTGCTTGTAAAACTAAGATTTTTTTTTTTCTGTTTTTTTTTTTTTTTTTTTTTTAATACACAGTCGGCCTAGAGAAGTTCGTGACTGCAGGGAGCGGAGCGGTTCTCAGAAAAAAAGTCCTGTAAATGGGTATATCTTGAATGTTCATTTGTTGTCATATTATGGTTCCCCATCTTATCGTATTGCCATATCATTCAAATGTTTGAACGCCACTTCATATTTCTTCTGCTATTATATGTAGATCCATAAGGGAAGTACGTGACTGCAGTCGATCTCCAAACTCTGAGCAGAGTAATTCACCTCAGCAGAACAATCGTACTAATCGGTAACATTCTCAGATGTGCCTTTTGTTAATTATAGTATCGATAACATAATTAAAACATTAGTTCATCTATGATGACCTCAACCATATACTACAGATCTCCAGGAGAGGTGGATGATGTTAAGGATTCTCCTGTCTATCATCATGACACATCTCCTGAACATGATCAGAGTAGCCCTGCAGCGGAAAGGTATGTACTTGAATGACCTGCTTGTCTGTGTTTTTTTATGTGGTTATCATACTGGCCCTTTTGCCTAGGGGTGAAAACGAAACGAGTCGAGTCGAGTAGTGTTTTCCTCAGCTCGGCTCGTTTGAAAAAATTTCGAGTTTGAGTTCGAGTCGAGCTGATCTCGAGCCTAATAATTGTCAAATTATGTATATATATATATTGCTATTTATTTTTCGTTCTTATATAAATATTATTATACTTATCTATTAAAATATGTAAATTATATTTATTTATAGTAATTTTTGTTATTATAAAATTTTTAACTATCTATTTGAATGCTAAAAATTAATATAATGATAAACAAAATTTGCTCATAATGACTTTATCGAGCCTATTTTTCGAGCTTTCAAGCCGAGCTCGATTATCACACTGCTCGTTTAAATGGAATTCGAGTCGAGTTTTTAGCGAGTCGAGCTCGAACTGCTCATGAGCGGCTCGACTCGTTTATACCCCTACTTTTGCCTATGTGTTTCCCGAATAGTGCTAGTTGATTTAATTCCGGACGTGAAAACCGGGAGCTGACTTCAGCTTAGGTCTTCCATTTTCTTTTTTGAAAGTAGCTATTTGAAGTTTTAGTTCTGTTAATATCTTTTGACATATTATGACTGATGCAGACATGCTAGCGATGAGCGCTCAAGCAGCAGATCCCCTTAGATCTTGCAAATTTAATTCGCAATTGTTGGTATGTTATTAGTCCACTGTTCTACTTCTGACTGAGATGTCTTAAATTTATATACCTGGTGAGAGTTTTTGGATATCGTTTAAAGTAAGGCCTGATCCTGATTTGATGTCATTTGACAATGTTATTGACAATATTATTTAAAATGTACTGAACGATTCTGGTAGTGCTGGCAAACTTCGCAATGTTCGTCGTCTGTTTCCTGCCGTGTCCGTGTACTGCATCCGGCAAAATTTTGGCATGTATCCTTGGTCGGTGTTATTATTTGTTACGATGATCATTTACAGTGAAATGGTTATGGAAATAATCTTTTCGACGATAATTTCATTAATTTTTTTTTTAAAAAATAATAGATGAGGTTCATGTATGGCTGCTTAAGAAACGGATTGACTTATAAAAGATGGCTAAAATTCAAGGTCCAAGGTACAGATGACTGTGTTCGTTGTTTTTTTTTTTTTTTTTTTGAGATAATAAGGCAAAACTTCTAACTAGATCTTCGCTAATTCGCAGACTATAGTTCTTTATGCATACTTATAGGGCCATTTTGGATTCAGATGCGCGCAGGAGAGTAAAATTTCGGCCTGACGTCTGTCTTCAGACTAGACATGGAGTACTGAGAGTTATCCAGTCACTAGTTTTTTCGTGACCGCTGTAAACACGTAGTTCTGGGCACATCTTCATTTCAGGACACTCGTGGGATCGAATCCGGAACACACGGCTCACGAATCATACGGTCGACCCACGGGCCGGAGGCACTGTTCGTATACGACTTATATATAATTCATACCCTTGCAAGTATTTTTCTGATTAAAGAATCATACGTGTGGGATCAAATGGTTGTTTACTTCCTTGCGTGCAGTATACAATTACCCAATTCGAAGCCGAGGACGGGGGACTGAATCAAGCATTGTGGAAAAAATTGTTTGAAAACGAGAGGGGTGGCTCATCCTGCATCTTGACTGAAGTAGTATTTACCCAGTTAGATTCGGCACGACGTTGTTGGCAACGCCGTGTTGACGTGATTCGGCACGGCATGTTCTTAAAAACCTTATCTTTTTCATGGCATAGAAATTTGGCCATTAAGATCGCCCTGTCATGATCGAATAGATCTACTGAGTTGGTGGGTCATTTTTAATAACCCAGTCAAGCACGGATAAAGATCGTTTTGATCTGTAATGGAGCTTTTGTTGCTAATTCAATGACCTCGAAAAGGGTGACGGTGTGACACCTTCCTAACTTAATGTGACAATGTCGAATTATTCTTACGGTGGACCAAATGATGTATGCTTTTTCAGGTTATTTCGCATTATTGTGACTCTAGTGCACTATACCTAGGGCCGAGCAAATTTATCCAAAAATCGACCCTACGTTGGGTGCACCATTTTCTCTCTCGCCTCTGGGTCCGCACTGTACTCTCTCTCTCTCTCTCTCTCTCTCTCTCTCTCTCTCTCTCGTAACAGATATGTCAGCTGTGCGGCTCACACGGCTGACCGCGGCGCTGTCCGCAATAGTAGGTTGCGGGCCGGCCTGCACTACTTGTTATGCGCGCCGACCTGCCCGGGATGCCAGCTCGACAGGCCGGTCTGCACATATTAGATAAAAAAAAATTAACTATGGATATAAGATTAATGAAAATAATAGTTTGTTTATATATTAACGTAATTATCACAACTGAAAATTTTATTTATTTATTTATTTTTAATTTTCTACTTCTTTCGTGAGTTCATTATCATCTACTGTCTTATTGATTTCTTCTAGCGGTATCGATCCAATACTTTATACGTACGCACATTTTAAGTGTTGTATCGCTCAGCGTGCGAGCACTTGCGCTAAAATATGATTCCAACGCAACGGTTGACGCTTACAGGGTTAGTATATTCTGCGCTATAGCCTACAATATTGGTTGATGGCTGCATTTCTTCCACTATTCCAAAATATTCAATTACTTTCTTTCATCTACATTTATAAATCCAGCCCAGTCAGATTCTCAATAATTCCGAAGAGTTAGAGTAAGATTGTTCATATTTGTTATTATTACTGTGCCGCGCAGGTGCTTTGGTACAGTCCAAAGTTATCAAAAGCATTTTTCTCCGCAACTTTGCTGGTGCCTTCGTCTTCAATGTTTGATCCTGCATTACCATAAAACGGTACATATAATATGTACAAATTTATAATATTTTGTCAATATGTTTATTTTTTGTAGGTAATTCTACTAATATTTTGATTTTTACATAACAAATACTAAGTAAATGTTCTACTCCAGTTAATTTAAATTTAGGGTCCATTATCAAATCTAAACAATAATTTGGTAAAATATTTTCAAAATATTTTTTTAATTGTTCTTGCAAAGGTTCCACAACTGCAGTATGAATAGATCAATTTTGTTCAAATACTTTATTTATTCTAACTAGATTAGGCAAAACTTTATTTGTAGTAGGATAATAACTACCAGATAAACTTTCATTGCATTTGAACAAATACTTAAAAAATCTCAAAACATAATAGCGGCATTCCAATCAATATCAAAAAGTTTGTTAGACTGCTTAACATTATAAAAGTTTGTAATAACCATCCTATAATCTACAAAGACTTTCAGCATATCATAGGTGGAGTTCACCTATGCGGTACTTCCTAAAGCATTCGCCTTGGCTTTTTACCAAAAGATCTGAATATTTTTTAAATTCTTGTAAGCGACAAGAAAAATTAATATATAAATGGATGCTCTTATTTTCTCACTGTGACTACGAATTTGATGGAGCCCATCATGCACACATAAATTCATAATATGACACACACATTTGATATAAATCTCCGTTTAGAATAGGATGTAACTCATTTTTCAAAAGTTCAACAGCACCGGTATTATTCCTGATTTTATCAAATGAAATATACATAATTTTACCCATGATATTATAATTATTAATGCAATAACATATCTTTGTAAATATTTTACTAGCATTATGTGGATGTTCAATCTCCATACATTTTATTATGCGTTTTTGCACATTCCAACGGATATCAATATAATGTGAAGCAATGCAAATAAAGCTATTCATAGTAGAAGAAATCCAAATATCATATATAAGTGATGTTTTGCAAAGAATAGAAGATAACTCGTTTACTAAATATTCTTTTATAGGCAAGAACATTATATAACAGTCGTCCCTACAGGTTTTTCTAGAAACAGATTTAAAATGAGGTGGTATAGTTTTTATAAATTTATAAAATTCTTTGTGTTCATTTATACTAAAAAGCAGTTCAGTATCAATGACGAATCTAGCAAACGATAACCTAGATTGTTCTTGAGCAAACATATAGTTAATAAAACCACCTCCAGTAGCTAATAATTGTGATTGGCGTTAGTCGTTGCTCTTTTTGTGAGATTGAGCATGCCACCATAAATGAGTTGTACTGCAATGTTTATGGCTAATATTTTCTTTTTTACAAGATTTACATATAGCCTTAAATTTTGAAACCTCAAATCATATTTTTAGAAGTATTTTGGTAAAAACATTGATCATAAAAATTGTAGATCTCATTAAAATCTACAATTTTGATATTGAATTTTTTTTCAAAAAATATTTCTAATTAAAATTTTTTTAGACCGTTATACAAAATGATATAGTACAACCGTTACACTTAAAAATCTCTCGCAAATCACATTTTAATCGTCTTTGCTCAACATAGACTAAAAGCACAAAGCTCCTGTCGCCTCTTTACTGACAATCACAAAAGAGAAGACCAATTTTCTCCTTTTTGCTTGTGGAAGTGGGGAAGTGAGTTCCCAATTCCAGCTTCCGACCACGACCGATCTGACACCTGCTACTTCCTCACGTTTAAACTGATTATCTGATTTTGACGGACAACGTAAAGGAATATTATAAGTTTGTAAAGCAAGAAAAGCTATCTCTTTTAGTTGCACCTGTACATGTAAAGAGGCCAGCATAATGGATATATACACACGTAAATGAGAAAAAAGGCCTCGTCGGTGACTTTTAATTGGTCTTTTGGGTATGACAATATCACACGTTTGTTGCTTAGTGAAAAATGAGAGGCGATCTGCAAAGTTGGAGATGGGATATTTTGGTTGAAAGGAAATAATAGAAAGGTAATATTATATCAACCTCTTCTTTTAACTTTTAATGAGAAACCAATTCGACACACTCTTTCTATAGTCCAGAATATTTAGAACGGATGATGACTGTTCCACGTCCTAAAATAAAAGCCTGCCATTGGAATCTTACAAAGACTATTTTAATAACAATAAAAATTTATTCTTTCAATATCCACAGAAGAAAATACGTATTTTTTAATTGGTTAAATATGGTCGGTGCAATATATGTTAACTTTACGAGCAAACTTTTTTTTTTTTTTTTGAGATAATTTTTACAAATTAAATTATGGCTTCATAAACTCCAAAACTACTCAAGATTGCCTCCAGGACATTCAGAAAGCAATCAAGAGGCTGATTTATCATTTTGGCAAAAGAAATTCTCCATAAATTGCATGCAAAGTCAAAGGCACCGCCAGCAGCCCAATTGGTTCACTCATTTTGACAAATGCCTCTCCCGGGTCCCTCTCCATGTCCTCTTGCCAACCCTAATTTATTAATTAATTGTTTCCTACTTCCATGAAAATGCAAATAATTAGGATTTGCCCCCTCTTTCACTTTGGTCAATGACAAGTTCCAAACATACTCTTATTGCAATTGTGTAGAGCGGTGACGGACCACGTAAATATTATTGATCACGATGTTTTTGCGTAGAAGCCAGTGCCTTCGATTTTTATCTAAACTTTTGTCTAGAGCAGAAATACTATATTTCTGGCATAACTTCTGAACTTATTTTATATATTATCTGCTCCTAGATGAAATTTGTGATTTCCTAAGATACACACGAATATATAAGATATACGCATATTCAGAAATTTTTCTATAACAAATATTCTCTTTGCCGATTTTTAGTGTGAATGCTGATTTTCTTTTTTTTTCTTTTGAATTTTTGTGTTGAAATTAGAATATTAACTTGCTAAGGGGATCTCGGATTTAAATCTTAATAACAACGTTGTTTGCTTACATGACGGATTGTAGTAATTCCTGCTCAACTATCAAATTTAGCCCTCGACTTACGTCATATATACATGACGGATTAGAGCTTGCTCTAAATAGTATCATTATACGGTACATGTGTGAAAGGCCACACATAAAATTTGAAACCATGTCATCTCGCCCAAAGACATAAACTCATGTCGCTTGAACCACAAGACATGCATGAAGCCCTAGCAAAGTAAGGTTCGGATTTTCTTAGTATTCACAAAAGATCCCTAGACTTGCTAGTCCATCATAACTTGGACTTTATTTAATTGAGATTTACGAGAAAAAACTATTGCCATAATATGTTAACCATCGGATGGTGCTCACTACGGTTCCATCATCGGACTTTTACATCCAACTCATATTTGATCCACACTTCCTCTCGGTCCTAGAATGGCCGAAAAGACTGCTGTTGGATTTGTTTTAGGATCTAGAAAGAAAGAAATAATTCAACACAATTCTTTTGAGTGGAAAAAAAGAGTCGGCCGAATGCCTTCTCCGTGTATTCTATTCATTTAGAATCTACATTTCTAAAACGACTAACTCTTCTCACAAGTCGAGTAAGAGTTACATATATGCTTGGACATTCTCCGAGACTTCTTAATTACGAAGAAAGAGCAATAAATACAACTTATGGGGAACTACACAGTAGTAAATGCTTGGTCGGCAGTCGCAGCGCCGCTCCCGAGTGTAAAGCCGCGCACTTACAGTTTGGTCGCGCGCCTGGGTTGCGCTCGTGACGTTTCGCCTTCCACGCGCACGTCTGGTTTATGCCAAGGTCTGCGCCCGTGATGTTTCGCCTTCTGCGCGCGCGCCTAGTTTATGCCTCGGTCTCAGCTACGCCTGCCTCAGTCTCAGCTCACGCCTGCCTCGGTCTCAGCTACTCCCGTCTCAGTCTAGGCCACACCTGCCTCGGTCTCAACTCGTTCCAAAAGCCTTCTGGATTAGCATTCTCTTGCAACGCTTATATATCAGAGTATAAATTATGCACCCCATCTAATACTTAGACTTTCTGCAGCACACTATTGACCTACACCTCGTGAATTAACTGGGCCACCTATCGCGTGGCAACTTTGACTTTATTTTAGACTAACAATATCTCCTCCTATATATATAATTATATCAATAGACAAACCCCATTTTCCCCTCCTACAGTCGCATACAAATCATAAGCCTCTCCATACTTGGTGCCCACCACGATGGCCTATACCTCCATGGGGACTAGCCCTCCACTTCCTCACCTGCTTCTCAAACTTCTTGTTCTTCTCCTTGTTCTCACCGTCGCCACGTCAGCTCGGCCGGAGCCACGAACGACGGAGGTGGCGCCGTCGCAGACAGAGGCGCATGGAAGCATGGTGGTGGATGTGAACAAGATGAAAAGGAGCTTTCACGTCCTTGCAAGGACACGTGTCCCTCCTTCTGGTCCTAGCAACAAAGGCCACTCCGTTCCCAACTCCAGAAGACGTCTCCTGCAGGTGAAATTGATCAGAGAAGATGCAGAGAGACACAGATAGTTCAGAAAGTCGAAATCTCTAGATCGATATTCAATTCTTCATATTGCATAGGTGATTCTTTTCACTTTTTTATGATCATGTTTCAGATATTTAAGGCTATATCAATGTGGAGTTAAAGAAATTAAACTCGATCTCTTCCTTAGTTTTTATTTTTGTTATTTATTTTTGGACTTGTAAGACAGAATTGTTGTATCGCTTCGGCAATGCAGTGTCAGTGTACTGAAAACATTTTACAGGAATTTTCCTTTTAATTCCTATATCTACTTTTCTGGAGAAATCTTTTCTCTTTTGTGTTATCTTGTGATTTTGTTTTTGGAGCTCAAAAGAGAGAATTTTTATAACGAAGATAAATATGTTTTTTTTAAAAGATTATCGTAATGGAATCCGTAATACGAGTCACCTCCATATAGAGACTTCAAACTCACAAAGAATTTGTACATACAGTTCCGACCGATATTCTGACATCCAAATATATGCTTTTTTTATGAATGTGGGCTCCTATCGCGGAGTACAGAAGATAATCCTCCACGTGACCTCGAAATTAGATGATGACGTTTTTTGAGTTACCTCCCAACTGGTTGAGATCGAGCTAGCCGCGCTCGGAAAATATGCATTTGACATTTAGTATCAAATGTAGATGTTTTGCTCTGTTTTTGCCGACAGACGTGGATATGCTGTTAAAAACAATTCTGATTTCACAGATTTTCTTATTTAAATATATATATATATATATATATATACTTTTTACTTTTATTAATATGCATAATGCTTATGATGCTCTCAATTTTCAAGATAATATTTCGTTTGAGCTTTGTTTCAATTAAAAAGAAGTATCATTCAAATTCACATATTTTTCCCAACATTTCTCTTGGGTTTCAATAAATACAGACTCAGGTACACATGTACTATATCTTAAAAGTTAAAATACAGAATCCACTTCCCCCTCCACTTCCCTCTACTTCTCCATCACTTACGCCCATTCCGAGAGGCTGCACCGTATCAATAACGGTATGTGGAGCGGATTAGTTTCGTACTATTATAGCTGGTGTTGTACGGATTTTAAAAAAAAGTTAACATCTCTATTCCTAACCAAAAAAGTTTGGGTGAGCCCGTACCACATAATACTACAACAACTCGATGAAATCCTGTCGAACAAGCGAGACCACTCAATATATTTATCCGCAAAAACACACCCTTTAAAGAGTTTTGATCTGTGAAGCATTTGAGAGGATAGATAGACAGCGGAATCACGTATCTATGGGCATTTGTATTTTTATGCTCTCCTCATAGTCGAAAGTATGTTTTTATACTATTTTAATTAAAAATAATGTTTTTATATATTTGATTTGGTGAAATGATACTACCATTATCTTTTTTTTTTTTTTTTGAAAGAATGACAGCTTAGTTAATGATGACAGTTTTGTTGTTTCACACGATCAATGATATAAAAATATTATTTAAATTAAGAAGTATATTTTTATAATTTTAAATTATCGGAGGTATAACAACGTAGCCCTAATATCCTTTTCTTCTTCTTCGTTTGTTTTTTTTTTTTTTTCCGCCGAGTTTGATTTTTATTCTACATCTAAACTGAATATAAAGCGATAAATAGTAGACTATTCCAATCAGGTATTGTAAAATAAAAATGAAACACAAAATATCAAAATCCTAGCTAATTCCAGTTTCCGGGTTAAAACTTTGAACCAAACATATTGTTGCAAGCGCGAATGCAGAACAGGGTATAGGAGATGATGGATGTATAAAAAATTTATCCCGTGTACTAATCTACACCGACACACCAGCACACGTGTTGGACAAATCAGAAAATATTCCAAAAAAATTCAGACATACATATCGGACACACCAAACCGGAATATCCAATATGCTAGTATGCATTTAGATTATTTTAAAAAAATAGAGAAAATTTAATTTTGTAAAAAAAAAATAAATTATTATATATTAACAATATATAGCAGTAAATAATATAATATAATTATATATATATATTATTTTGTTTAATCATAACTTCTGTTTAAATTTGTCTAAACAATTGAAAAATCATATTATGTATAATTTATTATTAAATATTATTATTTTTTAAATATTTAATATAAATTATTTTAATATTTTTATTTTTGTTATCGTATTCCACGTCGGTATCGTGCCATGTATCTGCACCGGTATCCTTGCATGCTAATCACTATCATAATTGTTGGAGCTCTAGCCGCCTATGGCAGAGGAACGGTATACATCTGTGTGTGAGACGAAGTTCGAATTGAAAACTCATCGATTCTCCGTAGAAAACTTGGTAGTTGTAGTGTCCTAATAAGAACTGATAAATAAAATACCATCTATGACGAACATATATGAATATAAGTCTTAAAATCTAGCTAGTAACCAAAAGTGATGCAATCTCATTGACTTCCACTGTTCTATCCATTTGGTAGGTTGATGATGTGCACCACTCTGTTCTTGACCTATCAACGATATTGCATTCCACGTTTTGTCTATAACATATTATATATAATATATCATCATATCATAATAAAATTATCATAAGTAAACTAAACCTAGTCATGAAGTAGGGCTTTCGAAGATTTAATATCTTCTCAACAAGAGTGAGTTTACAACGTGCAAAGGAAAGAGGAGTTAATGGTGGTGATATGAGCCATAAGAAAGAAAACGGTGATTTTTCTTACGACCACAGAAATATTAAAGAAAAATATATATATATTTTTTCTTTCCTTATAAGCTCTTTTTTTATGGTGAAATGATCAGCGTATATTGTCCGGTTTTCTTATCTTCTCCATTAATGGTGATATACTTATACATATAGAATTCACCGGCCTTTCTTTATTAATTGCGAGTATTACTGCTAGGTGATTGATAGAGAAATATCGAGGACATGCATCCAATCATTAAGCTCTACGCCGAACTTTTTGTTAGATGTTAGAATCTCCTTGGGATTCTTCTTCACCACATGTTCGCCTTGGTCGGCGAGGTGGATGGTCGTACGCTCGCATAGACAAGCGTTGTGCTCATCAGTCGATGAGACATGGGTCTCGGCCATCTGTCAGGTATCTCTTTACTGATAGTGATCTGGATGATATTTGGAGCATGTAATCATTAGATGGGTCCAACCGACCAGTGGAGATGGCCGGAGATTGGATGGCCCCTCTCGTCGTTGTCTAAGTTTAAAATGATATAATTCATACTAGACTGATTAAGAAATAACTTCTTTTAAGAGCAAGGTCGACTATAGAAGTGAGTTGTACAAGACTAGCTGTGTGGTAGATGGCAGGTGAGGGCCGAGGAAATTGTGGCATGTTGTACAAACTTAATGTGATGGTATAACTTCTTTGTTTTTAAGGGACAATTTTTTGAAAAAAAATAATACAGAAGTACATTAAAATTTATTTTTTTAATATATAAATATTTTTTTTTAAAAAAAAATACTTATAAATATATATTTTGAGTTGATTTAACAATTACTATAAAAAGAGTTGTGCTGATTTGTACAAAATTTAAAAATATTAATTTTTAAGGGAGAATTCTATTTCAGCTCTCTAATTCGTAAACGTTGTATTTCAGCCTCCGAAAATGAGTTTTTACGCCGACATGGCTAGACAACGGGCGTTTTTTTTATTTCCGGTGACTGAACTGAGCAAATGTTGATTTACGGAGGCTGAAACGTTATTTTTTATATATTTGTTTTGGACATTATTCGAAAATGTGACTACACTAGGACTGTCTATGAATCTATATTGAATGAAAAGGAGGCTCTTTAAACGTAAATCATAGATTGTAATTTCCTTTTTAGATCGTCACTGAAATCTGTAATGCGAATGCATGCCTCCATAAAAATTTCAAACTCGCGAAAATTTTTTATGTTCAGCTCCGACCAACGCTTTGAATATAAGTACAGACCTTTCATGAACGAGAAACTCCTGCCACGGAGTGCGAGAAATTTTACTATATACGAACTTAAATATGAATGGTGATACTTTCTGAGGCGCCTTCCAACCGGTTAAGCTAACCGCGCTTGACAAATTATTGATAGTAATTGAAGTATATTTTAGCTGGTCCGTTCAAAGAACCTATTCAAAAGTTCAATTGATGTTAGTACATTTTGATATTTGATGCTGTAGTATTATATTATGTTAGGTTAAGTCCTTTAAAAAAAAAATCACAAAAAAAGGTGTGATGCTTTTCTTTTACTTCTTATTAGGTATAAACATGGATTGTTTTTGTGCAGTACCTTTTTTGGGGTCAACGAGGAAGCCCCTCATCCGAGATTCTGATCCAAAAAAAGGCATTCCGTATATCAATTTGCATAGGATAATATGCACATTTAGATTTATCCAAATCAAAAAGTTAAAACGTTTTGGTTGGTAAAATATAAATTGGTATAATTTATAAATTTATATATTATAACGGTCACAAAAATAAGCCAATTATTAATAGAATTTTTTCACTATAACTCAAAAAAAATTTAAACGATGGAATATGCGATATACCAGTATATGCTAGAACTAAATTTACAAACTAAAAAACTTACAAAAGACTGAAACTGACAATTTTGTAATGAATTTATAATCTCATTTTTTTTAAAAAAAAAAAAAAAAACTTTTTTTTAAATTACCGTATTGGCTTATACCAATTGATACTATTTAACAAATCATTTAACGAGCCCATAGCATTTAGAACGGTTGGAACTTCCATCCTATAAAGTACGTATATTAGGTTTGAATTTCACAAATACATTCCATAAGGTGTGAAAAATGTATCCCTTTTACATCGTGTGAGGATAATAAAAGGGATAATTACATATCAGCTTCCTTATTTTCGAGAATGCGCAAATCAGCCCCCGAAAATGTATTTTTAGGAGGCTGATTTGCACTAAAAAAAAACAAATCAGCCTCGTTTTTTGAACTGATTTGCACAAATTTAAAAACGGGGGTTGATACGGCAAAGCTCTATAATAAAATTTATCCCTTTTTACATCCTATAAAGTACAGAGTTTAATTAAATTAGTTTAAATTGTAATTTTATAAACTGCTTTTATTTAAGTTTGTACTCAGCAGTACCAAACTGAAAGTGCACTTGGTGTGACATTTGGTGGCTTCCACCAAATGCTATCCATTATCCCGATGAAATGCTTCCATGATATATAATCTGATAGTTACTATTCTTAAAAACATATATAAAATTTATATTAATATATAAGAATTAAATATATATATATATATATAATTTATTATATATATATATAAATATATATATATCTATCTAATTAAAAAATATAAATATATTATACTATAAATGAGGTAGAAAGATTTTTTGTAATGAATTTATTATTTTAAAAAAAATTTGATAATATATATGTAAAACTGGATATCACTATAGTTTTATTTCAAATTTCAAACAATTTTTATATATACTATATGACATTTATTTTTACTCTAATAACCTCCAGCAAATGCAATATAATATTTTGTTTAAAACAATAATTAATTTATATAAAATTTATCTTATATATACATACAAATTAACAAAAAAAATAATTACGTAATATATGATGCAATATAAATTTTCTCAAATAACTTTTACATCTTTTTAAAACGATCATAAACACAATCAACAAATATGAATTGTTCCCTAAAATTATTAAAATATAATTATTTTTTAAAGATATTATAAATAGTATTTAAATATATTAAGTAAATCATGTATAAAATTTATCTACACATTTGTTTTTTGAATTCTTTTTATTATCACTTTTCAAATGAAATATACTTAAATGATTAATTTAAAACAACATTGAGATGCGGCTATTTTTGCATGTAGATGTACTACGTAACAAGTAGTAATTGTATCAGCATCTATAATATTGCTGATTTATTTTCATATAAATAATTAGATACAAGTTAACAGTAAAAGCCCTCTAGAGAAGGGCTTTTACTTCCATGAATTAATCCTAGAGTAAACTAGATAGAAGCCGAGACCCGGATGTTATCTCCTCTTGGACTAGAATATCCCTTGATTGACATCTTAATTTTTTTAAAAATGTCATCCTCAAAATATTTTCTTTCTTTTAACTGTTTCCCTCACTTAATAATGTATTTTTAATGGACCTTTAGCTTTCTGATCTAGTATTTTATAAATCTGAAATGTGTGTGCACTGAGATAAACATTGTGATCTTTTTATTTACTTGCGTTGATTCAAATCTGGAAAGGATACTGCTGCCTCTGTTAACTGTTTTTTGTAGATGTCAACTGAGGTTTTATGCTGTGCTGGAATGACTGAGAATTCTACTGGTTGACTGAAATAGTATTATCTGTGAATGATACCTGTGAAAGTCTGTTGTGCTGGATTAACTCTCTGTATTCTATGCGCTGAAACTGTAGCAGATTTTAGAAGAAATGGTCTGGATGGATTTGTGCTCAATAGATATGGACTTCAATGAAAACCTCAATGGATATGGACTTCATAATGTTTTGGAACGAGAAGATATGATTTAGAGTTCATATTTTTTTCAATATGTTTGTAGTTTGGGGTCATGTATTTCAGTCTCTAAGGCTGGTGATGTAAACATTGTTTGATGCTAATATAAGTTCTTAATTACCAAAAAAAAATAATATAAATTATAAATAGATATAATTTTGAAATTATGAAAAATAAAATATTTATCATTTTAACATCATCATTACTATCCAAACGGCCACAATGCCCTTATGCATACGTCCGTACGTACACCTGAAAAGGTGGCGATCCCTCAATGCCCTTATGCATACGTCCGTACGTACACCTGAAAAGATGGCGGGATCGAATGTTCATAAAAGTCTCGAGCTCTATTCCAAAAAAGATGGCAGGTTATGATGGTCGTCATAAAAGCGGCTAGTTATGAACAGAAATTTTCACCAAAAAATATCATCATTATTAATATTTGCATATTGTATGGTTGCAAAACTATTTTTTCAAAAGTGTCAACAAATTTTAACTAGGTAATTATCTACAATAAGAGTATGTAGCAGTAGGGTCAAACTATGGAATCTAAGTCCAAAAACGGAGGTATCTATTTCAGTATGCTGTTTTTATCCTCTGTTTCAGCTTTTTTTTTTTTTTGGGCCTTTATTTCACATTAATAAAGACTGTTTAGAGATAATAATAAGATATAAATTAATTTGTCATACAGCCTGCACTGCCGGTACTGATGACGTACCACATACTTTTTTTTTTAATTTTTTTTTTTAAAATCAAACTCAAAGTCAGCGCTTAAGTTCTGTTAATCTTATATATATATATATATATATATAAAGAACAGCAACGTTGGCATCTTTCTTTCGATGCCTTTGAACTCTGTAACTAGACAGGCCGATGACGAAACCAAGAACTATTAATTATTAATTATATTTATTTATCTTCTAACTGTTCCCATCATTCAAATTCTTCGTCAACTTAAAGTTTGAGACGGCAGGTAAATTTGAAGTGAAATAAGAAGACTTGCGGAATAACAAGCAAGAGACTTGTTCAAAACTCTGAAAAGTAATCAGAGCTGCCAGATTTCTGCTGGAATATCAGGTGACATTGTGTTGGAGAGGTGCTCTTAAAGTCCATTTAGATGATGACAGCCGTGACAGAAATGCCAAAAAAATTGAGAAACTTGCAGGAAATATCCTCAGTAAACGATCAATCTTCGTATTCTTTGATCACGATTTTGTGCCGTTGATCGCTGACATTTTTGACGGTCATTAGCGTCCAAGACCCGTGTCTCTGTTTACCAAGTGTCCGTAACAAGCGTGAGTCTTACTTCATTTGGAAATCGTGGATTTTAGGCATTAATTCTAACATAACAAGAGCAGAGATTTTAGCCGTAAACATATATTTATACATCTTAGTCCTTAGTTAATAGTGATATGAAATGTGTATTTCATGTCTTGATTCCCAGGATTTAGGGGTGTCGTCCACGGCGAAACAAAACTCGGATTTGCAGTGCGTCTGAAACTAAAATCGGATTCGTCAGGAATGATGGGAGCAGATCAAGCAATCCCTTACAAGAAATACCTTCCTGTTGTTTCTTTCTCTCGTTAAAATGGGGCTGATAGTGAGAGCTTCATACATAATTGCTACTAAAAAAGAAAAAAAAAAGGCCGGCAAAAATTATTAAAGTTTTAATAATAGATAGTGAAATAGTAGTTATTTTAAAGAGTTGATAGAAAATATTGTAAGTGGTGGAGAGATGATGATAGTCTCTACGCATCTTCTGGGCCGGGCCGCCGGTGCAGCTATCGCTGTCCGATGGTCTACGTCTTCCCCCCCGCACGCGCTCGACTATAAAAATCACTTCCCCGCGCTGCAAATTAGAAAAAACACACCAATTCTTCTCAAACTCAGATCACTTCTTCTTCTTCTTCTTCTTCTTCTATGGGGTTCTGTAGTGGAAGAAAAATAATATTCTTTATCATGTTCATTCTGTTGCTAGCGCCGCCGGGATTGCACGCGAGAAAGCTCCTCGGTGGCGGAGATGGATTGGCTGCTGGCGGAGATAACGAGCTAGTTGCAATCGGGAAAACGCCGTTGCCGCCAACGACGACGGCGACGCATCAGTGGTCGGATCGCCGGCAGTTTGTTCGTGTTTTGGGATCGGTGCCCAGCCCTGGTATCGGGCATTAGAGAAGAAGAACTGATCGCCTGTATTGATGATGAACTTTTAGATTATTTAGAAAATTTTTGCAGTTGATATTATGATCAGGTTTATTCTTTTCTGTTACTTTGTATGAAATTCTATCCGATTCGACGGTCATCTTGAGTGTACATAGTTGATGACAGAATACAAATACATTCTTGAGAAAATGAGATGTCAATCCTGAATTTTAATTTCAGAGCTTGCTTGTTATTCTCAATCTGATCATGGAATTAATAATTTGATAAAGCTGTGCTACAGTGTAGCATGAGAACAAATTCTGGGTTCAGGAACGTTCTTTCCCTGAACGTCTTCCTCGCCATTGAAATTGGATTCTAACTTTTGACTCTCTCCATTGATTCCTCTTGCCTACCATTGAAATTGGATTCTAATTTTTTACTCCCTATACTTAAATTTCAGGACGACAACTGCAACTAAATGTAAAGATTTCTTACTAGTTCTTACGAAAATGTGTGCTCATATTATAAATTCTATTACAATAATTTTAAAAAGTAGTCAAACAAAATAATGTTCTATTTTGCATTTTGTAGCACATTCGTTCTTCTTTTATTTTTAGTTTTTTTGAGATAAGCATATATATATATATATATATATAATATATATATATATATATATATATATAAGGCTATTCTCAGTTCGACCAGATTAATTAGCCTTAATAAGCTAACATCTCAGCCGTTGATCTGCTTGATCTAACGGCTGAGTTTTAATTTTATACTTAACGGAATAAACGATTCACGTCGTTAAGTATAAAATTAAATTTCAGCCGTTAGATCCAATCAGATCAACGGCTGAGATGTTAGCTTATTTAAGAACTATTTCAGGTCAAGCGGAAAATAATATTTTTCTATATATATAATTATAATATATAATTATATATATATATATATATATTCTATTGTTTCGCAAATAAATTTGCGTTCACCTCTAATATGCTGAGCACAATATTGTACCTAGCTGGTTAAAAAATAATATATTTGAATCTCAAAAGCAACCAAAACCAGCCGTCCGTTCCCTGAACTAGTACTTGACAAATACTCACCAGCTAACGAACAAGGGTACACATTTATCTGGTTAGAGTTTGAGAATTATATTTAGATCACTAAATTAATAATAAGTAGGTCCAAAGCTATTCCTAAAAAATAAAATACAAAAGTTAGTATATTTAAAAACTAGGAAATGATTATTCGCCACCTCTGCTACTTAATTCAAGCATAATTGCCATTGAAAAAAAAAACCCAATATATTCTCACCCGACCATTCGAAAACATTCGAAAACACTTAGCCGATGTTTTCACAATTGGCTTCCAGCTTTTCAGTATTGGACATATTATTGTCTCGAACCCTTCTACGTGTTTAGATTTCAATTTCAGATCGTCTTTCTTTTGAAAAATCTCGACATCTAAACTTTGGTCATTTATACAATTAGGTCAAATGGGGATATTCTTATCTTTCCCCTATGTATGTATAATATTTAGACATACGGAAATTTATAAACAATAGAAACGATTGAACGGTGGCATATCATATTTATTTTGTTATTATTATCATTGGTCGCTGAATCAAATTTCTTAACAAAGTGAAAGAAAATGTCATTTTTATGGGTTTTTGATAATCCTAATACAATTATAACCATATATAATATATTGACAAGTATTTCACACACATCCCGATGCACTATTTTTGGTTCTATTACATTAGAAGCTAGCCCTATTGGCCCTAACAAATAGTAGCGCTCGAAATATTTGTTTTTTATAGAAAAGTTTATTAACTGCCTTAAATAAATAGTTTATAAGTATACTTTAATTCAAGAGTAGTCGAACAATGTTGTCATAGTTGGAAGCGGTTAAGGTACTTTCTTTTATAGACAAATGTTTTAAAGACCATAGTATAAATATTTTGTCAATATACTTTAATGTAACGGTGATCGAATAACATCATAATAGCTGAAAGTGTCGTGGATGATAAAATGAGGCAAAAACTCATAATTTGCGGCCGCACAATTAATCATATATATATATATATATATATATGACATCTATCTTAGGGAGTCTATGATTGCATACGTACGTAGTTCACCAAACTTCAAGTGGAGCCAAAGATTGATGTGAGGAGTTGTGACATGGAACAATTGGGCTGTTCCTTCACAAGCAAGAGTTAAGGAGAAGTAGAAGTTGGAGAGAAATAGAGTAGCTTTGCATATATTTAATATTTCCTATTAAATCAAGCTGAGTTTCTGTGAGAGTGAAATATTTGTCAATGTTCAAAATAAGAAACTTTATAGTAGGTATTGATGTGAACGTCGAAAGGTTGTACTCTTAATGTAATATAATAAGGGATTTTCTTAAAAAAGTTCATGGCGGAGCAAAACTTTTTTGTTTGTTTTCGCCCTCCGCCCGCGGGTCAGAAGGTGGGGCGCGGTGGCTACCACCATCATGTCCTGAGTTCAAGCCCGCGGGTGCCCTGAAAAGGGGATGTGCCCGTGATCGCGTGTTTACAGCGGCCGCGAGGAAGTTGATGGCTGGGTAACTCCCAGTACTCCATATCTGGTCCGGGGGCGGACGCCAGGCCAGGGTTTTATTTTCCTACGCGCATCTGGGTCCAAAATGGTCCTATAGATGTGTGTAGAAAACTGTGATCCGCGAGTTAGCGGAGATCCAGGGAGGAGTTTCGCCTCGTTATCTCAAAAAAAAAAAAAAAAAAAAAAAAACATTTTTTTTTTTTTTTTTCGTGTCTAAATCGTATTTCATATTTTTTTTTTTAAAAAATTTATTGTATTTCGTATCCATATTATATCGTCTTCTCGTGTCCATATTATATCGTCTTCTGGTATCCGTGCATCCTAGCACTTCATATGATGATTCCTTTTCTTTTTTGGTTAAAAGCAAAACAATTTATGCTATCAGATTATTTTATTGAATATAGAATTTTTAAATCAAAGTTTATGGATAGTAGTTAGAAAGTAAAATCTCGCATATATTATACTCTGACATGATATTGAGTACATGAACATATATGTCACACTTCAAATTTTTTCTTAACAATTTGAAAAAATTATTTTCCACATTATAATGAACGGAATTCGAACTTGTATATGATAGTTTATGAACCACTCAATCCGCAAGGGGCACGACGATTACTTATGTTAAATTTTTGCAATGTAGTAAGGACACAGATACGGACACGAACATGAGGATACGACACGACACGGGAATACAGCAATTTTAAAAAACTTTGGGTACGGCTAGGATATGACAATAAAAATATAAATATTAAAAAATAATTTATACGGAATATTTAAATATCATAGTGTATAATAACATTCAATAACAAGTTCATTCATAATATAAATTTCACGTTTTTGAAATAAATCTAAATACTAAAAATCTAATTATATCAATTAAAATTAAAAAAAATAACATTTGAGTGCATAACTATATTTTATAATTTACCACTATTACATATAGTATTTAACTATTCTAAAAAGACAAACACAAAAAAAAAAACTTTTAATTTTTTTTTTTAAAATGATAAGATACCGACACCCGTATCGGACATGCTAGAAGTGTCCGACACGTGTGTCCAATTTTTTTTTTTTTTGGACACGTTGCGTGGCGTGTCTGAATAGTGTCATGTCTGACACATACACAGACACGAACACGTCGATATTTTCGAAGTGTTCGTGCTACATAGAGTTTTTGCATTAGGTAACCTAACCCGTCAAACAGAATTAAGATAATGGATAATAGGGTAACTTCAAAAAGTTTTATGAATACATCACCGACATAGAAAACTTCCAAAGTCCATTGAAGACGATCTTCTAATCTCCTTAACCATCATTGCTAATATTATTTTTTTCTGCTATGATCAAAATGAGCTGATAGCCTGATTCTATCTTCAGGGAAAAAGTTTCTATCTGATACCTGAACATTGGTTACAGTAAGATTTTCTACTAAAAATAACACTAACGTCTAGAATGCACCTCTAATGGACTAATGGAGGATTGGGATAGAATCCGCTCACCTTTATAGGCAATATAGATGATATTTTTTTCTTTTCTTTTTGAAAAAAAGAGATATATGAGGCGGCAGTCTTCCTCCTGCTTATAGTTTTACATGTTGGTCGACGTAACCATAGATCAAACCCATATACTTCTTTTGGAGAGAGTGCTCTTACCACCCACCCTAGATGCTAATGACAATATGAAGTTGATGTCCTCCGCTCCTGGGTGAGACGGCCGGAGCGCTCGCCTCAGGAAGCGGGCGTTCGGATTCGAATCTCCGGGGGTGCCTGTAATGGTGATGTGCCCGGAACCGCGTGTTTACAGTGGTCACGGAAAAGCTGGTGGCTGGGTAACTCTCAATACTTTATGTCTGGTCGGAGACGGACGTCAGACTGGTGCAAAATGGTCCTGTAGGTGTGCGTATAAAACTGTGGTCCACGAGTTAGCGGAGATCCACGGAGCGATTTCGCCTCGTTATCTCAAAAAAGACAATATGAAGTTGATTTAAGTTTTATACAACTTTTTTTTTTTTTTTTTTTTTTTGAGAAAACATGTTTGACCAAAAATTTTAACATGATTTTTATTTACATGATAGATTAGAATTAGTCAGCACCTAAGGACCAATTAGGATCCAAATTAAAGCCAGCAAGTTGAGTGAAGCAAGGAGACACCTGAAATAATTATGAACAAGACGCATGGAAATGGCCATGATCCAAAATTTGGATTGCAAACAATCATCATCTTCATCGTTGCTTGTCGAAATTATAAATATAGAAATATAAAATTGTGATGCTAATTGAGCATGGATATAATGAAAGGGAGAGATATGTTGCTTGGGAGCTTCAACATAAATTTGGCTCATACGTCCCCCGTGGAAGCCAAAATGATAAGAGTGCCAAAGTAGTATTTTATATTAATAAGTTTCCCTGTCTGTATTTGTTGTTTGCATGAAAAAAAATCACTTTTTTAGCTATTTCTAGTGTTCGGAGAAGGGAAAGATTTAGAAAATGTGTTAGAGCTCTATATTAATCTCTAATGAAGTAGGCTCCTTTTTTACGAAAATTCATTCTCTATCCTAAAAGAAAAAAAAAAGAAAAAAGGAAAGCTTCTGCCGCAAGATTAACCATTTACAATTTAAAAGTAGAATACCTTCAAAAAGATTGACTTATTTATTGTGCGCCGTTAAAATATGTTATGAAAAAGATTGACCGGAAGAGATTAGGTTTTAGGTTAAAAAGACAGAGACCGGATCTTCGAGATGAAGATTTTCTGCACTCGAATTCTATATATCTCTCCTTACATCGACACTTAAAATAATATCTACATATATTTTTCTTATAAAAATATTCAACATAAAAATTATAATTTTTAATGAGATTTACAACTTTTATATTTAATAATTTTTTAAAAAATACTTCTAAATAGGTATTATGAGGTTCCAATTTCTTAACAGGTTTAACGGATTTTAAAGATTATTTTTAAATCCGTTCAAAACTTGGGAGCCTCATAACATCTATGTAGAAATATCTTTTGAAAAATTTATTAGATATTATTTTAAGTGTTTGTGCAAGGAACGTTGTATAAAATTCGGGTGCAATAATTCTCATCCGAATCTTCAATAATGGAGATTCTCAACACCTTCTCAGGCACATTTATGAGCTAATGCATGACGACATTGCAGCCGTACAAACTTAAACCTAAAATGCACAGTTTCTGATCTACATGTCCCACCGTTCAAGCTATATATGCCACGGGCGCCTTGAACTCGGTTAACTTGGAGTTTTGTGTGGGACAGTTGACCCATGAATTTGTCAAATCCTGATAAATATTATACCAGTTTTGAGATAAAATAGTATATAATTCCTTGTTTTATAGAAGATGCCTTGTGCTTCCCTGTCATGAGCAGTATCACACTATCACTCATGGAAGCGTATTTCATCACGTTCAGCATAGGATAGGATAAGACAGGAAGATGTGGAGTAAAGTTGACACCACTTTCTCATAGACTAAGTTAAGGGAAAATTACCTACCAATTCCTACATTTCCAAACTATTTATAAATTAATTATTGAATTCAAATTCTTACGAATCAGCTCATATCTCGAAATTCATACCAGAGATATTATAACTATTATATAAGAATTTTTGAAAAAAATTTAAATATAAGTAGATTGAGTGTAATCTATAATTTTATTTTTTTAATTTTTTAAAAAAAATATATTTAAATAGATATTTTGATACGTTAAATCTTTACTGGATTCAAGAACTACTCCGCTAATCTACTAAGACTTTGGAACTTCAAAATATTTATTTAGAATTATTATTTTAGAAAAAAAATCTTTAAATACACAAAAATAGATTGTGATTTTATCCACAATTTCTATGTTCAATTTTTTTAACAAATACTTTTAAATATGTATTTTGAGCGGCAAAATAACCAATTATACAAGGGACTTATTTGTAACATGTATACCTATACAGAGGCTGATATAAGTCCCCTAAAGTTAAAACTTTTAAATCCCCAAACATGGGTCATGGAGATGGAGTTGATTCAACTCCTTCAATGCTATGACTACTTTCTTTAGATGTTACTGTCTTCATCAATAGACATTATTTAAAGCTAATGGTATAGTTTCTGATAAAGACATTATTGACATAAGGTCCAAGATGCAAGTAATTAAATGACCAATTAGAGGTTCAAATAAGGCGGGCTCAAGTCCAAACTCCACTCCCTTTTGTGAAAAAACAGATGCATTGTCTGAACTGTGGGTTGGGCCTACTCTTGGGCCAAATCTAGCCAGTTGCTCCATTATAAGCAAGTAGGAGCCCCTTTAGTATGTTTGGATCTAGAAAGCACGGACACAGACACCGACACGGATACGGGAACACGACATGGTCAAGGTATCTAGCTAGATTTAGATATAAAGTGGATGTAGATCCCCTGCTTCCCTCCCTACACCCACTTGTTGCACCAAAGCACCCACGTCCGAAATACATAACAACTTGTATTTTTCGAAAAAACTTCAACATAAAAATTGTGATATTATCTACAACTTTTATATTAAATATTTTTTTAAAAAATATTTTTAAATTGGTATTTTAGGAATCTAAAGTTAACGGATACGACGGATTCAAAACGGACTATTTTAAAATCCGTTAATTTTGGAGTCCTAAAATACCAATTTAAAAGTATTTTTTGAAAAAAAAATTCAACATAAAAATTGTAGATAATATCGAAATTTATAAATTTTATGTTAAAATTTTTTTGAATAAATATAAGTTGGTATATATATTGGACGTGGATGCAGTAAAATGGTGTAGGGAGGGGAGAAGGGTATCTGATTAAATATTTTTAGAAAATAAAGGGCGGATAAATAACTCCTCCTAAAATAATAAGATTCAAAAATCACAAATTTTGTAGTTGCCACGAATCATGTTGAATGATGTGCAACGCTCGGCTCAAAAGTGTTCAGTATATGGATCAAACCTTTTGTGTGTACTTTTGGGATGAATGTGTTGCTGCAGTAGATACAATCCCTGCGTGTCCGTAACGTCCACGTAGCAATGGAACAAACACATACACCAACACGTTGGCTGAATATAAAAAGCTGGCCACAAGTATCCCACAAATCATCATCATAATGTTCACTTTTCTTCCGCTTCATGCACCTGCTCTTCCTAGACTGCGACTCGCACAGCCGCAATAGATACGAATGATACAAAGATTGCAACATCCTATAACGCTTAAAAATAATATAAATAGTCATATATAAGTGTCTATTATTTACCATGATTTCAAATAAATTTTTTAATAATTATTAAGTTATTAATATATATATAAGTATTTTTTAAAAAATTAAATATTAATTTTTATTTTTAATATATATATATATATAAGTATTTTCTAAAAATGTAACTATTAAAAACTAAAATTTGATACTTCTAAAATTTTTATGTAAAACTTTCTAAATAAATATTTTAAAATTTTGAATTTTTTATTAGCTACTGTTGAAAATAAGTAAATGGAGCAATTTTTAATGGTATTACATTATGTTTGAATGCTCACTATATAAGTACATATATGTGGCTTTTATATAGAGCTTTATAAGTATAAAATAGTAAATATTTAAAATATCTTTTCCTAATACATACTTTCTAGTAGTATAATATCTAAATATAATATATCTATAACTATTCTAATATCCTTAATAATTCTTACATAATATATTTTAACAATCCCTCTTTAAACTCAAGGTGTAATTTTGAGTTTGAAGAACTAGATACAAAATACCAATGGATGCGTCATTATGCTGAAGTTAAAATACATGCCACTAAAAAATGAATTGACGTGCAGAAGCCGACTGTAAAAGCTTATGTAGTTGTTGACGAGTTGTCGTATGTTGATAAACTCTTGTCGTAATTGACGAGATAACACATTGTGATTGAAGTCGGAGACAACTGACATCAGAGAGGATGAGTTAGCGGTCAGCTGTAATTGTTAGTGAGGATTGAACTTCTTGTTGAAAAATGACGAACCTAACTCGGATACCATGTTGAAAAATAATAAATGGAGCAATTTTTATAGTATTACATTATATTTGAATACTCAATATATAAGTACATATATGTGGCTCTTATATAGAGAGCTTTATAGGTATAAAATAGTAAATAGCTAAAATATCTTTTCCTAATACATAGTTTTTAGTAGTATAATATCTAAATATAATATATTTATAACTATTCTAATATCCTTAATAATTCTTACCTAATATATTTTAACATTCTCTCTCTCTCTCTCTCTCGCTTGCTCCCGCGCGCGCGTGGAGAGAAACCCTAGACTTGGCCGAGCTGGATGCAGAATTAATCGGCGCTCCACATCGCTTTCGATCTTCGTGACTCCTCTCGCGAACCCCGATTCTTCCGTCGATCTATCGCCCTGCTCTCGATTTTAAAAGATGGAGTCATCGTCAAGTTTAATCATCTTTAAGAGTTTTCTTTGATTGTAAATATTCTTAGCCATATGATGTAAATATCTCAAGCACCAACTTCCTGAGGCGCTTTATTTATTTTCACGTCTATTACATAGAATTTTTATACTATAGGCGAAAATTGTTGTGTAGCAGCAAGGGAGAAACCGTTGCTACCTATTAGGAGTATTGAAGTGTCTACTACTAGGAGGAACATTAAGTACTCATCTTCGTACAGTTTCCGATGCGACAATAGGACACATATAGAGAATATTATTGATGCTCCTCGTTTCTCCTAAAATAACAGTGAAAATATTAGCTCTGATACCATATTAAAAAATAAATAAATAGAGCAATTTTTAATAATATTATATTATGTTTGAATGCTTAATATATAAGTACATATATGTGGCTCTTATATAGAGCTTTATAAATATAAAATAATAAATACCTAAAATATATTTTTCTAATACATACTTTCTAATAGTATAATATCTAAATATAATATATCTATAACTATTCTAATATTCTTAATAATTCTTACATAATATATTTTAACAGCTACAAAAAATTTAAAGCACACTGAAGTTTATTTCTTTATAATATATATATATATATATATTATTATAATATATATATATATATATATATATATATATCTTTTGAGTGATCTATAAATTTTTTTTAACAAAAAAAATAATTTATTTGGCAGAGTTTTTGAAAAAGCAGAAAATTTTAATTAAATCTTTAAAACTAAACAATAATCCGTTAAAAAGATTTTATGGAGAAATAAAAATATGTTGGCCATATTTTTCAAAGTATTATCATCATCAGATAACGCATATCTACGTCTCTTTTTCTTGCGTGATCCGTTCGTACTCCTCTCGTCGACTTTGCGTTGCATTGCATTGCATGTGACCACCGCTGCTGCTACGATCCACATCCTCCTCTCTCGCGTGTCCCCTCCCACTTTTCCCATCCCCCCACTTATTAATTGATCTCTTGAATTAGTAATGCATTTATGATATGATAAGCGACGTGCAACGCGGCGGAGAGGGTCCCGCGCATCACGTGGGTAGGAGTATGAAAACGCTGCCGGTCGTCTCCGCACGGACCGCCCCTCGCGCCCACCAATCATAGTTTCTGTCTTTTAGAGTATTTATATTTTATATATCTAATTTAAAATTACTTTTTTATACTTTTTAAAATTTTAAAAATTATACTTTACATTTTTCTAATATATAATTATACTTTTGTGTACTACATGAATAATAAAATTATCTTTATTATTTTATTAAAAAATAATTAACTTTGCCAAAATAATTTTATTATTTCATACAATTAAGAACATTTATTTCGAATTAAAATGATATAATTTTAAAATTTTAAATTATTAAAGGTCACAAAAAATATAAATATCCTCTTATTTAATAATATGACCACAACATTGTTTTATGATATGCACCTAATAATTATATTAGATATATTTATCTAATCGCAGTCTTTGGACTATAAATAAATAATAAAATTCAGAATGTTGTTGCTTTTTGACACACTGTTAAGGACATGTATATGTCTGTCATAATTTTCAGTTCTAAAACTTCATAAAAAAAAATCTATTATACATTATAGCGAGCCAAATTTAAACTCGTGAGTTATGGTATATGTGCCGCTTACTTCACCGATTGAACTATTGTGATTTTTTTATCACATGAATTTCTATGTTAGAGTGTGGCACTTAAAAATTAGAATGACCTTTATTAATCCGTTAATTTGACCTCTTTTCCTATTATGTCTAAAGCTAGAAAGTGTAGACACCATGGACACATATACAGGTACAAAATTGGTTATAGAATATGATAAATTTTTTTAAAAAAATAAGACACGAGTAGGATTCAGATATGAAATAAAAAAAAACTTATATATTTGATTTTATAAAAATACAATAACATTTAACAACAATTTTAACCCATTAGATAATATTTTACATAATTGATATAAATTGAACAGTAGGAACTTCTTCTCAAGAAAAAAAAAAGATATAAATTTAAACAGTAAAAATATAATTACACTAATAAAAATAAAAAATAAAATATTTAAATATATCACTAATTACTTGTCACTCTGTATTGATAGTGTTATATAATATTTTACTTCGTTTAAAATAATTTTATTTAAACAATAAAAAATATAAATATGAACATGTGTGTCGAAAACTTCTGTCTGACATATCCAACATACATGTCCGGACATGTGTCTGACATTTTTTATATGTGTCCGGACATATTGTAGAGTATCGTTGCACATGATGTAATTTTGGTATATCCATATTTCCTACTGCAAAGCAAACTATCATTAATTCATTGTATTTAGGGATAATACCATATCAGCCCCCCATGGTTTGAAAACGTCCAAATTAGCCCCACTCATTTACAAAAATCTATCGTTTTTAGCCTCCCGAAAACACTGTTTGGATTTTTTTTTCGAACGAAAATATTCTCTGTTACCTGTTAACAGGTGACGCCAAAAATATCTATCTAGAAGTAATTTTTGAAAAAAAAAATTTTTTAACCATCAAAGTTGATCGATCTCGATAGATTTACAACTTCCATGTTGAAAATTTTTTCAAGAAAATACATAATCCGAACAGGTGATTTCGGGGTCCGAACTGATTTAACGGGTCGACCCGTAATCCATCTGAACATTCGGACGCCGAAAACACCTATCTAGAAGCATTTTGTGAAAATATTTTCAACATGAAAATTGTAGAGCTCGTCGAGATCTATAACTCTTATGTTAAAAAAAATTTCAAAAAAAAACTTTTAATATGTGTTTCAGGTATCCGAACAGTCATGGGCATTTTCATCCGAAAAAAGTCCAAACAGTAAATGAGAGGCTGAAATGGACGTTTTTTGAAATAGGGGGCTGATTTGGAATGAAAACTTGAAATGGGGGCTTATATGTCATTTCCTTTGTATTTATTATGTAAATAATACGGAAATTACAGAACAGAATGTATGCTCCCCTCCCGCGCCTATCATGGCCAGCGCCACCACAATGATGTCACATAGCTTGTACACAATAACTTATAAATCAAGCTAACTTCTAACTATGGTTGATAAAATAGTTTATTTAATAGTTTAATAATTTGAATTTAATTTAAAATAAATAACTTGTAGCGGTTATTCATATATACTACATAAAGTAGCATTCAATACTAACTAAACAACTTAGCTCCAATTAAAAGTTTACTTCTATACCTTGTACTTTATGAATATATATCTGACTTATTTAGTCTTTAAATAAGCTTTTAGGTAGCATATAGCATTAATTATAAGTTTGAATAATATAACATCTCAATATATTATGTAATTCAAATATAATAACATATTCTTTATTTTAATTGAAAATAGTTAAATTAAATAATAACTAAACATGATTGAAATCGTAGTTAACTTTTTTGGACTTATTTATTTATTTTTAATTTTAAATATTCATCTAATTAATTAGAATATATAAAAATATACATTTATTAATACATATTTATTTGAACATAAATATTTAAATAATAGAAAAACATATAATTTTAAATGTTAAAAAAAAATTGTTTGATATATAATATGGCACAGAGCTGTTACTGTCGTATGTTATAAAATATACTTTATTTTTATTTTATTATATAATTTAGTCCACACCTTGACGGTCCTATCCAACCTCAAATATTATCCACCATTCGAACCAGTGCATATGCACACAGATCCATGGATTTTCTTGAGTTGTGGTCGGCCAGTCAAGGCTACTTGATCCTGACATACTTTTTTTTTAAAAAAAAAATAGTAATATATTAGAAAAATGCTAAAGAGTGCTTTTAGACTTTTACTAACTCTTTTTTTTTATGACAATTATTCATAACTTAAACATTATCCCCATCCCATATACCACATTCATTCTGCCTTATATTTTATTTTAGGGTAATTTTGAGGGCATTAACAAGGTTGATTCGTAGCAATGCTCAAATTTTTGTAAAACTTTTAAAATGAGACGTAAAGGGGGTGACAAAGTATTGCAGTTATAGAAAATCTAAAAATGTCTTATTATTCTAAGTTTGAATTTTTGTGAGTGTATTTATTAATGATGTGATGTTGGACACATACATATATATCTTTTATGTGTGACATATATTTTCAAATATCTTTATAAAAAAATCAGATGAGAATATTATTACCTGGAGAATTCTAATTTAGACGAAGGCTTGTGGTCTGAAGAACTAGAGAGTATTATACCCAAAAATTTTTTTTAGAAAGTATGGATACGGATAGAGTACGGAAACACGATGCAATATGGACACAAAATATGATAATTTTTTTAAAAATAAAACACAGATGCGGTTTGGATACGCCAATAGAAAATATAAATAATTAAAAAAATTTATTTAATATTTGAGTATATAAAAATAGAATAATATCAATAATAAAATCATATATAGTATAATATTTTACGTATTTTAGACAAATTTAAACAACTAAAGTTTAAGTCCATTAATAAAAAAAAAATATAATATTTAAATATACTATATTATATTACTTATTATTATATATTACTACTAATATAATAATTTATTTTAATTATAATAATTAATTTTTTTTAAAAAAAATAAAAAGTACTATATAGCATGTCTGAAATTTACTGTAGCACGCAATTGTATTTTCGAAATGAGCATCGACCTAAAGTATCGGCCGCAGGCATCTCTATATCAAATACTACATAGGCATTATATAACATAAAATTTATATTTTAGTAATTCCTAGCTAAAGAAAAGAGGTAAACATTGTGCATGCACTGGCTAGGCTAGCCTATTCTTTACCCAATAATTTATTGACTGGGCCACATGCATGCAATTTCTGCATAGTTTTTCATGTACACTTATGATTTATCAAAGCAAATGGGTAGACATTTTAATGAGGAGAAATAGAAAAATCCTTTGTGGAACGTGGAGATGTCCATGAAATTACTAATTTGCGGCCCACTTGTTCTTACCTTTTTATCTTTATAAACACATTGAATGAGTAACTTAATTGATTGGATGCATACACTATTACTTATTAATTTAAGTCTCATATATTATAATATATTTTTTTTTAAAAAGTTCTACTGCGTCCATATTGAACGGCATTAACAACTCATTTCTAAAATTTTACTTTTGATAATATTCCAAAAACTTTAATTAGAAAACTCTATATCTCTATCTCTATTCTTTAAGTGCGAGGGGGTTGCTACAGTGCACGCGCCCCCTCCTGCTATATATATAGATATATATATATTATATAAATAAAATAAAAAATATATATATATTAATTAAAATAATAATTATATAATATTAGTTAAAATAATAAATATTTTTAAAATAATTATAATATTCATTTTTCAATATATAATTGTTTTATATATTATATATATTAATATATTATATATAATATTTCTTATTTTTTTTAAATATTTTTATTTTTTAATAAATTAATATTATTTTAATATTTTTAAAAAATTAAAAAAAAATATTAAATTTTTTATTTTCACAGCATCGCGGGTGATATTTTCGCTAGTACTAAAATAAAGTGGTATTTGTTTTGGACAAAAGGACGGATATTTATCTTAATGCTTATAATAAATAATTTGGTATATGTCTTCGTTATTTCGCAAAAAAATAAACATAGTGGCATTATGGTGATTATTACGGCCAAGAAGGGTGGACTTACATTGGCACTGTATTAAACGTGCCAGTTACAGTCCGTGCGCGTTGTCGTCGACTTTTATTGCAAGAGACAACTCCGGCGGCTTCTTCTTCTTCGTCCAGCGGCTGGCGCTCCCGCCGATAATCCAAGCTTACTTTTCCTCCTGCATCGATCTCCACTAGATCTGGGGACTAAGTTTGTGTGTTAGTTGGAGTAGGGGAGGGTTTGAGGAGAATCAGATGACTTCGGGGTCAAGGATGCCGACGTGGCGGGAGAGAGAGAACAATAAGAGGCGGGAGCGGCGGCGGCGGGCCATCGCGGCGAAGATCTTCGCCGGGCTGAGGATGTACGGTGGGTACAAGCTCCCCAAACACTGCGACAACAACGAAGTTCTCAAGGCCCTCTGCCGCGAGGCTGGCTGGACAGTCGAGGACGACGGAACAACTTACCGCAAGGTAACTAGTTACTTTACTAACCATTCTTTCTTTTTTAAATCTTTGTTTTCTTTCATAATTTTTAGTTGAATATGATTTTGCGCTGGTTCGTCGTCGTGATTTCTGGCGCTGGTGGCGATCTGCTAACCTACGCATTCGTTGATTTTATCCATTTCTTTTAGGGAAAAATGTTGTCCTTAGCTTTTAATGACTAAAATTGCCTGCTTGGGCGAAACTCTCAGTATATTATTATTCTAAAATTGCTTTTTTTTTTCTTCCACCATTTCTTACTATTATTGTCCAAAGAACTCTAGCAAATGACAATTTGGTAAATTTAGTCATCTGCGAACATTTGGTCATGTCATTGGATTTTACGCGAACCTGAGATGCGAAGATTTTCTCGTGTACATAGCGAGGAAGAAGAAGAGAGATAGAGAGAGAGAGAGAGAGAGAGAGAGAGAGAGAGAGAGAGAGAGAGAGAGAGAGAAAGCTCGTCTCCTATTCGTCTTCCTCGTTGCAATTAGATTCTCTCGTCTTTTCTTCTTCGGGCACGATTTTTCACGCCACTACTTCAAACTTTGGCAGTGTGGACGGGTTCTCTCTCTTTACGACTTTGCTGCTTCTCCTTTTTTTACGACTATTAATTAAGGAAAGGTTACTACTACTACTATTCATCTTTGTATGAAGCTATCTGTTATATTCAATTTATCGTATGTGTAATGTAATAAAGCATGGTGGTGGCACGTGAAAGCCTGTCCCCAAAGTGCGGTTCTGCTGACCCAAAAGTGAAAGTTGAGTTTGATTATTGAGGGCGACGACTACCTTTCCCATAAAATTGTACCATATTGGTGCAGGGGGCGCCCTCAGTGGCGCACCAGTTGGGGTTCTCCCCATCCGTTGGCCCGGCGGGGGTTTGAAACTCAGGTGTGCCTAAATGCATCCTGATTTGGAAACATACTAGAGATGCTAAAAAATTCGCGGCCCGCTGCCCGTACAGCAGTCCGGCGCGCCGCGCCCGCAGGTCGAGCCGGGCTTGGAAAACCAGTCCGCGCACGCGGGCATATACTATTGTTTTTTAAAAATAATTCGGCCTGCTCGGCGGCTGCTGGTCGAGCTGAGCCGAGCCGGCGTAACTAGGAGGCGGGCCGAGCCGGCCCGCATCAACCTGTGCGGGCCTGCTTGGGCCCGCACGGTTTGCCTAAGCCCGTAAAGGCAGTGGTTGGGAGTGGCTTCGCGCTTCGTTGAGCCATTTTTTTGTACCATCTTGGAGCAATATTGCTGCAAAATTTCATTCTTCTTCTGTTATGCTGTTGGCCTTATTATGCTTCGTAACTGCAAGGGTTTAATTTGTCCCGGCAGTGTGAATTATTGTTTGTGAAATTATGAATAAGTGATAATAACAAGATAGCTTAACATGAGTAGAGAGCCAAATATGCAACAAACGGTTGGCATATGAAGAAGTTTGTAAGCTACATTTCGGTGGGTGCAATATTTTATTTAGCAAGATAAATGAACAGGAATAGCAAATACGAACAGATAGATACGACCAAGATTAGAATCCTAATTTCTAATTCAAGAAGAATGGGAAAAAATTATGACTAATGTGGGTGAACGTCAACGGAGTGCAAGCAAGCAGGAAGACTCTATTGGGGTAGGGATCGAGAACAGGAGGTTTAGGCTGTATATGTATGAAAACCAAGTTCTTTTTAAACCCTATCACCAGATTTTTATTTATTTATTTTTTTAGCCATTGTATTTATGCAAATCTATCTGAGTAGTACTGTGTGATATTTTCTTGAACAGCTCAACATATCATTATTTTATAATCATGTCTTTATATTTTATTTTTACCTGCAAATAACATCTTTATAACTTATCATCAGATGAATAACCCTTTTTTAGCATAAAGGATTTGTGAAATGGGTCTTCATGATCTTTTCATTTTGTCTATCTGCTAAGTTTTATAAAGAGTTAACTACAATCTAATAAAAAATTATCTACTTCACCTGGGGAGGTCAAGTTTCGCAATTAAAGAAACGACCAGCTGTGCTAGTCAAAGCAAGCTCATTATAATCGGACATTTAGATGAGCAATGCTAGTGACCCCCAAAATTTCACCCAAAAATCCACCAAAACACATTTTCCAACAAGGGAAAACGCGTTTCCATGGGAAAGTGGTGCGATTCACGGGGTGGGGTTGGGCACGATTCCCGAGGATTTTTTTTTTGGCCTTGGGTGAAATCTTGGGTGGATTTGTGGGGGTAACAAGCTTTATTCTTCGGCTATATCCACTGATTTTATACGAGGCTTACAACATTCTCATATGCTTGTTTATACTTCTTCTTCTGCTCAGGGGTGCAAGCCTGTGGAGCGCATGGAAATAGTTGGGGGCTCCGCAACGCCGAGTCCATGTATATCATACCAACCAAGCCCATGTGCATCATACAACCCTAGCCCAACATCTTCTTCCTTCCCTAGCCCCAGGTCTTCACCTTTCATCACTAGTGCCAGCAACCCAGTTAATGATCATGAAATCAACTCTCTTATACCTTATCTCAAGAATCTATCCTCTGCCCCCACATCCTTCCCGAAGAATTCCCAAAACTATCAGCATGTCTACATACATGGTGGCTCCATAAGTGCCCCCGTAACTCCGCCTTTGAGCTCCCCAACTGCAAGCTCACCACGTATCTGGGATGAGGCTACTGGTCAACACGCATGGGCTGGAGCATTCCAACCGTCCTCCACCCCGCCAAGTCCTGGCCGTCAGATCATTACTGAACCCACGTGGTTGGCCGGCCTTCAAAACCCCACCGGCGGTCCCGCCTCACCCACTTTCAGCCTTGTCTCAGCTAACCCATTTGGGTTCATAAAGGAGGCTGCATCAGCCGGCGCAGGCTCGTCTAGAATGTGGACTCCAGGTCAAAGTGGTACTTCTTCGCCTGTAATGCCGGATATCCCCGGACGAGATATCCAGATGGCAGATGTTGAGTTTGCATTCGGGAGCACCAGTAACACAGGAGTGGTGAAGCCGTGGGAGGGAGAGACTATACATGAAGAGTGTGGATCAGATGACTTAGAGCTTAACTCTTGGAAAGTTCGAGGACCAGGGCGGACCTATCATGAGGATCGAAACTTTTATTTTATTTTGTTTGGTTATCTTGTTTATAAACTTATTTTGTTTGGTTATCTTTGTTTCCTCTATTTAGCCTCTGATATCGTTATTCGACTGGGTTTCTTGTGTTGTCTTAGCCTGTGGTTTTTCTTTTAAATTATCGTTCACAACTGTATAATTTTCTATTTTTTGTGTGGCATAGTAGCAGATAAATTATCGAATTTGAAGAATTTGGGTATTGTATAATGCAAAATTAGACATAATTAGCCAAAAAGCTGTGTTGCTCGCTAGGTGCTTCCATCCCAGAAGTTCAAGTACGGGAGTTGCGTCAAGCACAAACGATCATGCTCCTTTGTGCCCCACCCTGTGCCGACGACCGTCCATGGATGAAGGATTTCTCATCCTCCTTAGCGGGATGTAGTCGTCGACCCTTCGCTCCATGGAGAATCTACTGAAATCAACCGTACTCACCACCACTCCAGCGGCGGAGATGCCGGCACTGCACGGAGCCAGCAGAAAAAGGGGTACTTTAGAGCGCGCGAAGGGAGACAGTCAGACAGGTCTGATATGTAAAATACATGCATGAAGAAGGAATAATTACAAAAACTTTTTTTTACTTATCCTAAAAAATTGAAGTTTCAAAATATTTACCTAAAAATAATTAAAAAATATATATACTGAAGCATAAAAATTATTAACTGCTAAATGTTTTAAAAGTATTTATACATATATAATTTAGAGTAATTTGTAAAGTTTTTAAAAACTAACATTTATTTGACTTTTATTGACCGTTTTCCAAACAAAATTGAAGCGCCCACGAAGAGTGTATTTGACATTTTAGTCAATTTAATGACTTGGCTGCAATATATAATTACCAAATATTATTAAGATACATTTGGAAAACTGTCAATCAACTACCAAGCGAGAACACACATATAATTCGTCAAGAAAAACTAGAAACGGTAACTTTTAAAAATATTGAGCACATATATGATCTGAACATGATAATTAAAAAATATAAGTAATAAAAAATAAAAAATTAAAATATTTAGATATTTGAAAATTCTAATAGTATTTAATAATAAAGTCCATACATAATATATGTGTCATATCGATGAAACAAATTTAAATAAAAAAGTCTGATTAATAAAAAATATATCACTATATTATATTATTTATTATTATGTACGGTTAGTACTATATATTACTTCTTAAAAAAAGTTTAAAGAAAAAAATAATATAAATTTAGACACGCACGTCGAACACTCCTATTGAATTATCCGACACGCGTGTTCAAATTTTTTTTTTTTTTTTTTTTGAATGCTTCGCTGACGTTTCCGATCTGAATCCGGCCATGTATGCAGTGCATCTGTATTGGACACTGAACGGGATAAAATTTCAGCATGTATGTGCTTCGCAGTCCATAAGCTTTCAAATATCTGCAGCTCAGTCCCGGAAGATGTACAGTTTCAAACTCATTTCTTCATTCATATTATTATCATATTTATAGCTATTGAATCGAGGAAAGGAGAACGAAGCAGCAAGGAGGAGGTTAAAGCGCATGCATTCTTCACCACGTCGCCGTTCACGGCGACGTCTCTCTCATCGCCGAGTCTCTTCCCGTGGTATTTTCAAATTTCACGTAGTATATATAACTGTATTAACTATAAGGAGTGATCTTGACTGCTCATGTGCCTGCAACTTTGACCTCAGAATTGCAGTGAGACTCTGAATAATACTCCATAAAATACTGGAGGCGAGATAATAAGCTGCTTTTTGAACAGCAAGTTTCTGAATCTCAAGGTTGTTTGATGCAATAGAGTTCCCACGACTAAAATTTTCGCTCCTACTTGCTCATCTGCTCGAAATCAGAGGTTAAGAACATTGATCTAGCAAATAGTCTAAATTGGTTTAAATTGTAGATGATCCTTTTGTTAGTGAAGAGACCTGTTATGAGAATGCAGGAAAACCAACCGATGGGGTATGAGTTTGGTCAATCAATATATTTTCGAATGTAGAGATTGGCTAAGTAGTAAAGATCCGTGTGCGGAATGCGTGAAAACCATATTTTTCGTGACTAGAAAACATGTTTCATAGTCACGGAAAATACGTTTTCCATGCGTTTTGTGCTCGGATCCATGTTGTCAAGTATTTTCCTAAAATTTTTCAATTGAGTAAAATATTGGTATTAATTTTCTCTTTTAAGGCCATCCAACAAAAAATATGGACTTTCGGGAGGGCAGATAATTTCCATAACCATGTGGATCAGATACAACGAACTCACCATTATTTTATGACCTAAAATTTAACAGAAAACAAAAAACTTATACTTTTTTTTTTCTGAGATTATTATGGTGGAACCCATAATACGAATGCACGCCTCCATAGAGACCTCAAACTCACAAAAACTCATACGTTCAGTTCCGACCGATACTCTGGGATCCTAGTAAAGGTCTTTCATGAACATGATCTTATGAGGTACAAAAAAAATTTTGAAAAAATTTGTGAGAGATTTTATCCTACGCCGATTCGAACCTATATGGTAATGCTTCCTGAAGCGCCTTCCATCTAATCTAGCGAACCGCATTGTGCGAAAAAAAAAAGCTTACCGTAACTCCACTTCCATTGTAAAGAATCATTTGCCACAGTCAAACGAACGAGTTCCAATTGCATTAGCCATTAGCAACTTCAAAAGCTCCTTCCAAGTTCTGCTGTCAATCTCTTCTTAAACTTTAGATTCCACACATCTACATTACCTTGGTATGTATAGATATTTGCAATCTTGATTTTCTTGTCACTAGCAATTTGATATAGATCTGAATACAGCTCAGCCAAAGACTGATCACCTAACCAAATATCTTCCCAAATATGATATCTCTACCATTGCCATCAGATTTAAAAGTGCTAGCTTTGTAAGCTTCCTGGCATTTCAAAACACCCTTCCACCATGGCGCAATAATTTCAACTTGCTCTTAATTTTCACTAGAACCTATTTCTTCGCATGGTCTCTATGCTCAACAAGAGACTTTCATCTGCTGCAAAATTCTACAATAAAACGTTTACGCTACCGTCAGCATATATCCCCGTTATCTTTAAATAAAAAAAAATCTTACGATTATTTTTTGAAAAACTTTTTAAATAAAACTTATAGATTTTGATGAGACTACAATAATAGGTTTAAATGTTCAAAAATTTTTTCAAAAAATGCTCCAAATAGATATTTTAATGCTCCAAAATTTATCAGATTTAATGGATTTTAAAATAATTTTTAAATTCGCTTAAAATCTATTAAAATTTGGAGCCCCAAAATATATTTTTAAAAATACTTTTTGGAAAAACTTTAAACGCGAAAGTTGTAGATCTCGTCAAAATTTACAACTATTCAAAAAGTACTTTAATAGATTTTTTTTTAGGTCGTTATATGGAGTGACGTAGTATAACCGTTACACCCAATAATCTCTCCCATGTGCTATTGGGCTCACTTTGGAACTTCCAAACCCACTTTCCAAGTAATACTAAATTCTGTTCATGTTCTGTATGTCAATGGGCCTACAGAACACCAGAATAACTTGCCTCTACCTCCCTCCTATATAGTGTCTTATCAATTTTATATCTTTGGACAGATCTATATACCAGTAGACGAAAAGCAAGAGTAGCGCATATGCTTCTTTCACTCCACGAACACCGTGAATGATACAGATTACTATATGCCACAGCTTAATTTTTCGTTTCTGAAATATATTTTGTACGGTGAGAAATGTTGTATCTTGGCATTTATATTTCATTGTTGTACTCTACCAATGATCTATTTTATCTTCTGTTATAAGTCAGCTGAAGCTGACAAACATTGACTTTCAATTCAGGTAACACTCTACTCTCCAAAAAAAAAAAAAAAAAAAAAACACTAGGATGACTTAATTTCAACAATAAAAAATCACAATGAAGGCCATTTTCATCCTATATTAATTTAGGTCCTCTTTTTACAAGGGATAAAAAAAAGAAGGTCCATAGGAGACGTCTTGCGATCGCCTCTCGGCGCAACCACCCACCCAATGATGGAGGTACCGGTCCGGGCGGGCTGAGAAAATGTACGCCGGCGTACCCCTGTGCGCACGTTGGTCACGCGTCACACCGAGAGCCGGTTTTTCCGGAAAGGCACGTGGGCATTCCGCGGCCTCGAACCCGCGCCGGCCTATTGATCGCGAAGATCTCGAACCACTGGACCACCGAGGGGACCTCAAATCCAACAAGGGACACTTTCGCAAATCAAGCGTAACATTCTCTAAAAGAAAAAACAAATGCAGTGTAAGATACAGTTCCACATCCAACAATAAAGTGAGAGGTTGTTTCAAGGATCTTTCGAGCCATTTAATCTTCAGAAGACCACCATACAAATCCTAGCAATCTAAATAAGAAATTGCTGTCTATAATAAAGGGCACGACTTGGACCCGAATTCAGCATTGGTGATTAAAACAAGGAAAATACACATATACTTAGAGCTCCCAATCAAGCTCCGAATATCTTCACTGTTATAAAAATTTTAGAGTTCCGAAACAAATATTTAGAAATATTTTCTTAGAAAACTTTGAATACAGAAATTGTAGAGCACACATTTTTTTTTTCTTTTTTTACTCAAAATAGTTTTAAAAAATTATATTTATTCAATATATATATATATATAGTGATTTTATAATTTGTTCAACACAATATCTTTTTTGTAATAGGTTTGCAAATCAGGGACTTTTTGGACAAAATCCCTTAAAACATCCTAAAAAATATATTCAATACTTCGGATCGATATGTATAGTTCTAAGAATGCTTGACGTAGTAAAGCATGTTTGAGGTACATGGAGGGGACTCGGTCAGCAAACAGTGGCAAATGACCAAGTCAGACCTGATGTGTTTACCCTGTGTCCATACATATTCGCCGCAAATAGGTGCAAAGAGATGTGCCATTTTTTTTTTTTTTGTATTGACCGTCGAGTTCAGTTTCTATCATATATCTCAATTGGGTACTAAGTGGTAAATTGTAGTAAATAAAAGATCTTGGAGCAGTTAGAAAAAAAGGAAAAGTAAATAAAAATTATTGAGTGGTTGATAGAGCATGCTAGTAGGATGAACTAAGAGAGCATTATTTGTGGAACTTATCAAGATTTTGAGGAGAGACTTTATAATGATCAAGATATAGTTTCATTACCTATACCAATTTATTAAAATTGATTTTTAGAGATCTACTTTTGAAAATTTTAACACAAAGTTATTCAAAAAAATAAATTTATAATTTCATAGTTTAAAATATTTTAATAGATATGTCAAAATGATTATTAAAAATAGCAGTATAAATATTATTTAATATTTTTATTTATGTATTTAACATATTATTAATTTTTCTTGAAAATATTATAAAGTATAAAATTATGTATTTTATTTTCTGAACAACTTTACAACTCCATTTTTTTACAAAAAAAAAAAAAATCTAAATATGCATTTGAGTAACTTTGGTGTAATAATAAAAATTATACCTAAGCTATTATAAAATTTCTCTCGAAAAAAAGAAGGGAAGCTCTATGAATTGATGGTAGTGATCATCGTTTTCTCATTGAAATCTAGATTAAACGAAGACAAGTATGGGTATTTAATTTGTACAAAAGATCAGGTCTTCCAATGTATGCTGACGTAAACATTATCTCGAATTTAGACAAATCTAAGTATCCAGAATTTTGATTATATGTAAATATTTAGAAAGAGTCAACAAACTCTAAACGTGGCTCAGAAATTGTGACGTATTTTCAACTATACTTTTCAAAGATATCTTTGGGGCGCGTATCGTTCACAAAAAAAATGTATTTAATTGGCGAAATGAAGTCTTAAATTACAAAACTTAAAGGCGTCATACATTTTTTTTTCTCCTGGATTAATTGCAGAGAATAGATCAAGATTAGTAGCTTATGATCACGAAAGTGGGACTTTCCTCCTAATAATTCAGAGAAAAATATAACGTCTCTTAATCAAGAATTTATCAACGCTGCAATATCGACAATTATGAGGGGAAAATAAAGTTTGAAATTTGAAGACATCAGTCAAACTCAAGGCATCTGAGTCAAACATGGATCAAAATAAATATTAAACAAATTTAATGAGTTTGAACACTCAAAGTAAGCTGTTAAGGTCTATATAGACACGTTTGCGGACATTTTTTTTGTTTATTTTCAAGTGCGTATTGAATGAGTGATATCTATGTTTATCTACAAGAAAAGAAAAGAAAACAAAGAATATTAGTTTAAAAAAAAAAAAGGACCAGCCCACCTCTATGGCAGGATCCCCAAGGACAAACTATGCCGGTGAGGATCTCTTTATCCAAAATGAATTATATAAGATAATAGGAGAGTACAATAACAAAAATAGTTACATTATTTTTATGAAACACAGAATATATAATAAAGAAAACATTATAAAGAATTACTATTGAGTTAATTAAATTTATATAAAATAATCATAATCAATTTGAAGCTTCCATAACATTGTGGGTAGTTGGAGCAGCCATCAATGCTACTCTCTCTCTCTTATTTTTTTTTAAATTATTATGGTAAAATTTATAATGCAAGCATACATCTATGTAGAAATTTCATACTCACGAAAAATTTATATGTTCAATTACGAACGACGCTTTGATATTTAAATATATATTTTTTTTTATGAACGGAAGTTCCTGTCATATAGAACAGAAAAATTTTATCCCACACATACTCAAGTCTGAATGGTGATATTTTATGAGACGTTCCTTATCCGGTCGAGCTAACTGCGCTCGGCCTCTTGTTTTAGTTTCAACTGATCTGATTAGCCCTAAAAGCCCAGACCCTAAAAAGTTCACACAAAAAATTTTTATATTTTGATGTGAGCTATAATTTTACAGTTAATTTTTAAAAAAAAAAATATCAAACACTATATAAAAAAATAATTAAAATTATTTTTATGATGGCGAAGGGTGCTCAATAGTTAAAAGCTCGCCTGCTTCCGCGCCATTTCTTGGGCCTATATAAGAGAGAGAGAGAGAGAGAGAGAGCAGAGCAGAGCAGAGCCGAGAGAGATGGCGAATGATGCTCAAGTGATGGCTGCTGTGGAGGAAGGTAATAGTGGAAACTACAGAGAGGACAGAACCGGCCGTGGCTGTGCGAAAGACTGTGACTTGATGTTCTCTGTTCCTTTCTTGCAGAAGGTAATTTTGCCATAGAAATTAGAGTGCCTTCTCCATCTTCTTTTGCTATACAACTTCCTTATCCAACGTATGTTTACTACATATTCTTTAAAAAGTTGGTTTCTTTGAGTATCCCCTCCTCTATAATCGAGTTAAAACGTCATTAAATATGAACTAATTAAGTATGTTGTTATAAATCCATAGAAGTTCTGCTATACATCAGCAGAAGATCTACTGAGAATATTTTTGTGATGAAGCATGAGGTTTTAGGGAGCTATATAATATCTATACATGTAAATTCCATTTTCTTATATATTACTTGCTCAACATACAAAATATGTCCATAAATATGACTTGCAACTCGATCATTCTATGCAGGTAATCGCGGAGATGTTTGGTACCTACTTTCTGATCTTCGCAGGGTGCGGTTCGGTGGCGGTGAACCTAAGCAAGGGTATGATCACATTTCCGGGCACAAGCATCGTATGGGGACTGGTTGTAATGGTGATGATCTACTCCGTCGGTCACATCTCCGGTGCCCATTTCAATCCTGCGGTCACCATTGCCTTCGCAACTTGCCGTAGATTTCCATTGAAACAGGTTTGTCATCTACATCAAATGAGAAATGTAGTCCAACAGTGATCATACCCAATTGGAGTAGGATTTGGAAGCAAATATAGAATGTAAGCGGATACTTCTTTTTTGTTTTGAAAAAATAAATATGGAGAAAAAATATTATTATTATATTATGAATTGATGCTCAAATAAAAATACAGAACTGAAATATCTTATGTAGATATTTACAATATTCTAATTGAGAAATAATATAATTAAAGATAAATTCTATAAGAAATTAATTATATTTCTAATGTATAATATTGGAAAAATTATGGATAACCCCCTCTTCTTCTAAAAAGTTATTTTTTAACCCCTCCATTTTTTAAACTCAATAATAACCCTTTAATTTTAAGATTACTTATATTTTAACACTTTCATCCTTTAAATGGACACTAATATCCATATTAATTAAATCTTTAATAAATTTTATTTAAAATTGCTTCAACATTTTGTAAGATAGATCCTGATTGTTTTTTTTTCTTGGTTTTGCTATTGTTGGATAATTAGGTGCCGCCTTATGTGTTAGCTCAAGTTATAGGATCAACTCTTGCAAGTCTTACCCTCCGGTTGCTCTTCGGAGGAAAACACTTCTTTGGAACAGCTCCAGCGGGGTCTGATATACAATCTTTGGTTCTAGAATTCATTATCACATTCTATCTCATGTTTGTTGTTTCCGGAGTTGCTACTGATAATCGAGCAGTAAGAAATCAAATTCTCTGAACCTTTTGAATTTTGTTTATAGATCTAAAAAGAACACATTCTTTTTTTTTTTTTTTTTTTTGAAGATTATGGTGGCGAACTGTGCCCATAATTTTCATTTACGACGACCGTCGTAACAGATAAACTATAACCTGAACCCCCTTTGAACGGATTACAGACCTTCCGTGAATGGAAAAATCCCACTATCTTCTCGGTGCCCTCGCGAGTGCGTGCATGGGGCTTACAACCGCACGTATTCGAATTCGAGACGCATGATTCCTGATTTGTTTGATTGCAGATTGGTGAACTAACAGGCTTGGCAGTTGGTGCAACCGTACTACTGAATGTCATGTTTGCCGGGTAACTAATCTCAATCTCCTACGTATTTTTTAAAGTTCACTTTGAGCATCACACAGTTTACTTTCTAGTTGTTAGTACAGTGGACCAAAGCTAAGACTCATGCGTGTTGATTAATCAGGCCGATATCAGGAGCGTCGATGAATCCGGCGAGGAGCCTGGGTCCCGCCATCGTAGAAAATCACTATAAGGGCATTTGGGTCTACCTGGTCGGGCCGACGTGCGGAGCGGTGGCAGGTGCATGGGCTTACAACATTATTCGCTTCACCAACAAGCCATTCAGGGATCTAGCCAAGACTGGATCCTTTTTCAAAATTATAGGGAGGAATGGAAGGATCTAGTCAGATTAAATATAGGATTATTATTTGCTAAACCCTCTTAATCAGTCTTAGCACGCCATGTAAACTTTATAAAATATATGTTGATAATAGAGTAAAAAACAAAGTTTTCATCGACAGCGTGAGGATTTGACGAAAGGTTTATGAGCGTGTTGCTTGGTGATTTTGTTCAAAGAATTTCGCTTTCTGTCCGTGAAGGAACCTTTGAATTTCGGAAGGATTCTCGTGAGGTTGAATAGAATAGAATAGAATAGTTTGTGCATAATCAGCTCTTCGATTTTGTTGGTTTGTTTGCTAGGTTAGCAGGTTCCTATCAGATAATTAATTATTATTTTTTTTGGAGAAAAAAAAAATCCCATCAGATAAAATTTGATGTTATCGGTTTGAATGTTCTAGTTTTGCCGGATTAAGTCAATCTCTTAGGTAAATCCATTTAAATCAACCCCTGCAACTCACGAGCAGATGTCTCTGGTTCGAATTCCACAAATATTACCTGCAAGGATGTTACAAATCTATCTTATTTGTGCCCCATGAAGGATAACGTAGGCCTTCATGTCTACTTAGATCGAAAGACTATAACTCTTTTGCTATCTGTGAGTTTATCTATTATTATGGTCACACAAAATATTGCCGATACTTGTAGAGTTTCTTTACGATAATTTCAAAAAAGAAAAAAAAAAGAAAAATTCAACTCCTACTTTTCAGAACTCTTACAATTCAGCCAACGACAAGAAGACTTGCTCAAATCAGTTTATGGTCGAAAATATTTAGTGTTACGGACTATTGGTATAGTATTGCTAGTAATATATCGTAGTCTTATTAACAGTGTGTCATAGCATTAGATCTGAAATGTTCCATACAAGCTATATTAATGATGCTAGCAGTATACCACAGTATTGTGATATAAAGTATGATATGTTGCGAAAGAAATGTTTATTTCATTAGTGAAGTTAGTATAATGGTAGACAAGAGAGAGAAAGAAGAGGCTGAATTGAACAAAACCCGGATTAGAACATCGCACGGGATGCATGGTTTCATGATTTCATCTAAATAAAAGATAATTTGTACTTGGTTCAAGACCACAGAATCAACTTTTGTGATAAACTACTAATTATGAAATCATCTTTACCTTTCGATTCCTGTGCAAACACATCATTTAGAGTAGGCTAAGCTCGGTCTAAACTTTCCAAGTCTATTCAGTCTTTTGTTATAAGATGCAACACAGAGTGAAATAGAGTTCAAATTCAAGATTGCTTTGGATACATTGAAGATGAAAAGAGTTTATGCAATCTTTTTTTTAGGAGTCCAGGATTCACCTTTCAATTCCTGCATACATCAAATCAAGTCATTCTTTAGCCAAAAAAGAAAAGAAAAAAGAAAAAAAAAAAGAAAGAACAAAAAATCTGTATGTCCTTAAGAACAAAACAATTTGGAAAACAAGTAGCCATGGCAGCCTTGTACAGTATCAATCAAAGGAGCTGTCTGACAAGCATCCTCAACAGGACGATCCATCCATTTCTTGACAATCTCTTCTGCACCAGGAGCTATCTGGTGTTGCAATGCCGAAGCACCTAGCGGTCCTATTAAGTTCAACCTTGTGGCAGACGATATAACATCTCTCATTGTTATGAACATATAAGCTCTTTGAGATGTATTGCTATCGAACCCCAGCAGCCCACATATGAGCCCAAAAACAGGAGCATGATGAAAAAATGTAGTCCCTTTACTCAACAGTGTGTCTCTCAATCTTTTCAAAGCTGGAATTTCCACAAAAACAGAAGCAGCTACTCTCATGAGGGCCGATCCTTGCGAGGTCGATGCTTTCCTACTGATTTCATTCGTAAGCATTGCATCTAAAATACTATCGAGCTTTATCCATGTCTCTTGATCAGGGGATATACAGGAGCAATATACGAATGGGAGAAGTAAACTCCCGGTATTATCCAGGACTTGAAGGATATAGCGTCTCAGATCTTCAGGGTTTGCAACTATACGAGATTGAGTAGCAGCTTCAAGACCATATGAATGGGCAAATCCACCAGTTGGAAGTAGAGAGTCTAGTAGTTGCCATTGACTCCATTGAAGTAGAGCGTTTGTGGATTCCATATCTGTAGTTGTGGGGCTTGTCTCCATTCCATTCTCCATTAACTGAATTGATTTCTTTCAATCAGATAACAAATTGGTCAGGAAATAGACAAAAAAAAAAAAAAAGAATCACTGTAAATAGTCAATGGAGATGCTTCTAGAAGGTAATTTTCAACAACAGACTGATAGTCACACTTGAACAAAACAAGATAGAAGAGGTAGAGTTGTGCGTCAATAGGGTTTGTACAAGAATTAAGAACCCTAATAGCGAGTTAAACAGCCTGGTACATTATTTAGCTCATGGTAAAAAACAAAAAAAGAAGACTCTGGCTTGCCAAAGTCAAGGTAATGTAGCTCAGGTTATCAACCATAAGACACGCTTAGGCAGAACCAAAGTTCATGTACTCCATCATAGAAAGGTGAAGTCCCTTTTCTTTGACTAATTTACTTATCCTTTTTAGCCATCACAGATATCCAAGTTGGTGTCTTTTAACTTGGTTTGAAGTTCAATCCATGAAAAGCCTTAGATTTTAAACAAAATTGCTTGAAGCTAGATAAGTAGCAACGATTAATTGCATGGTAACAAATTAATGTACGACGAACACCTGTGCACTGCAGAGAGTACGGAGGTTCTAAACCCGCCTGCTTGGTTATCACAAAAATCTATGAGGAGCACAGGAGTATAATCTAACACTCTTTCATGCTACTGTAAGAACAAGCCTTCTTATAACCTATTTTAGATAGGCATACTCTTTTTTCATAAGATAGCCAGCTCTTAACATCGTAGGTAATGATCAATTTAGCTAGAGTCACAAGAAATAATGTCGAGCAAAACGGCACATAAAGAATATCCAATGTAGGTTCTAATAAAGGTAGAAAATAATCAGTTTGAAGCTTGATAAGCAACTAGAATCATGATATGCACAAAGAGTCGATTTGTGAGCTACATATGGCAAGAAATACTCAAATTTACACAAACGAGCATTTCATCGAGCAGGTCATGGGCAGTCAAAGGAAAACCATCAGGACACAACGACAATGCAAGAATGTTAATTCCATGAACTCACAACAAGAGAGCCTCACGAAATCTCCTTGGTCTTCTCCTTCCTCCTCCCCGATGTAGATGACGAGATCGAACCTAATCAAGGTTGACAGCAGTTTATCTGCACGAAGAGAAAGTAATAAGGTCGTAAATATCTAACAAATAGAGGTACCATTTGACTTCGGGTTAGGTGCAAAGCAGGTTCGTTGTTGTAGACAACTAAAAAATCTGGATCTTCATACGAATTAGAATATTGGAAGCACTAACATTCTAGTATTTAAGGAAGCATCGGCAATGGATTTGAAAAATGCTGACATGGCACGCCACGTCGGTATATTTTTTTTATTTCTAATAATAATATATTAAATTTAAAAAAGCGGAGACTGATACCTTACAGTTTTTTTTTTATCCAACAACTAATATTTTTGAGCAGATGTACTTATTAAAAAGCATTTTAACCACCGTTATGGTGCTGATGTGTTATGATGATATTGATGATCAAAAGTTAGACACAGAATAAAAAATTGTATAAAAAGATTATCTATACTAAATTCAAAACCAATTCTGTGAAAAGAAAAGATATTTTTTCATTGATAATCGAATTATAAATACGTAAATATATAGTGACTAAATCATCTATTGTTATGTCTAATATAATATCGTGTATCAAATGCACATTAAGGTCACCGTACACTTAAAAAAGCTAAACCTGGTCACAGCTGGCAAATGGCGAGAGAGAAATTCTAACTCCTACACTTCGCATAATAATTTGCGATAATTGGATATCAGACTTTACACTTTGTACATCACTTGCTCATTTCAAATTATTTATAAATTAGTTTTTATCTCGATTTTTGTTTGAGGAATACTTTAACTATCATATAAATATTTTTGGAGAAATTTTGAATATGAAACTTCTCAAAACATCCTTGACATTGGAGCAAAACAGACAAACAATTTTGACAAAACATAACATTATAAAAATAGCAGGAATAACACGCTCACGGCTTCTCCTTGCACATAATATAATATTGCTGTCCAATTAATTCGCTTACAAGGGGAATCCTTGCCATTTGCAGCATAATCGAAATGAATAATTTCGACAAAAGGATGAACAATGACATTACAAAGATAGCAGGAATAGCACACACACACAGTTATTACTTCCACAACATATTGCTGCCAATTCAATATCCAAAAGTGATGATGATATTTGTACAAGGCTATGAAGAAAAGGCAGGGATTTTACAACTCGAACCATCTTCGTCTTGGATATCATCAGCTTGGGTTCAATTTTGCAAGAGTTTAACAGAATATACTTTTCAATGCTAAGAGATCGAATATGGAAGGTCAATGGAACAGAATCACAAACAGCAAGGATAAAATTTTATAGGAAACTTCAAGTCTTCAGCTGCAGCAGCCTCCGGCTTGCGAAGACGACCATCTCTCCCTCCTTGCTGGTTGGAATTCTCCATATCCAACTTTTATTCCATAAGACTGCAAAAGATTTTTTTTTAAAAAAAACACTTTTTTCATGAACGATATCCATCTTAGCTTGACTTAAGAACTCATATAAGAACATGTTTCAGAAGAACTAAGTTCTTTTTTCCATTGAAACACCTTCAAAACATGAATATGAAGAAGGAAGAAACCTAACCTCATTAGAGACGTCGAAAACTCCATCTTGGATTTTCTTATAGATTGTCGATGCTGTCTTAATAAATGCCTGGATGCAACTTCGATGTTAGATACTTGAAATGTAAAGAATGATAACGAAAATAAATTAGATGTTTTATGCATATCGACCTCCTCAACGTTCTGTGCAGTTTTTGCAGAGGCTTCCATAAATATCAAACCATGCTCTTTGGCAAACTGCTCCCCCTCCTCTGTACTAACAGCTCTTCGATGTGCTAGATCACACTTGTTCCCGATCAGCATGATAGTCATATTGGCATTGGCATGCTGCCTTGCATCTTCTAGCCAGCTCGCAAGGTGATTAAAGGTTTCCCTCCTGAAATTATTGGAATTCGAAACGACGGAGAACGCATCAGCAAGTCAACAATCATTTCTTTTTTTCAGGAGGTAACCGAAGCATGTTATATTGGATAATACCTTGTAATATCATATACCAGCAGAGCACCAGCTGCGCCTCTGTAGTAGGATCTAGTGATGGATCTGAAGGATTCCTGACCTGCCTGTAAAATGGGAACACTAAGTGCAATCAAGAATCCGCAAACTCAACATGCAAGTTAAGAAATGAATAACCAAGACAATGTAGAATAACTACAAGCAAAAGCAGATTTCATTGAACACTATCACAATTAGGGGTGAGCATAACTCGGGTCAACCCGAATTCCAAACCGAACCAACCCGAAAATATGTGAAATTTCGGGTTCGGGTTCGGGTCGGATTGGGTTGCTATTTTAAGTAATTCGGGTTAAGCATTTCAGGTTCGGGTTGGCCTCTAAAATTTCGGGTCTATTGGGTTACACCCGAATTTCTTTTCTTCTATTTATTTTACGAATTTATTTACTTTTTTTACACTACTACCCACCCTCGAATGAACCCCGCAAGTCAACCCTTGTCTATTTTATGTCTAGTGTTCTTTTTTTTTTTTTGTGTATTAGTTAGTCTTTACTTTTTTTTGTTGTTTAATATTACTTTCTTTAAAAAAAATTCTTAAAATCGGGTCAACCCGAACCCTACAAGAACCAACCCGAAATTTTTGGGTTCCGATCGCGTTGGTAGTTTTTAGTTTAGGTTGAGTATTTTCGGTTCGGGTCGGGTTAATTCGGGTTGACCCGAATACTCACCCCTAATCACAAGGTCCAGATCTCTACAATAAACAGGGCGTAGGAGTTCTGAAAATAACCAACTTGAAAAAACATGATAAAAAAATTCAGTGAAAATGATATAAGTAATAATTTATAATGCCCATGCTCCATTGTCATCACTGCATCCACCAAAAGAATGTTTTTTTCTCAATAATACATTTGTTTCTGCATTAACAAGGACATTAACAGATCAGAAATATGCAGAAACAAATCAAACAATGAGTAACACTGTGCAAACGTGTTACTGGTCATGGTGTGAATGTACAAACTGACTATATGAAAACTTGGAAATACATTGCAATTCATTGAATATCACAAATTCCCATATTCTAATAGCAATTTTAGTTTTTTCCCCCAAAAATATGACTAATTTTAGCATTGAACTTAGTAACAGCTAGGAAACAATTAGTGAAACGTTTCTGGAAATCATTTGAGGAACAAATTCAAAAGCACTAAGGCCACCTAGGAAGTCAACCACTGGTTAGCATTTAGTCAAAAGGTTGTTCCTGCATCTTGGTAAAACTTTTTCTCCATGTACTGCATGATCGGAAGCAAATAGGCTTCACTGCCGTTTTGTTATTCATTTACATCAAAAGGAAGATTCGATCTGGCATTCTTGTTGTTGGTGTATCAAAGAAACAAAGATACATCAAACAATAGGCAATTTTTTCTTTCTCAAATGTCAAAAGAAACAACGCTGAGAAATGAAGTGCTAAGTGCCGACGCAAACCACACGCGCGATATTATCTAGCATACCTAGTCAAACTGATTCAACAAAACTATTTGTAAGCAATAAGCATTTTCTTCTTCACCATTTTAACTGAAATATTTGAGTTTTGTAATCTGACATGGTTATCCGTTATTTTTTCAGATTGGTTGCTTAGAACTCTATATGAGATTCACTTGTGGATTCCTTGGCTCATTCACAGTGAGATGCCATCTCATTTTCATTGGATATTTACTCATATTGCAAACTAAAACTGATTTACACACACGTGTACATGTGTCCTCAGTATCTGGGATTAACTTTCATAATATAGTTAAATCATCAACAAGCATATAACTAATTTTTATAACAACTTCCATTAGTTAACCACAGAAATTTATTCTTCAAAATTTTACTATTGCCTCAGATCTAAATATATCAACGCGTAGTCTCTCTAAGTATTACCACATGTGTGAGCGTAAATAAGCAGGTACTAGCCAATTTTTTTCCTTTGTTGTATGGGAAACTAGACATTCTTTTATGTCATTGCATAAAATTCAGCAGCTAATTTTGATTAACTGCAACTGTAGTTCTCAGAAAACGTCTCTTTAGCTTGCAATTGTGCAATTCCTCACATTCCTAAACATTGCATTTCTTCATGATCCAATATTCATATGTTTAAAACCTGAACCACGGCAACAAATATTTGGTTTCACACAGGTAGAACCAATATTCTGTTACCATCAACAGGTCCCTATTCTGGTTGGACCCAGCCAACAAATACTAATGTAATTCATGCCTAGTACTAATTTGATATTTACAAAATCGTATTATACTTACTATGTTTGGATCATTCAAACTAGCTCGTTAGGTCATAAAGGAACAATAGTTTATATAAGAGAGGCTGGAATTAAAAAATTAAAGAGGGCAATCAAATACTCCAAATAATCAGGAAGCAACAAATAGAGCATTACTTCTGAGTGATACGGGAAAACTCACATTAAACAATGCAAATGTCACGACGCCCTAGATTTAGACAGAAAAGATGAAAATACAATGGAATGAGGAGCAACATACCGTATCCCATATTTGCAACTTGATGGGTTTGTTGTCGATTGTAATCATCCTAGCACCAAATTCAACACCAATGGTGAGATCATGTACAGGCTGGAACCTTTTGTCAGTGAACTGTAGGAGCAGACAGGACTTCCCCACACCTTATAATAATGAAAAATGGAGAAGAATGTAACATCTTTGTGTCTAAATTAGGAAGCGTAGAACAACAGTCATGAATATAGGCAACATAATACAACCACATATCTATAAAGAGAACCAGACTTTTCTAAGCATTACGCATTAGGAACTAACCCAACTGGATTTCAAGTAGTCGAAGAGAAATTTGAGATTTTTTCCAGGTTATACACTGGAGATCATATCTCATCAAGAGTGATAATTCTGATTATGCTCCTAAATTATGAACAAGTACACAAATGAAGACGTGGTCTGAATTTGACCCATGCTCCTAAATTATACACACACACACACACACTTTCTAAGGGCGATGAAAGGGCAAGCGGCTAAAGGCCACTAACAGAAAGAAGGTAGATGGCTAGGTCTTCTCCGCCAAGCCTCACTGAAGGCAGGGTTGACAAAGAATTGAGGCATTTGAAGGTACCACCACATCCCGTCCCTAATCTTGTTATCTAATATACTGTATGTCCTGTTACCATCCCTTTTTAGGGATTATGACCAGCAACTGGCACCATCAATCATATTTGGTTGAAAAGAAGAGTAGCATTGTCTCTCTCTGTCTTCATGCAAAACACGTCTACCATGCTGTGAGCAAGCCGGTAGAAATAACCTTACATACATATATAGCGCGCACGCGCGCGCGCACACACACACACACACAGCTTGGTAGTAAATCTCGTTCGGTCACTTCCCCATTCTAAGAAGAAACACAACACCAAGCCCACTTCTGATCTTCTCAAAAGAGTAATTAGTGAAGGAAAATTTCATTCAAATTTCTACATTTCAAAAAAGCCCATGCCAAAATAATGATGCTGCATAATGCAACTTCTTAATTAAAAAAGATATAAAAAAATTACCTAAACATATAATGCAACAGTTTGATACTTTATAACCCAACATCCTAATATATATATATATATATATATATACCTTAATCAACTCTATAGTCTGAAAAGAAACGTCCTCATTTACAAGGCTTAATTAAATTAATTGGTCTTTTAAAAAGGCTCCTCTTAGTAGAAAGCCAAATATATAAATAAAAATTGTACTTCTTTTTAATCCTTTAAAGTATTATTCATGGTCACAACTCAGGGGAAGAACGGACTCGAAATCGAATCAGAAAATGAATAATACCGGTGTCGCCAATATTAACAGGTTAAGCAGTTGTTTAAACCACAGCCTTCGATGCCGCGCGCGTTATTTTGTTTTAAAAATCATGTGTGCTGCACGCGCCGAAGAGGGGTAAAATAGTCTTCACGACATCTTCTTCTTCCTCTTCATAAATGGAGATGCAGCGGTGTTTTTGGGGGGAGTTGTTAATGAAATTGATTTCATTCTTGTCTTCATTTACATTTCTAGTTCATTTACTTGTATCTCTTTACATTTCCAATTATAGGAGTTTGATTCGTTAATGAAAATCGTGAGATCTATTTGATTTCGCACCCAATAATATTGTTCAACAAGTGTTTGTTGAATTGTCTCATCTCCAGGTGATTACTCCGGCGTTGTTCTCCGGTGAAAGTCATCACAATACCTTAATCAACTCTATAGTCTGAAAAGAAACGTCCTCATTTACAAGGCTTAATTAAATTAATTGGCCTTTAAAAAAGACCCCTCTTAGTAGAAAGCCAAATATATAAATGAAATTGTACTTTTTTTAAAATCCTTTAAAGTATTATTCATGATCACAACTCAGGGGAAGAAGGGACTCCAAATCGAATCAGAAAATGAATAATACCGGTGTCGCCGATGATGATGTACTTGAAGAGATAAGCGTACGACATGATTGGTGCCTCCTGATCAGTGACCTCCTCGCGATTGGAAGATCAGAGAGATTTGATTCTCCGACCCTCTTCGGGAGATATGGAGGAGAGCTCTCCCGATTAAAAAAGAGAAACAAAAAGAGGAACTTTTAGGAAGAGAGAATAGCACGCTGGCCGTCCAAATTAGTATTATTAATAGATTAACACGTCAGATTAAGCACATATGAATTTTAGGTAATTAGCGGAGAGGTGGAGATCCGCTGCAGAGAGTCGTACGGTGCAAGGTACAAATATAAAGTTGTCCTGATAAAACGAACAATAGTAGCTTCCTGAAACAACAGCGCTCACCGAAATTTTTAAAAAAATTTTAAAATATTTTTAATTAATATTTATATTTTAAAATAAAAATATTATGTACGAATTTAAATTGGATCGTCATTCAGCAAAGTAGTGCATAAGATATGCGCCAAAATCATCATTTATCCAACATGCCGAATCCCTCAACTTTCGTGGTTAAGTATAGATACATGTAAGTTGAGCGAAAGATTACAATTTCAGAAACTTATTGGTCAATTCTCGATCAACTTTATGTACAAATAACAATTTATTAGCATCATTTTTATGATAAATTTAATCGCAAATATGCATTTCACCAATCACTTTTCATAAGATACAGGACATTTTCTGGAAACGCTCAAGCGTCATTTCACTCTCTCCCTAATCCTACCATTCATAACTTACACTCTTTCGCCACCTAAACGCTCAAGCAACTCTCAATCATACATCGGTAATTTTGAGGGTTTAATGGTGGTTATATGTATCAAACTAAAATAATAATATATTTTAATATTTTCTACGACTTTATATTCCAAAATTGATTGAAAATACCAATAAAGACAGACCGTCCAAGTCCAGATTATCCTTATCACTCCAATTCATCAACCACAATTAGACAGTACGTTTTTCTAAACCAATTTCACAATATACTGTATATACAGCTGCTTGCCAAATATTTAAACACAAATATTTTATTTTCTAAAAACAAAGTCACAACGAAAAATAGCAAGGCAACTGCAGTGGGATAATATCAAATACAAATACGAGAATTTAAACCAGGGACACGTACCAATCATAATACCTAAACCTTATTGAGTAACAAAGAGAAAATTCACATTAAAAACCTACACCTTAAAAGTCTAATTTACAGTTAACAAATGAAAAATATCGCAGCTCGTCCTGACAAACAAAAAATGACACCTAGAAGAAGAAAATGCCTACTGTCTAATGATGATACATTGAAAGAGGATAGAACACCAGATACATATTATATAAAGACTGCACCAACACATTTGACTTTTCGACTAGGTTGCAGCGAACCGATTAAATCCTTGCATAAATTGGATGAAAAGACCAAAAGAATTTGGTCTCATGCGCACAGTCCACGTCAAGAGAACATCCGAAGGAAGTTGTTTGCATATGCCATTGGCTTTACATCCGGGTGTGGCTACATAGAAGGCAAATGATTTAGAGATAAAGGAAACAGAATGTTTATGACAATTAAGTGGAACAGGCTTATAAAAAAATTTTCAGGCAGTAATCCGTTTGAATTTCAAACTGACAACTAAATCTGACAAGATTTTGAAAAAGTTCAAATTAGTTCATTTTCATTATAGCATTGTCATCGGTGAATCAACATCAAGGCTACTTCACAAATTAAGCTTTAAAGATGTTATCTGCATGTTTGTACTAGTAAGGTAATTGGCAGGATTATTAATAAAAAAGTAGCCTAGATGAATTTAAGTTGAAAGAGAAAAGATATTGAATCACTGACTGAAGCATCAGGTAGATATACACAACCGTTATAGGTTGATAACCGATCAGCCACTGAAGATTTGAGTTCGGAATGAAATACACATGAACTGATTCCATCACAAAGGACAAACAGGGACATGACTCTTCCACTTGACTAACAATTTATTCTCAATACCAATTTGGTAAGTCAAACACAACTACAGCAAAAAAACAGGTTGTATTTAATGAGAGAATATGGGTTAGAACAGGCCTAATTCGGTAACGACTCCCTGTATTTTTCAAGAGTATATAAGTTCTAACTAACAGGAAACTACTTTGAAGAACACAATTTACATCTACAACATATAAGTTAGTACCACTTCAGAACTATATGTTAAAATGGATTTTAAAGGAACAAATACCAACAAATATGGTAACACGTGAGTTTTTATATAAAGAATCAGACACAGTGCAATAAGTTTGGAACTTACCACTGCCGAAAAAGTGACAATATCTGGCTTCAGACCCGGAGCTTTGAATTTTATAAACGCTCCCTTGTTTCCCATCTACATCAGAAAGAAACTGACAGCTATGAAGATAGAATGAAAAAAAAAAAAAAGAATACAAGTTATATAAGTCTTCACACCATAAAATGACCTAAAGTATTATGGCACATAAATACATCACAACTTCCACAGCAGGTAATCCAACAAAACACAAGCAGTGTAAACCATTATATTGTGGATCACATTTACCAAGATTACCTGCAGAAAATGACAAGGATTTCCAAGCATGCTTAAAGCACTAAAGTTACAACAGTATTTTTTCACAAAACAATACCAGCTTATAATATGAATATTTCGGCTACCTGATCACAGTAGTTCGGAGCTGAAAAAACAGTTATGAGCTTGCCGTCATGTTCAATTTCATAGCCTTCATCTTTCACTTCATGCGAACGAACAACTAGATCTACAGAAAAATTTTAACATTTTAGAAATACACTAAAAAGAAAGGGCAAAGCAGAAAGATATCAATAGTACCAAGATTGTTTTCCAGTAGAAATCTCTTGGTTACATCTGCTCCAAATGAAAGACCTACACCCCTTTTGCTGGGGCCTCTTCCAAGTTGAGGTTGTGGATCACTCCAAAGTAACTCGCACATCAGTCCTGTTGATGATTATAGATAAGAATAGAACTTGGATTGCCAAAAAAAAAAACAATACGACACAAATTTCAGACATCTTCCAGGAGTAGACTAGCAAGAAAATTCAAGGAAACAAGTCCAGGTCAGCAGAAGTTCAAAATAAACATATAAAAACAAAAAATCTATGAGTTACACTTTGCTTTGGGCTTCCAATGATGACACTAGTTACTCTTGATATAACCCCAGTAGTGAAGGTATATAACAGGTCAGCTAACAGTTAGCATGTTCGGTCCACCTTTAACATTGAAACATCCATTTTTCTCGACATTTAGTAATTCGTCAAGATGAAAGGCAAAGGGAAGGACAGGAACGAAGAGGACGTTAAGTAGATATACACTTGGCAAACAACAAAATAACAAACCTTTCATTCCCTTACATTTGAATTTTTTTTTTTTAATTCCTTCTCCCCAGTATTGTAAAGCAAAATGATCTTTTCTAGTTGCATTCTCATCAATCAGGCTTCAGTTAACAACAAATCTAACACAATCTAATAGTCCATACTCGATAAATGATATAAAGATACTTCCACAACTAACTCTTGGCTCTTGATAAAGCAATGGCAAATTTCCTTGCTCTTCAAAGTTCAAAGAGCTGCCATAGTAAACTGGATATAGTCGAATTAAAAATTTCAACGTCCTATGACAGCTGAAGGGTAAAGTGAATACCTCTACAGATGTCCTATGACACTTTAAATTAGGAGTAGAGCTTAGAGCTGTTGAGGACCTTTTATCAATAATAAATGTCAGCTTAACAGATACAAAGGCAGCAAGCAATTAGATTAACAAATGATCATGAATACCTTCTTCTGGTGGTTCACAAAAGCGATCAATTGCTCGAATGTCAGAGAGCTTCACACCATCAACACTAAAAAGCCCACCATGAACTACAAAGATCTTCTCGTTTATGACATGAGCAAGAGGTAGACAACAAAAGACTTCCGCAAAGAGTTCAATGAATGTCTCACTCAACTTCGACCTGACCTCTCCCTCAAAACCATAAATTTTGTTCATACTTTTGCTTTCATGATTCCCTCTGGAAAGATAAACAGCTGAAAAGTTTACAGGAAAAGAAAAAAGAATAATCAATAGAAACCATTGAGGACAGAAAACTCCTTACAGTTCTTTCATGACCACAAATATAAAGAGAAAAGCAATAGATCATAGTGAAGATATAAGGAATATGATTCATGGATACTAAAACATGGTATTCGCCGCGTCTACTGTATTACAAGAAATTACCCACCAAGTTGGGACAGTTACATGTATGCTTATACACCAATATATTTTATTTAAAGCATGTCTTCATTTAAATAAAGTATTTAAAGCAGAATGATCTTTTTCTAAGTTTTTGTCCAACTCTTCTTGGGCCTTCCCCTATCTCTCTTAATAAGGGTCATTTACAACACCACACCGCCTCAACGACGCGTCGATAGGTCTCTGATTACATGTCCAACCATCTCAAACAATTTCATTTCATCTCGTTCCATATCTTCTCTCTATTCGAACAAGACCAATTTTTCACAAATCAAGTTCATTCCTAGGTCGTTCTTAATCCTGTGTCCACACATCCATTGTAGATCTTGCATCAGCAACATATAAATTATGCTCTTGCTAATGTTTCACAACCAACATTTCCATAAACCATCCGCGACCTTAACACATCATATAGAACATCCCTAAAGTTATCGGTCCTTAAGTTTTTATCAGTACCTTGCGGTCACTTAATCTAGATACCTTCTCCTTTTTTTTTCCTTCTCACTTGTGTACTGTTTATGATATCTCTCCATTTCTTCATTTTCCTCTGTAAATAACCAAGATATTTACATTTTTTCCCCTACCATAAATCAATACATCTCCAAAATACACACCGGATTTATTGCTATTAACTTTTCAATTTACATAACATATCTTCCATCTTAGATCTACTCAATGAAATAGAGACTATAAAGCCTCTCTCCAAAATGAATTTAACATTTACCCGCGCTCAATTTTCATTAATAGCACACTATCACCAGCGAATATGTCCTATAAGATCCATTACTAAATTAAAGGTAGGTAAATTAAGTCCTAACTCATAATGCAATGGGAGTTGTCTTTAATCTGTCCAGCGGTCCCGACAATATAGCTGCACCATCATGCATGTCCTGAAAAGCTTGACAATAAGTGTATGTGCCCAACTACTCACTTCTCCCTAAAACCGTCCAAAGTACATCTCTTGGTATCATATCATATACTTTTTTCCAAAAAGGTCTATAAAGGTCATAAGCAAATCTGGTCTTTGTCAATATATTCCCATTAAGCATCTCAAAGGATGAATAGCTCGCGGTTGACCTGACCAGCATGGAACTAATTGATCATTGCTAACTAGATTCCATCTCTAAACCTCTGTTCAATCAGTCTATAATAATTTCATTGTGACTCATCAACTTGCTTTCTCTGTAAGTTTGACAAATTCTATGTATCTTCTAATGAGTGATTAGTATTCTTTTACATTCCAACAAAGCAGGTCTCATTCATTGCATTATACATGACAGATTTCTGACAATTATTACACATCTCCAAATGGGCACCAAAATGTATAAAATCAAGATGTAGACCAATAAAAAATGAATATATAACAAGATGACGAAAGAACAACAACAAACACTCGGGCGCGCATATTTACCTGATGGACACATACACTTGAAGGCAAATAGTGTAAGGATGACTTCAACAGAGAAGGATCCGCGATCTACAAAGTCACCGTTGAATAAATAAGGATTCTCTTCAGAGGGAAGTCCATTGAGCTCGAATATATTAAGTAGATCATAGTACTGCAGAAGGGATATAATAGTTGAGTACGGGACATTATACACTTATAATATACACGGCAGAAAGCTTACATATGATGGTTATGTGGGTTGAGTCAATCATGATGAAAAAGAAATTAGGAAGAAAGGGATGTCAATCAACGCAACATAGGAAAGCAAATACACCGCAAAGGCTCTACTCTGACAACATTTAAGGTAATCCTTTGATTGGAGGGATATAGAAATTATTAGGTTATTGTTTCAATTTGTTTACAACAATTAGAGTTGGATTATTGAGAACTCCCTACATCTTTCTGAAATTAGAATAATACCTGGCCATGCACGTCACCGCAAACTGTAAAATGTCTACCATCTGGAACAGTTACGTCAACAAGAGAAGGCATAGTTCGTAGTATTTCCCTCACTTGCAAGACAATCTGGTAAGCATACCTATTGAATTTATTTTACCAATGTATGTAATCAGCAGGTGAAGAGAAAGTGGTCAAACGGGTAAGGAAAGTGCTCAATATTCAATAAGCTAGGATTTCCTTGAGTAACCTTTTATGTAAATGTTTCTGGTTCTTAAAGTCACCCATCATTTTTTTCACAAAATCCAAAGTTACTACTTCGCCATCTATTCTTGCTCCAGTGTATTGTGCCTCTACATCTGTGACAAACAGAATATCCCATTAATTGTAGTTTACTGAATCCAGTATCCCTCAATAAATGAAGTGCACTAGCATAGGATTACCTAACCCAATATGGTAATGCTAAAGCATTCTTGTAATATAATGGAATTTCAATAGCATATGAATTTGCAATATAATGTAAAGGGAACAGATATCATTAGCCAGTGCCTTGTGCACAGGACAATGCACTACCTTCGCATCTTCAAGGATATCATTAACACCCATTCGGGAGTAAGAACCAACCACTCTATGAATGCTACAGAATCATATGGGCATGCTAAAGCTTTAAGCCCCTAAATATTTGGTTTCGTCATGGATGGTGTTCCTGATTTCCAGGTCTCCAACCAAACAGAGAAGGTTGCATGCAAGCAAAATAAGCAGAACATAGCAAACCTGTAGAGGTAAAAGTAACATAAAGATACCTATGCAGTGATAATCAATTGACTCTGCCACTGAGCGCCTTTCAGAATTCTGTACAGCAATTGCTTCTTCAAAACGAATTTTCTGTACAGCTTTCTCACATTCCTTCAACTTCCTTGTAGCATCAGGATCATTAGGACAAATTCGCTTTACCTGAATATACATTCCCAAAGTACATTATGCATATCAATGTCAAAGCTCAATTCAAGAGAAGGAAAATATTAGCATACAAATCATAGGTAAAAACAAAAAACTAGATAAACTCGGCAAAGGGTAAACAAAAGGAAAATGAGCAAAGACGTGTCAGTAGCAGGTCCCTGCCACAAATTTCTTAGACTGCCTGTTTGTGAACCCACCTAAAATGCTCAGATCATAAGTTATCCTGTGATAGCGATCCAGTAGTGGAATATTCTTAATTCAAATGAGTAACCATCATTCCAGTAAACAGATAAATAATTGGACTCAACTATTTCATTAAAAAGCACGAAAAGTATGAATCACTTTGGAGCCAGTAGGGTATAAGCAGATGTTATACCTGTTGGAAGTCTTTAAGGGCTTCCTTAAATTTTCCCATTGCAAGATGTGCTGCTCCTCGTCTATAATAGCCCTATACAAGAGTAACCAAAACCAACATGACAAAATCTTGTGAGTATACAAAGTTCAGTGCACAAAGAACTCTATAAGAATCATACCTTTGAATATTTGGGATCAATCTCAATAGCTTTTGTTGCATCCTGTAAAGCACTTCCATATTCCTCCAGTTTGATGTGCGCAAATGCACGGTTTGCCCAATATACAGCATTACGACCACTTAGCTCGATAGCCTGAGTATATAACTCAACTGCTTGAGAGAACTTGTTGGCTAAAAGGACAAAAGCAATTTGATCAGATTATGTTAAATAAATGATGTGCGTAAAAGTGCAAATGTTGCCTTATGCATCACACAGTTTATTCTGCAAGAACTAACTTCACATCAAATTAAAAACCAGATGCAAGTATTCAAATGTTACAAGCAGCTGCCATTGTGCAATTGTAGGGGAAACTAGGCAGAGCATTTTTCCTAATTGTGTAGTAACTGATCATTGGCTTGGCCAAGACGTAGCACCATAAGGGTCTTCCTTCATTACGCGAATAAATAGAGAGGAAGACTGACAAACCTAAATCCCTTTTTCACACTAAAATATGCAACGTCCATAGTCTAATCAATCAGATCAAGCTGATTCTATCCGACACCCTCATTCAGGTTGATCCAGACTAAACCAGGAAAACCTGATTTACCAAGTTCTTGTAGATTGGCTACTTACATGCATGTAGGATAGGAGTGCAATAAAAGGAACAAAAGAAACAATAATTATGTTATTCTCCCGTTAGGTGGTTGATAGTCTTACATCATCAAACTCTATAAGTGCTTGTTTTATTACACTACGGGACCTATATTCAAAAATTTAGCTTCTCAAAAAACTGGGCTGATTCTTTTCAGTTAATATTTGTTCTCAGTTTTCGAATTCTAGGAAGCTAAAATTTGTCAAATTCTCAATAGCTAAGGGAAACTTTACAGATTTTCAATTTGATTAAAATTTCCGGATTCTACATTCTACACAAACAAGCCCTACGTAGCAATTCATGTACAAGATTACATCATAGAGATTTTGCAAGTTTCGTGCAGGTTTCCAGCATAGAAGTAATGGAATTGCTAGTTTCTCTCAACCACTCGAAACCAATATTGTCGGTATACAAGAATAACACTTCAAATATTTCAGTATCTATAAGTTTAAAATAAATAAACTATTTACTATAGCGTAAGAAACAACTTAACAAGAAAACTAATTATGCAAAAGAATAAATGATAGAAGTGCAGTTGGATGAAAATGTCACCTTTGAAAGCTTCATTAGCTAAAAGTTTGAGTTCTTCTGCTTGTTCAGTATGGGAATTCGCAGTATCACCCATGTTTAAGTTAATCAAGATACTTCACCCAGGAACAAATCTACCAGATGGCAAAATTCATCACCACTACAAATGAATAAGTTTTCGTTTACAATGATATAGTGAAGGACGGAAAAAATAACGGAAATAATGAACTAAATTCCCATCTTACCTAGTAAGCCAAAATGGGGACATATTAAATTATATAAATCACCGTAATAAAGCATTGCCAATAGAAATTGATCATAGGAATCATGATGTAGTTTTAGTTCTTTACAGTTGAGCGACATATTTGACAAGCACCTTAACCAGAATGCGCAAAAGCGCTCTTGACAAACATCACGTACCATAATAATATCGAAGTTTTGAAATAGTTTACGCCCATATATAATAATAATTCCAAAGACAAGAAAATCTTCCCCAAGTCATCCTTGATCATAGCATGCAGTTTCCCAACAAGCCAAATTCTGACAGTAGACTGCTTAAATACTTCTTCTTTTTTTTTTAAAGTTCTTTTCTAGTACTAAAGACCATGGGCGGATCCACCATATAGCTAGTGGGGTTAATTGACCCCACTCAAATACTGTGAAACTAAGGCATCAAGGCGGTGATAAATACCTCGCTCGGCGGCAGGATCAGAAGCCGGAGGGCAGAGCATCAAGGGCAGGTAGAAAATGTCAGTCGGCTGGAGAAAGATGGCAGATAGGGTCCCTGAATTATAGAGGATTGAGGCTTTGAAGCTAATTGGGCTTTACTTTTTTTGGCCCACATTTGATTTTGATTTCGAGTATTCACTCCTTCCATGTAAAAGGGACAATTGCATATCTGTGCACTTTGCATTAAAGCCTCGCCAACGTGACTGTATGCGTTGAACGCTACGTGGTATTTTTTTTCTATTTTCGGAGGGTGAATTTAACAAATATAGATTTAGGAGGACTGAAACGTAAGTTTCTAAAAAATTTATCATGTAATATTAAATACTTATAAATAAATCCATACCGTATATTTTTCTAAAATATTAATATTATTTATTGAAATATACTGCTCAAAGTTTATGTAATGTTTGTAAGTATTATCTATAAGATAAGTTTAGATTAGGTGAAAAATATATTTTTCATATTTATTCACATAGTTAACTAACGTTGTGCTTAATTTTTTTTTATTTATGTCTAAATATGTATACATGCTAAAATGCAGATCTAATTATTCATATAATATTTAATTTTAATTAGTTACAGTTATACTTATTAAATGCAATAAATAGTTATTCGTAAAAAAAAAAATTCACTGCTTGATTTATTACAGATATAAATATAAATTATAGCAAAATATATTAATGTCAAATTAATTATTTAATTATTTGACATACACCACAATTAGATTGGACAAAAACAATTGAATTGATCATTTTTAAATATACAAATAAAAAAAATTGAAAGGATTATAAAGAAATACAACTCACAATATATCATATTATTAATAAACATGCGTCATGTTCGGTCTACGGCGGCAGCCCCAAAGACGGCCCACTTCGGACCTACAATCTCTTATCTTCGTTTCCGAGAACTTCTTTCCAATCCATAAGAACTATCAACTTGCATGCATTAATTAAATCGGTACACCTCATTTTTTGGGCTAATGGATAACCATTATGCCTTACTTTTGCTGATAAACTGGCAGCCCATCTTTCATGTGCAAGGAAAGGTATTGTTATAAAGTACAAAATCTCAAAGGATTTCCTCTCAAACAAAGAAGATTGAATTTACAAATATGCAAATTAGAACCCAGATATAGTTGTGGGGGCTTTGTAGATACCCTTTCACACTATAAAGTGTTTTCTTTGAGTCACTTTACTTATTATGTCCGTTTGAAGCATTGGATTATATATATATATATATATATATATACACATATTTCAAAAATTATTTATAACGGCTAGTTATATCAAATATCAGTTGATAATATTAGAATTTGGTCTATCAAAATGGTGTGGGCAGGACCAGCCTACACAGTCGCAGCAACAGGCCGACCTACCCGTGAAATCCGGGCTGTGTTTTCTAACAATATTTGCCTTAAATAAACTGCAGGTAACACCTTTGCTCTGGCTGCCCAGGTAGCACGGACTGGTCTGGCCTGCAGCATTGCTCTTGTCGTGTACTTTCGTTTCTCAAATGGTATATCGTCGACCGCCGGATGCACGTAACAAACATTGTTATCAACTCTCACAACGATCTCTCCTTAATCGGTGTCGGCTGCGGCCTTAGCATCAGCTCTAAGCCTCGTCGGCTACGGCTATACGCCAATGACCAAATAGTTGTGATCTAACAATGTTTTTCCACTTAGAAACACCGCTGTAGAGTCCCAGGACACGTTCTTTACCATAACACATATACATGCTTTGGGGCTGTATATAATTATAAGCGAGAACCAATAATTTGAAAGACAACTTTGTCAATTGTCGGCTTATAACATAAGTTCATAATGGGAGCACAGCCAAAACAATTACGTTACAAGACAACAATTGTAAACCGTGTTGGGCGAGGATTTCCCCGGAAAAAAGCCATATACTGAACATACCTAAACTGAAACTCTGCTAGAACTCTTACAGGTACTTATTGTTACATATTTCCATAGTACTTAGAGAAAAACAGCTATCAGACCTAAAGGCAAACCAACTGTATAACAACCGTGTTCGACGAAAAGCAATTAGAACTTCCGTCTCTTTGAGGGGAGTATTCTCCCCTGCTTCATGGTAGCATTTCCAAAAGGATAAATGTCAGGGACAAAAGCGGCATCTTCGTTAGCAAGGAAGTGCCAATGTTTCTGCCAGTGTAGACCAGAAGAGGTTGGTGGGGATGGGATCTCTGGTACTGTCCACTGAAACTCAGGCACCTGACCTAGGCAATCCGCATCAAGCTCCTCATCAGTTGACCGATAGGAACCCTCTGAGCTTCCAAATTTACCACTGTCAGCCTGGTAAAGGTCGTCGTGTTGTCAGCAAAATAATGGAACGTATTGATCAACAATACTGTGATCATTATGTGATGTGTGGATGACCAACAACAATGTGAAACTTAAACAACTCCTACTAGTCATGAAGCATATTATGGAATTCAAAAATAATAACACAATACAAGGACCATAAAATAGGTAGCAACGAGAAAGTACGGATTCAGGAAAGCAAAAAGGAAAAATGACCTTCAAAGCTGGAAGCTGCAAGTGGAAAATACTAAATATATATATACCTTGGAAGAGTCGTGTTCTGTAAAGCCAAAGGTTTGGTTGAAATCTGTTAACCCAAAGAAGTCATCCAGAGGCCAATTGTTGATGCCGCCAGGTGTACCAGCAGTAGGAAATGCCGTCTCGTTAACAGCAACACCAGCATGTTTTTCCGATTCATTGCAAAATACTTCATTAGTTTCATTATAGGATGACTCTAAGGTAATTTTCTTGTGTATAGAAGGCTCAACAGTTTTTATCTCGGAGCTTGATTGCTCTTTGGGAGCTGCTGTAACTGGCTCGATTGGATCAAGGCCAACCCGTACTCCAGTCAGCAGAAACCTCTGGTGAGAACGGACATAGGTGTTTGCTGTGTGGATAGCAACATCGCATTTCCTACAAAGCAAGGCACGGTCTTCCAAACAGAAGAAAAAACCAGCAGCTTCCTGGAATCAGATATTAACAGGTAAGTCCCTGAAGAAACAAAGAAAATTATGCTTAAACAGAAAAAGCAAATTCTGAAGTCCATGGATTCCGCGTTTGATGATAGTTGAGCAATCACATAAAATTCAATAACTTTTTTTAAAGAAAAAGAGAATTGTACAAGACTATGGCAAGTGTACTAGTCGCACCTTTAGTAATCTAAGACTCTTCTACATGAATTGTTTCTTGTAAAGCAAGAAAGAGCATAGAATGGAATTGGAGTACCCAAATTTTCCAGTGGTGCCAGCTACTTCGGTGATATTACAGCACAAAACCATAAAGGTACAGGATGTTCCAAAATACAAAAGGCTAAATTCTTATGCCGGCATACCACTAGAATTACGATTTAGATTTATGACTTGAAATGTTTTCCATCAAGTATGTCAAGACTTCACGTTACGTCATCCTCTCCAAAAGACTAACATGCTTTCTTCCTGAATGAATGCACTACTTACAGCCATATATGAAAAGCCAATTAAAGTGTACGAGGAGTTAAAAATGTTTCTTAACATCTATATAGATCTCAAAAATGGAAATGCACCTCGGCAAGTCCTAAGACTAAAGTCATTGGTATTTTACAATAGCCGTGACTTTGGACCAACATGCTTCGTCTCCAAAACCGCTACTATAATAAAAATCCACACTCCCGCAGAAGATATTTTTCTAATCAGCTTAGAAGCAGAAATTCAGGTTGACCCTTCATTTCAATTTAACTATAACGAGCTTGAAGATAATCCAAGAGTACTACTTCTCAAATACCAAAAGTCCATTATCAGGCCTAGCTGGACTACGATACTAGCTTCTCTTCTTAAAAGAGTGTCCTTCCAACTGAAATGTTTGACAAACATCATGATACTTTTCAAAAAAATAAATAATACTTTCTCAAAGCTTGAAATTAGAAACAGTTAGATATGTTATAGCTCATATCCATAAGAACCAAAAGAGCAGGATTTATATCAAATCAAAAGATTTTCCTGTCCGGATAATTAAACGATCATTCAGATTCCACTTGACTGTCTTCCCCAGCATATAATGAAATAACAATATCTATTAGAACCTCTTCACATGGCTACAGCAAATGCCCATCAGTTCATCCATCACCCTTAAATCATTGCGGGTCTCTTTTCTAACAGACCAAATCCCCGGATTTCAAAAATATAAGAATAATTAATAATAATAAAAAGAAAACAAACAGAAATTACCTGGCATATATCGCAATTGGGGACACTGGAAGACGGGGAGGAGGACGAGCTGCTGCCTCTGGAGATAAGAGAAACCCGCTGGTGTTTTCCGGCGAGCTTGTTGGCGGCATGCACCTTCTCGTCGCACGCTAAACACAGCGCCGCCTCGTCTGCGCAGCACAGCACCGCCGCCTCCGCCGCCTCACAAGCATTACACTGTATCTTCATCCCTTATCTTTCTCTCTCGTTCAATCGCAGTTCTCCGCTTCTTCAATTCCGTTTCCCCTCGCAGATCCAATGGCAATCGACAATGGCGGCCACCGGGAGATCGTGCAGCGTTTCCCTTAATTCTAAATTTTGTTAATTACAGAGAGAGCAGAGTGGCGGTAAACGGGTGAATGGAGATATTATTTATAGACGATTCACGAGAGTGTCTTTATTACGTTTTGCATCTTGTGCGCATCAGAATCCGACCGCAGCTGCTAAATAACGCACCCTTTTGTGAAAACCCCCACGTATTTTGGATGTATTGCAACATGGTACAATTTTAGTTCGCACTAACCGACGTCCCCCATGCAGATATACTAATATAATAAATAGGTGGTGTCGCTTGCTCGGCGTCCTCAGATATCTTCAAATGCATCTTTCGCATTCAAATAAGACCTGATCAACCGACTTGATGGGAGCTTATTTATAAGTCACCATTCTGAGTTCAAATCCATTAAGGGTGAAATTTTTTATAAAAATTTTGAAAAATAAAATTTTTTACTATATGACAGAAGCCTCAATTTATAAAAGATCTATATTCGAATTTCACATCTGTCGGAATTGAATATGAGTGTTTTTTTATGAGTTTGAGGTTTATAAGAGGTGTGCACTAATATTACGTATTATACCACGATTTTCTAAAAAAAACATCTTTTTTCAAACTAATTAGCTTGCAATGCACCGCATATTAATTTGTTTGATGTCGATGAATATGTTATACCAATGCTATTACATATGTTATTTCTAATTTGGGTGATCTCTTTCGCATTTATTGTATGCTTGTTTTAATTCTCTTTGTAATTATTGATATCCACGTCAGCCACAACTATCTAGGATCTTTGCTTAATGAAAGTAATATCGAGTCCGTAGTCGTGATTCGCGCGATCCGACGGCTGAAATCCGACGCCGAGCTCTTGCAAAAATACGCGCGTGATGTCAGCCGCGGATCGCCGAGGTGATCCGAACGCTGAAATCGATCCGAGCTCTACAAAAACACGCGCGTGATCTCAGCCGGTCGGATCGTCGCGCATCCACGGCTGCGGAGTCGACAGGAGCGAACCGTGCTCCTGTCGAGTGGAGATTATCATCTCCTATATAGAAAAATGTTTTTAATTAAAATAAATTACAAAAATCTGATTCCACAAAATTTACAAATTTTTTCCTCCATTATTCTTATTGCTTTTTAGCCACAATTTCATTCTATGTGACTAAATTTAGATTTTGTGAGATTGGACGTCTATAATATGTTCAAACCCAACGCATGCATTATTATCCAAATCTAACCAAACTGTTTGTTGCTATTTCGTTAATCCTATAAAGAGCGATTAAATTAAAAGTTGACATGATGCTTTCTAGGACTAAAATGAGTTTCATGAGACTGGAGCATGAGTCCGTCAAAATTTTTGGAAGACGTTTTGTTTGGGGTCTATTATGTGCTTTTGTACCTACATGTTTCATTGCTATACACCTCCAAGAAACCACACAATATATCACATATACTGATGTAGCACAATCAGGACTACAATCACGATAGATATATCTATAATTTTGATATTTTTTGCGGATCATTAGAAAATTGTGCTGATCACGAGGCGCGTGTGTGGTAGAGATTGATTGTGTGTGGTTTTTTGGGTAGTTTGTTGAGAGTGAGTAGTTTTTTTCCGTATCTTTAATAATATTATATGATGGTTAATTATTATTAAGCATCTAATTTTAAATATTTTAGAATACATAATAACAAATAAAGTTGAATAATTGTTGTGTCTTAGAAAAAGTCAGTGGTCCACAGATTGAAGCGCAGCTCGGATTGGCCGCGCAGGCAGCTCCCTGTTGAGCCAACGGTAAGCGCCATGGGCCCCGTGCAGGCCAGTGCTTAAAATTCAGCATTTTTGAGTCGAGCCGGCCTATGAACCAATCGGCACGGCTGTGGGTGGACGCGGCAAGCGAGTATGTACCGTTGTTTCAAATCTTTGAAAGCTTTTTGCCAAAGACTTTGCCTCATGCGTGGCAATTTTTTTTTTTTTTTTTAAAAAAAAAAAAATCACCTATGTGGGCCAAACTGACTTGCAAGGGTGCTGGCTCACGGGTCAACAGGCTGTGCAGAGTCAGCACTCAGCATTGCATAGGCTGAACCGGCCGATCAGTAGCAATGCGGGTTAAGAATGGCCGCACTTTCTACATCCCCAACCAATTAATTTTGTTGCATTTAAATTATTTTATATGACTATTTAACTAAAAGTTAATTTCATGATTTTTCGCATTATCTAATGAATGCTGTGTAACATGATAGGAGAAAAGCAATGACACATGCCACCAATAAAAAGATTAACTTTACATGTTAAACAAGTTATTTTGATGCCTAACTTTTTATATATGTATATAGCTTAGATAACCTTTATAGTGTAACTTGTCACTCAAGAGATAATATGTACAAGCCTATTCGCTTCCCTTTATATTATTATGGTTACTAATTTCTAATTATTCACATCGACATATCATATAAATCGAACCTGATCAAACTTTTTAAAATTTTAGGTTTTTTCTTGTGTAATATATATTGATTTGTGTCATATTTTTCTGTTTAGCTCAGATCAAATTCCAATTAAGTTTCGGGAATAGAGTATGTAACTTTTAGAGAAAGCGAATAATTCCATCAAAACAAAGGAAGCTTGCATTTATTATACTATCAAGTTATATATATACTCTTTGGATACGTGTATATTTGTTACATTTTGTTGTAACATACTATCCATAAATTAATATCTAAGGTCTCTCTTTCTTCAACATCTGGATAGAAGATACTCAGATTTTTTAAGCCTTCAGTGATTTTCTTTTGAGATTTACGAGATAAATCATGCATGTAATCGGTACATTTTGTGCGACTGTTATAACACATAAACTCTGAGGTGAAGCTAATTCCATTTCATTGTCAGGCTCGCAACCGATTCATATACGCTAGTAATATTCATACAGCGGATAGAAAATAGGTAGCCCTCATGGTGTTTGAATCTTTCACAGATAAATTCACTGGTACGTACTCTAATAATTAAATTTTGCGGAATGCTGCATGCACTGGTGTACTAGCTTGTCCGACTGGTCCAACCGCAATGCTCGTGGACATCGCTTGCTCGACTCGACCCTACGCCAGAGATGTAAACCTATCGAATAGGAAGCGTAGTGCGAGCCAATTGTGCCCATCCCATCAGGGACGGACCCACAGTATAAGCAGGGGTGTCAAGCGACACCCCTGCTTTTCGGTTTGTAACATATATATGTTAATCTATAATAACTAAATAGGCAGTCAGATTCGGATTTTGAAGTTGGCTCAGCGGTGGGGAGTCAAAGCTGCGAAACGCGGACAAGGGTTCGAAACAGACGCGGGTTAATTTTTTTTGTTTGGTTTTGAAGCCTTTAAAGCCACGCATCAAAATCAATTAAAACCAGTCTAACCCTAATTTTGATTTTTTTTTCTCCTGCCTGCCTTGCCGGGCCCGCCGCTCCCACACTGGCGCCGTGCTCCACTTGTCCTGCCGGCGCTTGCTGCCGCACAGCCATAAGCCACCGACGACGTCGTGACGCCGAGCATGTCCTCTCCATCTGACCATCTCCATCTTCATTCGGATCGCCGTCGCAACTCGGACATGGGCGCACGCCGTGACGCCGCTGATGAGACGTCGCAGCTCCCGCAATCTCCCATCATCGTCGCGGCTGAATGACGACGGAGCAGGTGGCTGAACCGCGATGGCACAGTGCGCGCGGCAGCCATTTCTTGTCGATCCATCTCCTCCAATTCTTTTTCTCCAATTCTCATCACCGGCTAGACCCGATCTCACAAGCATCGAGCTGCCCGAGCGCAACCTGAACCCGTCGTTGCCGTCCCTGCTTGCTGCCGCCGCACGCCTGCAAGCCCGAACTGCCGCTTCGATGCATGTGGCACCACGGCTCCCCGTCTCCCTGTCCCTGCTGCCGTCGTTGGGCCCCTTGTCACCCCGTCTCTGCTCCAGCGCTAGCCGCCAGGCCCTGCAGATTGCGTCGCAGTGTCGGTCCCCGCCTCCTGTCCCTGCTGCCGCCGTCGGGCTCCCCATTCCAGCACCCGCTCTGGGCCCTGTAGTTTGCATCATCGATGTTAGGTATCGAATTCGATATCAAATTGAATTTTTTGTTTAATATTGCTTTATATTATTTGGTAATGCATTTGATAAACTCTTAGCTTATACATTTTTACGTATAACTTATATTTTGACACCCCTGGACAAAATTCCTAGGTCCGTCACTGCATCCCATCAGCATGTGGCTCACCAACCGTAAAAATAAAAAGAACAAACAGTGTTGGTCGACCTGACCGCACTGTTTCTGACAGGCCGTAAGCCACGGCTTGGCCTGCATACAGTGCAGCTCAAATATGTATTTTTATATTTAACTTTTTTTAAAAAAAATATATATTTATACATATATGTATTGTCTAATTTTATACAGTTTATCAAAGAAACAATAGATAGTTATTGGGGCATTTACTATTTTTATTCTCTTATAATTCAAAATTATGTTTTTATGCCCCTATTCAAAACAGTATTTTTAGGATGGTATATTTTTATAATTTTAAATTATAAACGGCATAAAAGTATAAATACCCCAAAATTAATTAAACAAATTTATTTGTGGATTTTTTAAAACATATAGTTATCAGTTACACAAGGATGCAATGAGATACATCATAACCCAAAATGAAAGGGCATGGGTCTTCCTATTAAATATTCTTCCAATACTATCCACCGAATGGTCAAATTTAATTCAAATATGATAATTCAGATTAAAAAAACATACAAACATAACTCATTTTTACTTTCGCATAAACTGTTCACTGATTCTTTCTAAATCTTCTTTTAATAATAATATATTTTTTAAATTATTTTTAATCTAAATTGTTAAATTTGAGTAAATTAAATTTAATTATGCAATAAAGAACGTAGAAATAATGTAAATTTATAATATAGACGGTTGGTGCTCAAAATGGAATCCGTGCATGCGCATGCATGACGCGGACGTGATTCAAGGCATTCTTGATGTGATAAGAAAGCTGGATGCATCCGTGGTCGCAGGAGCTCAATGAGTAGTAACTACTAACTAGTGGCTCCGGAAGCGGCCACGTAAGCTGGGGTACGCGCCTACGTCATCCGTGATCTGTTTCGATTTCATTTTAGACCGGTTCATGCTTCGTTCGTTCGGTTTTTTTTTTTTTTTTTTGGGAGAATCTTTTTGATGATAAAATGGCGCAAGAAGATTTACAGCACAACGCTCTTGACGTAATTGTGGACTTGCTCTTGATAACTTTGTCAAATTCATGGAATGAACACAATCAGATATGACTGATACATCCATTAACTAAAGACGGCTCAAGTTGAAAAAACTGAGATAAAAGCTTGCCGTGCCACCGATTAAAATATAAAAAGTACGTAAAAAATGTCAATCTTCCTAAAAAAAGACTGAAATGTAGGCTAATTGAAAAAATAGACCACCAGAATACAACCCGTAAGCTGCAAGTGAGATTTTGAAACGGCTCGGCAAGGTTGTTCTTTGGCAATGCAACAAACTTGAGATATATGAGATCGGGTTAGTAGGAATATGTAGTTTATGGTCAATCTCAATATTTATTTAAAATTTATTTGAACAAAAATAAAATAAAATTTATTATATTGTATAACTATGTAGTTCAAAATTGTTTTAAAAAAGTTACTTTGATATTGGTAAAAATGGTCTACGAAGCAATGCATGCAGTTTCTTTAGATCTTCATGGTTTGGAGTAATATCAAGATTGCAAATTGATTGGATTCATTTACGACCGAGTCAACTGGGACTCATAGACTATAAGTTGCATCAAAAAGAAGATAAGAACAGGTTGGATCAACCGGAACTCATAGATGATGAGTAGCATTAAAAAAAAACAAGAAAATGGTGGAATATATTTATTGCTACATCATGGTTGATCATCCGGCGGGAGAGAAAAAACGAATATTTCACAAAGTACTAGACAACTACCACTATTACAAAAAATGAATAAGGTCAATATCCTTTTGTCTATAAAGGCTGAGTGGAGGAAGAAAGTTACTATTTTTACCTTCGTAATGCATAAAAAACAAGTTTTGTAACTTTCTTATTTTTTTATTCAAGTTATTCGTCTTATATTGCTGGAGCCATCTTAGTTTCATGCCTCATAATTTGTTTTTATGCTTGAATGAATTACTATGGTGGGACAATTACATCCCACCTCAAATTTTCTCCAAAAAAAAAAAAAAGAAAAAAAAAGAAAAACAAAGGAAGATAACTTTCAAATAATGCCATGATCAATGCTCCTAATTGAAAGTAACCATAACTACGTTAAAATGTGCTTCAGACATTTTCTCTTTTGACTATGATTGTATTATTTCTTAATTATTATTTTTTTATATTTATAACGAGGCAAAAACTTATGGTGCCGTTTTATTGACCTAAAAAATCCACAGATGGCACTCATCCCAGCTATTACTGTCAAACGCATGCAGCAAGATATTAGCGGCTCAACACAACGTCCACGGACTCTGAATTTTCCACACCTGACAAGAGCTCGGACCATCAACAGCATAAAGGGTTTGCATCTCCTAGAATTCTTCAAAATTCTATGAGCGTCCTATGTTTGGTTTTTAATGTGTATGCTCGTATCATTTCCCCTTAACAGCCGGACCGCTAAAGGCTGATATTATATGCACTAGTAATACAGAAATGCCATTCTTAAGAAGATCATAATAGTCCTAATATAAATACACGCAATGTATTAAGATATATACTATACAAATTCCAACATGTTGTGGGTAGTCTGATTGGATCATGGATCCAGAAGACACTGATAAATAGTAGTGCTCCTAGTGATAATGATCCTTCGATGCTTGGGTTTTCGTTTACAGAATTATGTTGAAAATATCTCAAGTAATAATTCTTTCTTTTATATATATTTTTTTCATTTCCAATCAAATCCAATGGTCTACATTTAGTTTAAGATCTTTTTAAGTAATTACTTCTTTTTCACTGTCTAAAATTCCTTAATAAATTCTAACCAAAAAGAGTCGTTGGCATTCGATATGAGGATTCACAGTTTCATCAGAAGCATAATGATATTGAGTTTCCTTTTGTTTTGTATTAAAAAGAAAAATGGTATCCTCATTTCAGAACCTAAATCTGAGACGAAAGAGCAATATCAGTTGAATATAAATATATTCTTGAATTTTTTTTTTTTTTTTTTCCCTTTACCTTTAAATAATGGAAAAAGGGAGGACGGGAAAAGGCTAACCCTTCTTTTGAAATGACTACAAGTATTAGGTATACCTGATGGACGTAAACCATTCTTATCAAGGTTTATTAAACCTCTACAAAATTTATCTAGAAAGTCTAAAGAATCATAAAAACAAATAAATTTATCTAGAATTATAGAAGCTTTATTAAATATGTATTCTTGAAGTTGTTCATAGTTTATCTCTTAAAATATGCAAGCTTAGAACACCACAATTAATGCACGAGGGCATAGAGTTAAACGGAAATGTACTCTTAAACTGTTCATTATATATATATATATTCCATACTATGTAAAGTAATCATGAAAGTTTATTTAAATTAAAATAGACAAATGAAGGTTCAAAATAAACCATTATGTAATTAGAAATAAAAGATTTGTGGTCATCTTAAAAAATAAAAAAGTGAACCCACATCAATATACCATATACTACTGACTTGTGAAGCACATAATCCATTAATCCAGTTCCATATTGGCGTATTATTTAGTAGACAAGCGCCATTGATGTAAAAAGGAGAAGTAAAGATCTTCTCATGTGAGCCAAACCCCATCTATTTTCAATTGGCAGCAAGTTACATCTGCCTCTTTAGATTTTGAGTAATACGTATTCAGTTATCCGAAAAAAAAAAAATCCCCCAAGTATCTGCATTCTGATTTAATGCAGAAGGGCCAAGTTACAGCAGAGAATGACGAAATACAGACAACCCAAAAGTACACCGGTACAAAATGAGCCAGCAAATCCCACAAATGTCTGACGATACTGATCTCAGTAGCTGTTCCAAAGTTAACAAATTTTAAAATAATTTTTAAAATTCGTTTGGAACTGATTGTATCTGCTAATTTTGAAGTTATAAAATATTACTATAGAAGTGTTTTTGAAAAACTTTTATATAAAAGTTGTAGATAATATTAATATCTACAAAAGTTTGACGATACTGATCTCAGTATGAAGATGCAGATCTGCTGCATCCATACCTTAAAAGTATAATAACTTGTATTTTAAAAAAAAACTTTAAGATAAAAGTTATTTATTTTGATGTTATCCATAATTTTATATTGAATTTTTTTCTACAAAAATGCTTTTAAAGTGGTATTTTAGGGCTCTAAAGTTAACGGATTTTAAAACAGTTTTTAAAACTAGTTGTATAACTAATTTTGAAGCCCTAAAATATCAGTTTAGAAGTATTTTTGTAAAACTTTCACATAAAAGTTATAGATGATATCAACATCTATAATTTCATGTGAAAGCTTTTAAAAAATTGTAAGTTGGTATGTATTTCGGACGTGGATGTAGCGAATAGGTGCAATATTAGGGTGCAGCAGATCTGCATCCTGTGTATGAGCCATTTCGATGGAGGTAACCTGATGCTCCTGTATCCATCGCAGCCATCACTCACACCTATCTAAGAGATGATCAGTAATCGATGCGAAAGTAGACTAAATAGAAAGAAGAAAACCACCCTTAAAAAATACGGAGGTTTCGTTAAAGCCAGAGATCCAGTGGAGGGCCACACAAATTAGTCTCATATAATTCTTTGCCACTCTTCGTCTCCTACACCCATCTCCATTTGATATTCTGGACATATTCTATCCGTCTGCTAAAAAACGACGACAAATGTATGCGAAATGAGGAGCAAAACTTACTAGTGCTAGCTTAACCTACTAAATACACTATGGAATTTTAATTAAAGTCAGGCATACAACTACAACAGCTCCATACACTTATATATATATATATATATATATATATATATATATATATATATATAAATTTAGTGGCTTCTTATATTATATAATATAATTATTAAATAATCTAAGAATGTCTTCAGAGCTGTTGAACTTACTACAATCTAAGAAAGTCTTATGGGATAATTACTATGAGATTGAGGAAGCTAAATGATCAATGCTCACATTAGATGCTTCCATCAGGCATATAAACAGATAATCCAACCTACGGACCATCTTCTAAATTTGATTGCAGACTAACTCTTTTTCACTCATTCTTATTTATGGACACATTAGATAAATTTTGTATACGATTGATTAAACTAGATAGAATGAATTTTCCATCTATTCGGTGTCATAGGCTTTATATTTATTTTTGTACTAGCTATATATAAATACAGTAAGAGGATTAGCCTTTACCTCCCTCTCGGAAGCGGATTTTCTTAAAGGATTATATATATATATAAGTTTAATTTATATACGATAGTTATTATAAATATTATATAGCTTGTATTCTATAGGTAGTTATAAAATCGTCCACTTTTTTTTTTTTTCTTTTCTATATTTTATAGATATTTTAATTAAATTTCTTTTATTTGTAAATTTACGTGTTTAGATTTTTTATGATATTTTTTATTATTTTCAGAAAAATATAATAGATATCAGTATAATTGTAAGAATTAAAAATTGTTTGTAATTAATAATTAGGAAAGTTATAGATTTTACTAATATAAAATAATAAAATTTAAATATTTAAATGTTTTTAGCACACGCATCGCATATGTATTGTCCGCTAATATAAAGTTTACTAATATAAATAGTCTGTAAATATATATATATATATATATATATATATATATATAGAGAGAGAGGAGAGAGAGAGAGAGAGAGAGAGAGAGAGAGAGAGTGTGTAAGGAGGACAGGCATATGTTCCCAGGATAAAGATGCGACTCTTCCTGGCCACCATTTCTAAATTAAACTGGCCACCATTTCTAAATTAAGTAGTGCTTTATACAAACCAACGCGCTGCACACTAGAAAATAAAAATGTTATCCATCAAAAGCTGGTATACAAAATGTATAATTTTTAAGAAACACACAAAATGGTAGATTCTAATAGCACTATTATTTGTCATAATAAACGTTAGAAATTATGAGGGACATGCAATCTGCCGGAAAGAATTAAGGGACACTTGTCCCCCTTCCTGAGCAAAAAAAAAAAAAAAGTTGTTGTAAAATTATTTTCTTCTTTTTTTTGGGGGACAATTTTCTGTGTGTTCTAATAAATTCGTAAGAGATAAGCCGGTTGCTAAACATTTGAAATCCTAATTTCAATAACATTTTGATATGCTTCGTTCGGGATTAGTTACGCACATTCTATCTTTTTAGATCCCTTACATACAGAACATCTGCTGTAATGCTATTATTTAATTAATTTAACAGTAGAGATATTTTTGGTATAAAAGTATATACAGAAGTTAATCCCAAGTTTTAAATAATTAACTTCGAGAAGAAACAAAAAGAGAAATGTGAACAAATAAAAATGGAAAGGGGTTAAGAGATTTTCTAATACTATGGGAGCAGTAATTTAGCAAATTTATTTATTGGAAACTTGATTTTCATATTTTTAAAATTTGATTTGTTAGTTACATTCTCGGTGAAGTGAACAATGCATAAGATTTCTACAAATAAACTAAACATGGTTTATAAAACCATCCATATGGATGGATACATGTCGCCTCTACGTATACGTATCGGCCAGAGGTAACACCACTCAACGGTAGTTATCATTGTTAATGCGTGAAATAGTATCGGTCGATATGGCTACTGGTTGTATGGGATGGTATTGAGTGGCATGTTGGCTGATTTTGGCTGGTATGGTCAATATAGATATTTTAAATAAAAAAATAGTAAAATAATTTTCATTATTTTTACTTTTTAAAGTTTAACTTTTCGGCCATTTCCCATCGAAAGAAACCAAGATCAAAATATCGAATTAAATCCAAATACCCTTCTTTATAAGCAGGAACTTAACCAACACCTCCATTCCGGTGGTTTAACCCTTTTTCATCATATAAGTTGCACCAATAATTTTATTGTTTTGAGAGGATGCTAATCTACAGGACTTTGCTGGTTAGAGTGATTCCATCTGATCTACAAAGAGCTGTGCTTGGATAGCGGAGTGTCGTGGTGATTGAACAAGGACTCAAAAATTCTCTCCACCTAATTTTTGAAATTTGGCACTGTTAGTTTTATAACCCATAGCACTAACTTTGGCAGTAGAGCGCACATATGTTTCCTCACGTACGTCAGCAAATTTCGTCTGTGTATCCAATACAGATAGTCTCTTTTCTGATAGAGCCGGATCCAAAATGAGTGGCATCGTTTATTTCTTTAAAAATAAACAAACAAACAAATGACTGCCCTACAAAAAATGGCAAGGTGGACTGAACATTATCCAAATTGGGACGGCGGATCACTTGATCCTCATACTAAGTAGTTTTTTTCTTCTGGTAGTTCAAATTGCCAAGTCACTTGCTCTCACCGCAGCTGGTGCGCCCTGTCGAAAACCATTTCGATTGCCGAGCAGCTCATCGGTGGCGGCACCACGTCGACTGTGTCAATCTTCTCGTGCCACGCACGCGAATTCCCTTGCAGCTAGTGAATGCCCCTGCGTTGCCAATCAGCGGCGAAAACCGAACGGGGACGATGTCTGGACGGCGAGTTCCGCTGCTTCTGATGCCCCTAGACGTGTACCCACGACGGCCAAATCTTATGCCTCAGCCACATCCTAACTCACCTTCGTCTTCCAGCTCCATCATTCAAATGGTACCCTTTTTTTTTTTGGCTTCAGTAACATCTCCGAGTTTGTACTTTGTTATACTTTGTTTGGTTAATCTCAAAAGTAAATTCAACTTGTTTCTCTCCAAAATGGAATATGTGTTTAATCTTAATTGAAGATCCTACGGATTTTAAGAGGCCCTAGATTCTGATGAGTTATGCTTCTACATTATTGAACTTCTTATATGTTTTTAAAAGGCGTCTTAGAAACTTCATATGCATTTTTCTAAACCATAATGTACAGTTTTAGTGCCTCAGTTGATATTGGGCTATGCAATTTAAGAAGAATGGTAATGAAGCATCTTGTTGAGTATTCTAAGAAACCATATCTATTTGTAGATGGTAAAATAAGTGTGCAATGAATTGTTGATGATGTTGTTCTTCTTTTTATCCCACAATTTGGTCTCATCTGATAACTTTTCGAAATAACTTTTTATCCCATGGACTGTTCCTGCCGAAATTCCATGGAACCTAGCTCTCAACACATATTTAGAGCCGTTTTTGTAAGAAATTTTTGAATTAAAAAGTTATAGAATATAATAAAATACATCACTTTCTAATTGAAAATTTGCGTAAAATTGTGTCAAAAATAACATTTTTTCAAAGAGTTTTGTCATGGTTTTTAACATTTAAAAGAAAAAACAAATTGAACTAGAAAGTGGTTGAGTTTATTGTGTTCTATACAACTTTTATTTTTAAAATTATATTTAAATATATTTTGGGGAGTTAGGTCCCACGGAATATTCTATAGAACTGGTCCCATGCGATCGCATCTCATTCTGAAAAGCATCCTCGGGTGGTTTTTGACAATCACGAGTTGGATCTAGTAAAAATATTTTTAATACTAAAAGTGATTGAAATAATTCATTGTTTGATTCCCCATATAATAGAATATGTTTGTAAAGGGGACGACTTTTTTTTTTTTTTTTTTTTTGGGGAGAGAGAGAGAGAGAGAGAGAGGGGGGGGGGGGGGTGGCTTGTGAAGGGACTTCAACCTGTAATAAGAAAAATAAAAATAATAATAATAAACTCAACCTTACACTCTAATAAATTTAGAATAAGTCAGAGGAGCTTATGTTCTACCTTTATTCCTTAACCAAATGCATGGGATCCAAGACCGATGTGAGGAAATGGTTGATTAAAACGAGGGACTTCAAATCTTCTGTCCCCAACTCTTTATCCTATTCTGTTGTTCCAAATCCTCAAAAACATATATTTATAAAAAAAAATTTGAAAAATTTCAACATGAAAGTTTGTATATCTCATCAAGATCTATAATTTCATATTAAAATTTTTTCCAAAAATTGTTTCTAAATATGTGTTTGTAAGCCTCAAAGTGTTAACGAATTTCAAAACAATTTTAATATCCGTTAAGATATTAATATTTTGGAACCTAAAATATACATATTTAGAAGTATTTTTTGGAGAAATTTTTAATATAAAAGTTATAGATTTTGATGAGATCTACAACTTTAATGTTGAAATTTTTTTTAAAAAATAATTGTAAATATGTGTTTTGAGGATTTGGGACAGAAAACAGGATAGAGAGTGGGGCAGAGGATTTAAGTCCCCTTAAGAGGACTTCAACCTTTAGAGTAAGTCAGAGGACTTCAACCTTTATACCTAGGCATGAAGAGAGGAAATGAAATATGACTTAAGAGTTTTTTTGTTAATCTCTTGTTTGTCTCCTTATTTAGTTTGTTTCTAGTATAATCTTAATATAGAAGGTGTTTGTGCCTGAAAATTTCCTCCACCTATCAAAAAAGGGACAAGGGGAGCCGTATAGCTAGTTACAATTGATATCATAGCAGTTGGTCCTCTCCATTGATCGATGCCGCTGCCTTTATCGTCGTTGGCGTCTTCATCTGTATGGTTTAAAATCCGTTAACAAAATATTTGCTATGGTTCATCAAGTATGGAGCTAAATTCTCATTGGCGTATGAACAAGAGATCATTGACATATTCATCAATGGGCTCCCAAACGTTATTCATAGAGAATGTTGAAGCGGGCACGATAACACCACATTTCACTTACTTTTACATATAGGTTGGCATTATTTTTTAAGCTGCATTGCAATAGATATTTTGAGGATGAAGATATTGATGTTAACCAATATTGATGTTAACCTCGTAAAATCTTTTTGTGGTAATGCTTTCTCTTCTTGGGTTTGTGTTGATGCTATTAACTCGGCTGGAGGTATAATAATCACCTGGAAAGATGGTTTATTCCATCTTATTTCTTCTACCTCAGGAAAGTTTCATATAACTGTTCGACTTCGATCTATCGTGCATAACATCGAGTTTTTTGTTAGCAACATATACGGACCTTGTGAGTCACATTTAAAAGAGGAATTTTGGAATGAATTAATATCACTGCAGATTAGCTGTTCTGGTCCATGGATGCTTTGCGGAGACTTCAACTCCATCAGACATATGGAGGACAGCACTGGAATTTTTAGGAGTGAACAAGAGTTAAACAAGTTTAATGACGCAATTCGAGAACTGGAGTTAATTGAGCTTCCTGTGCAATCAATCAGATATACTTGGAGTAGTATGCGAGCCTCTCCAACTCTCTCCAAACTTGATAGATTCTTTATATCCACTGAATGGGATGAAGCATTTCCACTCTCTTCTGTAACCCACTGTCCCAGAACAACATCTGACCACATTCCGTTGTTACTAGATACAGGAAAAAATCTGAGAAATACTTTGTTCAGATTCGAGAAGGTGTGGACAAAAGCTGCAAACTTCAACGAATATATTGCTCTTTGGTGGCAGGAAGCTCCCTGCCATAATAATCCCGTGAAGCAGTTCTCTTTGAAACTAAAGCATATCAAAGAACAGATTTTAAAATGGAAGAATGAGGAGTTCTATAGTGTTAGAAATTTGAAGAAGAAAATTATGGAGGATATTGATGCCATAGACAAAAAGGAGGAAGCTTCAGATATCTCTAACATTGATAGAAAGTCCCGAGACGAGTTAAAGCTCAACTTAGAAAAAATCCTAAATGAAGAGGAAATAATCTGGCGACAGAGGTCTAGACAAGTTTGGTTAAAGGAAGGAGATCGTAATACTTCCTTCTTTCATTCATTTGCAAACCAAAGACGCAGGACTAACTTCATCAACTCAATCAAAGAAGGCGATGTCACTTTTACAAACCAAAATCTTATTGCAGATATCTTCTTGAAGCATTACAAGTCTCTCTTCTCTGGCAACGCTACTATAAAAGGAGCTGACTGGTCTAACCTATACGTTGGTGAGGAGATAGACTTATCTCCATTAGACTCTGACTTCTCCTTTGAAGAACTCGAGCATGCAGTTTTTTCTTTGGGGTCCGAAAAAGCTCCTGGTCCAGATGGCTTTCCTATTCTCTTCTACCAAATTTATTGGGATATTGTCAAGGATGATCTCTCTGCTATCTTGAAGGATTTTAATGGAGGTAATATTTCTTTTGATTCTATAGACTACTCACACATTGTTCTCATCCCCAAAGTATGCAGTCCAGAGAGAGTTACTGATTTCAGGCCTATTAGCTTGACTAATTGTCTTCACAAAATTTTCTCCAAAATGTTGGCTAATAGAATTGCACCTTTGCTCAATTCTCTTGTTCACGAATCACAATCAGCATATATAAAAGGAAGATTAATTGCGGACAACTTTGCCACCGCCTCTCAAATTCTATTTCATCAAAGGAATCAGTCTGAAAATAGTTGCATGCTCAAGATAGATTTTCAAAAAGCTTATGATTCCATTGATAGATCCTTCATCTTTCAAACCTTACATGCACGGGGGTTCAGTTCTAAGTGGATAAATTGGATTAAAGCTTGTACTTCTTCCTCAAAGCTTGCTATTCTAATCAATGGAAAACCTGGAAACTGGATATTCTCTAGAAGCGGGCTTCGACAAGGTGATCCGTTGTCTCCAACTCTCTTTATTCTTGGTGTTGATGTGTTTTCAAGGATGTTAATCAAAGCAAGGAATAGCGACTTTATTTTTGGTGCTGGTCCTAATGAAGATATTATGTCTCTTCAATATGCTGATGACACTCTGGTCTTCTTTAAAGCAACTCCTGATATGGCTTCCAAGCTTAAATCAATTCTCGACCTCTTTCAATGGCTTTCCGGTCTGAAAATCAACTTTACAAAATCAAATTTGATCTTCTCTAGTGGTTGTCAAGTCAAGGAAAGAATAACTTCTATTTTGCACTGTTCGTCTTCGGAACTTCCCGTGAAATATCTTGGGTTGCCTTTAAGGAACTCATCTCACAGGAAGGAAGATTGGCTACATATCATTAGTAAGATTGAATGTGCAGTTGAAGGTTGGATGAGTAAATTGTTATCACTTGGAGGGAGACTCATTTTGATCAATTCAGTATTAACACAGATTCCAATCTATTTCTTATCTTGCTTTTGGGCTCCATCTTGGTTTGTAAAAAATGTGGATGCTATTAGAAGATCTTTCTTATGGAAAGGAAAAAAAGATATTCCGGGTGGTTTATGTCTAGTAAGTTGGAAACAAGTTTGCAAAAGCAAAGCACAAGGTGGTCTTGGAGTCAAAGATATTAGAGATTTTAATATCTCTTTGCTGGGAAAGTGGTGGGTGGACGGTTTTTTAAAATCTGGTGACAAATTCCTTGAAATTGGTATTGGCACGAAATTTAAATATAGAAGAAGAAGTCTCTTCATGAAGTATCATCTCCTAATACGGCATCTCCTTTTTGGAAAGGTATCCTTAAAGTTGGGATCCATTTCTTCAACACTGTATCCAATACATTTGTAATAACGGAAAATGGATTTCATTTTGGGAGGACAAGTGGCTTGGAGGCCAATCTTTTGCAATAACCTTTCCTCATCTGTATGCTAGAACTATTCGAAAAACCGCTACTGTTGCGAGTATGTACAGAAACAGAAGATGGATGATTCCTTGTGTTGAAGAGGGATCTTCGGAATATCACGAAAGGGAGAGGCTTCTTCAGCTACTAGCAAATATATCTCTTAATTCAACTCAGGATGACATTGTATGGAAATGGGGGGCCAACGAGAAGTTCACTGTTAAAAGTTTAAAGCTTCATCAAACGACGGCGGTACTCGGTGTGCATTTACTCCAGTAATTTGGAAAATTAAAATTCCTGAGAAGGTCAAGATTTTTGTTTGGTTGGCTACTAAGAATAGAATCCTTACAACTGAAAATTTGAAAAAAAGAGGGTGGTCAGGTAGTGAATCTTGCTCTCTGTGTAACGGAGTTGAAGAAACTACTACTCATCTTCTTCTCAGCTGTCCATACACTATGATTTTGTGGCAAAAGATTTTAACTTAAACTTGATATCTCTAGCCCTCCAATTCTTTAGAAGATGTTTGGACTAGATGGAGACAAAAACATTCTTCCTGTAAAAAAATAGGGCGAGAACAGACATATGTGTCGCAGCCTATGGTGGTGTACATGGAAAAGAACGCACCGCAGAGACTTTTCAAAGCTTAGCAGAAATTTTAAAAATCTCGTCGAAAAAGATATTACTAGCCTTTTTTGTCTTGGACCACTCTAATGACTCGAGAGATGGAGGACTCCTTGAAGCGCTTATTTGAGTAATTTTCTTTTGTCAGCGGTATACACTTATATTTTCTACTTTGTGGGAACAGTAATCTGTAATCTTACTCCTATTTTTGGTCGAAGCTTCTCTTTGATACTTTTAAATTTTTTCCATAAGGAAGATAAATTTTAGTGGGAAAAATTTGTACCCCTCTATTTCTTCTCAAAAAAAAAAAAAAGAAGATATTGACTACAATATTTTAGAGGTACTGGAGTACGAGGACTCCAGCATAATTTGGTTTTCTCCCTGATTATGCCTCGGACTAATTATTGTGATTTGTTGGTCGTCGTGGTACAATGGTTATGCATCATTTAGGAAGCTATGGAAGCTGCACAGACAGGCGGATGGTCGGGACTTCCAAATCAAGAAATAGAGTTTTCAGATTCAAATTTCGCAACCATCTCTAACAATGGTGAGAGATTTACCCTCTTTGTATTTCGTAGAGGATAACACGAGCTTTCGGACTTGTCAAGAATGAAATATTGGGACTCTTCGGTTAGCGGAATATGGGTCGGTGCCACTTGTGACTTTATTTGTTACGACGGTCACATAAAAATAAACCGGTTATGGATATAATTTTTTTATGATAATTTTTTTTAAAAAAAAAGCTAGGAAGCTTGGATATGCCGAATATTTGCTCTGTATAGTGTCTAACATGGACACGCCATAGGTATGTACGTGTCGGATATTAATAAAAGTTTCCCAAAAATTTAAAAAAAAAAAAAATTGGACACGCAAAATAAGAGTGTCAAGCATGCGTGTCGTATATATGTTTTTTTTTTTTTAAATGAAATTTTGAATTTTTTTTAGAAGTAAAATACTTATCTTATTAGCAATATATATAGTACTAAGTAATATAATATAATTTTATACGAATATTGTATTTTTTTATTTTTGTTGACGTAGTTTGATTCTTAGTTTAAATTTATCTAAACAAACGTGAATAGTTCATATTATATATAAACTTTATTTTTAAATACTATTTTATTTACAGATGTTCAAATACTTAAATATATTTTTTATTGTCGTATCCGAATCATATCCGTATTCTATTTTTTAAAAAATTACCGTATCTATATCCATATCATGTCCATATATTCGTAGCCGTATTTGTGCTTCCTAATTTAGAAGGCGTTTGGACACATGTTTGAAAAGTCACTACCAACTATTTTCTATTGCAAATATATATTTCCTAATTTCTATTGTCCAAGCCAAGGAACTTACTCCGAAAAGGTCCTGAACATGATGATTGAGACGAGGTTCGGCATTTTTGAACTACGAAACACTTGGTTTCCATTTAGGTTGTAGGTGTAACCAACCCAATTTTCAAATATCACACAATATTTTGCGCAACCTCAGACGGGGTTGCTTCGAAGGAAAAGGATCGGCCGTAGCTCAGGTCGGCTAGATCGTAGTAGTGGTCTATCTTGGCATGAAGAGATAAATGAAATGAGTTAGGAGCTATTTGTTTTTTCATCTTGTGTGTTTCATTATTTAGTTTATTTTCAGTTTAAATTTTATTCAGGTAAAGTCTTCCAAAAATTTCCTCCTACCATCGAAAGACGCCAAGCGGAGCCATCGTTATAAGGTATGTCAACAAGTATATTGGAGATATATTTTCTGAGAAATGTTTTGAATCCCAAAAAAAAAAAAATTTATTATTATTATTATTTAAAAAAAAAGCTGAAGTATATTGTCGGGACCATTTCCACGTGCTAAAAATATGATAATTGTTTTCATCATCTTCACCACATAGTGCACAGCATTTTGGATATTCCCTCATCTTTTCCTAAGATTCTCGGCCGTTAAGACTTTTATTCTTCAAAATCAACCATACGAAATTTCCAACATTATCCAGAGCTTTTAACTAGCATATTGTTTTGAAAAACTTACATCTCAAACCCTGTAAGTGTTGTGTTCACATTCAACATTTTGTTCGGACAGATAAATCAAAGTCGGGATCAATTTATTATCCGACATAATTGTCCGACATGCTCAATTGAAGCTTCAAATAGGCTTAATAGTCCGATTAGACCTACATCAAGCTCAAGTAGATTTAATCCAATTTAGTTTAGAATTGACATATCTTCGCTAAATCGATGATAACTCAGATTATATATGCTCAAATTACGAGTGACAAATTTTGATGAAAGCCAACTCGATCCCGCACCATCATCTAACATTTTATATTAATTGGATTATAGTTGATTAATTGTATTTATGAATTCACATCAGTGCGAGCTCGCCTCATATTGATTAAGACTCGGTTCGGATGTCATAACTTTTTGTACACATGTTCGAATTGCTCAAACCAATTTTATATAAAAATAGACTCCTCAAGATATCTTTATACAAAATTTGAACACGTTTGGAGTAGATTTGGACAAGTTTCAAATTTTATTAAAATGAGCAGTAATATGGATATGTATTACATTAAAAGGGAGATATTTAAGACGTTACAGCATTTTATACTTTGAAATTACATACATAAAGAAGTCCTCCATGAAGAAGTCCTCCATTTTCATCAAAGAAAAAAGAAGGGATCGAATAGCTGCAGAGAGATAGCCACAGTCCTGAGGGAGCACATTGTGACATAACCATCTATAAAAAAAAAAATCATTTCACATAAGTTGGAGTCGGCGATAGAAACAATGCAGAAATCCTGCTTCCAAGAAAGGAAAAGAAGTTAGGCAACGTTTAGCTACAGGTGAAGGTAGCTGAGAAAGAGATTGTCTTTCCCGCAGTCATTGAATATATATCATTTAATACAAAAGGCTTCTCTTTTCCTTAATATTTGTTATTTATATATTATATAATGTGTATAATGCATGTTTTATGTTTTCATGTATTATATTAAAATACGACGTATTATCTGATCTCCAAATTAAGTCTTGCTATGTCTTGCTTTAAACTTTTATTTCCATCACATATATTATTTTAATCATGTTGATCATATTTATTCATAATCTACTCATAATTGAATATGAGCATAAGCCATGTTCAATTAGTTTATCATTTTTATTTTGAGATTTTAGATTCAATGTATGAGCAAGATATTTTAAAAAAATAAAATAAAATTTTACCCAAAATTAGAGGTTACGTACGCATATGCGCTTAATTAATGATGAATTATATATTCATCGAGATGAGGTCCGACAATATTTTAAATAATTTTAAAATTTCACGATCACAAAAAGTAAGAAACCTATAGAAGCTTTTCCCTGTGAAAATTTTTATCACTACCCTCCCTACTTCCATTTAATAGTTTCTCGTTCTTGTCTAAGGCATATTAATCATAGAAAAGATAAGATCTCGAGTGTTTCCTCGTAATACTGGTCATTATTTCTTTTGTGAAGTTTATCCTCCAATTTGGTCTCCTTGCTATAGCAACCACTATTATATATTCCTGCGTGACATTATGGAAGATTGTTGGATATAGAGTACTTTATGAAACCCAACTATCATTCCCAAATTTTATCCATCTAGCAGTGTATATGATCTACTCTAAAATGCTCCAGTTATTTTTAACATGTTCGTCCACAATAGCGTTCAAAAGTTATTATTTGAAGAAAGAAAAATAGGGGAGGATTAAAAGAAACAAAACAGAAAGAACGTTATATGATTCTGATTCTAGTGATTATACAACTTTAATTTGCAAGAATATTGGTTAGCATATACTTCATAGAAAATGTCTTCCTCCACGAGCATAACCATTTAGCTTTTTTTTTTTTCTAGAAAAATAAAAATGGTAAATGATCCACCACATTGCTTCATTCACGAAAAAGAAGCAAAAACTAAAGCGGATTTTGAAAAAATTTCGACAAAATACAATAAAAGAAAAGAAAAAACGAAATAAAAAGAAAATTACATGTGCCAAGAATTGGTAACTACGTCTTCAATAACCGGTTTTTGCTTGATTTTTGCAAAATTACATGTGGTAGCTAACAAGTTGTCCCAATCTGATCTTTGCTTCTTTGGTAAATAATGACCTCTCCACATTGTCCATATTGATTGTACATAAATATTATTATTATAGTTTATTTTTTAAAGTGAACTATGATTCCTAAAATACTGCACAATAACCAAAAAAAGAACTTGGAAATTAATTTATATGCTAACTTCGTGTAGCAGTGCTCATAGTTGCACTACAGGAAAAAAGTCAAATAACGACTAAACAGTTACCATTGTTTAGTCATTAATTGAGCGGATTTTCGCGGAAGTTTCTAGTGACTAAATTAAATATGGCTTAGTTGCTATATCATTGTCGCTAAAGATTATTTTTCTTGTAGTGTTGACATTTGTGGAGTCAGAAATCTCTAAGCCCTCTTAGTTCAGATAGCGTTATTTAATTAGTTCGGTTCATGAGCCTACAAAATTATTAGTTTTGATTAGCCACCATATAGAATTAACAAATATAAAAATTGTGAACATTCAAACCTTTATTGTATGAAATCAAAACCGAGTAAATGTTCATCTCAGCAATATTCCGCTCTTTTTTTTTTAAGATTACCATTAAAAGAATTCTGCACGTAACGGTTCTATACTTTGTATGACATTCATTACAGATAAACTCACAGATAACACCGATCCATATTTTATCAACCGAATAGCTCCGAAAGTTTATGTCATTCTCTACAAAATACATAGAGGACAAATCATTCACACACTTATAAGTAGTACTTGCTGAATTCAAACCGGAGATAACTATTTTATGAGGTGAAAGCTCTACCATCCATCGTATAGCCACGTTGGGCTCAATATTTAATTCTAATTAGTACCTGCAATACAACATCAGGTAAATAAAGACACTCTTCAGCTGAAGTGGAGGAGATAATGGATGAAGTGGTGGCTTGATCTGGTTCTCCTTGTGTTGCATATTTGTTTCTTTGGTTATGCAGTGTGTTTGTTTTGTTTTGTAATTTTCTACTTGAACATTTGTCCTTTCTGGGTATATTTTAATGTCCTTACACGTACAACATGGTACAAGAAATTTCATTGATGCATTCTTTCAGGAAAAGATAACAGTAATAAGTGATTTATTCCCTCTTCTTCTCTATTTTCTCTTTTTTGAATATATGATAAATATAGAAATTAAGAAGATAGTTAACAAATGGACTAACAATAAAAAAGATAGGAAATAAATTATTAATCATCACATGCTTATTTTAAATATTTTAATCCGGCTTTTTTGTGAAATAGTTTCATTTATTCTTAGAATCCTATTACAACAAGTTATTCATAAGGCAGGAATGTTTAGAATAAATTTTTATGATAAAGTAATGGAATGACTATTTTTATTTGTCATTTTATTCCATTAGTTTATTCTTCTTCTTTATACTTGATCCTGAAGAAACAAACGCAAGCTATAGTTTATGTCACTATCAGCTATTATCATAACACTTTAGTGGGGAGTGAATTTTCAGAAAAATATTAGATATGAAGATAAAATTTCAAGGAGTTGTACCATTTCACCAAAAAATATGATTCTTTATGCACCTTGTTCATGTTTATCTACTAATTACAACACAACAACAATCTTTTTGGAAAAAAATAGAAGAGGGTACAGAGTTCCCCACTAAGTTTTATTCATTACTGAAGATGCAAAAGCAACACATGAAAAAGTAGGAGCACCATCATAGTACACCACAATAAGAAAATGATCACTACATAACACTAACAAAAGAAATTACGCAAATAAGCACTACAAAGTATCCTCGACCTCCCATATTATAAGGGTGGCTAAAAGGAGATAATGCTAGTAATATTCCATTCGACAAAATTTAGATTTCTGCACTTGCGCTCTTTCCATATACACCACCAAAGATATGTTGTCGCTCTATATTTGGCCTGATTCACTATGCAATTTCTCCAGCAAAATCTCAAAAAGTAACGTTAGTTTTAGATGACAGGAACATACGGAGTTGAGAGGAACATCCCAGCGCGGATGTTTTATGGTTTACAAACACCGGTGATGTAACTTCTTGCTTTTTGATATTGTGAGGCGTCGTCTTGTCGAGCGCCATTTGTTTCTTTTTTTTTTCTACTGTTTTATTTATCTTGTTATGTGTAACTCTGTCACTCTCAAATGGCCGCAACTTGTCGGCTTATGTAGTAAAGTTAATAGGCAATGCTTTATCTTCTCAAAAAAAAAAAAAAAAAAAAAAAAAAAAAAAAACGTTAGTTTTAGATAAAAAATCTCTCCTTCTTTTTCTTTTAAAAAAATGCGAACCGCCTGAACATACTTATTCATATGCTTATGAAGAGTAATTTTGTAGAGCGAGCCGCGCATATAACTTATCTGCGCAGCACACTCTTATCAAAAAAAATTTAGGGTACTTTTAAAAAATAATTCTAACATAAAAATTATAGATTTTGATAAGATTTACAACTTTTATATTAAAAGTTTTTTCAAATAATACTTTTAAGTAGGTATTGTAGGACTTTAAAAATTAATGGATATTAAAATAGTTTTATAACAAGCTTTAAATCCATTAATATTTGAAGTCCCAAAAAAATTATTTAAAAATATTTTTTAAAAAATTCTTAACATTAAAATTATAAATTTTGTAAATCTTATTAAAATGCATAAATTTTATGTTAAATTTTTTTTTTCAAAAACTACTATAAAAGCCCTTTTTAGAGCGCGCTGTGCAGATAACTGATCTGCATGGCACGCTCTATAAAATTACTCTACCTATGACATGTACATCGTAGATGCATATGTACTATACGTCCTATGCATATGGATGTAGTGAACTGGGTCTGAAAGTACTCGGCCATGTAAAAGTTTCGCTAAAGTTTCCATTCATGTGAATTAAAAATTATATCAATAGCTGAGGTCTTCAAGATGAAATTTGTCAAACTTGTACAATTTGTGTCTCCTTATAAATTTCACCCGGATGCATGGTTGTCTAATTACAGTAGTTACTTAAAGAAATTACCTTGCTGTATCCTCTTCGAAATTACATACATTCTTCATGAGCGAGATCTAATGCTTTTTGTCTCAGAGTTGCAGCTGGCTGCCTTGATCTATCTCCTAACTCCTGATTTTCCTGGAATAGACAAATACCTGGTGATTTGACAAGGTTTCAGAATCAGACATGTAGAGGAGTAACATTATTAAAGATATTTTTCTCGGCAAACCCAACCAATACGTTTTCTTCATACTAACGCTCTGAAAGTAACTATATTATACTATGATGTCTATGTGGCAATATAGTATGGCCACAACAGCGAAGATAAAAACAAAGATTTTCTTTCTTGTCAATGGCCAGGACCGAGCAAGACACGGCATCGGATTCTCATCGTGAGCCATTGGAGCACTGAACGGGTGGTGTGCGAGCTCTCGTACTCGTATTGACCAATAATAAATCTAACATACGTACCCCTCGTCTCATATTGACCAATAATATATAAATCAAAGATATAAACCCCTGGTCTCGTGCCGTAGATCAAAGGAAATGACTGGGAAAAGAAGAAGAAAGTTCCCGACCAAAAAAAAATGAAGAAGAAAGTAAGAGCGCGTTTGAGAAGACGTACGAGAGACTAACATGTCCTCAGAACACCTAGAAATTAGAATCTTCTCACAGTGTCGCGAACATCATCTATATGTAGAATATTTACCATTTCTTCGTTGGTACTATCAGTCGTCTAGTCTAATATATATATATATATATATATATATATATATATATATATATATTCGACGTGGATTGCCCTGCGGTGTGGGCTCCTTCGCCGTCAGGCCGCAGTTAATGCAGAATACATAAATTACGTATGACAGCTGGGAAAAACCAGTGCTGTTGGAGTATCGATTGAAGAAAAGAAGAAAACCATGAAGAAACACATGCTAACTCTAGCCGTTTTCCCGTGTTACGCATACCGGAACCCTAGACCGTTTCTTACATATTTGAGCTCAACAAATAATTAGTTTGACCCAAAACAGTAGCTAATTATATTGAATTCCCTCGTAATTGTGCCCTTACCTGAAAACGTTAAAACACTATTTTTTTTGGTCTTATACGTCGATTCCGATTTCTATTCTGTATTTCGGTTAAATATTGAGCGATGAACACTAAATATTAAAGCACTAATCTTGACATACAAAACAAGCCGCTCAAATTAATTTCCATAACACTATTCTTGACATAAACAAGTCGCTCAAATTAATTTCCATAACACTGTTCTTGAGTCCCGGCTTCACTATTAATCTCTGCTCAAAGGACAGTACCATAACAAAGTACTCCATTATTCTTGACAATAACTTTTATAATGTATCAGATGTAAATTTTATTATTTGTAACTCACTCATCTAAACTCATATATATGTATATTTTTCATAAGTATTTTACACTACTAAATTGTAACTAAAAATAAAATACATAATTTGTAGTTCGAAGTATCTTTATAAAGTTAAAAAATAATAGCAATTTTTTTATCTATTTATTTGACATATTCGTCGGCATTTTTTGAAAATTTTGAACTACAAAATTATATTGTTAATTTGCTCTATAATTATGTACTCTAATTTTTTTAAAGAATATCTTTAATTAAACATGAATTTGAATAGTAAAACTTTTCGTCCTTGAGACTGTTATTCTAGAGAAGTTTTACAATGCTTCAGACATAAGTTTAGTTACCTACACTAGACACATTAAATTTTATATTTAGAAATATGTTTTTTAAAATTTTTACCTACAAAATTGTTAGCAAAATAATATATGTTATTTTTTAGTTCTTTTTTTTAAAAGAAGTTAATTTATATGTCTAATAAATAGATAAAAGTACTATGTATGAATAAATTATTATTTATACTAATACTTTTGTATAATTGTTTTGAAAAGTATTATGATATTTTGGTGCAAGTTAAATTATAAAACTTTACATTATTCTATTGTCCGCCATTTTATTGACTCAATACTATATGTCTTGATCACAATCTTTATAATTATACTAACTTCACTGTCCACTGCACTACCATCCTAGCCACTACAATATCAAAACTTTCGATAGTATCCTCATCACCATCTGTGGCGTAATTTAGCAGGGACTATATATCACTTTCTATATATATATATATATATATATATATCATTTCCCTTTCTTCTCTTTGAATAGTGGCTCTGATCAAAGAATTAAAGTTAGTAGATTGTTCTCCAAGCACACAGTATGTTGAGTATAGCTTTATAACTGATCAATTCATTTCTCAGTCAAAGAGACTTCTACATCTCACTGTTATCTCTTTCCACCTATCCCAATAGGCTGGATTATCACTTATCACCACAGTACGTGTACGTGCATCCTTAATTAATATGATCATAAATAAAACGGGTGCAGTGCTCCAGTATTGTCGTTCAACTCAAAATCGCTATTTTATAAGTACTGACCAAAACTTGGGTCCTAATCATCACGTACTTCATGCAGACATTTAACGTAAATATTTAGACGGTGACTGGTAAACCACAGTAATTTTCACATTAACTCCGAGGTTTTAGCATTTTCCGCACGCACCACATGGCGAGTGCCCACACACTACAGAACTGCGAATAGTATGATCTGTACGGCTCAGATCTCACACCTTTTCTATCGCATCGATTCCCAGCTCTTCGTTCTCTTTCTGCATCCATCTCACATTTATCTGTGGTAAAAAAAAAAAAAAAAAACCCTACTGCGACTTGGACCAGCAGTGTCTTCTTCCATCAATCTAACTGGCTTTTTAATCTCCCCATGTAAAAATTTCTTCCCTCCATGATGCCCCCACACGCTTGTCTCCCTTCGTCTATTTTTTATTTTTTTCTCGTTTTTGTTTTCGTTCAAATACAGCGCCCAATCCAAATCAAGGTACGGGATCTCCCGCCGAATCACGTGAGCCCATTGGCGTGGGGCCCCCACTTTTCCAGATTTGCAATGGGAGAAAATTGTGTGGCTTACTTCCCAACAACTCGAGATGCTTCCCCACTTTCGGTTCACCAGAAATTTCTCATCTCAGGTTAAAAAGAAAAATCTACACCGCAGTAAAATTGCGGGGTCTCTTCTATAAGTACTGATGGTGGCGGGATGATCTATGACGTCTAGCTAGAGTCGAGTAAGTTAAATCTCTATATTATAGACTACGTATATAATGGGCTAGTACACAAAGGTGAGATCTTTTCTGGAAAGTGGAACTTCATAGTTTTAGAACGCCTAAGTCTTGAGAATTTTGCAAAGTATATACAAAAAAATTGAGAAAAAAATGTATATTTGTCTTCAGAGTAATATACGTACGTTAAAGTACTCGTCGTAACTCGGTTTAGTCAGCGTCGGCGAATATTACCACTCAGTTTAGTCAGCTGCTGCAAGGAAAAAATAAACGACCGACCGATTATTACCATCTTAGATAAACTCTCCCCTGGCTGTGCCATCTTCTACCAACCTGATCTCCGCCGTCTGGTGCACGTGCCGATCACCGTCGCTAGCGCCGTGGCCGTGCCGTGTGGTCAGCGACGGGACAACAACCTCTGGTCCACTGTCCGCGCCTACGGGAGCCTCGCGCTGTCGCTTTCGACATTTAAAATTAATCAAGAAAAAAAGAAAGTGCGTGTTCCAGCTACGCACGCTCACCCATCCATGTACATCTCCACATCACCGTCGTCTATCACTACCAGTCTATACAAATCCACGGTCGCCATCCCTCCACGTAGGCTCTGCTACACATTGGTTGCAAACGATATTTTTTCGTGCCATCATTCGTCGCTTTCGGTATTAATTTAGCGAGCAGTAGGAGCCTGGTCGCAGAACCGAGGTGTGAGAGCTGGGAACTCAAAAAGAAAATAAAAAGGAAAGCGGTTGGGAGGCTTTACCTCCCTTTATTACTAATTCTTTTTCTATCTTTTTCTTCGTCTGCTCTCCCCTCTTTCCAGAGTTATAAGATTCCTCCTCTCTCGGTTCCGATCACTTGATTTCTCTTCTCCACGCCTTCGCGGTCGCCATGGCTGCCTTCTCAATCAGGTTAGTAATAATCCTCTTCGTGCACTTTTTGCTTTGATTATTTACTGGGAGTTCGATCTGATGTGCTTTAACTTTTCGTTCGTTGTTGTTTCAGGGAATATGTTGGGAAGATGAGAAACGTGGATAGCGGAGCTAGGTGTTGGCCGTTCGGCAGCAGCGAACCAAGCGGACTGCCACCGATGACTGTGAAGAAGTTTAAGTGGTGGGAAGATGAGGCGGCGGCGGCTGTGCGGCCAGCTCGTGATGGCGCCGTATCCCACGGCGAAGATATGAAGCAGACGAAGTGTTCCGGGAGAACGAAACAGCGCGCGCCAAAGAAGCGGTCTATAGTGGAGCTTTTTGCCGTGGCGCCTCCAGTTGAGCCCGTCGAAGACGATCGGGAAAACGGCGGTGATTACATTGATGAAGATAAGATGAGTGATGGCGGTGAAGAGCAAATCAATGGAGGAGGTTCAGCTAAATCTGAGCTGAAGTTATCGAAAGAGATCACTAAGCAAGAGAAACTGCTGAAGGATGTGAAGAGAAAGCTCAAAAAGAAAAAAGGAATGATCAATGCTGAGACTTCAGCTGCAAGATCGGTAAGTTCCCCATCCTTGATCTTCTATTGTTTTAGATTATTTCCTTTTTTTTTGGGGAAATGGGTTGCAGTTCCTGCTCATTTTGATTAAATTACAATTTACTTGGTTGCGTTTAATCCTGGTTAAATATATGTTACTGCACTCATTCTGGGGATAGTGTACGGACGTAATGGCGATGATGAGCTTTTGAGTTGGCAGTGGGGGTGCTTTTCTTGTTGTGGTGTAGTTAATAATTATACCTTTGACTATTGGTCCGGCGTACTCACGATTTGGAGGAGAATTATGTGATCATGGAGTATAGGATAGCCTTTGTTGGAATGCGAAAGTAACGTGGGTAAATAATAAATCCAACGAATAACTGTTGACCTAATTACGAAGCTAATTAATGTCGTTCAGCCACCTGTTTCGTTGGCTCGAACGTGTATTATTTCATGTGAAATATGATATTATTTTGGGAAATCGCGTTGATGAGCTTGGCCATTTTGCTCTTCGTGCTTGCTTTTGCTATACTTGTAAAAGTTTGGACCGGAGGCTGCCTTTGTATCATGCTTTGCCTGTTTCGAGGGCTAATAATCTCATGCTTTTTAATTTACTGTTTACTGCTGTTTGTCTAATTATATTTCCTTTATCTTTGGGTCGTCGTCTCTAAGCATTTGTTTGAACTAGAGGTGCGTACGATTGATTGTTTGATGTTTTTGAAGTGGGGAATGGTCATACAGCCATGTTTGGTGTAGTACTTATGACCATGGCTGTAGCAAGCAAAGTTGAGATGTGTACATGCATATTTGATAGGAACAATTATGAGAGACGTAAAACTGCCAAGTCACCTTGTTCTTTCAAAGTTCCGGATCGTGTTTTGAACTTCACATAGTGCTTCTTTATACCGGTCTGGCCTAGGGAGTTGTCAGAAGTGAGATTACATGCATATTTGATAAGGAACAATATGAAGACGTTTAAAACTGCCAAGTCACCTTGGTCTTCAAAGTTGGATCGTGGTTCTTGAACTTCACATTGTCTTAATACGGTCCTTGGCTATTGGAAGTTGTCAAAAGTTGAATGTGTACATGATATTTGATAGGAACAATTATAAGAGGACGTAAAACTGCCCAAGTCACCTTGTCTTTTAAAGTATTCGTGTTCTTTAACTTCAGATATGCTTCTTAATACGGACTTGGCTACGGAGTTGTGCTTGTTTATATTTGCCTGCGAAGCTAAGTGCTGAAGTTTCTCTTACATCCTGGTCATGATTGTCATATTGCATGTAGTTGTAGCTAATTTCATTTAAAGAGTAGCCGAAGCCATTGCTAGCCAAGCCCCAGTTTTCATCAGACCTTTCTACCATTAATAGTTAGCTCTAGAGCTAATTCATGCAGATAATTTTTGGTTAAACTAAGCAGATATTATACATTAAAATCTCTGTTAACTGTTATCTCATTTTAATTTGTAGCAACCACGTGTACAAGAATTTTATTTTATTTATTTATTTATTATTATTTTTTTTAGAAGAGAAGAATGTGTATACAAGGAATTGTTAGACCAAAGTGCTGCTGCGGAGTGGCAGACCCTAATTATGGTGATGCAAGACATTGAATGAGTCTGCATATGGTCTAGTCAAACCGGAAGATTCAATATGTCATAAAAGGTTTCTTTTTCTAAGATAGGATTTATAAATTGGGCAGGTGTTAGATAACTGTATATTTAGGCTACAAAGGATTTGTTTGCAATTTTAAGCTTGGCGTGAATACTGGTTTTAGCAGTTGGAACGAAGAGGTTAGTCCTATAGTTTTTAAGTATAGACCATGTCTTTTTTTGCATTAGAACAAGTGTTGGGTAAGTCCAACATTCTGGGTTAATCCAACTTGCTAATGCTCCTCCTCCAGTAGTATCTAAAGGAACACAAATGTGTCGGTTGGCTCCGCCTTAAGATGTAGTTGCTTAAATTGGTCAGAATAAGAGCTACGAAGTAATTGCATTAAGGATTTAAATTTTCAATTTTTCTTGATTGAGAAATATTAGAGAGCTTGGTTTAGATGGTGTATGACATGTACTTTGGACCTACTCAACCACTGGCAAGAAGGTTTCAGTTTGAGCAGTGACGGATCTAGCTAGCTTTAATTTGTAAGTGGGGCCGTTATAATAAATAGGTTGCATCATTTGTTTTTGTTTTCTTGTAGGAATACACTAGTAGTGTAGTTTTGCACTGATCATGACGATTTGATGTACTGAAAAAAGCTATTATTAGTTTGCAAGAATCATCTTTTGTCACTTACAAATACGTACATAGTGTTTATTGCCAAAAAAAAGAAAAAGAAAAGAAAAAAAAAATTAAGGAATGGGGACATTATTGAAAGTAAACGAAGAAAACAAGGGATAAGTGAGTGGGAAAATCCTCATATATGGGTACGGAAAACATATGTTGCTATCGTGAATTAAACCTACATGTTGATAGTAGGAACTCGCAAAAGCTTTTATTGACTAAAAATTGTTTAGTCATTGGATCCTTGCCATTAAAGCCTTTTAGTGGCTAAAGTATTGACGACTAAATTTTTAATCATAAATATAAGTTAATCTACGACTAGTTTGTCCGTTATCGTTGAAGATATATTCAACGACAAAGAGTAGTATAGTTGCTAGTATGGTCAATAACGACTAGCACTTAAGTCATAGATCACATGTTCCTGTGGCTAATTGGTTGTTGTTATTTCCTTCTTTAACGAGCAATATTTTTGTCGTTGAAGACAAGATCCTAAGACTAAAAATCTAGTCCCTAATACTTTTTATCAACTCAATTCTTAGTCACTTATTATTTCTTTAGAGACTAAAGGTTTCATCACTTTTTTTTTACATTTAGAGGCTAAACTTTTTAATTCCTGATTATATTTCTAGCCACTGAACTATTAGTCACTTTTAATTATTTCTATGACTAAACATTTAGCATCAAAAGCTATATTATTGTTCGCAACATTTATGTCTTTTTATTTACAACAAAGACTTAAAATTGTAAGTACTATATTTTGTTCGCCATTAAGGTAAACCCGAAGTCCTGATGGAAGGTAAATGCTACCCTTCCTAAATATTATTAGAAATGTAAAGAATTGCAATGAAAGCTATAGGCGAACACAAGGAACAACTTGTTTATCAAGCATTATAAGACCTTTACAAAATTTACGTAAATGAAGTATCGATGCAAAGAGAAGTAGATTGTTGGATCCGTGTCTGGTTTGATAAGTAATAGTATGGTTAGCCCTTCACAATAGCTAATTCTTGAATTGTTGGCAAGAAATCTACTATTTTTTAGTTTCTACTTTTTTAAAGGAGCATTGCAAGTATATCTTTGACTGACATTTATATATTTATAATGTTACTTATAGCAATTAGTTGTATATTTCATATTTTGTTTCCTAGTTTAATAATTGAAAATATTTATAAATTTACAATGTTAGTTATAACTAAATATATATTGCATCATTGGATTATTAACGACTAAAGTTGTGGTCACTGTGTAGAGACATCGAATTTATGACTTACTCGTAGATCATTACTAACTATCTATGGCTAAGCTAGAACTACTTGCTAAAGCAACGATAATTCATGACTAGCTTGATTTTAGTCCCTGATTATCGAGTGATTTTCAGCTATTTCTTGTTTAGTCGGTAGAAGACCAGGTCATCTGCGTCTATATGTTAATATAGTCGATGAAGGCAGTGTCTTAGCGACTAAGTAAGCATTTAGTCTTTAATTATGTGAGTTTCAACGACCAAGCTATAGTGTAGTCGTAAAAAATAAATTTTCTTGACAAAGAAAACGCATTCGGTCACTAATTAGCATTTCTTTCCCTAAAATGAATTTTGTTGTTATTGCTTCACTTATCGACGACAAAGATAAATGTTGCCATAGAAACCTTTTTAACGACTAAATATAATTGGTCTTTAAAGTTGCTATGTTAGCATTTTTGTTGTAGTGAAACTGTTTAACCACCAGATACATCCTCATCTTAATACTCTTGAGTTATCGATCAACTATTAATTATAGTATTATTTGGAGTCTATGTTTACATATATAAACTCTACTTAAAATTAAGTGGGATCCTAGGATCCAACTTAGCACATAATTAGAGGCTGAGTTTGAGGATAGTTACCTTTGCGATTTCGTAGATGAAGGATCAATAACTTGTTTGAAATCCATGAAATGGACTATTGATTAAATATGATAATAATATTTGACCAACTGAAGTAGCCATGATTGCTTTTTCCTTTGGCCTTGAGCGCACTAATAACACATTCTTTTAGAAAACTGAGGTGGAAATCTACCACAATGCCTCGTTCAGTATATACAAAGGAGCAAAGAATAAGTGGAACTGGGAACAAGACAACTCCCAAAGTACACAAGGTAAAGTATATGCAAATAAAAGAAAAAGTTAAAAGGCTAGTTAAAAACATCGAAATTTTTAATTGTACTTCCCTAATGTGACCATCCAAACTTAAAAAACTTGTCTAATCTATTTGACAATTAATTAGCTTTGGTTATTTGGCCAAATGTCTAAAACAAAAAAAATACCACTAACAAGCAATGACAAGAAGGTTCCATTGAGGGCTCGAATCCTCGATGATATGTGCTCTTCTCCATGAGATCCAAAGCATCTTAAACTGTTTTGGTAGGTTAGAAATCCGTAATTTATAGGTGACTACATACCGTATAGGCGTGAGCAATTGGCAACTAAGAAAGCGATATATGTTAAGTGACTTCTTCATGATACACAAAAAAAAAATAGGTATGTGCTACTCCATCCTCCGTTTTTCAAATATTTAGTAACAATGTTTCTGGAGTTTACGGAATAAAACAAAAATTTGCCTGAATCAGATTTGAGGCAAAACCAAATTTAGATATTCTTGTTAGCGAAGGAGATTGGAATTCATATTAAAACAAATTTACGAACATTGCAACTTGAACTAAAAATAATAGGCATCATTACGGACTATTGATCAACCACTTGTGTGTGTGTGTGTGTATATATATATATATATATATCACTACAAGAAATTTGGGATCCAACGACTAAATGTTATTTAATTTAGTCACTATAAGCTTCTGTAACTAAAATTCACATTATCAATGACTAAACAACAGTAACTCGGCTCAGCTGCGATCTCGGCCATTAGATCACTTGAAATAGAAGGCGGAGATCGCAGCGCAATTTTTTGTTAAATAAACGATTTGGGCCGTCAATATTAATGGATCTCGTTAATGGGCGTGCCCACACCTCCTCTATCTCTGTCTCCTTCGCGATCACCTTCGACACACTAGCCCCCCGGTCGATCTCGGTTGTCAAGCTCGTCGCTGATTTGATCGCCGACATCATAGCTAGCCGTGATGCTCGCAATCTCACAATCTAGGGTTCCGCGATGCCGCTGAGCCTCGCTGCCGATCTTGGCCGTTGAGTTGACGAACTCGACGGTCAAGTTCTTCACTGATCTCAACCGTTGAGTTCGTCGCCGATCTCGACGTCGAGTTCGTCACGGCATCGGATCACCGTTCTCGTCGTCAAGATCGAACACGTCTCGTTGCTGATCTCCGACATGTCTCTCGCGATTTAGGGTTCCGTCGATCTCGTAGGCCGAGATCGGCGACGAATGGGATGATCGTGAGGTGGGGAGAGAGAGAGAGACAGAGGGGGGTGCTGGTGCGCCCGTTAATGGGATCCGTTAATATTAACAGTCCGAATCGTTTTTGTAACCCTAAATCGCGCTGCGATTTCGGCTGTTGTTTCGAGTGATCCGATAGCCGAGATAGAGCAGGGCTATTCTCAGATCGACCTGAGAATAGCCTCTCTCTGTTTCTCTCTCTCTCTCTCTCTCTATCTCTTCACACATATATATATATATATATATTATATATAATTATATATATATATACGAAGAGAGAAAATGTTAATATTTTCTTGAAAGGAGTTAGTCTATATTTATGTTAGATTATTTTTGATGATTTTGTTATGTCCGTCGTGCTATCTAATGTGGTTAAATTGCTTTAAAATATGCATTATACAAATACTCAAATTGGATGATCCATATTAGTAAAAAACATGTAGATCGATATCTAGAGTTTGGATTTTCAAAATTGTGTATGTCATTATGCAATTACATGGAATTACGTTATCTATACCGTTCATTAGCGTAACTTTGAACTATTTGATATAAAAGTACATTACCGATCATTTTAAGTGGCTACGATCTTTCATTTGAAGCTCTGATCATTCGAAATAATCCGACAGGAGATGTTCCTCTCGAGATAAGATTACTATATATATATATAGATTTGGCATAGGCAACTCCCGTGTTTGTGTATATTTGTGCCATTTGACGGATGCAGAGAACTAGAAAATGGTGCCTAATACTTAGGAGATGTGGACTAAGAGGATGGATAGTTCCTATCATGGTTATCACTGTCCCCCAGCCATGATTGTTCCGATTTTCCTGACTCAAAGTTATACTTGCAGTGGTAAACTCAGATAAGTTTACTTAATCTTTATTTTGTCCACCTATATATCTAGTGCCCGCTGCATCTTTCATCCCTAGACATTGATGCTATGAACACTGGATCTTCAACATCCCAGGATAGCCAAGGTACATATGTCAAAGTAGGAACAATAAAATAGTGCAGTGATAGGTGCTATTGGCTTTTCCTTTATTCATTTAGTGTGTTATGCCTTGCCTAGTACCCTTCTACTCTAACTATCAACTTTGCACATCTATTTAAGTTGTATAGCAGTACAAAACATACAAAAAGCTCCGTATAGTTAATATTATGTGATGAGTTTTGCCACTGTTATTGTTGAAGCATTTTGACTTTTGATGATTGTCTTTTACATTCTTAGCTGCCTTGTTTGTATTTTCACGATTCATGTTTCACATCCATTTCATATAGGATCTTTTGCCCCCCTCCATGTAGATATTGAAAGCAATACTGCCAAAATAATAGTTCACTAAATGAATGGTTCTCGGTTAAAAACATCTATCCTCTCTCAAGGCAAAAATTACATTGACGATAATAGATAAAAGAGGAATAAAAACGAAATAGAGCCTCAATTTGGTCTAGTATGATGTTTATTGAAGGTTCTTTCCAACCTCTTTCATTTGGTATGTTTTGTGCTAATGTGATGGAAGTAAACCTTTCCATGCATATGCCTGTGCATGCCTAAAATGAGTATGCAAGTTGGTATAGCTGATAACAAGGATATAAGATGATAATGACGTCTTGGTTTCTTTCTCATATTAGGTGGTACTTTGTAAGCCAAAGCTGGCATTCTCTCTTGATGTTTCTCAAGTACTACAAAGCCCTGCTCATAGAAAAAGTTGTATAAAGACTCTTAAGGGTCCTGTTGTAGGGAAGAAAAAGCTTGTGACAAAAGGAGTAGAAAGACAACAGAGGAATGTTCAAAGTTTGAAATCATTGCACAAGAATAGGAAGAATGAAGCAAATGAGCATCCTATTCGTAGCATTCTGAAAACTCGAACTACTAGGGTTATGAAAAAAGCAAGTGCAAAGGGAGGTCTTCATGGCGCTACTCTAAGTAAATCAAACCGGTTTACTGAGAAGCATGTAAGCTTCTCTGAAAATGATGACATTATTGGAGGTAATGAGGATTGTTCGCTGATGGGGCTTCCTCGGTTGGATAGGCTTTGCAAAATATTTTCAGATGTCTTGGCTGCATCATCAGCTATGAACAATACAAGTAAAAATGAGGAATTACCACTGCCTATTCAGGGCCCTCAGGCACAAAGCAATTGTGAAAAGGATGTTTCTGCAGATGTTGGAAACATAGCTGCATCCTCATCTGAAAAGCACCAAGAATATGGCGGCGATAAGGAATCCGTTATTGCAGAGAAAAGCTCCTTGTTGGAACCTGTTGACCTAAACCAAGATTTGCAGACGTATGCTTGTTTGAATGGAGATAGGCCTGATAACCCAAATTTGTCTCCTAGTCAGTTGTGTTCACATAGCCTGCAGCTTCAGGTATCCATAAGTAAAGAGAATGCAAATCCTCAAGTTGGAACTCTTGCTAATGAAAGTCATTGTAAGACCTCAGGAAGTCTAGATTTTCCTTGTGCAGCTGGACATGATGCATCCAAGGATGGCATAGTTTGTTCAGCAGCCATAACTAGAATTGGCTCACTGCAATCAGCATCTTGTTCGGTGATAACAATGGGAGTTGCTGAAATTGTTCCTCAGACAAATAGTTATCTTTCAGGTCCTCAACAAAGAGCAGCTCCAAAATATCCATTGACCACTGCATGTTCTTCAGTAAGATCAGGAGAATTTGGAAAATTAAGAATAGAAACAGATCCATCTAAAAATGGTCATTTAGCGTCACCATTGGGTCCTAATGCTGTTTACTGTGACAACTACATCAGTGATAACTTCGTTGGTTTGCCTCTTAACTCTCAAGGTGAATTCATAAAAAACGCAAGTAGCAAATTTGGTTTTAGCGAGATATTTAAAACGCAAAATCCAAATTTGCTTCCTCAGCCCGGTAGTTGCATGGATCAATTAAAAATGAAAGGGAAGTTCCTTGGTGAAGGAACGAACTGGAAGAATCAGTCAGGTCAGGTTCCAGTTCCAGTTCAGTATCCTTGTTCATGCAACGTTGCAACTTTTGGTTCAGGTTGTATTCAGATGCACGGTTGTGGTACAATGCAACAGGTTCATGGTGGTCTTAGAGTTCCGTGTGAGCGTGTTACTGAAGCTTCGTGTCCTCTGTGTAATGAACCAAAAGAAAGCCATCTGTATCTTAACACTGTGAGCGAGAAGTCGACTCAGTTTGAAGGAACTTTGAATGGAAGATTCCAGCCTGCTGTTCAGCCAACTATGCGTTTGATGGGCAAAAATGTGACTGTTGGTAAAAGCAGCAGTGACTGTCTAATTTCTAATGATGGTAAGATATGGACTGATAAAAAAACTATAACTGATCACACCAAGCGTCCTTATGAACAGCTACCTGAACAACGATGTGTTCATCATCCAGCAAATGGCATATCTCGAGGCAATATCGTGCAGCAACTTTCAACTCCATCAAATTTCTTACAGACATCTTTTCTGGCTGGTAGATCCAACCTGATGCGTTTTGAGTTGGGTCGCCCACAGGTGGTTTCTCCAGATGTGCATTCTTTCCCTTTTGTGGATGATGGTTCTTTGGGTTTCACAACTCATAGAACTGAATATGTGAAGGTAGGACATCAAGCACCTATCAGGTCCCATCCTCAAGAAGTTTATCAGCATACAACGCTAGGTTCGACCCATTGCAAGCACAGTCAGAGCATTTCTTTTAATACAATATTAGAAGCTGGTCTACAGCCTCCATTTCTCAATCAGGGTTATCTGAGATTTGGAGATTGCTGTATGGCCAACACTACAAAGAGCCTCCCTCGGTGGCTAACGGATGCAACACAGCAGAGACTGAACCAGCAGTCTTGTTGTGCGCCATATTCTAATTCAGCTGCTTTATACCGTCCTTGCAACATATCAGGAACTAATACGTCACCATGTCCTTTATATCCTACATCGGTTTTATCCTTACCTTCTTATAATATCGAAACATCTGAAGTTTGTGGATCATCGGGATGTTCCAGATCCTTTCCCCAGTTCAGTCTGAATAATTCTAGTTCAGTGAGTGGAACTTACCCAGCCAGGGCGAAGAATTATAAAGGAACAAAATCCAACTTTGTGGATTCGACCGTATCATCTAATGCTAGTAGGACTAGAAAAAGAAGTTCTAATAAGGAGGATGGATTTATGAAGCGTGCAAAGAAAGCTGCTTTAAAGATTCAACATGACCTAAATGCTCCAACTGCTCAAGGAGGAAAACAGTGGGAGGGATGCACAAATTTAAATTATGGAGAAAATTATGCAAGTATGAGTGAAACAAACAGTACAAGCTACCAGGTGGTGAATTCTGAGAAAGATGAGAGCAGAAGTATGTCTAGTTCTGCTTCGCATAAGCTTGATAATGTATCGAAATCCGGACCTTTAAAACTGAGTGCAGGAACAAAGCATATACTGAAACCGAGTCAAAATCCGGTTCCGGGTGGTGATAACTCCAGACCAGTACACTCAACTGAACGTCACACTTTTGGAAACAGTTCCAATAGTGCTCTAGTTCCTCATAAGAAGGAGGGGCAGATTTACATCTTTTAGGGGTAATTAAAAATTCTGAATGAAATGTTTAATCAGGCGCATACCCGTTACTTTGTGTAATATCAGTAATAAGGTAGTCATTGTAATGCGTTTTTCTAAGAATATGAAGCATTCTTGAAACTCAATATGCTACGTGTTTTAATTATGTAACCAGACTAGAAAAATGTAGGTAAGTTGAAAAAATAAATTGCAACAGTGTGTTATTTCAATTATGCGAGTGAGTGAGTATTGGAGAGGTCGTTTCCCCTCTGTGCTACAAGAGTTCTCCGTGGGGCTTCTTAATAGGCTCCGGTACTAATATTGAAGTACTGTTTTGTTATTCTTTTCTTGCAACTGAGCTTGCCAGTTTTGTTACTTTCATTGAATATTGTAGTTCTCCTACCTTTCACGTCTTAACTTTTCCTGGCAGATTTTGTGAAATTCACACTGTGATTGCCAAATTATAGTTGTCGTAAACTATCTGCATAAGGAAGCAGTAAGAAAGCGCGATCCTTTGCTCCTTGCAAGGCATTCTTAGCCTCAGAGGAAGATGTCGAACAAAGAAAAAAACAAAAAATTTTAACATGCAACTCTTAGATCAGCTCTGCCTCCCCCCCCCCCCACAATAAAAAAACCATCATATTTTGTATTCTTCTTGTCAGTAGAGGGTGACAGGGTACCGTTGTGCAGGGTGAGCGAGGCTCTAGAACCTTTTTATCTAGCTTCGACTTTTCGTGCTGTCGGGATAAACGCATATTTGCGAATACTGTACTGATGGTAGCACGCACCTGCGCCTGATCACGTATGATGGGTACCCTCAGATTTCATGTTGAGAGTAATCTCCTGATAGAGCCAGGTGGGGACAAACACGGATAGAGCCTTATTTTTAGAAAAACACCCGGTCCTCAAAAAATTATTCTTCTTGAAAATTTAGTCTAAATAAGTAACATAGTAACTAACAATAAAATGAATGATATATTCTTCATATTCAACGTTACATAAATTGTGAACTAGTCTAAAGCGACAAGACTTAGTTCAAAGATTGGTTACTCTCATAGTAAAGAACGAAGCTGACATGAAAAAAAAGTTCTAAGTTTTCATTTTGGATTTAATTTCATCAATTTCAATTACAGAGAGCAATATATAAAAGTACAAGCAAAAGATTAGTAACTTTGAATTCTTCAAATGTTAAATGCATAACAATATATTAATCTTTGAAAGTTCAAGACCATGCCCTCAGTAGGTCAAAGATAATTGTTTTTCATAAGCTAGATCAGTAAAGAGAAAAAAATGGGTTTCCTCACCCTGCTATGCAAAACTTGAACAAATCAATTTTTAAATAAAAATACTAACTTAGCTTTTTCTAAAACTTTTTTAGTTCGCATGGAACACATTTCTGGGTTGTCCGAAACACTTCTCTAACTCACCGGAACACAGTAAGATAACTTGACCATACTAATGAGTCCAAACACTACGATATAAGTACTGATAACAATACACTAGCCGTTTAGACTACTATACTAATCATATGAAGCACTTATGAGTTTCCGACGAGGAATTCTTTTGAAAAAGTTAAAAAGGCATGAGCTTATTTGTATAAGTTTCGAAAAGCAGAGGCTTTTTTGACGTTATTCCAAAAAAAATAACCTTATCCCTTAGATGCATGTTATAATTTTGGAGTTCGATTTCCTGCACAAGAATGTGCATGCATCAAGACAAAGAGCCAAGAACAACATAATTTAGTCGTCAAGGAATTCTCGATGATAATACTATTCCGCATGTATTCGATCTCGTGATATATCATCTCACTCTGATATTACAATAATTAAGAAATTAGCATTATTGTGGATGTCAACCTAATAGCCAACAATAAAAAGCACTTTTTACCTTCTTGATCCTTGTTAATTCCCTTTTCTAATCTGTTCTCAAGGTTCTTTAAATCTCTTAGCAAATCTTTGTACGTGATTTTTTTTAATTGTAGATGCATATATTAATATTAGAAACTCTGAATTCGTGTCCATGTATTACCTGTTTGACTTCTGTATCTGGCTGATCTGTTAACGCGTAACTTGGATGATTCGTATTGGTAATGGGAGCTGGTTTTCGGCACAGAACTCCGCGTGGATAAAAATATGAAAAAATGGAAAACACATTTTCCGGAGTGGAAAACGCGTTTCGGAAACGCGCTGCAAATCACGGCGGTTGGTGGAGCGCGTTTCCCACTCCGGAAAACGTGTTTTTTAATTTTTCGTTTTTTTTTCCGTGCTGAGTTCTGTGCCCCTAACCATTTTCCATTGGTAATACTAGAAATATAGAGCAAAAAAGTAAATAACTGAGAGGAATAAAAACGTCATTTTCCCAATGTTCTTGGGATGGAGTTTATGTAGATATCTATCGCCCATTTCACAATTTATCAAAGTCTAACAAAATTTATTGCCATATTCTTTACGTGCTTACAACATCTTTAAGAGCCTGTTATCCTTAAGCCTTATGACAAACATCCCATTCATCTTATATGCTATTAAATTCATCTTCGTATATGCTTATAGGGCTTTCATAAGGTAAAAGATTCATATAAAGATCTAATTTCTTCACAGGCCGGCGTTGTAGTGAATAATCATTGATGTTGTAACAATGGTTATGAATGTCATTAACGAGGGATAATGATCATAGCAAGTCAAAATTGTATAGGTGAAAAGTTCACAAATGTTACGCAAATTTATTTAGTTATGATGTTGTCATTACGATCAAGTTTGAACTCTTGGTCCTTGAATAAAGTTGTTTGGACGACTTAAATTTGAAAAGATATATGAGAACCGTATCTGTAAAAGAAGTTGCTTTATTGCATGGTGTTGTGAATTATTTCGGTGAAGTTGGCTTAAACTCTGGAAAAGTATAGTTCTTTATTACTTTGATGTTGTGTTTCGTTCCATTCGTTTGTAATTCTTTTAATATTAAGTGTATACAAGCATATTGCATCAATCATATCTAGATTACTGTATTCTAGAGAACAAATAAGGAGGACTTGTACCTATAAATTATCGAAAATTGAAGAACCTATAGCACATTTTCTCCTTTTTTTTTTTTTTTTTTTTTTTTAAAGCCTTAAATATTAGCACATCCTTAGTTGCTCTTTAGGCGATTATATTAGCGGTATATATTTGAACCTGCTCCGCCCGTACTCGATCTCCACCAGTCCAAGAGTGTCGACAATTTGACGTAGGGAATAACATTAAGGCGTTGTTTCACATTCAGGAGCAAGACTAGATCTAAGAATTGCTTGATAAAAGAGTACACAAAAGAAATATGTAATGTTTTGAACAGCTATCACTCAATCAATATTTGCAAATTAACTTCACCTACACATTTTTATTTGAGAACTATTAAAGAAGAAGAAACACAAGACAAATCAAATACGGGTTCCATGGTGTAGACATGATATTGCAGCATATTGCTTGATGAATGTGTGATTACACGAAGTATATATTTGTCATATCTAATTGCTACAGTCACAAATTATAGTTACATGAAACATCTTAATTGATGAAGTAGGAGGAACCATATTTTGAAAATTGTATGATTTCAATAATTACGTGTTGTAGCTCAATTTTAAGGAATCGCCAACTTGAATTAGAGAAATCCGGTGGTTTTGTTGTTCCTGTACAAAGGATTAGATAACAATGACCACAAACGCGAAAAAAAAAAAGCATGATTGCAGTACATATGGAAATCAATATTTCTGAAAAGAAAAAAGGTTACAGGAGAAGCGCCCGATAATCTATAAGTTTTCTATACATGAACTATCATGTTATTTTTCACATACCAAACCATAATACTTTGACAAATGGAGAAATTGTGATCAGTTTTATGCACAATAATGTCTATCTCTAGGATTAAAATTATATATTAAAAGAGTTATATAGACCCTTCCATGAACTTGAGATGCTCGTCAATTAATAAGAAATATTTTTTTAGTTTATTTGCAGAGTAAAGCAGGTATTTTACTCATGTTGACATCATTTGACTTGGAATGCAAAGTCAATAATCAAGATCAAGATTTTAGATTCATGGAAACAAAATCATAATGCACAGTTCACTCACCTAGAAAGGGATCCTCAATTCCTCGTTTTGTTTATTTCCTACCTTAATTTGTAACTCTTTTTTTTTTATCTTTTTTTTAAAATCTAGGTGTCCCATTCGCACTTAACTTCTTTTTTTTTACCGAAAATTTTTCGAAAAATATTAAGTAATATGCTAAAAAGATGACTAAATTTAAATGTTCTTTTTGGCGCATTTTTAATCTTTTTTAAAAAAAATTTTAACTACAAATTTGTAAAGAATATCAAAACTTACAATATTGCATTTAAAATTTTTAGTAAAAATATTTAAAAATAGATTAAAAAAAATTATCTAGATTTGATAAAATATCTCGAGATTGTATAAAATAGATTGATTCCGATCCAACGAATACAGCTTCTCCACGATCCAATGAATAGAACTTTTCTATTTTGGATCCAACGGGCGAGCCGCGCGCTACCTTAGCCTCTCCGAAAATCTTACTTTGGCTCCCTTCTGCGTCGCTGGCGCATGATCCCACGATATGATTGGCTAGGACGACCGGACCAAGCCGCACTCGCCACGTAGCATGAGGTCTGGATACCCGTAAGCAAATAAAGGTCATACCTTTATCCGCTTCGCCCAAGCCAGAACGCAGCGCCCGTACGATCACCCCATTGGCTGTCAGTCTCTCGCTCGATCGTACTGCATCTTTCATTCACTCTCTCGCTCCAAAAACAGCTCCATTCTGGATAAAATTCAATTCAAGATTTTTAAAAAGAGAAAAGTTGGAGAATATGGCAGAGGGGGCGTAGATCGGATGAGAACGGAAAAAATCTCGTGAGCTTCGGGGATTCTACACACGTAAATGAGAGGCAGAATGCATGGGATTGTAGTCCGCAGAAACCCTAACTGTAATCCGCCTAGCTGCTATTAGCTAGGGTTACACTTATTGATGAAGAGAGAGAAAAGAAAAAAATGGTGGATATATGGAGCCGGAGGAGTAAGCAAGTGGAAATAAAGTTGAACCATAAAACTATTAAGAATAGGCTGAATAGTTGCATCTAATTAAGTGCTTCTGCCTGATCAAATCTGTGAATCTATACCCAACAGATCAAACAAAGAAGACGGAAGAAAAAGTATTAAAACGTAGGGCATAGATCTAAACAGAAGCTTACATAAGAGAATACTGGAAATTAGAGAGGAAGGAGGAGCTTAAATAGAAAGAAAAAGTACAGGACCACGAAGATGTTAGCCCAGCTAGTCTCAAATCTATCTAAGCATCTAAATGGTTTCTGTAACTGCTAGATCCACCAACAGTTTAAAGTTACATCCTTATGAGAAAGGATGGAATAAATTGCACCAAATGTTTTTAAAGAAGTGTTCTTCCCCAGATCTTTCTTTGCTAAAGAAAAGCTAGCATAACAGGGATAAGTTGAGCTCATTTGGTCAATCTAACAAACAGGAAATAATGAAAGGCGCCACCTTTCATAGCACAGGAAACTAGGCAAATAATTTCTATATAGCAACAAACAACCCTAATAATTCTTGGGAAAAGCGTGCATTATTTACAGTTAAAATTTAAATGAACAGGTAAATGAATTATACGAATCTATATCAATTACTGTAAGTTGTAAGTTGTAAATGTTTTGTTAAATGTTTAAGAAAAAAAAAAATTTTAACCTGCTGTTGGAATACTCGTAGAGACGGCCACAGCGGGAGAAGATTATGAGAGCAACCTCAGCATCACCCAGCACTGAGAGCTCGTAGTATTCTTAAGAAGGCCGTTGCGGGCGCTTGCAGAAAGTAACCTGCCGATTGGGCGTGTTCTCGATCCTCTTGATCTCTCTACCTTTCCCCTTCCCATCTTTTCGTTGTTTCGCTCCAGTTTTGCTGATTTTATTAAACCTTAAGGAAAAACGACGAACTTTGGAATTTACAGAAATTAAGACAAAAATAACTCTGATTTTACTTACCTCCAAAATGTTGTAAGCTAGAAATTGTTTACGAAATTGTTTAGATCTTACAGTAGAAAAAGCTAGCTAGAAGTGAGGAGAAACGATTCAATCTTTGGCTGTCCTTTATCTCTTTCCCTCTCAAGGAAGTATGGAGCAAATGGAAGCCACTTTCAATGGGAAATGGTTGTGGGATTTTTATGGACTTCGAACTAACTCTCTTTATTTTTTTTTCTTCTTCCTCTCTACAACTCTCTTTTTCTCTACTTCATTTTTAAATCAGAAGTGCTTTCTATGCAGCAATAGATGCAAAGCAAGGACTGGATATTAACTCAGCATCCATTGCCATCTGATTCATTTACGAATAGGTTGATGACTTAATGGTGGGGACTAGAGAGAGAGAGATAGAGGAAGAGAGAGAGAGAGAGAGAGAGAGAGAGAAAGAGAGGTGAAAGGGACTTAGAGAGCGATAGTAATGGAGTGGCTTTTGTTTTTTTTTAGAAAACCTGAGGCGAGCCAAAAAAAAAAAGATTAATTACAGTGCTTCGTTCATTAGAATAGTGAATAAGCATAAATAAGGATTAAGTAATAAACTGAGCTCATATGGGAAAGGGCACTACACTATATTACAAATAATAACTCAAAAAGTTAGATATAAGAACACTCCTTATTTTACATGAAATTAATGATCATTCATTTGTAGTAGAAGTTATAAGTTGAAGAACTCGTAATTGTTCATAAGACCTTCCGGTGAATACGCGAGATCTAGTTCCTCTCCTTCTATAATGTCCACCAAAGACCAAACAGATACTGTATAACATTGCAATCCGGTTGATGATCTTTTTGAATATTGTTTCTTCCATCTCCAAAGAACAGAAGATGAAAGGAAAGTATTTGGAGCACTTGCATATCAGCTCCTGCTTTTGGAAATACGTATTACAACCAATCCCTGATTTTAATTGACCACGGCGTCCTAAATAACCTAGCTAAAATTATTTTTTTGGAAAAAACTCTATAATATAAGTAAATTAAAGATAAACTACGTAAAATTATGTGCCATGTGTCAAACATTTAAGAACATTTTGGCATTTAAGATTGTATGTCTTTTATATTCTTTGAACAATTATATTGAAATAAATATGCATTACTTAATATGACTCTTTTTCATATACTCTAAATAAATTACATAATTTAAAAAAAAAACAAATGAAGAAGTCCAACAAAATTTTAAAAAAACAGAAAAATTTGTTTTATAAATTTCAAGCATTAAGTCCAACAAAATAAAAAAAAAATGAAAAAAATGAGTTTTATCACTTATAATTTTTATAAATTATATCAATTATATAATTTTTATTTAGATGTTATATTATTCGACTAATTTAAATTTTAAATTATATGATATATTATTCTTTCGAATTTTATAGTCTCGTACTTACAGCAGATTAATAACTAGAAATATATGTAACAAAAGGTAAATCACGAATTTGTACTATATATATAGCACTTCTAAAGCTCTTTCTAATTTGCTACATATTAAATATTTATTTTTTTTTAGCATGTAATGTTATATATATATTTAAAAATTTTGATCCTTTATCTTAGAATAAATAAGTCTTAGCAAATGCGCCTCTCTTCGCATATTATAGTAAACAAGATAAAGTTTAAAAAAAAAACCCCTTAAAACAAAAGAATAAGTATAACATAATCGAAAAATACGATAATGTTACTATCGTAAATTTAGTCATTAATTTATTTAATTAGTATTTATGATGTCAATTTTCTATTTAGCTAAGCCTAAAATACAATTATAATAAAGATTAAACAATGTTATATTTAAAGTAGTAATTTTTTATTTAGTTGAAATAATATTAAAAAAAGTTATCTTAAGTTATATAATATCATATTATTTTAATATCTATAGTCTAGTGCTTAGTTTAGTTTGAATATAACAATTGTAGATTATGACGCAACCTATTTTTGTATTTATTTTATAAAATATTTCTAAGTTAATACTTTAGGGCCTCAGAGTTTTAGTGGATTAGCGAATAGAACTAAAATCAACTAGAATTTTATAGTGTCAAAATAACTATTTAGAGATTTTAAGGAAAAAAAGTGTGTAGAGCACACAAAAAACTATTTTTCATATTCAAAATTTTTCCAAAAGTAATTATATATTAATCAAGTAATTAACTTCATGAATTATAAGATACGTGATTTATTAAGGGAGAAAAATTACAATCAAATGTCTGTATATCCATGTTACAAAAAAATAATTGACTTATCTACTAGTGAATATTGAATTACGATCATAATTATAATTATAATGGCATAACTAGACCTTGATTTAACAATAGATAATTTAACTGTAATTTAAAATGCATTGATTTAATATTAAAATATCTATTTATATATTAGTGATCAGTTCCGAAATCAAAATCTAGTGGGCCTAAAATAAATTTCAGAGCCCAGTTTGCTTTGAAGCCGCGATCCCCTAAATCAATCTCCTCGCCCGTTTCAGCGACCCTCTTTCTAGACCATTTTCTCCAGCCGACTAAATTTCCTCCTCCCGTGATTGATCTGCCTCCGGCTTCTGATCCCGCCACCGGCGAGGTATCTATCACCGCTTTTCGTGCCTTAGTTTCACAGTATTTGATTGGGGGCAATTGACTCCACTGGCTATATAGTGGATCCGCCCATAGAAATCTGTATGAACTGGGGTGTCCCGTTTTAGTTATACTCATATTTCTAGTTAGTTTCTCGGACAGTTCTAAAGTTACAATTGGATATAAATAAAAATTGTAATTGTCAACTAGTTTTGTCATTGTTTTGATAGTGTAAAGGTATGGTTATTGGTAAACATGTCTAATGGCGTCAAGGAATTCAATATACCTTTCATAAGAAGGGAATTAGGAGTAAGGATCTTATAGACTTAAAGGAGTACTAATACATCTTTTACTTTTGGCAAGGCAATTATTTCTAAGGTAGTATTTCTTGCTTTTCTCGTATCTGGTGGGGTTGGTTTAGAACCATTCATATCCTGTTATTAACAAGGTTTTCTGTGTCCAAGCCGAGCTGAATTTCGGCGAAACTCAGAATCCCAGGTACGTGCCGACCGTGCCGATATATATTTATTTGTTATTTTAAAAAAAAAAATCCAAAAGAAAATTAAAGTTCAATTTAAGATTTTTCGACACATCTTGTTTTGGTTAGTTCAGTGCCGACAACTGGTGAAACAGGCATATATTGTCCGGCACAGACCGTTCTGACTGACACGTAAAACCATAGTTATTAACCATCATATCTCCTCTTGAGCGGAATTTACATCTTAAATCAGCTCACAAGAATATGTTCTTTGTTTGAGTTACTTGTCCTATTATTTATTTTCAATGAAGTACTAAGTATTCTCGTGCGAAGTAGAGTCGTTATAAGTTCTTAGGTTTGTTCAAATAGGTTTGTATTCTATAAGTTGTAGTATCTTTTTATTTGAGAAATCTAGAAGTCGCATCATCATTCAGCTATTCGTTACAGTTTCAAGTCATTCTTCGCTAAGGAAGAAGAAGTAATGATTTTCCTTATAAATTGTAAAATGCGTCGTGCATATCTTGCGATATAGCAAAAGCATCCATAGCCTACAACCTACAGCCAGTCGACAGAGTTGGAGAGAGAGAGAGAGAGAAAAAAAAAAGACAAAATTCGTGTTTCATCCTTTCTTCTTTGTGGAATAGTTACGTATGCTGCAGTCTTCATGCGCACTTTTGCTTTTTGCTGATACTTGCATTAGTTTTTCTTTTTGTTTATTAGGAGGGGCTGATATGGATTGCAGTATAGACGTAGAATCGTTAGCGAATACCAATGACGGCAATGACCTCTGCAGTGAAAAGGTATGCTAAAATTGTTATACTGATTTTTGCTCTAAGTTAACTAGTTTATATGTATTCTTCATATTTTCTTTCGAAGAAACTTTCACCGCAAGTATAACATTAATTTGTAGAACATGCTGGAGCAAATTTCATATACTAAACTTGATTTGGTAGGTCCCAGCTAAAAGTTTTCCAAAAACTGCTAAGATTCAGCTTGTCAGTTGCCATCCAGAAGTTTACCAGCCATGTGATGACTCATTTGTGCTCGTAGATGCGCTCCTAGCAGATCGGGCAAAATTGGTCGAACGTCAGCCCAGGTTATTGATGGAGGTGGGTTCTGGGAGTGGTTATGTAATCACATCTTTAGCTCTCATGCTTGATCACGAGGTTTCAGGCGTCCATTACTTAGCAACAGATATAAATCCACATGCGGTAGAGGCAACTAAGAAAACCTTAGAAGCTCATGGTGTTCATGCCGAGGTAATTTGCACCGACATTGCATCTGGTTTACAGAGTCGTCTTTCAGGCATGATTGATGTGGTGGTAGTGAACCCGCCTTATGTGCCCACACCCGAAGAGGAAGTTAATTGTGGGGGCATTACCGCTTCATGGGCAGGAGGTGAAAACGGTAGGCGAGTGATAGACAGGATTCTTCCTGTCGTGGATGATATGTTATCAGAAAAGGGCTGGTTATACATGGTCACTCTTACCGCCAATGACCCTTTGCAGATATGTCGGTTCATGAGAGAAAAGGGTTATGCTTCTCGTATCATTCTCCAGCGGTCTACAGAGGAAGAGAGCTTGCATGTCATTAAGTTTTGGCGTGAAAATGGTAAGGAAGCAGAGAAGAAGCTAGCTACAAGTTCAGGCTCAGATTCTTGGTTCTCACAGCTTGGTCTTCGGTCTTTTTGGAGGACTGGAGATGCTGTTTAGACCTATTGGCTCATCTCTACAGAAGAAATAGTTTTAATAAGTACTTCGCTCCATGTCGTCATAAAGACCTGGGCTCTAACAGCCCAAATGATTCTATGGTGGACAGTGGATTTGTCCTCTTGGCCTAACCTGCATGGCTAATGCTGTTATCTCCAATGACATGCACGTACGAGGCACCTTGTCAACTGGCTGAATTTTGGGAAAACCTTGAGGAACTTAATTTTTTATTAAAGGCGCTGTCTCCCTGTTATCCAATTTTAAAAGGTTACGCTGATAGCTAATTTTCTTTACTGTTTATAATATATTTGTAATTTGTATCACTTCACCGGTAGGAAATTGCCTTGGCTTAAGCAGCCGTCCATATCTCAGGTTATAGGTGGTCTTGAACTAGTAAGAATTCGAAGGTGTGCCATTGACTCATCATGTAAGAGAAATTGTTTCAATTTTTTTTTTCATTTTAGCATTATTAATGGCCCAGATTAGCAACAATCTCCACAGGTTGGTTATTGACATTGCCTAGAAGTATCTTGAACTAGTTATCTCCATTACATTGTTGATTGGTTCTAAACTTGCTAAATTAATTATCCTTCTTTACAACTATGATGATTAGCCAGCCACTAATGCTTTTTGCAAATAACGGTGATATGTCTCTGGTTTTTAACTTCAGTACTGTTCTGGATCTTTTTACTGGATTGATCTATTAGTGATGGTGCTCTTTGTTGGTTTGCTCTATGAATATCCGCTTTACTGTTTGCTCTGGTATTCTTTGCTGGACTGGATTATTTTTCACGGCAGGATTTCCCATTTTTTAAGAACTTTGCTTTGGAGTAGCTGGTCTGCTATATGGATATCATTTTTTTTTGGTTGCTGGTGTTTGGACAAGGTGAAGGCTGATTGCTGCAAGGGTTTCTTTCATTCTCTATAATTATAGTGTTTACTCCTTTCTTTCTTTGTTTTCCACCAGGAAATGTAATTATATAAGCTTTTGAGGCTTTACACTATATGTTTGTTTCATGGTATGATGCTATAAAATTACTTATTTTACCCCCAAAAAAAAATGTATAACTCGTTTATGGATCAGTAAATGGACACTGTTCTTACCTGAATTGCTTATTTTTACGATTCTAAGCATTAATTTTTTAAGGTAATGTGGCGAACTCTTTCTTTGCTCAGGATTTTATCATTTTATAGATTTTCTGCCTATGGTCGGACTTAAACCATATTTAGAAAGTAAAATTTTTGTCTGGCGTTGGTTTCAATTTAGTTCATAGAGTACATGACTATCTAGTATTAGCAAGGTTAGCTGAAAATTTGCTAAAATTGTATATTTTTTGTATAAAAGATTCAAACCCGTGTTCTATGCTTCTTGAGATATAGGGTCGCACGACTCTGCCCGCAACTGAGACGCAATTCTAAGCATTATTTTATTGCTGATTAGCTATGGTCAACTTGCTCAAATCAGACAATTTTTTGAAACATATAATATTGCTCACCACTTTGATTGGTAGTGGTTAGAATATCCAAGAAGAATAAGCAGCAAGTATAGGACCAGTCCAACTGCATCTTCACACCTAAGAGATCTAAACTTGTGGTTGAAGGAAGGTAGACATCCACGTCAGACTAAGAATATTATAAGGGACATTTGTATTTTCATACCCTAATTTAAAATTAGTTTTTTATATCTTTTAATTCAAAATTGCACTTTTATATTTCACGATCTTATAAAAAGGTGAAACTATTCTTATCCTTTTCTTTAAAATGGGGTAGTTAATTAGACAAGTACATTTTTGTATTTCATACCATGAATGAAGCATTCCAATTATGGGCATATTCTTGCAGCTTCAAATGATTGGGGGCACAAACATGCAAATGCCCCTATAGGGATTAACACGTAGGCTCATGTTGCTGTCTCCGAGAAAAAAAGATAAGAAAATTACATATCAGTCCTCTATTTTTAGGACCGATATAAATTAATTCCTGAAAATAAAGAAACGTATAACGTGGCATACGTCGGACGTTTTTTTATTTTTGGAGTCTGATTTGTAGAAGATTTGAAAACGAAAATTGAAAACGGAAAAACGTCCGACGTGGCAGCGCGGACGTTTTTCCGTTTTTGGATGTTGATTTATAGAAAATTTAGAAACGGAAGCTGATATACAATTTCTCGGAAAAAGATTGGATTTTTCATAGTAATCAACGCTATCGTCTTCGCACGCTGTTATGTCGGACATTTTTCGTTTCTGAGAACTAATTTATAGAAAATTTAAAAACGAGGACTGATATGCAATTTTTCCAAAAAAGATTAGGTTGTTCATAGTAATCAACGTTATCGTGTTGCTTAAGATTTTCATTTTTAACACAACTATTGTTTATCTTAATCATTGTAGCCACATGATGACACGTGGGTGCGTTTGGACAGATGCTATGTTGAAAATTGGGAGCTTACTGCACACCTTGCCATACATGCTGCCACAAAATAACTCAATCAAATGAACCACCTCAAACCATTATATGCCAGCATTCTTCATTTGGGAAAAAAAAAAAAAAGAGATAGCTTTCCATTGCAGCAAGAGTTGAACAATTTGATAGGGTAAGTGTTGGTTTTTTATTGGGCACTTATAAATGTGTATAGGTGCGTGTTATAAGTCGATTCCTTATTTGTCTGGTTAAAATCTTATTTAGAGTTATATTTTTAAAAAATTTTAAATATAAAAATTATGTGTCACTATAAAATTATTTTTCTTGTATTTAAAATTTGTTTAAAATTTTTTTCTAAATAACTGATTTTATATCTAAAAATTTATTAGTTTGATGGATTAGATTTTAAATCTATTTAATATTTTAAAAATTTAAAACATTTACTTATCTGGTCATTTAGGGAAGATGCCAAATGTTGGTTGGCTGAGATTTCTATGATTGAATATTCGGTGTTTGCTATTTTTGAATTTGCTATGAATGGTCCTTATCCGGGCTGCAGTTTTGTTGGCCAAAAAGGAGGAATGAGTTGGTCAAGATAAGGTGAAAGTTTGATTAAAAAGTGACATATGGAACCTGATTTAGCAAGGAATTTGTAGAGCCATTTGCCATGGAATAAATTGGATGGGATCATGGGAGCAGGTCCGTTTGAAAACTGCGTCTATGATGGTGCCTTTGGCGTCTATATTTTGGCCCATCTGTTAGCATGTGGAAGCAGATCCCTTTGACAACCGCTCGACCCTCGTGCTGCTTTAATTGAATTCGGTTGGTAGAGGTCGGCATAATCTCTCTCTCTCTCTCTCTCTCTCTCTCTCTCTCTCTCTCTCTATATATATATATATATATATTATATATATAATATATATATATTATATATATGAAAATTAGTTTATATTAAATATCCAGGTCAAACTAATTTAGTAATAAACCTATATGTAGCATCTTTTTAGAACTTAGTCTTATGATGAATTACTGTTCTTAGAATTGGATGTATTTACTATCATATTTATAACAGATTGAAGAGAAAAGAGTGTCATATGAACTATTTTCGTAAAACTATGTTAATCCACTTTATAGAAATTTAATAAGAGTGAGTATGATATTAGCTATTATTTATAAAATCAATATATAAATGATATATCAATGAGTTTAACCAATATTATATTACTGTCTATTAAAATTAATATATCTTAGACACAGCATATCATATGTATATCCACATTACTCTCACATTAAAAAAAACCTCCTCTAATAAATACTAAACTATATTCCTATAAATTCATATAACAACATTTCTTAAATAATTAAAAATTTTAACTCACATGAGGATTTGTCATTCCTTTCTGTATCCTTCTCCTTCCCCTCTACTCTTACCGATTCTTATTCTTAATAACATGTATCATAAACCTTTATACAACTGCTCTAATAATTCTCCTCTGCTTCTCATACTCCTTCTCTCACTCACTAGTCTTTCTAAATGTACTATTAAATCTTTCTGTTAATGTATCTTTTTCATTCTTCGTCTAATCCTAACATTTCCTCGTTATTTACGCACGTACATAGAAGTTATAACTCTTTAGGTCCTCCTATTCCACCTCGGGTGAATGCACTTTACTATAATAACCTGGAGACTAGTGACCGGAAACCATAAAATTTAAAAATTCTCTTGTGAGACTAGTGTATATACTTTGTAACGTAGTGTATGTATCCGACTAACATTCACCACTCGTGCCGTTAGTTCTCGAGCTAGAATGCGAAAAATCTCAGTTGAGAGCGATACGCAGTTTTGTTCAACTCAAAGCTATTATGCTTGTCGACTTATAGAAGTTATGTTCTGGTCAATCGACGGTGAACTATTCGGTTAAGCGCTCTCAGTGAGAGAAGAGTTTAGGAGCTTTTATAGTTATTAAGATAATTATAACGACTCCGTAGGTAGCGTTCTACGTAAGAATACTATCTAATTATATGATATAATATATATTATATATATATATACACACACATATTGTATGCACTAAAACAGGAACAGATATGTAGATGTAAAGAATGGTCTATTTCAAGTTTTGGATGATCTTCTACTCACACTCCGAAAATCATTGTGTACCAACTACAACTACGAATAATGAAGGGATAATTGTATATCATCCCTTCAAAATTTTATTCTTATATTTTAACTTCTGAAAATACGTTTTCGCACTATGGCACGCTCACGCCGTCATATCTCGCGTTTCTGTATTTTCGGATGCTAAAACGTCCAACTGTTGCTTGTAGAAGGATTTATATGCAATTATCCCAATAATGAACTTATTAGCACGTCACCTCTATTCGTCCATTTATCATTTATATCCATTAGCCATATAACGCACTAATCACGGCACACACCATCACCAGTGATAGGATTTGCAAAAGAATACACCTATAATATGTTTGGCGAAAGAATGTCCATATTATTATATTTGCAATTTTATTTTTGGGCGTAGGAAATAACGAAAATACTTTTCTTATCCGTTTAGTATGAAATTACTACAGCTTTCCTCTCAAATAATTCTTTATAGGGTGCCATTAACCATAGTAAGTGATCAAATAAAAAAGGGATAATGTCTCCCCAGCCCCTTGACCGGATACCTCTACCGATTCAGTCTCTAGTTACTGTTTATGTCTATCTCTCGTAAAATGTACATTTTCGTTTTGACCATTATATTAGTGATCTACAACTTTCATATTGAAAATTTTTCAAAAAAATACTTCTAAATAGATATTGTTTGGAGTCGGAAGCTTAAGGGATTTTGACGTGACATTTCAGAACCCGGTTTAACTTTCGACCTCCAAAACATCTATTTAGAATATTTTTTGGAAAAATTTCAAACATGAAAGTTAAGATTCTCGTCAAAATCCTAACAACTTTAAATGTGAAAATTTTTCCAAAAAAATTAGGACCGGAAACCGAGGTGTTGGGATCGTTTCGTTTTTTGAAAACTCCTGCGGATCGGATTAGCAGGGGCTGAATTTGGTATCGACAGGCCCTGCCAGGGGCCTGCCGATCATTGCCCCAATAAAAAACGTAATCTGGCTATAATCATCTGGATTAGATCTTTTCCAACTCATCCAAAACTCATGCGAACATCTTTTCATAATTTCATGAACTTTGATGGATACCAACAACTGCTCTTGGAAATAAACTACCTATATATGAGCACTTTATACAACGAAGTTACAGCCAACTCTGGGTTACATTTTCATTGGCCCTTCGGCCCTTCATCAAGCAAGTCATAATAACCTCTCCAGGCCTTCCAAGTTCCTGGAGCTCTCTAATATCCCCCAGAAATTACTTTATCGGACCATAACTTTACATAATTACTGTATACAAGTGTATGAAATTTATATGGGCACCTAATATGAGCCTAAAATTCCATAATTTACCCCATAGTTTCCAAACGGATCAGCAGCCTGCAGAAATGATGAGCCGGCTTCGCTATCCAACCCAAGAAATGATCCATTCCCTTCGTTCACCGGCCACGGATCAATCTCCTCCTTAACTCCCATCTCCACGGCGGCGCCGCTGTTCACTATTCCGGCGGCACCGATAGAGGCGGCGGCGTTGAACTCGCCGGCGCAGAGTCTCGCACGTTTTACCGGCCCCCTACCGTCTTCAGGGGCAGCGGCGGTGGCGGGGGAGACGCGGGACGTGAGGCGTCTGGAGCATTTTCCGGGTCGCCGAGTACGCGCAAACGAAAGGAAAGGAGCTGGCGCGGGCGGCGCTCCATCTCGGCGACACGTTCCCACATCCTGCGCACCTCCTCCTCCGCGCCGCGCTGCTCGCGGCGGAGCCTCGCTACCTCCGCCGCGACGCGGCTGTCGATCTCCGACTCATTCTCGTCGTCGATCCGCCTGCGCCCGCCGCTCCGACGAGATATAAGGCTCAGAAGACGCGTCTGCCCTCGGAGGAACGACTGGTGAGCAAATTCCCATCTGTCTGGATCCACCTTTCTAAACCCCTGCATTAAATCAAAACATCAAACAAATTAACAACAAATAAAACCAAAATATGGTTTAAAAGTATTTGAGATGAAATTAATGGATGCTTACGTAAGTGTTAAGTTGGCGAACGAAAGAGGAGAAGTTGGCATGTTTGAAATAAGCTGGAAGCAGATCGCGGGACAAAGCAAAGGGATCAGCGACAACGAAACTATTATTATCTCTTCCCCAGTAGATTATAGCGTCTGTGGCAGGATCATCGACCATTCTGTAAGTCTTAGCCACGAACGGTGCGACCACCACTCCGCCGCCGCCGCTGCCGCCGATATCTCTTACCACATCGACCCCACTACTACCCATAGACATGCTAATCGCAAACACTTGGCTGATTCACTGAAAATTCTTGGGGGAAGAGGGGGAGGTGCTCTGAAGCTGAAGGTTAGGGGTAGCAGTTGGAAGTATAAGTAGGGGAACGAGAGAGTGAGACAAGTGCCGGGAAAGAAACGGACACGTGTCTAAAGTTTTTTTTTTTTTTTTTTTTTTTTTTAAACAAGGATTACTCATCTATGTTGACCATTTTGATCAACAAGTCCAAATCACGGCCACTAGATATTTATCCTTGCATCGTGTTTATTATCTCCGTCTGTATTTGATTAGCAGCAAAACACACGGTGTAAACAAAAAAAATAACGGAGATACAAAAATAAAATCCGAATAATAAAGTACAGAATAACATATTTTGAAGTAGGTTTTTTATTTATTTGTATGGAACTAAAAGCGACTACACCTAAAAAACTTTATTTCTATATAAATACTTATTTAAATAAAATTAGTTCTGTAATTTGTCTTTCAATATATATGTATGCACATATATTAGAATGATCTTACTTTTGATGTAGTGGATTTCAAATAGAAATAGCAACTCACAAATAATTTAAGAGGTGAATATATATTTACCCACTAAATTCTAAATAAGTTGAATATATCTTTGTAATATCTAATGCGACAAGCATAAATCATTTAGATTAGATTCTTTCGAAAAAGGTTTATAGTAATTACTTAGATTACCGATTTTATTTTTATTTAAACTATTCGATAGATAAATAAAATATTATAAAAATGGATAGTTATTAATTTTGAATACTTTAAGATTAGCATTTTGTTTTACCGCTTTCTCTTTTTATTTGAAAGTTTGAGTATAAAATGACCAATACTCTTTTTTTTCTATAGAAAAATTATATACACACTTACACGCGCGCGCGCACACACACACAGATATATATATATATATGCAGGCACTTAAGTTTGGACAAATTGCATATCATTTTCTTTTTTATTTTCGACCAAATCAGCCCCTGAAAATACGTTTTCAGGAACTGATTTGGTATAAAATTAGCCTCTAAAAATGTATTTTCAGAAGCTGGCCGACCACCCGAAAAGAGGGGGCTGACTGGTATTTGCCAATTAAGTTTGCTATATATCTTCTATTTTTTATTGGATCCTATGTATTCTTTGTGGTGAATAATTTATGCATGATTTTCGGTTCCGGACGGCACGTGTCTGTTTCGACAGTTGTTGGCAAGGCACGAACCGGCGTAACATGTGTCAAAAAATTTTATTTAAATTTTTAAATTAATTTTTTATTTTTATTTTTTTAAAAATAATAAGTGAATATATATCAGCGTGGTCGGCACGTGCCAGGATCTAAATTTACCGGAACTTGGCTCGGCTCGGCACAAAAAATCTTAAATTTATGCAAAATTAGTTTCCGATTTTGAGTCATAGCCGCTATAACACATGATAACTTTTTTTTTTTAGTTTACAAAAATTTTAATAATATGTAAGATACATACATACGTTTTCATATCTTACCATGATATCACCGTCGGCAGCTATATCAAAGTAGTATATGGTATAAGAAAGGTGCTTCTGGTTATAAACTAAAAATAATGGGAGACTTGTACATCAATACCTCTCTTAAAATTTTATTTATGAATACATTCTTTTGTATATAATTATTATTTTCGAAGTTCCAAAATTTCTATTTCGATATTTTTTTTAAAGAAAAAATTAAATATATATTTTGAATTTTAAAATCTTAAAGGAATTAGCAAATTTAATTTTTAATTCACTAAAAAATTAGTGTTTTTTTTTAAATATATTAAAAAATATGTAAAATACTATAAATTATTTCAAAATTTATTTTTATATTTATACGTTTTTTTTAAAATATTTATATATAATTAAAATAGTTTTTAATATGATTATGAAATATAAATTAATTTGTAACGAAGTTAAAATAAAATGTTTGTATAATAAAATGTTTTTATATTTATATGTTTTTTTTAAAATATTTATATAATAATTAAAATATTTTTAATATGATTACGAAATATAAATTAATTTGTAACGAAGTTAAAATAAAACGTTTGTTTGTAAGATGTTTTAAAATCGTCCCACGCCCGTAGGTCAGTCGGTCGTGACGCTCGCCTCATAAAGCGAGCGCCCGGATTCAATCCCACCGGTGGCTGAAATGTAAGTGTGCCCATGGCCGCGAGTTTACAGCGGTTGTGGAAAAGCTGATGGCTGGATAACTCTCAGTACTTTATGTCTGATCCGAAAACGGACGTCAGGCCGGAGTTTTACTCTCCTGCGCGCAACTGGGTTCAAAATGATTCTATAGTTGTGCGTAGAAAACTGTGATTCGTAAGTTAGCCGGAATATAGAAAAAAATTTTGTCTCGTTATCTCAAAAAAAGAAAAAAAAAAAAGATGTTTTAAAATCAAGATGACATTCAATAATTTTTAATTCACTAAAAAATTACTTTTTATTTTTAAAATATTTTAAAAAAAATTATCTAAATATTATAAATTATTTCAAAATTTATTTTATATCAATTAAAATATTTTTAAATATGATTACGAAATATAAATTAATTTGTAACGAAGTTAAAATAAAATGTTTGTTTGTAAGATGTTTTAAAATCCAGATGAGATTCAACAATCAAGATGTTGTAAAATGTATCTATCTTCTTGGGTCGGACAGAGGCGGTAGCTGCTCCGAAGAAGCGGTGGCGTGCTGCATCTAGAGCACGTGTACCAATTTAGCCCAGGCTTCGTTGTCAGGATACTCACCAGCGAAGTTAGAAAAACAGACACGTATCGAGGATATCGTTTGAGTTGCAGCCTTGCATGGCACATTTGTGAGAACATTTTCGTCTGTGGTGGTTGCTCAATGGTTGGTTTTGGCTCAGTAGGCGCCGTACTTGTACGCTTGTGAATTAGTTGTGATATACATACAAATGGTGACGAGAGGTATACGGGTACGGGTTGGGTCGTGGAAGGATTGGATTAGTACGGCTTCGTAACTCGTGCAGATTGCTCCAATCGCCAAGATGGTTGTTTGTATGATGGATGCTGACTCAGCTGCTTATCATCCGTGTATTATGGAGAGAAGGGGTTTGATGGGTTTTGATATACGGCTCAGATTGAGTGCGTGTAATCTAAAACTGATGGCCCATTGGCGTAGACAGGTCCGGTCCCAGGGCGATGCTGATGGCCCCCTAACCCGAAGCTGCCTAGTGGCCTGCTTTCCCTGTGAGGTGTCTGCTTTGCGCAAGAGTGATGTTAGAGATCATTAAATTAATAGCAACAAATGTCCATAATAAATTCTTAGTGATCTAAAAGTTGCGGCTAGTTCAATCGAACGGCAGCATTTTAAAAAGAAGAATGCTATTTTTCAGGGTCATTTTGACCCTGAAGAAATCAAAGTTGATGTGGCACAGTGCCATATCAGCCCAAATATTTAATAAAATACTAAAAATTTAATTATGCATATATCTCTATGTGTTAGAATTAATTATTAACATATCTCAATGTGTTGGAAATAATACTCACACTTATCAAAAAGTTATATTAAATTAATTTCTTTTCCAAGACATTTAATATTAAAGAATAATAAATTATATGCTGATGTGGCATTATCCACATCAGCCTTGATTTTTTCAGGGTCAAAATGATCCTGAAGAATATCATTTCTCTTTTAAAAAACGTCATCATAAAGGATTGAGGCGGTGTAGGTAAAATTTTCTGTAAAATTTTTTAAAATTATTTTTTTCGTATTTTGTGGTATGTGATCCGTTTATGAAAGCCAAGTATTCGAATTCTAGCGCATCGGTCGGGCCGAGATGTGAAAGTTTTCTACGAGTTTAAGATTCCTAAGAGACATACGCTCGTCTTACGAGTTCCACCACGATAATTACAAAAAAAAAAAGAAAAAAAAGGAAAAAGGAAAGAAATTGTGGATTACATCTCAAAGTGGTTTGGATTTTAGTTGGACTACTTTAGATTAACTATTTGGGGTTGTATACTCTTTTTACTATTTAAAATACTACTTTATCCTATTCATAAGTTCACCATCTTCGCACTTTACACAAGTGATGTTATTTTGTAGTTATCTCCACCATATACTCGAAAGTAGATGACAAATAGTATGATAAAACTCATAAAAGAATACTCTAGGCCGTTGCGAGATGCTGGATATACATGAACATGTCTCAAGAAATTCGGTGTCATACTCGAAAAACTCATGACTAGTAGTAGATAGGGTTCTGTGAGGTCGAGAAAGCACTAATGCCTGCTATAGGTGATTTCTCTTTCTCAAAAGTAAACAAATAGCTAAATAAAGGCGCCCTCTTCATATGGTAATATGAAGAGTTTGAATTCCAATATCCAATATTTAGATCATAATTAAGTGCCATACCAATCCGTCAGGGTGGCGAGGACGGGCATGTTTGTATATCTAAATCCATTTCCATAATAAGGTTTGCAAGAAAAACTTAGGTTATAGTGAAAGAAATTTATGAATTGAGATTCTGTGTTTTCATCTTAGTAGTCATCTTCGATATACAAGTATCTTTAGTAAATATTTGTTTTTTTTATCAATTCATGCTGCTTAGCTCACATATACACATCAAAATTTGGTCTATGAATTTTGCAAATGAGGAGTGCAGATTTTGAGAATGCACATGGGTGTTAAATAAGTGTACACCATTAAAGAATATATAGAAATTTTAGTTGAAGCTACATTCAGAATTGCATGTCTGTATATAAAAGGTCAATCGAACACTAACCAATAACGAATACAGAGAATTTTAACAATCTAGAAAAATTCTCAAAAGAGTCGCATGGACCTAAACTAGAGCAGTGTGATAATCATCACACTCATAGTTAGCCACTATAGTCGCCAATATACTGAGAAAAACCAAGCTAAGTACTCCAACACAGTTTAGTAAGAGGTTTGATGATTACCGGGCGCTATGCACCTTCCCTTGCTCACCTAGATCCGCTTGTTAGGCTCGAAAACATACTTGATCAGAGATTCCTTGATAGATAAAAGGTCTGGAAATTCATGCTTCAGTTTAGATGCATCTAGCTCATTATTGCTTCTAGGTGCAACAATTACTTTTGCTTGCTCTTCTAATGTAAAGTTAGTCCATTTGAAATCAGGGTCAATGTAGCTCTTATACATCTCAAGAATTTCACGCTTACAACACCGGGGTTGGTGAAGTTCCATATACCCCTGCAGTTCCTTTTTGCCATCTCAACTGAGATTGGAAGAAGTTCATCTAGAATTGTCATGCTGTTTGGAATGTTAACCACTTTGTTATAACAAGATATCTTGGTATTGAAGTTGCGAGGATTGTTGAGATCAGATGATATTGGCATTCGGACTCTAAGAGTGCAGACGTCGTCATATTCCTTCAGAAGTTCTTCAACCTGAATTGTCCAACATCAAGATAAGATCGCTAAGAGATAAACATCACAAACTAAAAAATAAAGAGCATACGCTTCGCTGAGAAGTGGCAGGTAGTTACCATGGCCTTTGAGTAGAAAGAGCCAGTGAAATTTGGTTTATCTTCCTCTTTAAATCCGATGCCTGAACCTTCTGGGTGTTGAACATCATACTCGAATATGCATCCAGTAGCATAGTTCATCATCAAGAGTCCATGTTCTCTACAAACATCTGCCAGAGTCAGAGTACCCACAACATTGCTGCTGATAGTCTCTGGCTTGTGAGACTCGCACCAATCAACATTTGGTCTTCCGGTTACACCAGCAGTATTAAAAACATGGGTTGGTTTAATATTTTCAAGGTCTGATATGAGGCTTGATCGATTCTCTAGTCGACCATTTCCATATTCAAATGGTATTCATTCGTTTTGAAGTATCTTCCCCAAAAGGCCACCTATCCAGCCAGTTCTACTGTAAATTATGTGAGAAGCTAGTGTTCCTTGAAACAGAAACCACTATCCTCATGTCAGTGAGAATACTGCTCTCTTTAGAAACCATGGATTTAGAAATAAATCAATGGTAATCCGAAACTTCTCCCAAAAATCGTCTAAATATAACAAAACAGTAGAACAAAATGCATGTAATGTCCTTTAAAATTCTCGCCCAACAAAAAAAAAGTATTTTAGTATTACGTGTCATTTATCTGTATAACATTGATCTAGAGCAATATTATGCCATCTAAATTTAATCAGTAATTTGATCTTAAACTCTCGGAACTTAACCAAACCACATCAGACAAATCACAATTTTTTAACATGTGGAATGATAGATCCAGAGCCATTTCAAATGTGGCTAGTGATAAAGTTACAGTTGTATGGAAAAAAAAAACCAATCTCATAGAATGAAGAAGATTATTTGTTGCGTATATTAAATGAACTATTTACCGACTTTACAGATATATAAGTCCTAATATATTATTATCGTATTACATGCAAATAAAAAAAAAAAGAAAAAAGACAATATTCGATCGAAATGTAGGATAAAAATTGATCTTGCCGGCTAAGAAATGAAAAAAAAGAGTACATGTCAATCCGGTGACAGCAATGTCGAACTAATAACTATTACATTGTCTAAATACATGACTCGGAATTGCGCTGATTTTCCTATCCTCAAACCCCCGTTGAGGAACCGTAGTTGGAAATCCAGGTCCAATTGGAGCCCAAAGTGTAAGTGTGTTCAGAATTTTGTTTGGGGAAATTATGTTTTAGCTCATTTCATCGAAATATTGTTAAGATAGATAGTCCTTCAAGAACTACATCTTCAACCAAACTCTCTGCCTAAGATATTTATGGTATTTGTATTATTATAGTATTATGATATTGTCCACGTTGATCTGAGTGTATCCGAAAATGAAACATAGTATTGTTATATTATAATAAAGTCAATCAAGTGCCGTTGAAGAGAAACTATATATAAAAATATATATATATATATATATATATATATATATAACATTATATTTTAAAGGCTTAAAATATCTATTTCGAATTATTTTTGAAATAATTTTAGATACAAAGTTGTAGATTATATTGAAATTTATTTCTACATATTTAAAGTTTTTTAAAAAATATTTATATAATAGTTAAAATATTTCTAATATGAATTTTGAGGAGCTGGTTGTAAAATATTTTAAATGCTGATTTGCATAATGTTTGGAAATCTAGGCCATTTCCTGCAGATTTATTTCGACGAAGTTGAAACATCAAATATTTGTAGGCCTATCTGCAATTCCCATTTTATGTTGCATTTGACTGAAATAGGGATAAAGATATGAATAAGAGGACACGATATGATCAGTGGCGGATTCAGGAATTCTGTTAAGTGGGATCAGAAAAAACTAACAATATTTTTATGGTGGTAATATAATAAAAGAGTGCTAACTATTTAAATATTATATCAATTTTAAAAAGTTTATAAGTATTTTAATTCTGAATTACAATATAAAATAGTTCAAAATATTACGACGTCTAATAACACTCCAAAATATAAATTCAAATTCTATATTTAATCGTAATAATAACAAAAAAAAAAATGAAAAAAAATCAAAATTTCATTCAACAAAAAAAAAAAAAAAATTAGGTGTTCATATATGTTTTACGATATTTGTAAGTACTTATATGTATTACAGGAAAGTTCTGGAGTATTTATAAATATTCTGGGATTGTTTATAAAAGTATTTGGATATTTGAGATGTTTTGTGAGTATTCTATGAAATTTTGGGATTATTCTGAATATTCGTAATGTTTTGATATATCGTAAGTATTTTGGAATGTTCTAGATAATTTCATACACAAATTCAAAATAATTTTATATTTTTATTTTTTAAATAATAAAAAATTACCATATAATACACAAAACACATACACACACAAACAAACATATATATATATGCACACAAAATCAAGTGGGGTCATTTGACCCCACTTGGTATATATTGGATCCGCCCATGAATATGATATGTAAATTTTTAAAAAATAGAACACTGATGGTTTAGATAAGGTAATCAAAATTATAAATAATAAAAATATCTTATTAAGTATTTAAATATATAAGAAATATAATATTTAATAATAAAATTAATATATAAATAATACTTTATTTATTTAAATAGTAAAAATTAATTTAATAAAAATATACACAAAATTTAAATATTTAAATATATTATTATATTATATTATATATCAATATATATTACTATTTAATTGATATATACTATTATTTATTATATAATATTTTTTTTTGAAAACTTAAAAATATAATATAAATATAAATATGCGGTTCAGAAACTCATATTTGGGAATGCCTGATACGTATGTTCGAATTTTTTATTTTTAGATATATTTCTAACGTATGTTCGATATGTTGGAATAAGTTCGTAAAATATCAATATCAGACATTGTATAGATGTTTTACGGCACCGAATTTCATCATGTCCATTCTTATTTGATTCGCCCTCTCGCATCTAAGACCGTTGTGGATTTCAATTCTGTGAGCTGACTTCATTTCTGGAGTCAGGTACAATCCAGAGATTATCAGCCTTATCAATTAATTCCTTATCGATTAATTTGTTCGATCTCTTCTATCTCGTCGAATTCATAGTTTATGCCCAAAGTTCTCAATTTGCTAGCTTATGATCTGATTCCTAGTGTCAAGATGTTAATTTGATGATCCCTTTTATTAGATTTATAAAGTTTGCAGTAATTTGAATGCAGATGGTAAAATCAGGTAAGCTAATCCATGGACGACAAAAATCACGAGCTCTCGCTCTCGCATTGGTGGCCGTAACTATCACTATTTTTATAGTGGTCATCAAGGAAAAACCTAATGCTCAATTTAGCAATTCCACATTGAGTGATAAGAGCGTTCTGACATCGATTGTCTCGTGGCCGACGGTAGAATTCACAAATGGAACTGATGTCATTTCGCAAGTTCCTAACACGCCAAAGGCGGTGCTCTTCATGGCTCATGGTTGCAATGGCAAAGCTGGAAACTTTTGGGATAAGTCTCCGTTTTGCCCAAATTGTGTTGGGTTGCCTGAGGAAAAGCTCATTGTTCTTCATGCTCTTTCTAGGGGATATGCAGTTGTGGTGATTTCGAGTCATGGGAGATGCTGGAATTTTGGTGAAGAGATCGAGATTGTTAAGTGGATTATAAGATGGTGGGTTGAAAAGAACAAGCTTGACACGCTTCCACTTGTTGCTCTAGGAGCTTCATCTGGTGGGTATTTTGTTTCAGCATTAGCCCTTGAGATGAAATTCAGTAGCATTGTCATTATGATTGCTGAAGGTGTGTTTGGTAGGATAAACATACCCAGTGATTACCCGCCAACTCTTTTCTTACACATGCCTAAAGACCGGCGTACGATGAAGTTGATTGAGAAATACATGGAAGTGCTAAGGCTAAAAGGTATCCAAATCAAGGAAGTTAGATGCATGGAATTCCCTCCGACTCCAAACCTCTTATCTGAAAGGATACCGGGTTTGGACGAGAATTTCTCTGTTAAGTTATTTGAGTTATTTCGTAAGAAGGGTTTCATTGACGAGCACGGATACTTGAGGAAGGATGGCAGAGCCACTCCCTGGAAGAAGGCCCTTCAGAAAAACCTGCTTATGCCAGCAGATTTTAAATTTACTAATCACATTCAGGAGGAGCTTAACCTTGCATTTGGATTTCACGAGATGACGAGTTTGCAATCAAGTGACATTTTCAATTGGTTTGAATCTCACTTCAGTTGATCAGGTTTCAGTGGCTTGTTGGCATCATACAAGAGGTGATTGACAATTGCTTGCAGTAATCATTTATAAAGAAAATTAAATTAAAAAGCTGTTCATTTCCACAGAAATTTCTGCAGTAGTACGCTATCAAATATTTCAAGTAGGACTAGAATGTTTTGATCGAAAGCGAAAGTAATCACATCTGATCAAATAACGTCCACCATGGAGTCTTAGTCCTGTTTTTTAGTGAATGATCTCATAACCTTTCTGATTAAACTCAATGGCCTCGTCTTTTCAAGAATGTTGACGCGTTATTACACTACCATGGTGGTACATGCAAATGTTTTAGTTATCAGGTGCATGTCTACTTTCTCCCTTATTATAATGGAGATTACCTGTAATAACTGAGAAAGCATGTAGCTTAGTCATTTGTGTTTCTCATGCGGCTTCAGATAGCTGATCTTTCAGAATTGTGATTATTTTCAGCATCTTGATGCTTTAGTGAAAATTTTCTTATTATCAACAGTGGTAGAATTAGTTACTGACATATATAGTCTACATATTTCTCCAAAGTAGGACTATTTTCTCATTTATCAGGTCTACAGTAGAAACTCAAATATATAAAGATAATAATAGTTTTGTTTTGTTAAGAAGAATTTAGTGTAAATATGAAGTTGGAAGAATGGGAATAAATGATTTGACAAAGATATTATGGAGTTTTGTTACTATTTTGAATTGGTACATCTGCTGTCATATGCCCATGCATGTGGTTGTTCTGAGGCCTGGATGGAATTTTGTTACAATGTCAGTATGATAGCATCTGACATGCATGTTAATTGTTTAGGAACCCTATATTCTTCAGCAATGCATACAAAGCAAAAATTATTAACTCTCTCTGCTTATCATGCATTGTTACAAATTGTTGATATATTGTCAGCAATTTGTCAACTTATTCTAGTACTGTCCTGCCACTTACCCTGGTATGTAGTTAGCATCTCATTATGGTAGCATGTGCGTAGGACAACCTCTTGTTACTTTAATTTACATATGCCATCGAACTCTCTTCACTGTGATGCATCTGCTATTACAACAAAAATATCGAATAACGATCAACATTTTAGTCGCTGATAGTACTAAATTCAGTCGGGAAAGCTTTTACCAGCTAAAATAACTTTAGGCATTGGAACCGTGTCATTAAAGCCTTCTGCAACTAAGTTTTGCATGACTAAAGCACTAGCCACAAAGAAGCCGGTCTTCTATGACTAAGATATTGGTAGTCGCTAGTTATTGATTCTCGACTAGTTGAGTTTTGGTTGTTGATTATGGCTTTAAGGACTAAGTACTTAGTTGATAATTTCTATTTTCAGAGACTTGGTTACAAACCCCTTTTGTGGGAGACTATAACTGCGAAAACAAAGTGATTAAGCGGAGGTGACAACTATCCGAACTGCTACAATTCTTCTTTTCTTTTTTTTTTCTCTGTTCTGCTTCTCTCCTTGTTTCTGTATCCTCACCTCTCTCTTTTTCTTTCTCCCTTTTTAATTAATCTGAAGCTTTTTTTAACTCGTGTCACTGCTCCCTCTCCACTGTCTTTTTTTTTCTCTTCCCGCGTCTTTGTCTTGCTTCTCTCTTTGTTTCTCTGTTTTTTTTTTCCTCTTTCTTTCTCTCTCCTTTTTATCCTTTCTTTCTATGTTCTTTATAATCTTTTTTTTTTCTTTTGTCATTTGCTCTTCCCGGTGACTAAAGAATACTTAGATGTTGTAACTCTAAGTTATATGCGACTAAACAACTATATCGTGGGAGGTGGAGCATTACTGTCTAATATGTATTCGGTCCTTGATTATGAAAACATTTGTAACTAAGCTACAATTTAGTCGTTAACATCAAGCATTTGCAATAAAGCATTTGCTTAGCTGCTGATTGTGATATCTTTGTCGACTAACTTCGCCTTAATTGCATTTTGCGACTAACTTTGCCTCTGCTTATAACCGATTTCTTTGAGTTTTTGCATAAATTAACGTGCTTCCTCTTTGCCATTTGACTAGGTTCCCATTTGGTGGTTTCAGCGATGCATATTCTGAAATATTTGGGGCTACACAGGACAATGAAAGTGGAACTCAGACTCATTGCTGGGGGTAAAAAATGCTGCCATTTAGATTCAATAAGTAAATGACTTTTCGAATAGTTGATATAACAAAAAAACAAGACTATCAATAAAGACTTGTGCATTCTGAAATCTTAATCATATTAAGATATCCTTCCCCAAGTTGTATATGTATAAGAAGTTCATATTTATATTTTTTTTTTTTAATTTTTTTTATCAAGAACAAAACATTCAGCGGTTTTTGAAGTTTAGGTTTATGAAGGTGAGCCTAGAAAGCTGATGCTGGTAGTGAAGTTAATTTCGAGTTCCGCCTCCTGGACAAGATATTAGAACTAATACGCAGGTATTCTTTTTGTTTTTCTTTAGGATGTTATGATACTAGAACTTTACCAGCTTTTCTTCTTCCAGACACCCTGTAAAACCGCTGTCAGGGTCACCACATTGTCACAGAAACAGAAAAAAGAAGAGGAAACACCAAAGAAAAGCTCTTCACTTATCTAAGGTTACATAAAATATGTATCTGAAAAGTCTTCGTCAGGTCAAGTGTCATGGGTTCCCTACCATTTCTGGTGCATTCTTCCAGTTTAGCTTGTTGATGATTACTTTTGTATTTCACATTTCAAAGCCTTACCAAAAGAAAAACTATTCCTGTAATGCATGAACAACGTTGGTTTTATTTGTCATCTTCAAGGACTTACCTACATAAGTTGTGGTATTTCATTGTGTTGTCGTCATCTAAGTTTTTAAGAGTACTAGCTGCACGAGGTTGTTTACACCGCCCGTAGACATGGCCCCCAAAGTATATATGCATGCACAAAATGCGTACACCAATCTGCAGTCAACATTACTCTCCATTCATTTGCTCCAAATTTGGAGAATTAATAGATTTTATAAGTTATAACTTACCCCCATTAACAAAAACCTAGCTGCCTTATCTAAAAGGAGCTGAAATTTATCATGCATAGTGTCTAACCCTTCCATGTGCAAAAGCAAAAAACACGTGGGAATTCCTCGATAGTTGAAATATCCTAAGTGACAAAATATTTGTGTTTGCATAGCGTCAATTTGCTGCTACTTCTGTTATTTGGCATATCCCTTGTTTCTATACCTCTGCATGTTCATATATATATTTATGTCTATTTCTGGATCATAGCTGATGAAGACTTTGGGCGAAGCATAAGAATATCACGAGCACCATCCTGATCATAGCAAGTTGGTGGGAACTTTCCTCCAAGGACATGGTAGTCTTGTCAAAGGATGGAAGAAACATCACTGCAACTTGTCTTACATTTTTTTTTTCTTTCAAAAGGGTTTTTACTCAATTTGATGAAAAGTGTACTGTTTGAGACGTGTATTGAAACTGTTCAAGTTTGAGATGAGTTTTAAATGTTCTGCATCAAAGCCCACCCACTACTCTCCATCTTGTTGCATATTTTGCCATGACACACCAACGAACAACATAAGCTGTAGTTGGATGTATTGATCTAATGTTATTGTAATTGCAAAGTGAACTTTTACTACCTTCCATGACTTTCGGCATCTCATATTTTCATTACAAAAAAACCTTTCTACTACCTTTGGGGTTTGGATAGTTCTAGTTAGCCTATAGAATTATTAAAAGAGTTTCAAAGCCTCGAATCTTCGAGATTAGATTGTATATTTATTGTTTTCCCATTGTACAGATGCCATAGTTCGACATTTTAGCCTACAATTTAAGGAAGATGTTATTTGGAGTGGGCTTGATAAACCTGTTAGGAGATGCTTATTCCGTACTTGAGGCCTGAACAATCTATGCTATTTGATTTTGTTATTAATTTTTTATTTTAGTTGTTTTTGTGGAACATTGAACACTTCTTGACATGATTTCTTGAATATCAAATTTAACATGAGTTTCTGCAGCATCTGCTATTATTTAAATAGTTGATTAATAAAAATTGCAAAATAGTCAAGGTAATATCCTATCTCAAAAAAAAAAAAAAAAGACTTGTCCATTCTTGCACTAGCTGTCTAGCACCCTTTACACCTTGTTTGGAAAGAGGGAATGTGGGAGGAATATTTTGGACGGGAAATAAAGAAGGGAGAAATTGAAAATTTCCAATGTTTGGGAATGTTGGGATAGATGGAAGGAATAAAATTTGGAAAAAACCATTCATCAGGGGCCCTGAAAGCCCTGATACAATCGGGGCCGTCTGCGGGCCCCTATACACATCCCGAGGGGTCTCGGACGGTCCCGATTTCATCAGGGCCGTCAGGGGCCTCTGATGAATAGCAGGCCTCATAAGATTTTGAAGGTTAAATTTCTCCGGGGGACCACTTTCTTTTGTATCTCTCAAATAAAAGAGAAATGAAGGGAATTGAATGAGCTTGTTTACCAATTGACCATTTTACCCTCCACATTTATAGACCTTATTTTTCTTCTCTAAAATGGTAAGAGTAAAATGGTAACGGCATAATATGTATTAGTTATTTTTATTCATAATTAATTTTCTCTTCATTTTCTTTCTCTCTATTATTCAAGCATATTGGAAGGAAAACAATTCCATCACTTTTTCTCCCTTTATTTTCTTTCCCTTCATCCCAAACAGAGCGTTAAAGTCTTGCATGGCATTCAGTACATGATTTATGGTTGGACTTGGGAGGATGCTCGTTGTGGCATTCATCCTCAGTACGTGATGCATGGTCAATGTCAATGGTGGTTCTAAACTTAAGAGTCATAGCTCACATTATAAAATATTCCCACAGGGCCACAGAGAGTTTATTAGTGTCGGCCTGTAGATACATTAATGTGATGCAGTACCATAATCTTAACATACTCAAAAGCAACAGTAATTTATTATAATTTAACGAATCTCAATATACAACGACCACATAACACAAAAAGAAGTCAAAGAAACCTTGGAACAGAAGGTACTACTGTGCCCATTAATATCGATCAGGTGGATCCTTTAATTTCTTCTAGTGTTTAATGGGGTAGCGTTCATTGGCTTTCTTTAAGATCTTGGCATGAGCTGCGGCAGCCTTCTCGGATGTCATGGCCGCCAAAAAAGCGTTCCTTAACCTGCTGGGTGGTGAACGCGAACTCTTCTTCGCCGTCACTGAGTTGGAGTACGCTTTGGTCGCTTCTCTGGATAGCTCACCTACGGCGTCAGTGCGTGTGTTCAATAGTGTTTCTTCCCAACTTTGTCGCCGCAGACACCCCTAAGAACCCACCGACGGTTCCCGAGTGCTCGAATATTGCCCTTATAGCGGCTGGGTGGTTAATCCGATACCTACACAAATTACATAGCAAAGTTTTATTGTCTATCAGCTCAGCGATAGATAAAGTTTTTAGTTTTATGTTTTTATTTATTTTATTTATTTTATTTTTTATGTGCATGTTCGTGGAACATAGGGAGGATTATTGTGGTCATGGGTGGTCGGAGAGGAAGGCGCAGTGGTATTCCGTGAAGGAGTGGCCGTGGTGTCTTTACATCCGGACTCTGGGTGGCGTCTGGACGACTCGAGTGGTTGATGGTGATGAATAGTGATTGCCGCTGTCATGACCTCCATGAGAAGGTGTACGCACGCGACACCACTAGCGTAGAAATGTCACAGTCACCTCCGCTCCCGGAAGGTGGCGATGGAGTTCCGTTGTGGTAGCCCCCGCTAGGCGGTGTCTCAAGGACTGGGGTGCTTGGAGGAGACGAATCGCGAGCGCTGTTGCCCTTCCTTCCAAGCGAAGGTGTTGGAGTGCCCTCCGCCATCGCGTGGCAGTGATGGAGTTGGGTCGTAGTCGCCACTGCCAGGCGGCGTGTCAATTACCGGAGTGCTTGGAGGAGACGAATGGTGACCACAACTGCTGTGTTATCCATGCGAAGGCGCAGGAGTAGACACGTATACATATAAGAGTTAATAATGGCAGAGGAGCACATTATATTGTATCTTATGGGTTACTGAGCATACATTCAAATCCATTCATTCATGGGCAGATGGTGCTGAGATGGTGAGCAGTCTTCGCCTTGTACTACCTTCTAATTTGAGGATCTTCTACATGCTACTTACTACTACTGGTTTCCTCCATCTTAAGAATGCGGTTCCTTGCTGCTATTCTATGAATTTTGATGATGATCTCTGTACCTAATGCAGACGACATGCCAATGTCTCTCCTCCTGATACTTGTAATTTTTCTTCAATTGTTTTGATTAGATATTATCAGAGTTTTAAAAGCCGGACGGCACGCTCGATGCCGCCGGGCTCCGGCACAGGGACGGTGCCGAGCCGGCCAGTACCGTCCCCCCCCTTCTCTCTCTCTCTCCCTTTTTTTTTTAAAGTTTTCCGAGGAGGAAGACGAAGACGGTCGTTGGCACGCGGGGCGACCGTCTTTTTTTTAAGGGCGCGGGCGCGCGACCGGCAACTACCGGTCGCGCGCTTGCACCTTATATTAATTTATAGCTATCGGTCGTGCGCTTGCACCCTTTATTAATTTTTTTTTTAATTTTTTAAAAAGTTTAAGAAATTTAAAAAATATAAAAAATAAATATTTTATTATCAACACGGTACGGTCGGCACGTCTCGAATTTAGAATTTACCGAAACTCGGCACACGGTATTTAAAACCTTGGATATTATCATGTACAACAATCTCTAAATGCATTTATAAATAAAAGTTGGCGTTACAGGGAAATATACTAATTAACAATTTTATAGGCTAATTAATGTATTATTCCAGCGTTTTTTATAGATTGAATGGCATTATTTGGTGCTGACTTATTATTTAAAGATTGGATGACAAAAATATAGTATGATCATGTCCAACAATCCCTTGATGCAGTTAACGTGGAAAAAACAAGTTGCGTTAAAAGATAGCAGGCATGTCGTTTGAAGGCGATTTTTGGATATATACAATGAAGTAAATCTCAGCTGCTGGACCCAATTTAATCGCTGCCAACCTATCAAATTAGGATGGTAACTTTTCTGCTCTATTTGTCGGACCCTGCTTATAATACGTCTTATTTGTGGCGACTTAAGGCTTTTAGGTAGGCAGCGCTAAGTGTAGCACAGCCCGGTTCGATTTATAGGATAATCTCCGACTGAATGAGGTTTGAAACGGAGCTCATGCCAGCAAGCGTGACCTCCTGCCAACTGAACCACCACGGTTGTACTTATACAGTAATTACATCGCCAAGTGGCACGCTTTATTATTAACAAAGAAAAGAAAAAAAAATCGTAAAATTAGAAGTGGTAGTTTCTTATCAGAAGCACGGACGCGAACACGGGGGCAGGAACACGACACGACACGACACGAGGACACGGTAATTTTCAGAAAATTAGGACACGGGTACGGCTGGGACACGGTAATAAAAAAATATAAATAAATAAAAAATAACTTATACGAAGTATTTAAATATCTATAAATATAATAATAATATAATATTCAATAGTTAATTCATATAAAATATAATATTTTATTTTTTTGAGACAATTTAAATACCAAAACTTTAATTATATCAACTAAAATAAATAACTATAATATTTGAGTATGTAAATATATTATATTACTTATAATTAGTTATATATAATATTGTATTTCTCTAAAAAAAGATATTTGAAAAATTAAATTTAAAAAAAAAAAAATAACGGATTCGCGCGTCGGACACTTCTGCCCGCGTGTTCCAGCCGTGTCCCAGACGTGTCCGATCTTATTTTTTCATTTTTTTTTCTGGACACGCCATGTGGCGTGTCGGATACGTGTCCGGCGGTGTCCAAGGCATGTCCGTATCCAACACTGCACCGACACTGCATTGGAGCGATTTTCGGGGTGTCCGTGCTTCCTAGCTTATCATCCATATAAACTTGGATATGCACACTGATAGAAGGGAAGTCACTTTCATGCATGTGAAACTTCAGAAAAAGGCGGAAGTCACTTTCCTTTTTGAGCTGTGGGGTTTGTATTTTTCTCAACTTCATGATCATTTACGCACAACCCGCTAATTAGCAATGTACAAACTTCTTTTACGCTGATGTTCTCGCGCATATTTTATTATAATTTTGAGCCAAATATGTTTCTAACATATATACTCTTGGAGATCTTAACTGAACCAGAGAGCTCTAAATTTGCACCACTCTTAACAACATGGCCACTTAATATATCATCTACTTCATTATAACATGCGCCAAAAGTTCTTTCAAAAGTTTAAATGCAAAATATAATCTTACTCCTCAATTACTTACGTTATGATAAAAACTCTCGTACATCTTCAAAATAATAGGAAATTATTTATCAAAAAAATAAAAAAAGAAACTCGTGACTATGAACCTCATCTATCTCCACCGTCTATTTCTAAATTAAGTCGCTAAAGATTAGTTTGTTCTATTCCCATATGACGAACATAGCTAATGATGTAGTTGCTTTTCTTTGTATATAGACACCATTAATTATTTGAATTTTTGGTCGGTTTTCCACAATCTGAATGCCATTAACTAATGATAATTACAAATTGATTTGATTTGATTGCTTGACTTATTAAGATAGTTAAAATAATATTCCATTCTTAAATACATCTTTATGGAGTTATTCTGTGCTAGTCCCTCTCCATCATGCTTAATTACCATATGCAACACATGCTTTAATCATTTTTCTATTTCAAATCTCTAGCAGCATGTCCTTCATTACTAAAAAGAAATATAAATAAAAAAGAAGGTATTATATTTGCAATATCCATTTTCATTGTCCAAAAGTCCACACCCTTTTAGCTTGAGTAGATTTTTTTTTATTCATGTTGATAATGCATGTTATAATTTTTAAACAGGCTGCCACAAATATCACACCGCCGGAAACGTTGGCTCTACCAACCTCCACGGATACTAACCCGAGTTAGCTCATCCACAAGGGATGTCTTCATGCGGCCTTGGTGGATTTTACCTTGGCTAGTTCGGAGGCTCCGGTCCGAAAATAAAATAATATAAAATATGGACAATGTGGTAGGCCAATATCTTGATTTCTTAAAAGAAAAAATAGAATTAAATTAAATCTGATTGGTTCAGGTCTCATTTGTTTATTATTTTATTTTTATCCCCTGGAGTTGCCGTTATGCTGTTGCACCCCAATCGGGTGCAGGAAAGTAGCCCCATTCCCAGCAGTCCATCTCTTGAAGCATTCCCATTTGTGATTGCTTTTACAAGAATTTCAAATTGTAAGATTAGAAAATTTGATATATTTTACGATTGTAATTGGAAATATTTCAAAATAATAAAAATAATAGCCTTAATACCATCTTAAAATTTTGACAGTACATCTTTGTATATTTTTTAATGTTATTTTTAGATACGTTAAGCTATAAAACTGTAAATATATTACATTTTTAATTTTGCAATTGATAATTTATAAAAATATCAAACAATAAGTTGAAATTTTGGGATAATGTCTCCCCAGCTCTCCCATTTCAAACCTTTACCCCGTCGGCCCTCCAACTTTGTCCCATTCCATTTTAGCCCCTCTCTCGTTTTTCGTGTTTTCTTATTTTGACCATTATATCAATATTTTTTGAAAAAATTTAACATAAAAATTATAGATTTGGATGAAATTTATAACTTTTATGTTCAATATTTTTTCAAAAAATATTTCCAAGTAGATATTTTGATGTGCCGAAGTGTTAACAGATTATGGATCCGATCCGTTAATCCGCTAAAATTTCAAAGTTCCAAAATATCTATTTAGAAGTATTTTTTGAAAAAATGTTGAACATAAAAATTATAAATGTTGATGGGATTGTTTTCCTGCATCCTTATGAGATGAAATAGGAATGCCGCCCCTGACACTGGACCAGTTTAGCGTAAAACACCTCGACACGACAACGCCACGCCAGCTTGAAGAGCAAAGTATATGACCGTTGGATTCAATTACAATTACACGTGTCAATCTCCCATTGGCGAGCAGTTAGTAGTGATAAGCTGGAAACGAAAGTAACGTACAACCATTTTAAACTCGAGAAACACAACCTCAGCGTTCTCCACTTTTGTATATATACCACTCTTCCTCTCCTCTCTTCTCCATTCTCACAACCTATAATATAGTATACATAGTCTCTCGTATTCTTCTTCTTCTTCCTCAAGCTTCTGTAACTAGCTAGCGATGGCGAAGTTTGCAGGGAGCTGTCTGTTGATCTTTGGTATTCTGATTGGCTTCGCCCAGAGCTCCTTAGCTCGCGAGTTCTACGTTGGTGGAAGAGACGGATGGGTTCTCAACCCTTCAGAAAATTATAATCAGTGGGCTGCAAGGATGCGTTTTCAAATCAATGACACTCTTCGTATGTATTTTTTTAATTTTAATCACTTTCTTTTTTTTTTGTCTCTGTTCTAATTCAAATTTAATTAATCGCGCAGTGTTCAAGTACAAGAAAGGGGAGGACTCGGTGCTGGTGGTGAACAAACAGCAATTCGAGACGTGCAACACCAGCGATCCAATTGCAAAGCTCGACGATGGCAACTCTGTGTTCAAGTTCGATCGCTCCGGCGCATTCTTCTTCGTCTCCGGTACGCCGGAGAAATGTGGAAAAGGACAGAAGCTTCATCTAATCGTAATGGCCGTCAGAAACAAGAATAACAGCCGAAGCAGCCCTACGACTCCGTCGACAACTGCGGGGGCTCCGGCACCTTCGGTTTCCTCGACAGAGACGTCGCCGGTGCCGGCGCCGTCGAACTCGTCCTCGACTTCTCCGCCACCATCAAAGTCCGCAGCGGTGGCGTTGTCATCTCCCATGGCTTACAGAGTTGTTCTCGGTACTGCGACAGCAGCACTCATGAGCTTTGCGTTATTCCAGTGATCCATGATTCATCAGGACGGTGCTGTTTGGAGTTGCATTGATGTTCATTCTTATTGTAGATCAAGAAGATTATAGATGGATTTTCCTTTCCTTAAAATTATTTCTTATTTGTAATGTTAAGCAATTTGGTATTATAATTAATTGATTGATCAATCTAAAATTATTGTTTTGATGTACAAATTTTGCATTGTTTGTGTCAGTATTGTTATTATTGATGCTTCCTCAGATTAATGATTAGACAAGGAAATGCTGAATAGATCAGAAACTTAATTTGACGGATATTCATCGTGACGAGAAGTACTATCACAACTTGAATTTTATTTTCCAAACTGGCATTTTTTTTTTTTCCAAATTGGCAATGAATTTCACAGCCAGCGCTTGTAGATGCGTATGGGTGAAAATGAGCCGGCTCAAACTCGTTTAAGCTCGACTCGAGCTCGAAATTTGCTACTGAGTTCGAGCACAGAAATCAAGTTCGAGTAAGTAAACGAATCGAGCATAATTATTGTGTTACTCGGCTGGACGGGCTCGCGAGACTAAATAAACTTTTCTATAAAATTTGAGCATAAACTGTCTGTTTACAAGTTAAACTTATGTTACAAGTTGTAAACAAACTACTGCACTATATATAATTTATAAACTTAAAATTAGATTATTTTACAATATACTATTTTTAAGATATTTACCAAGCTCTAACTATACACATCCACTATATGCCCACAGACCATTCTCCTCCATACCTCAATATTAGTCAAGTCTTGCGCATTTTTTGCATAAGAGAATAGAATAATTAAAAAATGTTTCATAAAAGAAAGACAAAAATATAGTAAGTTATTAACAAACAAAGGATAAAAATAGAATATCTTGCTAAACATGATACTAAGATAATTATGTTATATTAGAATTTGTAAATTTCCATAGATCATTATGTTTAGCCTTTAACCAAATCCGAAAATCCGGATGAAAAATAAAGATAGCTCTTCCAATTTTTATTGATTAAGAACAATCAACAAAGGCTAAATTCTTAATTGAGTTTACAGATAGTCTATCTAGCTTTATTAAGCCTTTACAATCCCCTCAATTAGCAAAGGGAGCTGCGTACCGCACATTTGCATGTTCATCTAACAAGGAAGCAAGAAACTCTCACCATAATTCCTCTCTCCGCCCTCCATTGCCACCGCCTTCTTCACGTCCCTCTCCCTCTTCCTTCTCTCCTCTCCTTCTCACTCAGAGAGAAGGGAGAACGAAGACGACATTCAATAACAAACAGCAATACAGAAGAACACAATAATCGAAATCTTTTCTTAATTAATACCCCTCATGGCTCTCCGTGCAGCCTTCCTTCTCCTCGTTATCGCTTTTGCCTTTGCAGCTGAAGCTTCCCTGGGGTCCATCTCCACCGCTGCAAGCGACGCACTCGCCAGCTTCGTGACAAAGGGTTTTAATGGTATTGAAGAAGATGCGATGGTCGGCGACCTCATCGGCGACGAGGAGGGTCAGATGGATTCTGAGGCGGTTCGACGGGAACTCCGCAGAGTGGTGAGGAGTTTCATCAGCTATGGCGCTCTCAGCAAGAACAAAGTCCCGTGCAGCAGAAGGGGGACGTCTTACTACAACTGCCGTGCACACAAGCAAGCTAACCCCTACCGCCGAGGATGCAGCGTCATCACCAGGTGCGCTAGGAATACCAGATGAGATCTCTTGCCGGGAGCGCTTTAATTTCCTCTCCATGGACGGTTGGAAGAAGAATGAACCAGAAGAGTTTATGTTAAGGGAAGATTGAAATGCATGCAAAAAGAATTAACAAAAAAAAAAAAGATAATTGTTCTGCAGCTGGTCATATTATAATTTATTTACAATCCTGTTAATTCTTTCGTCTTTGCAAACGAAAGACTTGTATTTATGAAGATCTACTACTGTAAATCTGCTGGCGATAGTACTGCTGTTATTAATATAATCATCTTCGTTACTCGTTAGTCACATCTTGTTAGAGGCCCAGAGCATGGGTGTAAACGTACATGGGCGAATATCTCTTGTTTATGTTTGTGCTTATATGATTAGTCTCCTTTGTTGCTTTCTGTAAATGTCAGATTGAAACTCTAGCCATCTGTATTACTTTATAGTCTAATTTTGCTATTCATCAGGCTATCAAGAACCATATAATTTAAACCATATAATATACATAAAAATATATATAACATACATTCCAATATATCATGCCATTCAAATTACGTTAGGACTATTAGAGATCCTCATAAATGTCATTTCTCTGATAATAAACCAAATGGAACATCTACCAAATGTTCTTCAGACACCTAAATTTCTACTCCCTGTGCATATTAGTGTCTAAGAGCCAAGATTTCAAACACTTTTTTATAAAAGAGAGAGAGAGAGAGAGAGAGAGAGAGAGAGAGATGCAATCTCATCAGAAGGTTGAGTCTCAAAGGTTACGATGCTAACTGAAGCCGTAGGATGAGATAGCACACAAGGACAAATCAGTCAGCTTGAAATTACATGGATTTGTTGCTTACTAAAATATGTATGATATTTTAGTACAAATTTGTTCTGCAACTACGATTAAAAATGCCGCAAAGTTACAGCTGAAAAGACTACTCCCTGTATTTTGTGTATTTCCAGCTGCATCTTTCAAAATAGCCACCACCTTCTTCTCCTGGGTCTCTGAATCAATCAATAGTGGAAACACGTTAGCAAGCTGCAAACACCAATGAAAGCAGCATCGTGATTACAAAGCATTAGGTCATGCTTATCATCGGAGTTGTACGTGTAGTATTAGATTAAGCAAACCTTGTGTTGTGCTGGGATATCTAAAATGGTTCCATCATTACTTCATTAGTTTTACTGGTTCTACCCCTTTTAATTAATATCTGAATGCAGGGATGCATTTGCAAATAATTAAGGGAATATAAACATCCTTGTGGATGCTATTTTCTAGTAATATTGAGAAGTAATAAAATAAAGTTGACCATCAATTTCATCTTCTCCCAGTTTTAGCAGCTTTATACAACAGAGCCAATACAGCTCCCCTCTACGACCAATCCCTTAAATGGACTAAATAACAACAGGAACAACCATTATCCCTCTGATGTTTCACTTTCTAATAAACCCAGCTATCCACAAAAACCAAAAAAAATAAAATAATAATAATAATAATAAAATCTAGTACCTCATATTCACTGCACCCTAGTAAAAACATGAAGGTAACTACTAAGTAGGAATAAGTATATATAGTTACATACAATAATAGTTATTTGGATCTTTTCTGCAAGAAATTATATTATGACAATAACTGGTATTAAGTACACAAATCAATTTTACTTCTTTATCAGATTAATAAGCTCCTCTTCTTTAAGCTGAAATTTTTGAGAAGAGAGCGCACATCTTGTAACCGTCATATTTAACAGATATAATTGGCATCTAGAACCTAGCTTGTTTACCTTTTCAAAGAAAGAAGGTATACAATAGAAGGAAATGTGCAAGCAATGAGAGAGAAAAAAGTAATGAAGGGAAACCTTGTCCTTCTCGGGTTTGGAATGTATGATGATAGGCTGCAGCAAGGCATCTCTTTCAACATTTTGGAGATACGGCTGTATTTTCTCCTTTAATAACTCATTTAACTGAAAGAAATTTAACAAAACAACAATATTACAGTATGAATATCTCTACTTGCATTAAGGGAAGAGATATAGTGACAAACTTTTCAAGAGTCCACGCACAGTCCAATTTTTTCTTTTAACTTCAAATCAAGCACATCAAGTTTTACACAGAAGCTATTCGGGTTTCGAAAGAAATATATCATTACATTAATTAGAGGGTTACCTTCTCTTTCCTCCAATTGGCTTCCCACTGAGAATCCAAAATCTTATCTGCCATTTCCCTCTGGGCATTAAGCAAAGTAGTCATTTCTAATAACTTTTTGGGATCTTTCAGCTCTTCCTCAGACCATGATGATGCATTTAATGGAAGATCCAATTCCTGAAAAGTTTTTAGAAAAATGTCGAGCTATAGCTTTTTAAAAACTTGCAAAAAAGATGTAGCATCATCACCGTAATATCGTCTGTGAAAAAGAAACTACACTCAGAACTCTTTAAGATTTATAATAACATTATTTACTTTCTATAAAATTTGTTTCTTAATTTAGCAAGGTGTGATGCTTGTAATATTTCACCATTCAATTCGGTAATAGGAATGTAACACCGATTACCATGACCTAACGTGTCAAAAGATGAATATTTTGGATATGAACCAAAGCAAAATGCCTGCATCATGCTAACTTTTAGTTGATATTTTAATATTTTACCTCCTTTAACAATTTATTATATCCAAGGGAAGGATAAGGGCCATGAATCTTACACCCCAATTGGGAGGTCGAGGTGGAGCATCAAGTTTCATCACTGCTGCCTCCAAAGCTTTCTTTGCCTTGTAAAAAGGTACATTTTTAACAATAATTGGATCATCATGTGCACGTACTGGATCTAAAGAGACAAGAGCCTGTAGTCAAGAATGAAAGAAAATAGATTAGAATTGTAAAGACTTAAGATTGATATCCTCATCATCTGAAGAATGAAACTAACACAAATTTCCATCTGGCGAAAGTTCACTTTGACATATGATTAACATGCATCTAATCAGATGTATCAAATAAAGAAATGATTCATTATTGCCTGCCATATCAACAGGAACTTCAGCCATTACCAAGAAAATGAAAGCAGGCTATCTTAAGCAAGACTGTAGGTGCTCTAGTAGTGAGAAACGATCAAAAGGATCCAACAACTACATCTGTTTATAAGAAAGAGTGTGAATCAACTGTTATGAATGTGCACTCACTTTTTGTAGGTGCTCCCAACCTGGCTCACGCTTAGCAACTACATCTCGAAGCTGATCATAACGCATTGAGTCCTGAAGCGGAACAAAAGAGAATAGGGTTACTATCATAAAAGAGATATAATGGATACATATACTCCACAAAAAATGACCATTGTTTAGAAATTTTGGCTTTTTGAGCGATAATGGGGATTGTAATGTCGATTAAATGCAAGACACTACATGTCGTACAACATCATAAGTTAACCAATTAACGTAACTGTAAAAGGCATTATGAGGAATTTATAACGCTCTTGTGTAAGTAGAGCATTAAATCATCCCTTGCGTTCTAACATAACTCCTCTAATATAACCAAAATACGCAAATAAAAAAACTACTCACAAAAGCAACAAGGATGTATAAGTGTACAAACTTTTCCATGATAGAACAAACTTATTAACAAGATACGAGCAGGACTTTGGATACAAGACTACTGTATCTAATTAAAAGAGAGTCAATGGACTAAATGGGTATGCATATAATTAGAGAAGAATCTCAACCTTGCAACCTCATGAATTTTTTTGCTTGACATCAACATTGTAAGTTAAAGCCATGGTAATCAACCAGAAAGCAACAATTTTGGGATGCAGCAGTAACAGACTTAATAACATGCATGCGTAGTTATAATTAGAAAAGAAAATAACCTTGTAAGCCCACCAAATTTTTTGCTTGACATCATCGTCATACGTAAAACCACCCACAACTTGAGGCAGTGTAATCAGCCAGAAAGCAGCGACTTTGGGATCCCTCATGCTGTGAACAATGTTCTAAAAAGACAAAAGGAAGACCGGTAAGATGAATGATGCTTTGTTTAATGAGCCTTATAAAGTACAAAAGGCACTAGCTTTATCCATGGATAAACAATAGCATTCATTTACAAGTACTCGTGTATCGTTTAATGTCAAAAGGAAGACGGCAAAACATGGCAATGAGGGGAAAATTTCAAGAAAAATCATAATGAAGAGTCAACTTTCAAACACATATATTACATTTTCATTTAAGAGAGTTATGTAGAAAGCAAGATGATTTGGACAATATAAAGACTCTTTTTGATACAACAAGCATTGCCATCCAATTCTTTTATTTTGTTTGGCTCAAGCTCATCAGACAAAGAACTTGACCAAGAAGAGCTTTGATCTGCTCTTTTGTGGGCTAAGACAGGGTCCCTTTGCAAGGATAGTCCACCGTTGTGGACAGTGGAGTCCACATATAAGGCATATAAGAGAAAATACAGCAGTCAAAGATGGCTTGTGTGAATAATATACAGAACTGTTTTAAAAAACCGCTTCAGCCCGATATGACGATCATAGAGTCACAAATTTGATTTGTATCTAAAGACAACAAGGTTTAGAAACTACTATCTAGTTTTGCTAATTGAATGGCTTTTTAGATGTCCTTCAAGCCAGCGGAACCAACCAACCCAAATGCGCAAGTGAACTCGTTGTGTGAAAGTACAAAGTAACGCCTACAGAAACATAAGGAAGATATACCACCAGCACTTGTAAGTTCTTGTGGAAAGAACCCATCCAGGAAGAGGCCCATTGTTCTAGAACATACAAATAATGGTGACTATAGAAGAAGGTTTCTGATTCCGCTGATCTTATCATGTATGATCTTTGTACTATAGAGCTGACAAGAGACTTTTTTGGACAAAAAATAGATGAACTGAATGAAGATCTAAGAAAAAGAGGCATCCGTATGTCCACATGTCTAGCTGCAAGAATGAAAATAAACACCATTCCAGAAAGTACAACTAACCTCGTAGGGATAATCCATCTTCTTCATAACATTATATGCTTGCCAAGGAGGCTCCATGATCTAAACCAAAAACAAGCTACTATTGTATTAGCAAAAAAGCCAAAATCTATTAAACTAGATGTAACATATTCAGTTGTACATTAACTTAAAAACATGAATTGACTAAACCAAACATAAAGGCCTACTTTCGCTATGTGAATTGTACATGGTTTAATATACCAATTTCACATGCAATTTTTCCACATGTAACAAGTACAACATCTCAGATTTTCATTACTTTAGCCAAACATATTAAGCAATGAAAGGATTGCAAGAACTGCAACTCACATCATCCACGGAGATCCTAACTTTTAATTTGTGTTTACATTCTGAACAACCCATTACACCCTGCAGAATTAATTCAAGATTATTTATTAGGCAAAAAAAAAGAAAGATTTTGGTAATTAAAAAAGCAAAAATACAAGCCTGCATATAGATTCCCACAAGAAATAACACCTAAACAAATTATATATGAACAATACAACATTTGATTCGCCAATCAGAAGAGTACATAGATCTCATCCATTCGTCTCTGACGCCCATCATCAAGACTTTAATCGCAGCCATCCACAATGTAAAGCTAAAGTGGGTTACAAATTTGTGCATTTTGGAAGACAGCTAGTAATATGCACATACATTACTTACTGATATATGTCAGTAAAAAATTAATTGTGTGGCATTACTTACTGATCCATCACAAGTAGGACATTCTTTGGAGGGAAGTGGGACAGAAAGATCAATAGCAGAAGGAAGATGAACCAACTCTGCACGATTCTCTGTAATAGCTTCTGCAACAAAATGCGCTGTTGCCTTTTCTCCACTATAAAACACAAAGAGGAAAAAAATAATTTAACCTGTCTTTCTATGATAAATAAAGTATTTATGCATTTTTTTAGCAACATTATCACAAAGAAATAAGCACAAGCTAGAGACACATATGATAAGCAAGCTGTAGCATTAAGAATTCATCCTCCTGAACTTACCATGAAAGTAAGAATGACGACATCCCATATTTAGAAAGTTACTTAAAAGCATGAAATAGCCCTATTAATAAGCACTTCTAACAAATAATAAGGAACTTCATCAATAAGTACACTTTTTGCAATTACTCTTCAGAGTATATCCATGCTTCATTCATACATCATTCAAGCGCTTAGTAGACTGACGTGCTTGGTAAATTAATACAATTCAGATGTCTTAAATTTATACAATTCATATGTCTTGTTTAATGTAGAACTTTATACCCCAATATTATCGGCAAGGACTTATAGTTTATTGCATGCACCACAAGAGTGAATCGAATTATTAAATCACTGTACTTTTCAACTTATCTCTCCAAGCATTCGTATCTATATAGACAAAGTCGCTATCCCAGTATACTAAGTAATTTAAAGAACAAGCATCAATAACATAATGACTTATTGGCATTACGTCCTTTGTGAAAAAATTCCAACAGTTTCAACGCGTACGCATTACCTCTTAGACCTGTAATTTTTCACTTGATAGTGGACCTGCCCTGTGCCTTTGCACATGGTGCATCTTAGCGCTTGCCAACCGTTGCAAGTCTGGCAATTTCTACAAAACAAAAATTAAAACATAATGTCCAAGCAAAGACATCAATTCTATCAGTCGTGTTAGTTCGGCAATCGCCAAATTCAAGTGGATTGATCAAATAGCTCTCTAAAACTAACAATCAAAACAACTCACCGCTGGGAAATGACTTTCTTCCCCAGCTCCAGCGCAATATCATAAGTCCCGAGAGTCGCCACCGCCTGTGAAATTGCAAACGAATCACCACCAATCAGTGAACGGTAACAATTATGATGGCAGCATAAGAATTACAGAGGGGAAAAAAAAAAAAAAAAGAGCAATAGAAGTTACGAATATGGCGGCGAAGGAGAGACGAGAGGCCAGCTCGGGTACCCCGAAGCCGCGGGGGGCAGAGCCGACGAGGTCCCAGGCGAGAGTGAAGGGAGAGAGAACAACGCGGATTGGAAGCTCCAGAATGTCGATTAAATTCTGGCCGTAGCGAGCAGCGAAGACTTTGCCGTTGACGTCGAAGAACTGCTTCACCTCGCGAAACATCTTGTCGGTGCCCCTCGACATTGCTGATTGATTTCGCGAGGGAGAGCGCGAGACAAGAGTATCTCAGCGCAAGCGGAAAAGATAAACCTCCGCAGCGAGGTGAGAGAATTTGGCAAGGGGAGGAGGACGAGCGAGGATAAAATTTGGGCCGGCCACATTATACCTATTCTAGCAGGCCAAATTCGGCTTTCAAATTGGCCCAGACATTCCAGAAGACTGTCTGTCTGAACGAGATGGCATCAACCAATTCTCGGGGCCTCATAGGGTCAATTTATGCCAGAGGCACAAAATACTTTTGGTGCGGAATCTTGAGCATAAATGCTACATTATTCGTAACCTCTCCATACTTTTTTCTTCCAAAGATTAAGATGCTACTTGAATAAGTGGAATAAGTGGAATTTTTTAAATATTTTGTGCCATAAAACAGGACATGAAGTCAGGTAGTAAATTATATTTTCTGACAGGTGAAGAATCGCATGCAATTTTTTTTTTTTTTTAATATTTTGGCTTTTATTTATTCTTAGCAACAATTTTTCTGCTTTTTAATTGCCACTCATCTTCTTCTAGAATTTTTGCTTTTATTCTTGGTAATTTGATCCTCACCTATGAACTTTACCGACCCAAGGCTTTGCGCACAATAATCTTGGCTTTGTCTTCTTCAGTAATTTATTTTACTATTCAATATTATTTTCGAATTATTTTTTATTTACTTTCTATTTTTGATTAATTTATTGTACAACATCTAAATAATTTATAATTATTTTTTGTATAGTTAAATTATAAAGGAGCTTTCAAAAGAAAGTTTTCACTCCCACGAGAAAATTTGAATTATAAGTTCTATCGGAATAATAGATATAGTCAACAATTTCCTCCAATGCTAAACACACCTCCTTCGGATTTAGAAAAAAAAAGTTCAAATTATCACCCAAATAAAAAAGATGAAATTAGACGTGAGGACAATTGTAAACAAATTGTATATTCTTTATTTTTAGTTAAAAAAATGATTATTCTATAGATTTTCCTACAAGATCCCTTATATATGCAACAACATAACATTAGACAGAGAAGGGAAGGAAAGAGATGGCGGATCCAACTCCCGACGTCAATGCCTCTCCGTTTCAGTACTACTACTTCTTTTTCCAATGTAATAATCTCCATCGTCGGCGCCGGTGAAGACGAGTGAGCTAACCAAGCTCTTCTCTCCTTGGAAATACAAGTGAAGATGCAATGCTACTTTGTTGTTTTTTGTTCTTCGCTGTGTGCATTCTACTATTCTCTGGGTCCGTCTTGCTTTTTTTAAAAGAGCTCAGTTTTAATGCACCAATGTTTTGCGCCAACGCACGCTCCACCGTTCATATGCTGCCGCGTGTCTTGCTCAACTCTTCCTCTAACGGCTAAACTTACCCCAATTTCACACGGTGCTGTTTTGGTACGTTCGAGTAGACCAAAAATTTCTGTAGAGCTATTTTTAAAAAAGTTGAGAATAAAATTTTTAGAATTTAATAAAATCTATAAGTTTGATATTTAATTTTTTTTAAACATATTTAAAGCTACAATTTTTAGTGGGTTTAAATACTTTAACCCTACAGAATGGAATGTTGATTCACTTCTAAAAAAAAAAGACTTTTGAATAGGAGGTACTCTTCTTTACAAGTATTTTGTCTTTTTTTTTTTTTTTAATATGGTTGACATGAAGGAGGTGATTGTGGCTAAGATGGTTCATGAAGTTGCATGGCGTATTCCTTATGGACTTGTAGAATATGATAAGGTGCGTAAAGAGCTGATTAAACTGTTGTATTTACTTGAGAGTATTACTTTTGTGATGGACAAGATAAGGTTAAATGGAAATGGAAAACGGACTCTAGCTTCTCTGTCAAAAGCTTATACAAATTCTTGAATAATGGTGGTGTCGAATGTAGCTATACATCTACCAGTTGGAGGACAACCATACCAGTGAAGATTAAAGTTTTTGCTTGGCTTGCAACGAATGATAGAATATTAACCGCAAAAAATCTTATCAAAAGGGGATTATTTTGCACCAAAAGTGTGTTCTTTGCGAGTAACAAGAAGAGTCTGCTGAATATTTGTTGATCATTTGCCCATTCGTCCATAAGTTTTACTTCACTATATTACAAAAATTATGCATTACATCCACTTTCGTCCATCTAAACGATTTATGGACAGACTTGAAAATGAAACGCATTCAAAATAATCTACGTTTGGAATAGTATATGTTTATTATGGCAGTTTGGTGGATAATTTGAAAAGAGAGAAATGCTCGAATTTTCTTAAAGAAATCCAGACAGTACCATTTTATTGCTAAATATATTCACCGGATATTTATTAATTGGACAGAAACTTCTACCGGAAGATATACAGAAAGTGCTATTTGTTTGCTATCTTTCTTACTTTAATTCTTCTTTTAATTTTGATCCGTAGCTTTTCTATTTTTGTTTTTGTCTGTAACTTTGATTCTTCATCTTCTTTTTGAATGAAGCGCTGTGGTGGATTTTAAAAGAAATCTCAAATATATATTCTAAATACTAAATTGTGAATGTCATTAAAATATATAGTTTCAATGTTCAGAATTTTTTTAGAAAATGGCTTCATATAAACGCTTGATACGCTCGAGTGTATTGGATCAAAATTCAATTTCACGCGCCATTGGAGCCCAATCAGCCAGTAGAGCAAGAGTTGAGAGAGACACACGACAACATGTGGAGGGTAAAATAAGCAATGGCGCAGAAAATTAGCACAGTAAAGTGAAATCTTTTTTAAAAAGGTACAATATGAATATGTCATTTCTGATATTGAACTTACTAGTGAAGAAATATCTGAATTTTATGAATAATCGAAAATGAAGGAGTATAAACTTCTGCGTGGGGCGGGGTCGGGGACCTCTCTTTACTCCCTGTGGCCTTTTCGGCAGGCGAGTAGGGTGATTTCTTCCCACTTCCATCAGTATTGACAAAATCACCCCCGTTCCCGACCCATTTTGTGGTAAGCCAATCCTATGTGGCTCGCTAAACTTCTAGAAGTTTGGGCTCTGAAAATCTAGATATAATACAACATATGCAGGCCGGATAAAGGGTGCGGCTCGCCTGATTTCTCCAAATCATGATGTAGGAAAATTAACAGTCCCGATTCGATTTATCACGTACGTACGGATCACGAGATTTTATATAAATTTTTATTTATTTATCTGATCTTTTTAAAGTATTTTAAGAAAAAAAAATTGAACTATAAAATTGTAAACTTTAATGAGATTTATAATTTTGTAGTTTAAAATTTTTCGAAAAAATATAAAATAATATGTAAAAAAAAATAATTAAAATTTGGATTTATTTTTTAACATATTGTATATATATTTTCGAAAAACTTTAAATTACAAAGTTTAAATCACATTAAAATGTACAATTTTATAGTTCAAATTTTTTCTAAAAATACTTAAAATTAGGTCAAATAAGTGGATGAAAATTTATATAAAATTTTATAATCCGTGCATACGCGGTGGTATGAATTCGGACGGTTGATTTTTCTGCATCTTGATTTGAATAGGAAACACGCGCCCCGGAAATTTGGACGTTTTTTTGGCCTCATTTAATAGGCAGTTGTTGTTTGAAAAAATTACGTATCAGCCCTCCTATTTCGAAGGCCGAACAAATCAGCCTCTGAAAACGCATTTTCAGAGACTGATTTTTTATTTTTTTACAAAAAACAAATCAGCTCCTTCAGAAGCTGATTTGTTAGGGTCAAAACTTAGGAGGGCTGATACGCAAAAACTTCTTGTTGTTTTCTTAGCTATTAGCTGATAATGAGAAATATCTAATTAACGGATTTTATTTATTTAATATAACCGTTAAATATATGCATTCAGTAAAGGTGGCTAATTTTCGATATTTGTAAAATAAGAGAAAAATATATTCTTTCTTATTCTAGCTTTAAGTATTGGACAAATTAATTACGCATCTTTATCAAATCAAGGACTAAGAGCCGCAAACAATATATATATATATATATATATATATATATTTATTTAATTTATTTAATTTGATTTAGTCATTAATAAAAATGCAAAAAAATTTTAGGAGAATAGTATAAAAATAAAGACTGATATGTAACTGATTCAACTTTTAAATGCTTGCTTATTTTATTCTTATAAGTCAGTATGTGGAGGCTCCTGCGGACCGACCTTCATATTCAATACCGATTACCGATCAAGTTCATTTTTGGATCAAATAAAGATATTTGAGGAGGGTCTGGTTATGTCATTGTCATGGGCATTTTTCATCCGTCTCTGCCGACAGGACGAAGAATTCTAATGAATCGCCGAGTCACTAAAAGTCTTACGCATTGATTACGAAACAGTTTATATTTGTTAATGTTTTCAAACATAGAAAAACTTAGCAGCTTACCAATCGATTTGTTTTTTATTGGAACAACAAAACATGGTTCGATAACATGGTCAACCATCCCATTGAGATCCCACCTCGACCACGTCTTCTTGGTGGATTCAAGTATGAAAGTATATCATAAATGGCATCTTTTAGGATCCGGATGGTATTAATATTATCAAAACGTTACGTCATGCATCAAAAAATATACAATACTGTTGAAATATATGCAGTCCGATTTATGTCTTTGTCAACCCAAATCAAATTGAAAAAATAATTTGGAGAATTTTTTTTTGAAGTATGTAGTGGTAGCGGAGGGACTGGGCCGTTAGGCTTAGGATCGCAGCCCAGTATTGATCTTTCCGGAGGTGCGGGGGCGGTGGCCCCACGGTATGAATCCATTAGCTCATTAGGGTTTTTGTGCGATATAAAAGGATAGCTGTAATGCATATTCGGTGTGGAGAACTCCATAATTTCGGCGGCTATGGTTTTGTCCCTTTGTGTTCACTGCCGTTCATGTACTCTCCTCTCTTCCTCATCTGTGGACGTAGGAATTTTATCTCCGAACCACGTAAAATTCTGATGTTCTGTTTTGTGCTTATGTTCTTCTCGATATTTCTGCGATTGTGATCGTCTTGAGGTGTTCAATCTACCGCTCTTGTTTTAACACATACACATTTCGATATACCACGTGTGGTCCTAATTGTATTAAAAATTCTGATAGTTTTGATAAATAGCAGTGCTAAATTATGTAGTATAAAATATTAAAATAGCAGCTGTGAATAAGGGTTCGGCTTTTATTATAGGCCTTTTTTGGTTTGTATGTATTTATTTTTTATTTTTATTTTTGTACTCTTTTTATTCTGAGAATGTTTATAAGTGTGATGTTTGAATTTGTTTCTGCGCTTGAGTGTTTATGCTTGCGCATATGTATATGCTCATAGATATTTTTTATCTGAAGGAGAGTTCTATAAAAATAGCATCTTTTCAATATTTGAGGTTGATTCTTAGTTCATGTCATTTTCCATTCCCCTATAAAGTTTAGAATTTGCGATGCTTTTCAAGGAGCATCATGGAAATCAAACTTAGTCAATTGGCCTAATTAAAGACTACATAACTCAAAAGAAACTCAAACTAAAAAAATTTCCTAAAATCTGTGGATATTTTTCACACCAAAGCTAAATCTTAATGACTATAATTTCAGTTCTATACAAAAACTAATACTTTGATATGATCGTTATGATGATCCATATCGACGATAGTACACATTATTTATTAGAAATAAAACGTCTTATAATGCAAAAAGACAAGTCTAGTTAGGAAATTTTAGATTAAATTGTTTCTTTTTCCCTCTCAATTTACATTTTTTTACAGAGGTGTTCTCACTCGAAAACCCCATTCTTTTTTTTTTATACAGATAACTTCAACTACACAAATTTACCATCCCGTCACTTGTGGTGCCACTCAGGTTAAAATCCGTCTCCCACGAAAATCTGAACATCCCCACGACCTATAGGTCTTTAGGCTTTTTTTTTTTTGTACAAAATCAAAATACATGACGGATATATCATTTTTTGTCCGAGTTGTGATGCTATAAGCGGCCATCCAACAAAAGATCGTTGATCTAAGGTATTAAAACTAACTCTATTAGAACAGAATATGATGACGTATATTAAATAACAAATTATTCCCTTTTTATAAGATGTGCTTGCATGCATAGAAAATTTTGTGATTCAGTGTATTTTTTTTTTTTAAAATTATCGTGGCAGAATTCGTAATACGAGCGCACGTCTCCTTAGAGACCTCAAACTCGCGAAAAATTTTCACATCCAGTCCCGACCGACCCTCTATTCAGTGTCGTCTCCTTTTATATTCGTCCAACTACATAGTGGCTCATTAATGAATATAATACTCATTTTGCTCGAGAGAATCGTTGTACAAGGAAGGCCAAGGGATTTGCCAACAATTCCAAGTCTGAACTTAGTCAATTATGAACAATCTTTTTCTAATGTGAAACAACAAACAAAACCGAGTAGATTAGTTGGTCCCAATACCTATCATTTGATTAGGCTCTCCTTCATATTTTTTTGAGATATCATAGTACAATCCGTAACATAAATGAGAGCCTAATCTCAAATAGGGAATTGTTGGGTATTGCGACCGACTATAAACAAATCTTAGTTTGCTCAAGTTGGTTGGGACTAAACGTCTCTATAGGAGCTTCAAATTTACAAAAAACTCCCACGTTCAGTCTCGACCGACGTTCTAAGATTCGACTACAGATCTTTTATAAACGAAAACTCCTGCCATAAATTTAGAAGATTTTTCTCGAAAAATTTTGCAAAAAATTTTATCCTGCATAAGCTTAAACACAGATAGTGATGCTTCGAAGATGCTCCCTAACTGGTTGAGTTAATCGCGTTCGGCAGCTCTCATTCATACTCATATTCATGCACTTTGGGATTATGGGCCAAGAGGTCAATGCCTCATCCTTGTCCTCTTTGGGTAATTATGGGCCCACCATGGGTTCCAAGCAATTCTCTATATGTTAAAACCGTGTCATTTAGTTCATTAACCCATAAATATAATATTATAGTTAAATTTTCCAAATTATTTGCATTAGAAATACGTCCATTAGTAGGAACTAGCATTCTTTTGAAAATATTAGCACATATCAATCCAATTCTTTTCTGCTTCGACATTCTGTCTTAAGATTTGGCACATATTAGCCCTCCCTTTAATTTGAAATTTCAAATCAGCACTTACTTTATTTTTTTTTATAAATATTGTATCAGTTTAACCAATATGTATATATATAAGAAAATAAGTTTGGTTGTTACAATTTTTATTAAAAGTTGTCAAAGAAATATTCTAAATAGATATTTTAAATTTTTATATTTAGTGGTTTAAAAGATTTTGATATATTAAAGTGTATATTTAGACGTACTTTTTTTTTCAGTTAATTGTATATTGGTTTCAACTTTTAGAGATCGTGTAAATCAACCTTTAAAAATAATAATAATAAAAAAATATGCTGACATGCTAGTGTCCGTGCACTACCTCAACAGGGCGCTTTCCGTCTTCACGAGTTTACATGTAAAGTTCAGAAAGCGAAACGCTGATATGCAACTTACGCTACTTTTTTCTTAAAATTAAATAAAAAATTGGTGGCATCCTAAAATTTATTTTTTATATTAATATTTTAAAAAATATTTATATATGTATATTTTTAGCTGATATTGTATTTATAAATATAAAAGAGGCTGATTTGTGATGATGGAGAAAAGGATTCGTCTCTCTTTTAAGCAAACACAAGCGTTACTATATCAACACCTCTCCATCCTTTCCGAGGTTTCACAAACTAATCAATGGAGAAAGATAACCCACCCCCATCTAAATTCTCCCCCATTAATGGACCTTCTCCAAGACCCGCTCCTTCTCCCAGAACACCACAACCTTTAACACCTAAGACTATTCCATCTCCTTCCCCAACTACATTCATTCAAGCAGACCCTTTGTCTTTCAAGCACGTCGTCCAGAAGCTCACCGGCTCCGCGGAGAGCGCAGTCAACTACAGCATAACATCTCCGTTGCCGCCACCGCCTCCTCCGGCTGTCAGAGCTACCGCTGTCAAGCGGCCTTCCTTCAAGCTATATGAGAGGCGTAAGGCTATGCGCGGATTAAAGATGATAGCGCCTTTACCGCCGTCGTCAGCCAAAGGTCTTCGAAGTGTTTCTTCTAACTCCAGTAATTCTAGTTCGAGTTCGGCGGAGATTCCGTCGCCGAGCAAGTTAGATTTTCCCGCGCTGGCGCTCAGCCCGTTAACGCCGTCGTCGTGCACGGAGCCGTTTGACAAGAGGACGGACGAGGAGCGTGCCCTAACAGACAAGGGTTTCTACATGCACCCTTCGCCGAGGTCAGCGCCGCCGAGACTGCTGCCTTTGTTTCCTATGACTTCGCCTAGAATCTCCTCTTCATCTCCTTGAGACATTCATGGTTATACATATTATCTTACCTGGAAGAGATATTTATGTTTTAGATATACAAAAATTCGATTGAACTCCTATTTTTTTTCTTTTTTTTTTTTGTAAGAATAATCCAACTCCTATATGCATTCTTCTTTCTTTTAGATATTTAGTGACGTATGATGTTTCAATACGATGTACTTTCATGGTGTATACACTGGAAAGCTATGAAAAGGTTCAGTTAGGAATTAGGATCCTTCTATCCTCTCCAAAGATAGATTAAGTTCTTGATTTATGTATAATAACATAAGAAGTTCTTAAGATATTAAGAGTTCTATCTCCAAAAAATATTGAGAGTTTTAAATGGAAAATCTCTCGCAAACGAGAAGTGTGTTCTGAACTGCTGAAGCTATTATTCAAAAAACGTTATAGAGAAGATGATAACAAATAGGAATAGAATGGTGTCCGAAGGAGTCAAATAAGGCTGCCGCACGAAAGCGCCGTAGAAATGACACGGAATTGTGGCGCTTTTCTTTTTATTTACTTTGTTGATTGCGTGATGCAGAGCCGTCGTTACCGAACAGAGATCACGGGTTCCACGCACGCCCCTCCTGTTCTTTCAGAACGTACCATTCCAATAATTCTCTCTTTCTGACGGCTGAATTCTGTTTCTAGTGACGGTGCGTGTGTGAGAGTAATCTGGCTCCTAACGCTCTGTCTCGATACAATTGAACGAGAAAAGAAAGCCACGGAATAGAAATATGTGAGAATGAAAATGAAGCGATGGTGTTTCATTCTATCGCTTATACTTAGATAATTATGAAAAAAGGCGAAATAAAAATTTATGTTTAGTAGAGAAAAATTTTAGAATGCTAAATTGTCGGCAAATTTTTTTGCACGTGAAATAAAAATTAATATTTAATAGAGAAAAATTTTAGAATAAATTGTCGGCAAATTTTAATTTGCACTATCTGTGCGGCGTGCAGCAATTAAGTTTTTCAAAAAATTTTAACGGATTTTAAATAAATTTTAAAACTATTTTTAATACATGTTAATTTTTGTAGTCCCAAAATATTTATTTAGAAGTATTTTTCAGAAAAATTTTTAATTTAAAGTTATAAATCTCATCAAAATATATAATATTCATAATAAAATTTAAGAAATACACCTAATTTTTTCTTTTTTTATAACTGCGCGCAGTGCAGATAAATTTATCCCTGTAAATTGTCAATATTCCTGTAACTTATCTGCACACGGCGCACATATTATAACTTCTCTCAATTGTCAATATCCATGTAAGTACAAACCATACGCACAATATCTGTATCTGTATTGTCAAAAAGTATGAACACAATTTACTTATAATATATACCCAAAAAAAAAAGTATTAATACAGAACAACACCAACATAACCACAAGTACTTATGAAGTTGGTTTGGCGAGAAATTCAATTAATGCAGGACAAACTCATAAAAAAACCATGAACCATTGTTTATTGACAGCAAAGAAGCAAGGGCAAAATTATAAATTCATCAAACAAGTTTAAGTTTCTCTTCATATTCTCGCCAATTTGGCGAGAACAAAAATACGAGGGCCCAGATTGATATCCACCACGTTTCTTTGCCTGATCAATTCCCACCCATTACCAAACGCTTGAAAATTTTATTTTCCCTCTTTTTTCTTTCCTCTTACTTTCTCATGTTCCAATTTCCAAACATGGTGGTATATAGAAATTCACATGTCCAAATCTATAATATATATATATATATATATATATCACTTTCCTTTATTTTAAATTGATGTTATGTAATTAATTATTAGTTAGTTGCAAATATTGATTAATTTATCTTTATTAATTTTGCTAGTAGAACCTAAAGAATTATTAGACTGCAATATGTAAACATTTTGCAAAATTGTATATTTACCTACATATAGTATATAGAATATGCGTAATATATATATATATATATATATATATATATACATAAGGTTAACCCCTCCTAATATTATTAATTTTAGAAGAAATATACAAGTATTCCTTGTTTAATAAACAAGTAATATTAATTCTACGTAACTATAAAACACATAAAAATTATAAAAAAAAAAGAGTTTAGATCATCAGCTCTACATATACCACAATAACCATTCGAGTTTGTGATGTTATCAATTTTGAGGTGAATGGCTGCGTGAGACATTGTCACTGTATACAACTGTGGAGCTTATTACAAAATATTAAAAAAATTAAATAAGTTAATTAAGTGTAGCAACTTTTCATAGGTTCTTATATAAACAGAAACACAAAAGCAGAGATAAAGATACGCGACATTACTAGTCAATAAGTTTAGCTCATGCAAATTTTTGGCCAAGTATTCATTGTAACACGACCAGTGATAAAAAAATCTGCTTCAAAGCTTTATTTTTTTTCCCCCTTCTTGTTTTGAATTCATTTCTGGGAATTAGCAAGACAAAGCTGTTCTTAGATTAACTGTTTACATGTCATGACATTGTTAAGCTTGGCACGAAAGTTGTAGCTCAAATCTAATTGCCAAACCTATGACATGGAAGTGACTTTCATTAATTGTAGGCGACTTCCCTAAGGGTCTTGTATAGCAAGGATACGTTGAAAAGCAGTATATCCAGTTACAAGGTGCAAGTAAACTATAGCTGATGCTAGTAAGGTAGAAAATGTAGTTTCAACTTACGACTGACAAATTTCATTTTTCATTCTTAATTGAGTCAGTAATTTCTACGTTTATGATTCAAGAAAAGATGCTGAGGTGCTTTTATACGCTGAAGAACTTAAGCTATATCTTTCATGTTTAAAGTCAAATTCATGTCTAGGTTATGTAATTTTCCCTTCATCCAGTGTTGCTTAATATATTGTCTGTGTATGTATAATTTCGTTTACATGATCATTTACTTTGTTGGTATTTTGATACAAACTTTGATTATTTTGTTATTCATGTCCTTTGTGTCTTGATTTTGCTTTGTTGTCCCTTTGCTTGTGAGCAGGTAGAATGCAGAAAAACTTAATATATGTTCTTCGATAAACACAGGACCTTAAAAATACTAGTACCGCGAGTATATAGAAATTAAACTAGTACTGCCAATGTTTAGCATAAACTATAAAGGCATAAGGAAGATCGCCGGGTACTACATGCTAACGTAAGGACTCATTATTTTCTTCCGATTAATTGTTTCTGCCGTTTGCGATTGCTCAAATAAAAGAAGGAGAAAAAGAAAAATTTTCGGTCCTCCTCTCAAAGGACAAAATTCTAGGTCGCCGGCGATCGACTCCAGCATTCGTTCGTTGCTGAAGCTTCCAAGAATCTAGCCCGTGAAGTAATTGCCAGAGATGTAGAACTTTGCGGAACTTGAGTTTGATATATTATAAATTTAGGCTGCCACATGTTAGCAGAAGAACAAGCCAACAAATAGGAAAAAAAGTTCAAGTATCTCATATAATGCGAGCACATGCCACGGAGGAGCACACGTCGCCGAGGCGTCCATTCGTATACCTTGATGTTGCCAGGTCGAGATCGACATCAGCTCGATCTCGGCCGAACATCTTGCAGATACTTCGGATCGAACCGAGTTCCTAACAAACTGCTCAAAGCATGTTCCGTATTCAGCATCGGCCAGTCGAAACCGACATCAGATCGAAGCTCGACTAAGGCTTCGGCAACCTGACGAAGCTCATCCGACCGAAGTGAAAAAAGATCAAGTCAGCTGCGTAACCGCCGCGCTGGTGTGAAGAGTTAGTTACCCATTAAATCTTTCACCAACGAACATTGGAGCTTACGTGGTACAAGGAGGATCAGTTAACTCACGATCCTCGCAGGATCCAGTATTTTTGCAACCATCACGATCCGGGCGTGCGCCTAGCAACGCCTATAAAAGGCCGATAGGGTACTGTTGATAAAATCTGACTTCACACACTCGAGAGCATCCATATATAACTGAGATTTTAGCAGATTGTACTAAATTTAGTTGTATTGTCGAGTGTATTGTAATTTGAAATGTTATAGATCTCTTCTATAAGAGAGAGAAGAGACCAAGTAACTCTTATAATCTTTGTGAAATTCTGGCGCTGGCTTACGTAATTGTCCATACTTTTTTTTTTTTTTATCTTCATCAAGAGTTTCTACGTAAAAATATGTATGTCCGTTCACATTTCTCTAGCTGTCATTCTTAGTCATGACAATTTCGAATATTTATTGATTGATCGAAGTCACATTCAATCAGGTTTTTTAGTTAAATATATTTTGTGAGATTCATGATGGCAAGTTGATGTCTTTCCCAGCCTCTCTCTTGTTGCCGCTAATCAGGAGATGAAGACTTGTGCAAGAAATTTGTGATTTTCTTCATTGCAGAGTGGTGGCTCAACCATTCTTGTGACGGTCGCGGAGGAGATCGCCAAATATTGGATGTATTTTATGATTTTATGTATTGATGTAGTAGAAGCGATGGAGCAAATCTGTGAGAAAAATTTGTTGGAAAAGAATTGGGGAAGACGATAAGAATCTAGAAAAAAAAACGTCTTTTTTTTTTTTTTTTGGTTTTAGTAAATTTAACATGACGAAGAAACAGATATGCTGCCGATGTTTACTGTCATCGCTGAATTAGATGTGGTTGACAGGTGTCGTTCATCCGATGATACTTGCGCAAGTTATCTATCTGCGCACCGCAGTAGATAAAATTTGCCACGCGGTACACATAAATCTAAAGCGTTAAAAAACTTGTCTTTCTTTCTTTCTTTCTTTTTTTTTTTTTTTGAGAACTACGTTAAAGAACTTGTCAAAGGACACAATGCATTAATTGTTGGAACAAGGATAGTTGGAACTTGGAACCTAATTTTGCTTTTTTGCAAAATTATTTGCCACCAGATTTCGACGTATGAGCCTCAGTTAACTTTGAAAAAAAAAGAAAAAAAAAGAAAAAAAAATTATTTTGAGAACAAAATCACTGGTCTATATGGCTCCTTGTTGGGCTCTTGACGGGCTAATATGGCCCGACAATCTGCTCTACCCCAAGAAACCTACGTACGCATATACAACTCGTTGCCGTTGAATCTTACCTACACTGCCTCTGAGCAAAACTTTCAGATCTAACTATCCTATCCATGAGCCTCGTCAACCTCGAAGCTCCAACCCCAGGCTTAAGCGCCGCCATATCTCCGACCTCCAAACACTCGTCTGTCTTTCCGACGCACCAACCTCCGGGAACAAATTTGTTCTTTTTCCTTTTAAGAAGCTCGACGTCGATCTTGTCGAGGACGGGGTCCTCGGCGGCGAACTTGCGGGCGAACGGCACGTCGGCAGAAACCATCTTTGCGGTGTCATTGAGGGTGAGGACGTGGGGATGCTGCTTCGGCGGGACGTCCCAGGAGATGTAGTGGAGGTCGTGGTTGACGACGGTGGGGACGAACTCTGGCGAGTTGCAGAGGACGGTTTGGAAGTAGCCCTCCGGTGCGGAGATGAAGTTGGTGTAGTACATTAGTAGGGTTCTTGGGAGGTTGTCGTATCCCCAGACGCAGTATTCCACGAACTCTCGTGATAGAACCGTCCATGCAGACCCTGTAAAAAACACAAAAAAGAAAGCCATTTAAATGAAATGAAGAATATATTTATACAATTAAAAGAGATAGGCAAAGAGCTAGTTGGATTCTTAAAACTTAGAGGAACTTAGTTGGGCATGCTTATAAACACTCCGTGTAAACATCCCTTGTAATATCGAAAAATAATTTGTATCCTCCTATCTTCCTCCCATTCCTTTTTTTTTTTTTTCCTTTTTTGATATCTATCCTTCATCACTTATATACTGTCAAGAAGACTAATTTTAGTGATTTTTTTATTATTTCGTAAGTGTTTAGTCTGTCGAACATATTTCTCTTCTAGTCTGAAGTTTTGATACTTTAAATTTGAGGAAAAATATTAGAGATATATTATGATATATCATATATTTTTTTTAATACAATATATCTCTATAACATATAAATATTCATGTATTTTTCCAAATCCAATCTGTAAATTTAATTATGGAGAAAAAAAAGTGGAGGAGAGAGAAGCATATTAGTGTTGTACTATTATCTAACGAATTGCAAATGCTGCCATGTATGTTAATTATTTAACTATTTTCTAGACCTCGGCTCAATAGACCATAGCTCAGTATTACTATTTAAATACACGTATCCTATCACACGTTGTGTGATGTCCTATGAAATATCTGAGTCATCAGACATGACGTACATTTAATGATGATAAAATTTGTCAATTCGAATACAATAGATAGGTTGATGACGTAAATGTTTTGTTATTTGTATATCATCCTATAAAAATCATAGTTAAAATCTTTTTTAGAAAATATTTTAAATTACAAAGTTGTAAAAAAAATTATTGTTCAAATATTTTAAATATGAAAAAGCTCTAGTATATCATCAAAATTGATAGTATAGAAAATAACTTATTTTTATATACGTAAATTCAGACTTGTCCAAACTGAATGATTTGGACTTTTTAAATGATAAAACATAAGTTGATACCATCTGTCACTCTATCTGTTACAACGGCTATGTAAAAATAAACTAATTACGGATAAAATTTATCTACAACAATCTCAAAAAAAAAAAGAAATCATCTGGCGATGTCAATTTATCCAGAACCCGTTAGATAACCCGATTTTTCGTGCTGAAAAAGTCGAATTCGAGGATAGGGATTTCTCATAGGAGTCAGGGGTGAGAACTAAAAAAAAAATCCCCGTCAGGATCAGGACTAGGGACCCTCTTTCCCGCCCCAACCCGACCCACATATATATTTAATGTTTATGTATACGATTTTGACTTTAATTTTAAACATTATTATATGAACATTATATTATGATCTATATTTATACATTAAATATATATTTTTATTTATACATATGATTTTGATTTAAAAACAATTAATAGGAAATGGGGATTTTCCCTCCCCGTCAGGTCGCTGCAGGGACACAGATGGAAAAATGATTCTCCTTTCCGTCGAAAGAGGGACGGAGATGGTGATAGTAAACGAAAATCAAGTTCGGGTGAAAATAATGTTGGATCTATTTTTCGCCTCCATTGACGTCCCTAATTTGGTCAAGCTACAAAGAAAACTACATTTTGTCCAGCCTTCCTCCTTGTTGCATTGCGTCAGCAACCCAATCGTCTAGATGAGCCTCTTAAAGGGTTCTCTGGTTGCTGACTATTCAGCATTTTGGTGATGGAGGAATGGTGGAATGTGTGCCATCTAAAGATCTTTGAATAAATACAAATAACCAATAAACGAAGTATAGAGACCACATAGTACGAGGATAGAAATGACGCTCTACCGCAGTTTTTGACTTTTTTCCATAATAGTCAAAGAAGAGTAAGAAAATATCGATGTTCGTTGGGAAAAAAGATCTGTTGCATTATGTATCTAATTCATTCTCTTACGTTTCTTAGTGCCAACGAACCGGAAATCCTCGTTATTTCTTTGGTTTTTTGTTTGTTTATCGAATTCTCTGTTGTCGGTATCAACCAAACAAGTGGAGTTTATTTATTTGACCAATAATTAAGTAGTATGTATAGACTTAAAAGAAATATAAGTTGATAATTTACCTGTGAATAGCTTGAACGCAGTTGGCAGCTCTCTTCCCGGCGACGTCCAGAACACGTCCGACTTCCTTGACATGTATAGCCCTGGGTCTACGATCACCGGCTTCGCTCTCTGATCTCTACATAATCCATTTAGATCTTCCATTAATCCATCAAACTTAGCAAGTCAGCAATTAAAACAAAAAAGAAATATATACTCTTTCCATCTCAATCGACTCGTATGCTCGATGAAGTTCAGATTCCTTGGCAGCGAAGACATGGCATGGAGAAGATCTGCATCCACAATATCAAATTCTCTGGATCACTTCTCTAAATGTCTAATTAATGAAAATTATGACTAGAAATAATGTAATTTACCGTCTTGAGTTACAAGGGGGTAATCAGATGAGCTGAGGTTGATGAACCAATCCCAATCCTGGTATTTTCTCAGTAGCATCGCACAAGCGTGCAGAGTGTTTGCCACCATTGTTGGACCTCTGTAGGTGATCATATTAGCCTTCTTGATCACATGAACGTTTCCTATCTTCTGGAAGATCGATTCGTTCTTCACGCGCAGAACAAGCCCCAACCTCTCCGCCGCCGGCGACTCTAAGTCGAGGTGAAGTACGTAGAAGTTACGAGGATGGTAGATGGCTTGCAAAGTCCTCCAGAGCTGGTTGATGTCGCCTTTCGATCCGGAGATCAAGTATGCCAGCCTCGGCAGCGGTGGCGCCGACGATGGTGAGCAGTTGTTGCAGTTGCTGAGGATGTCGATGGCGTAGAAGGTGGACACGTGGCTCACGTTGAATGCTATAACGAGAAAGAAAACGAAGGCTAACGAGCTTGCGGCGAGTGGAAACCTCCATTTTTTGTCTATGGAGATTGAACCAGATGGACTTCTAAGCTTTATCGGTGATTCCATGAAGTTTGAACTACTCTAAATCCAGTGTGAACTTTCAAGATAAAAAATTCATCCCGTCGAACTCCAATTCGGGGTTTATTGATCGGAAGAGTTAAGCCATGCACAGAGATCAATAGTTCTGCGAAGCTTGGTGGGAAAACCTTTCTGAAATCTTCCAAAACTACAAAACAAACTGGCAAAGCTAGAGAAGAATAAAAACATGCGAAGAACGGAAACTGCTGATTCAGAATTGATTGCAGAAGACAAGGGGGAACTGTAGTCTTTGTTTATAGCAATTAAAAGCTCGAGAAACTGATGGATTTTTGTCAGAGTGAAACAACAAGAATACAAGAATAATTATCTGAAAAAAAAGAAAAAAAAAAAAAAACTGAAACGTAAGAATCAGGGGTGTTTGATTATTTCAAAGCTCGATCTTGCTAGCACTGCAAGGTTAGAATAAATAAGGAATAATAAACGATGATAAAGAAACTGTTTGGCTTGTAATGAAAGAAGTCGTCCCGGCAAAGACGGTAACCACGTAACCCACGACGACTTCAGACGTCGCTGATTTGCATACCCGACCCAATATTTACTGAACCCGTTAAGCATTCACAGAATCAATTGAACTTATATTATTCTTTTTTCCGAGATTGTGTTTATAATCTGTTTTCTCAGTTGAATGAATGCATGCAAAGATCTTGTCAGATAAATAATACCTTAAAACTTGGTCTTTTTTTTTTTTTTTGAGATAAACTCGAGAAAAAAAAAGGTTAGGTGGTGGGAATAAATAGGAAGAACCTGAATTTCCGATGAATAAAAAAAAAAAAAAGATATTAGCTCGCAAGTAGTGGGAAGACCCGAAACTATAATTTGATTGGGTAGATGTCTCTTATTTAGGTCGTAATCATTGACCAACTTTGGTGCATTTAGAAAAAAAGCCGTCGCCATCAACTACTTTGAGTCCTCTGTGGGTGCTAGGAACCCCAAATTAAATAAATGCGTTTGCGCTAGGTCCTTGCGTGTTGTATATTCTTCTTCATTTTATTTTCTAATGAAGAAACTATGCTATAATCATCATGAGAGCAAATAATTCATTTCACTTTTAGAAGGATATGAGCCTAACTCACCCCGACCTATCCAGTGCCCGGAGAACGAACCGGTGGACCGCTCGTCCAGGCACAAGTGCTTTCAAGTTCGAGTCACGCACCTCATAATTCTTTCTGAAAATACGCATAATTTTCAAAAGAAAGAACTTAGTGTCCAAGTCAAATTTTTAGACTTGTCTAATATTAGATGTTACGTTGAGTAGGATATATGATTGCTATTGTTTATTGTATTATTGTGGTATTTTACTTTTCATCTATTTTTTAAGTACGAAGAAATAATAAAACCACAAGACCATTATCGTGGCGTTTCTATAAAGTTTGTCTTAATCACGTATTCATTAAGCCACGTTATTGTTACTTGTCGACCACTCAAATGAACCGATTTAATTAATATACAAGTCAACGCAAATCATTCTATGATAATGTTTTCATATTTTGCAAACTGAAAAATGTGATCTTTAATATTTTAAACTAATAATTTTTCTTTTTGAGAATCTTGATACAAAATCAAATTACATTAAAAACTAATAATTCTTTATGTCAAGATTAATTTTAAGGTGCTAGATCAAGATGAAATAATTCTTTATTTAATTTCTAGCAAAAGCTTCATTTTCATTTTGACTGTAAAATAATCCTACAGTCAGCAGTTATAAAACAGAATTTCCACCGAAAATAATCTTACTGACATCTGGACTGTCAATTTACCTTAGAGATTGCTGAAATTAGAATATTAAATGAGTATATAATTTATGACTTTTTTGAATTAGCGTGCATGTAAGTCAAGATGATGAAACTCAAACCATCTCAAAGATTTTGACGTCCCCAGTAGAATTAGCAGCAAGTAGGCTGGTTGTCAGGCCCCGCCAACATACACAAGAAATGAATTAACTTGGTTGATTTAGTTCTTGTCTGAAACATTGGACCAGTAGTAGAGAATTTACACGACAACGTTGGCCTTCGAAACTCTGTAGTACACGAGCACCTGATCCAAATGATACAAACCATTAAGAAATTTATGTGGATGCGAAATAATCAAAGATAAATGCAACTAAATGACATTATCATACTAAAAATTTAAAAGATAATCAAAATTTTGATTATCTTTTCGGCACATTGTTTAATAATTTTACGAAAAACTTTCAACTATAAAATTGTAGATTTTGATATGGTCTATAACTTTATAGTTGACATTTTTTGCAAAAATATCAAATAGTAGATAAAAAAGATGATTGAAAACTTTGATCATCTATTTGGCACAGAATTTTGTAATTTTTTGGACAAAATTTAACCAATAAAGTTGTAAATTACATAAGAATCTATAATTTTTTATTTGAAATTTTTTTTTTCCAAAAAATGCTTAAAAATATATCAAATAAGCGGACGAAAATTTTATACGATTTCTCGAAATACGTACTAATTGTGATAGACGGCGGCGATTTACCAGCGTTCCTAGGTGAGCCTTGCCCCCTAATTCAATCTTATTTTAGATGTTTGATCATGAAGAATTATGCTATCAGAAGTTAGACCAGTTTCGGACTATAACTACATTTATAATTCTATTCCATTAAATAAAATTGGATCTAAAATGCTATGATCTATCAGCAGGTGATAATTCACATATACACAATAGTAAATGAAGAATTTCCACCAGTTTAAAAAAAAAAAAAAAAAAAAAAACAATAAAGAACACCTCAAGTTCCGGTTGTCCAGTACGTTAGCACAATAAGCAGTAAAGTCATGCATGCCTCATTTGTCTCCTATAGCGATATAATTGTTGAAATAGACAACCCAACAAAATTCTGTAAGAAAGAGTAACAAAATCATCTTCATATTTCTTCGCTAACAAGAAGCTAGTTTAGTACGATTAGGTTCTGTACCAAGATCCAATATGGTCTAGAAAGATAATATCAACTATGGACATATAAATATAACGAATTTAACTTTTTGTTCGAAAGGGCATAATATTTCGTACTGTTTCGTGAATATGGATTGTATCAGAACGAATGAACACAAATTGATTATTTGTTCAGAAATAGACCTAAATGGTCACCTTAAGATTTGTATGCCCTGTATATGTTTGAACAGGTTTGTCAATTATGGACAGATTCGTAGAGAGGTCCCATAGTCGACTGTATTGTCTGTTGACGCAGAAACAAGTCATAGAATCCATATATTTCACATGGATCACTGTCTTGGTGTGACCGAGTAATTTACAATTAGGTAACCCTCAAATTACGAAGATCATAGCAATAAACATTGTGATGAATCAGGTGGGAAATGTACTGAGCAGATTTGGCCTTCAATCTGATAGTACCTATGCTTCCTTCCTGCAATGTAAAACGCTACGCAAGCTTAGCAGGAATATTGTGAACCTAGCCATGGAAATTTTATAGTTGCTAATCTTTGACATACAGAAAATGCAAAAGCACAATTGCCTAATTTATATCACACAGCTTGACTGCACCATCATCATTTCCGCTGGTCAACTTTGTGGGATCAGGTTGTGAGAAATCAATACTCCATACCATGGTTTCGCTGCTGGTCGGCACAGCCTGTACCGGGCGGCACGTGTCTGTTCCAGCAATTGTCGGCATGGCACATGTCAAAAAATCTTATATTTGAATTTTTCAATTAATTTTTTATTTTTATTTTTTTAAAAAATTAATTAAATAAATATATATCGGCACGGCACCATCGGCATGGTCGGCACGTGCCGGGATCTGAGTTTACCGACGCTTGGCTCGGTTCGGCATAGAAAACCTTGCTCCATACACGCTTTTGATCGTCCTTTAATTCCAACAAAAAATTACGTCTGTTTACATCCCAGACCTGAATTCATTAGAACAACAAATATAAAGAAAAGTTGCAAATATTTATGATAAATAGACAATAACATACCTGCATCGCATCTTCAAAGTCACTAGATGCAATCTGGCTCTTCATAAAACCGTTCCAACAGATACTACTAAGCTTTGATCTGCTTGCCAATTCTGCTGCAGGATAATGAATACCAAGATCTGCGTTTGGTATCATATCATATTAAAAAATATTAATCTTTCTATTCACACCAGCGTTTGCAAAAAATTCACTATTTTGGTTAGATCCGGGTGAGAAGACTAAGCTAGGCGAATTCAGCAAGTCTCCTGGCTTTACTTCAGCCTGGACTTTAAACTTGCTAAAACATAGATATTTGCACAAGCCATCAAAAAAGGGGTTAATCTATTTTCTTTTCGTTCCTTCAGTATGGCCGTCCTTACGTACCAAGTCATCAACCGCCCTTGTCTTAGTACTTTCTGATGGAAATGTTCTTTTTATGACAACAGCACATGATTTCGCCATTCTGCTTCTTGTTGGTAGATATGCAGTTTCCAGATTTTTGAAGCTTTTCATCATTTTAGAATTTTGAAGAAAAACTTTGATTGGTTTTCTGGAGCACTCAGTAACATGAGACTCCAAAACTTCGCTTTTCTGGTCTGAATCGCTTTCTTGATACCGATCGAAACGAATAATTGCTTAAATTAAGTTTGATTATTGAACGCACTCCACCAATGCCAGACTTATTATCTAGTTCTTGGAAGTAATCCCCTTGCTTTTCGTGCCAGATTGTTTACTTGCTACCTCTATGTGACTATGTCAGAGGTGAGGAAACAAATAGTATCATGCAATTGATCTGCCTTTTCCTTCTTTTTTTGCTGTAAATGTAATAAGAATTCCAATAGTAACTCCTGATTATCAACGTCCTCATTCCACTTGTAAATAGCATCATCTTCTTCTGGACCATCCTTTGTCTCATTAAGTAAATCACTTTGTAACACCTCGCTAAAAATTTTGTATACAAAACTATATCAACCACGAATAATATAAACTAACATGTCAAATTGTCAAAGATAATCCTAGAAAATGTTCAAATATGTCTTAGGCATTTGCTGCAACATCTTCATGTTCATACATTAATTTGGCCTGGAAAAGGATCCTAGCAAAGAATCTACGAGGTAATAAGAAAAAAGAAGATAGAACACTAAGCAAGTGACAAACCGAGCAATCAATGTCAACTTCATGTTACTGATATAGTGATATTTTAGGCAATCGAAATTAATAACTTACAGCTGATAGGAGATGTGATTCTACCTTTTATCAGGTAACAACTAACTTTTTGTCACAAAGAAGGAATAAGAACTTTCATTTAATTTTGGCTCTATATTAAATTCAACCGACCATCAAATCCATAAAACTGACCTATATTTGGGACGTGCATCTGGATGAGGGTGCGGTAACCACATGCAGAAGGAAGCAACATTCGTCTTCCGCGATCCATTGATTCGAACACACACAACAACTGAAAATAGATACCATATAAGATTCAGGTTAATATTTAACATGAAGATCATTAACCGTGTGTCAATTACCTCAAACAGGAGCACACCCAGTTGATATATAACAGAGGCCAGCATTTTGGTACCACTCTGTGTTTCTTACCACTCTGTGTTTCTTCAGGACTCGTAGACCACTCAAGACTCCTTTGCCATTACATCCTTATCTTTACATACGAAATCCCTTCTTCTCAATGACGAAGGAGATTGCACCGCCTGCGGAGAGGACGAGCTGTGAAGGGCGAGCGTCGACGGAGCATGGTCCGCCACGTGTGCGCGCCAAAGCAGCAACGGCTCGCTTGAATAAACGCAGCGATAGAGATGTCAGCCGTGCGGGTTGCGGGCCGGCCCGCACTGCCAGTTTTAGGAGCCGGGTTGACCCGCCCCGCATAGTGCGGGGGTGCAGCTCGGCTCGAACTGCTGACCCGCAGGCTGGCCCCCACATGCCGGCCCTTTAAAAAATTTTTTTTTAATTATTTTATATATTTAAAATTTTAAAAAAAAATTCCAAGCCCTGCCTTGGGCGTGCGCTGCCCAAGGCAGCACTTTTGGATTCTTGGTGATGGGACAAGGCGAGCCTTGTCCCATCACATATAAGAAAAAAAAAAGACCGCGGGCCGGCCGGCCCGCATGGCTTACACGGGCCAAAATAACGGGACTGACGTGCACGGCATTATGTACGGGCTAGCCCGCACGACGACCTCGACGGGCCGGGCTGTGGCACAGTCCACCGGCCGCGGGCCAAATAGACTTTTTACGCAGCGACCCAGCGAGTTCATAGAATTTCGAGGCTTATTTAGCCATTCTCTTAAGCTAATAAACTCACGGCCGAGAAGTTTGCGGTGGTGGTGTTGCACACCGTGCAATGCCACCGCTGCTCGGAACTTTGAATTCTCAAAATAATTATTTAGAAATATTTTTTAGATAAACTTACAACATAAACATTATACATCTCATTATAATCAATAATTTTTATATTAAATTTTTTTTTCCAAAAAAACTTCTAATAATTATTTTAGGTCTTAATGCAACGGAAAAAATAATTGAATTGAGGACCTGCAGTGCAAAAAATAGTTAATATGAAAAATTGTAGTGAATTTTATTAATATGTGTGAATTGAAACGTTATTGAAACTTAATATAGGAAGTTCAATGCAAATTTCCTTATTTTGTTTCTTTCTTACTGCAAATAAGGGGCTGTTTACTTCGCGCGGAAGTCTGAGAAGTGAGAAGTGGGAAAGTGAACTGTGAGAACTGAAAGTGGCTGCGAAGTGGTGTTTTGAGTTTCTCTGTTACTTGGGATTTGTGACAGTGAGGGCTGAAGACAGTTTTCTTTGTTTACTTAGAGTTGGAAAGTGGGGCTGAAAAGACAGTTTTTTTTGTTTATTTGGGGTTATAATAAATGAGACAATAAAAAAATATTATATTTATTTTCCCTCTCTCTCTCTAAATATTAATATTTAAATTTATATATTATATGCATAATTATATTATATTACACCTGATATACTACATATATATGTTTATATATATATATTAATATATTACTACATTATATATTATATATATATTAAATAATATATCAAATAAATTTTTATCTTGAATACTAAAATATAAGAGATAACATTAATCACAATTTGAACACAGCATGTATTGGAATACGAAGACTTGTATTGAATTAAAATTTTACAAGAATTTATTATTATATATACCATATATTCTAACCAGAAAAAGAAAAAAAAAAAATATTATTACACAATGTATAAGTATTCCAGCCATTGACTTTGTCTTCTTTCTTCCATCGAACATTGTCTGAAAAAAAAAAAGTGTTAACAAAAATAATATTTATAATCAAAATTATGATGCGGACCTTCTGGAGTATTATTATTTTGATTATGTAAACATCGAACCCTCAGGCTATTATCAGCATACATCATCGGATTAATTTGATTTCGAATGGAACCATTTATGCTCCAACACTCGTACAGTGGGAACAAGTTAGATCCAACATTCTAAATGCAATAAAATAAATGTAATTGAGTATATGCTGGCTGTTGAGTATATGCTGACCTGTTGATATTAAATCTAACTATATAATACTTGGTGTTAGTGATGTTATTAGTGTCATATCTGAAATATATGCCCCATACAATATTGAGCAAGACGTAATCATCGAGCATTTATAAGCTCTCCCAGCACAACACAAGCATTACATTATACTGAGCATATAATCAACTACCAGCATATATACTCAATAATAAGTATATTCTCATAATCACCAGCATATATTCTCATAACCAGCATATTCTCATAACCAACATATTCTCATAGCAACACAAAGCTTATCTTTGCAAAAACAAGCTTCATTGATCACGGCCAGCAAACATAATAAACACCTGCCCAAAATTATTTAAACAACCAGCACACCACTCCTTAACTAGCATACCACTCCCAAAAGCCAGCACAAACTCATCAGCCAGCAACAAAGTCAATCAGCTAGCTCACACTCCTTAACCAGTACATACTCATTAACCAGCACACACTCAATTCCAGCACACACCCTGAAGCCAGCAAAAACTCAGTAACCAGCATTAGCCAGTAAATAGACTCAATAGCCAGCATATATTCAACTGCCACCAGCACAAACTCAGTAACCAGCACGCATTCAATAGCCACCAACACATACTCAGTAAACAACACACATTCAACAGACACCATATACTCAGTAACCAGCACACATTCAACAGCCACCAACACATACTCAGTAAGCAGTACACATTCAACCACCACCACTACTCCAGTAACCAGCACCTATTCAACCACCTACGCACTACTTAGTAAGCATCACACATTCAACAGCCACCACATACCCAACAGCTAAAATATACTCAATTAACCAGCACCTATTTCCATATGAAATCATCTACAGAAAATTTGCCAGAAGAGGATCGTGAATTCATTAGGGGTATTTACTTAAACGGGTTATAGTCACAGCACAAAGAACACAACTTCAAACAGGTCAAGTTTTACGGAGCACATAAAATACTACCAGCCCCAAGCTCTTTGATCTGTGCACATTGAAAGTAACATAATTCGATTATTTGGCACCAAAAACATACTTCATCCAACAGATCTTGGAAGAAATTAGGGTTTTTAAAACCTTTTTTAAAAAAAAATTTTGGACCGGGGGGAAAGGTTTTTTAGAATAAATTAGGGTTGAGGAGGGGACAGACCGATCGGCCCGGGGGGGAGGGGGGGTGGGTCAGCCCGCGTCAGTCAAATCGTTGCCGCCTCAACCTCGCCGGCGGATTCTCGGCTGAAAGAGTGGCAAGATTGAAAACCACGGCGTCGGAGAAGAAAGAAAAACGAGAACTATCGCGACCGGGAGACGAGGCAACGAAGGAGAAATCACTCCTCGTCGCCGTCGTCAAGCTAGCCGGGAGCGATGATCGGCCGAGAGAGAGGGAGAAGATCGACCAGAGACGCGGCGTCGAAAAAAATCCCGCGTGCTACAGTAACGAGGAACTCGCGAGCTCGCGCGAGAGGCAAAAAAATCACTTCGCCCACTTCGCAGCCAATGGCTGCGAAGTGGGCGAAGTGATTTTAATTTATACTCGCGGAACTCGATGGATTTGAGTTCCGCAGTTCAGCGGGCCGAAGTTAAAACACGGGAACATCAAGATCTGAGTTCCGAGTTCCGCGAGTTCAGCGAGATCCAACCCAAGTAAACAGCCCCTAAGTCGCAGCAACAAGGAGGGTAGGTAAACGGGTTTGAAAGCTCTTCGTGATCGAGACCGCCGGAAATCGATAACATCAACGTCCGTCGATGGATTTCGACCAAATAAAAAGGTCCGTCGATGGAGCCCACCATGGAGACACGTGGCATGATCGAGGCCGTGAGCGGGGAAGTCTCATGTGGTCCATCTCCCATCCATTGGGTGGGGCGGGTTTGAGGCCTAAGAGTGCCTTCGTGAGCCCCCAAAGAAACTGGCTCTCGCAGGCGGGTGTGATCCGTATGCATAGGAGGTATGGCTCGGCGTACATCTCCTCAATCACGCCGCACAGACGCCCCTCCACCTAAGCTAGTGGTTGAAGCCTAGTAGGTACCGAAGATCCCACCCATACGGTTGTCCTTTCCGTCCTCTCTTAATTTTTTCCTCAAAACCAAACAAACCTTAAAGGTGAACAATCCAAAAAAATGCAGCAGTAGAAAGTACAGCAAGAAATATGGAGAAATTTGCTTATACCTGTGCTAGCTAAGGAAATGTCACAGATAACTCTATGCAAAATTTTCATTTACTCCAACTTGGTTAAAGGTACAATGAAAATTGAATACCTTTTTTTTAACATTCTAATGCATTCGGCTTGAACTAAAGATCGGAAACGATCCGCGGCTGGGTGGATAAACAGGTGAAGCACCTCGCTTGAAAGGTCTAATACCAGCCAGGGTCCCTTCAGCTTGAGCTCTCCGCGCCTTGGACTTGTCATGCCTTGCACGACGAAAGGCTTCTTGGATATGGCGATCATGATCCTTGAGTATTTGGTCTACATTGGCTGACATGCGAGGTAATGGTCCAGAATAGTGAATATTGTGACCTTTGGATCCAAATTTTTGCTGCTGCTCAAGATCATAGTAGAAGATAGTTAGCCACCATACAAAAATGAGCACTTGTACTGAACAAGATAAAAAATGGGATTACTGATCAAAACAAGCACGCATAGGATCTCCCCCCACCTCACGCCACAAGCAAGCTATCAATATACTTAAGCAGGTGCGAAAAGACCGGAATTGTGAAGCTACTAACTTCATAATTAGTTATTATAGCAGACCAAGGGGTGTTTTCACCAAAGCTAGTAGAAAGAAACCATTAGTGGCAGGAGGATCCTTTTTGTGCCTGAGGTTCGACACTTTTTTCGTTCTTACAAGTTCATCATCAAACTATTGAATTCTTTAGGATTCAACAATTAATTTAGATCCAACTGAGAGCTGTGGATCAGAAAGCAGCATGTTCTGAACATGCGGCATAACAAATGTTACAGACACCTGAGTTGTTTTGGGAACCCTTGATCCATAATTAAGTAGGGGATGAAGGAAAAGCATGACATTTCAAGAATACTCACCACGATGTTGTCCATATTAGCAATGTTCTCGTCATCTTTTCTATGTGACCCAGAAAGTTGACATGCATGATACATTTGCTCATCGTTTCTGGTCACATCTGAAGACTCAACGCCAGCTTCTGAATGTCTTCCTGGAGGTGCCAATGCTCCTGCATGAGAGTCGACTTTTTCACTACCTTCAACTGGGACATTATTCTTCCTGATCCCTATACCAGACAAGGACGAGTAGTCGGCCAAAAATGAAGACTTTGGAGTTTCACACTCATTTTTCCTAGACTTTGTCCATTGACTTCGGTTAACAAGAGGTCCAGAATGAGATGCTCTTTTAGGAAAATGTCCTCGTGCGTCTTCAGATCCATCCAGCACTGGTACTTGTATGGGTGGTTCCATACGAAAGCCAGAAGCAACTTCCTCATGGTGAAGATTGAACTTCTCGCTCCTGCTCTTGTCTGGCTGAAACTGTCTTTTCTGGAATAAGAAAATAGTGATTTTATCATCATAAACAGTTGCTAGGATTTTCATGTATTGGTTATATCCTTGATTGACCAGGACTTGTATGACTATAATCGTATTTTAGAAGTTTGGAAAAAGACGAAGTTCCACATAGACATTTATACGAGAAGAAAATGTATGTACATTTGTATAGTAGTAAAAGGCTGAAGAACCATAATGAATCTCAATATCATAACTCAAACTCATTACTGAAGCTAGTTGAAGAATGTGGAAATTCAGGATGCTACATGATAATTGATAAAAACATGATCAGGGATCACAAGATATGAAAGTGTAACGTTGTGCATTGGTCCATAGATATGAGCAAAGACATGGCTCTAATAGAGCACTCTTGTATACAAGGATCCATGTAGCCAAATCCACCAGTGAGAAAAGGTTTTGTTGTTGTAGTTGTTTTGTATCGGTCAGGAAGAATTTTTGCAATTTGTAGTTTGTTAGTAAAAGAGAAGAAGTTAGATAATGTATCTCTAGAACTTTAAGTATGTGAAAGTGTCGACATAATGTGGCTCTTTGGTGATCAAGCTAACAATAAGATAGAAATTAAATGTACAAACTCATGGTACTTGAACAAAATCAGACATAACGAAGGTTCCAACTAGTGGCACATGAACAAAAGCCATAACAACAACAACAACCCAGTACTAAATCCCGCCCAAGCAAGGTTTGGGGAGGGTAGACGTACATAGACATTACCCCGGAGGAGGCTATTTTCATAGAACCCTCGACTTGGATAACCATGTTCACGCACACAAATCTACTAAGCAAGGAACTCAATCATGCATTCACGAGCAAGCCAAGAGGTGATGCGACAAGAAGTTTGTGATGGGAAACTAAAACACAATAAGAGGCTAGAAAGAGTAACACAAAGAGAAACAAATACAGAACAACACCTTGAGTCACCTAGACAACAATGTCACTGACACTAATAATTCGTTGTCACTCGACATGATCTACAGTAAGGTCCTCGTGAAGTTTTAAAATACATCAACAAAAGCCATATATATCAGTTATCTGGGAATTGCTGCAGTATACAATAGGATTGAGACCAACACATTTGACGACTCGTGTTTGAAGCTAGCATCGGAGTACATGCCAATATCAAATTACTTGCCGACCTCAGATAATCAAATGCACCCATATACTCAAGCTGCCGCCATGATACCTATCTGGGATACCTATCACCATACATTTGGCGAAGTATCTCATTTACCCCTAGATTCCGACAAGTGTCATCTCCTTCACAAATGTGAACATCAATTACTAATGTATTCATGTACTAAAGGGCCTATATAGAGGCCATAACTCTACTTGTCAAAAGATTAGAAATGTTGTCACCCAATAGAAAGGAGGCAATGAAATCTCCTCAAAGTCATACTCTAAATCACATTTTTGCTGGCCCTGAGCCTGTGGTTCTACCTAAGCTTTTACTGAGGATTTTCCACATAAAACCTTGTGTCTTGTTAATTTTATTCTCATCCTTCTGTCCAGTCATACCGTATTAGAATCTCAAATTTTTCTTTTGAAGAAATCGACGACATCAGGAATAATCACTTGCAACTGCACATTCTGTCAGTTTACCTATTAAGTAAGCCACCTAGTAGATTAACAGGTTCAGTCTTGAGATATTGCAGCCTCATGACCTATCTAGAAATCTAGGGTGTGTGCCCTAACTATAATTATGAAAGTAATAAAAGGATTAGAAACAATGATAGCATGATGACCCTTGGCCTTATATTTCTACACCTAATAGTCATTCAGTAAAATTTTTCTATTTTTTCAAAAAGCTCTTTAGTTTGAATTTCTACTTTCAGGTGTCTGGTTTGTTGTCTTCCCAAATAACAGTTTAGAAAGTTTTGGTATCTATCAGGGTAAGTACTCAACATGAACAGTGGGATATTGATGGAAACTAAGATGTTAAGCTGTCCAGTGACCAACTCAGTGAATTGTAAGATAAATAATAGCAACTTACAAAATGAAGGGAGTACAGAAAATAGAAAATGTATGTTGATATACAAGCATTAAGCATCAGATCTATGTACCATTAGTGATTGAGATAGCTCAGCATTAGCATCAGGTGCAGGAACTGCTTTCGATTCCCTGACTCCTTTCTTTTCCAGGTCGGCTCGTCGCACCTTGCTTCCACTACCTCCACGCCTGTTAAATTTCAAGTGTAAAGAAAGACGGTACATTTGCCAGTTTTCACACTCCATTAAAAGCTCATAAGGAGTCTATGACCAAAATATAGCACGAGACTAGAAAAAAATAAGCAATAGGACGAGAGATTGGCTATGTTTCTTGTATTCTTCGATCCTGCATGTTGATACTTGTTTACATTTTATTAGCAGGCACTCTCTTTAACTAAGGTCTGCACTTTTGGTCAGTCACCAGCCTAAAGTGCTCAATTCACCATTTTGGAGAAAAATTTAGAGATAAATAGCAGAGAAAACACTGCTTGGCTGTGTAATCTATTTATCATACCTGTTTTGGCTTTTTGTCCTCTTTTATTGCAACTGCAACTCCCATTTAATTGTCAACCTACTCATTTAAGCAATTTTTTGCACTCTAGACATGACTTTATGAAATGAGTATATATGAACGATAAATCATTCATATTCCTTAAGGGTGAACTAACCTATCCTCTTGGAATAGGCATGCAAACAAAAAGGATAAAGCTATTCTCAAGTTTGGACAAAGGGCCGAAAAAGAAGTCCAGCAAGTGTCAATATTTGCAAGAAATCTAGCCTTATACTGCAATGAAAAGTTGGTCTACAATCACTGCTTTAATTGTTGTTTGCACCTGGGGATTATAAAGAAAAAAAAAAGAAACAAAATAGATTCTTGCTGTCTTTACTCTTTCTACAGCTGTAACTATAACTACACTCTGCATATGCACTAGCAAAGTTCAGAATCTATCATACCTTCTAGCTTCTTCATCTCGTACCTTGGCATCAAACTCTTTGCTTGGGGGATACTTTGGCAAGCTTGAAGGATCACAAGCAAGAGGCTTTGCTGTAAAGAACTTCAGATTACCAACACAGTTAGCGAACTTCACCTTTTAAGATAATTGAGAATTATCCTCAAAAATAAACAGTGCAGCGCTTTAGTAAACACGATAACCTCCAAAGTTCTTTACGGATATAACAGGCCAAATCACTAATTTACATGATGATTAACCATCCTTTTCAGCATAACAAGTGAATAGTATTTCCTGCAATCATGTTGTATCTTTGCAGCTAACAAATACTAACAGAACTTAATCTCAACTTGTACATTTGGAATAACCATAGGGAACCTAGTTACAAATGGCTTGGAGAGTTCACAAAATTCTAATGTTTGATCTTAATAAACAAAGAAAAGAATGTCACCAAGGGAGACATATACCAAAACATATATATATAACGAGTGTGGTATACTAATCAAGCCTGCAACATGGTGGTCTTTCTTAATGTTTCATTTTGATTTTGTGGAAGACAAGAAGTATGGTCAATTGCTTTAGGCAGAAGAACAGTTCTAAAAGTTCGGATAAAGCAGAAGAAACCAAGCAACATACCTCACTCTTGAGGGCAGAAGCAGCAGTTCCACGATCTGCCGGATCAATAGCCAGAAGAACCTCCACTAATGTTAGTGCAGGTGGAGGGAAATCCTTAAACGTTTCTTGAACACATCGTCTATATGGTTGTTGTGGCTTGAAAATTGTAGCATGAGGTAATATGGCTTTCCTCCAATACTCTTCTGATGGTGAACCACAAAGTTTGAAGATTTTATGTAACTGCTCTACCTACAGAACCACTAAGAAAATCTGAGTATAACGTACTGGACATATAATCAAAGAAAATAGAGATGATGAAAAGTAACCATTCTTGATGAATTTTTTGTGGACATATTTTTCAAGAAGAGGATAAGTTCCCAAGTTAAACGAAAGTACCTCTGTTCTTCCAGGCATTATAGGCTTTCCAGCATAAAGTTCAGCAAGAATGCAACCAGTACTCCATAGATCTACAGAAACGCTATAGTTAGTGGCTCCAAGCAGAAGTTCTGGAGGTCTATACCAAAGCGTTACTACACGACTAGTTAAGGGGTGCTGCTGCTCTGGGTCAAAAAAACTCGCCAAGCCAAAATCTGCAATTTTCAACACACCAGTGTTATCAACTAACAGATTGGAACCCTTGATGTCCCGGTGCAGAATACCACGACTGTGGCAATGGTCAAGACCACGTAGGAGTTGTTGCATGTAGCATTTGATCTGCATCACAAAATAATACTAGATCACAAAACACCAAATCATGTAATGAGTATACTATATAAGGAAATCTGTATAAGGTAACCATTAACAACCAACTGGTGCCAAACTTGATCATAAGGGAAACAGAAAAGTGAATTTGTCAGTCTGGAATTGTTGCACATAAACCTTTGAACATGTACCTGTGATTCAGTGAACTTGATAGCAAAAGCCAGCCCAGCAAGATCATGTTCCATGTATTCAAAAATAAGGTATAGACTGCAGGACATACGCGACGTTACTAAACCTTCCAATTTCACTATATTGGGATGGTCCAGTCTGCGAAGAATATGAATCTCCCTTGCCATGAAACGTACACTTTCAGGCTCTAAATTATCAAAACGTACTTTCTTCAAAGCGACAATATTGCCATTATCAAGATCACGAGCCCTATAAACATTACTGTAAGTGCCTTGCCCTATCTGGAAAAGGTAGAAAGCACACATGATCAATGGACGCCATGGTAGATAAATTAGCTAAATACATGTTTATGTAAAACATATCTATCATATCTTCATAGTAAAAATAACAGTTGATAAGTTAAAAAACAACAGGCACAAATTCGCACTTATGTAGGCTGTAGGATGTTAAACCCTTAACTTAATTGTGCTGCTCCTAAGGAAAGATTGTGGTAGAAAGACCAGCTTAAACAGAAAATCCTATCGCGAAGAGGGCCCTCTTAGTGATCAAAACTCTGTCTGTTTTTAAAATTATAGTCTTTGTATAGAAGTGCAGCAATTGATAATGCACGATTCACTTTCGTTTATCCTATATACTCTGAAAAAAGGAACCTTCTGTAAAGGATGTCTTTCTTAAACCAATGAATCTACTTATTTGTTGTTTGTACATCTAAAGAGCCATTTCAGAGCTTTTTTTTAAAAAAAAAGAAACCCCACCTTTTATCATATCAACAGCAAAAAAAAAAAAAAAGAAAGTAACCAATAAAAAAAGGACATTACTTTCACCACTAAATGGTTGACACAACGCAAAATTTCATTAAAGTAGTCCTAATATTGAATCACCCCTGAGGATGATACAGGAAAAATGGCTTCTTATTTTCACCAAATATTCATTTGGAAATAAAAGTCAACGTCACTTCACACTGAAAATGGGATCCGCAAAAACATACTTCCTTGAACATACGACAAATACCAACCAAGCATCTATAAACTAAAAATTCCATCACTTGTTTCATAACCTGTACTGCGTTGTTATCCCGAAGCCCGGAGCATTCACAATGAGCTCAACATGTAACATAATGAAAAACAATTACACAAGAAAAAGAAACCTTCAACTTGTTTACATTGTATATAAATGAGAGTAAAATCAGATATAGAGCCCGACTTACTTTGTCCAACTTCTCAAAGGAATCTGCCCGGCGCGGGACCCACCCACGAATGGCCTCTCCGGCGACGGCTGCCAGCCACGACGGCCACCCGACCGCCACCTGCTCCCCTTCCAAACCCTTCCGCACTCCGCCAGCCGGTCTGATCACGTAAGCTGCAGCTGCTTGCTGCAGCTGCTGCTGCAGCTGCTTCTCCCTCCTCCGCTCGGCCGCCAAATCCTGGCCGTTCAATTTCCCATGTTTCTCAGAGAGCTTTGCCGGCAGCCCCACCTCAGCTTGTGGAAGAGGCGGAATGTCTTCGATGGTGGAGGGCTTGCAGCAGATGCAGCCCATGGTGGCAGCGCAATGTTCGAGCGAGCAAATCAGAACGGATGGGGGTCTCGAGGGAAGGACTCGCCTTCTTCCTCGAGCTCCATCCAAAGGCGAGGGAATTCTATGTTTTCGCCTGGGGAGCAGCAATGGCAGCGGGAACAACAAATAGTAATCTTTCCGTTCTGCTGCGATTCGCTTCTTCTTCTCGCTCGCTCACTCTGTCTATTTACTTGGTTGGTGGTGCTTAATTTCTTATTATCAATTAACAAGTAACGGACACATTAATGCCGTTAATTCAATTGATAACGGCGAGTTTTACTTACTTTTTGGTCAAAGCGAGTTCACTTAACAAACTACTGCGATCAACTCTGACCGAGTGATTGGTTTTCGTTCTGCAGCTGATTAAAAAGTCTGAAGAAAGGGAATTCCAACAGATACAGACAAAACCTATATTATTATATATAGAAAAAATTGAAGAGCTTTAATTTATTATATATTATTATATATTATTAAATCCATAAAATAGCGCAAATCTCCAATATAGCAGTAGAAAGGTATATAGGACGATAAATATGCCGTTTTGTAGCACTCTACCGCATCGTCGGTTCTCAATCTCTTTCGCTGGTTCAATTTGAAAAAGATAGGGTTTTTAGCCAAGTCCAACTGCTGGTTTTTATATGAATTGTTTGAATCGATCAACAATGCTTGTCTTCCTCCCAGAGTCACTCTAGCAGTCAACCTCCATCCCGGTAGAATGAATCACGCTTCTCTCCACCATTAAAAAAAACAGGAGTGCCCCAGGAGGAGCGACTGGGACAACTTTTATTCACTCAAGCAGCTTATTTAACCTAGCCCTGCCACAAATATCTTTATTTTACCCAAAAAATATATAGCAATCTCTATGCTATGGCTTTGTACTTATTCTCAGTTGTCTCGTACTCCCGACATCACATGTGTTGGCAGCCGCGTTCTGATACCAAACCTGCGCAAAAATGTGTCCGTTTGTGAAGTACCAAGCCAGGAGGATCAGGAGAGAAAGAGGCACCAAACTTTGGCCTTTTGCTTCATCATGAACTGTTTATTTGCAACCCTTTTTATGACAAAAGGCCGGTAGTGGTGCTGCTCAACGTGCAAATATGTAAAGACAAGCTTTCCTTCAGGCTTTGTCCCTGATCCCCGGACAGCTGGCTACATCATCTAAACTTTACTACCCCTTAATCACTTTCATTAGAAGAATTTTAGCATAATCAGTTGACTTAGTGGAAACTTTATTATCACTAAGTCTTTAGTGAGATAAATTCGTATAGCTACAAGTAGACTAATCTTATAGAATTACAGTTTAAGTCCCTGACTCTTCCATGTAGCTAGAACCTACTGTGAGAAGGAGTCAAAAAGCATTACAAAGGGTTTCACATTTTTTTTTTTTTGAGATTATCGTGGAGAAATCTTACCCGCAACCGGCTATTTTCGAGCGACTCTCGTAACAATATAATCTACACGGATAGCAACCGATTCATATTCCACCAACTGTAGGAATTCAATTTTACGCTAAACCCACACGGATTGGTAACGATCCTGTTCCACCAACTGTGGGAATTCATTTTACGGCTAAACCACACGGATGGTACCATCTTTCCACCAAACTAAGAAAGATTCCATCTTTAACGACTACGGCAAGTCCCAATGTGGGCTCATTTCACTCCCACATGGATACATTGCGGACGATACCCTGCGAGATTCGAATTCCGAAGACCTCTAGCTCCAGAGCCGGAAGCCCGACGGTTGCACACCTTAACTCGGAGTGTAATTGGATTTCTAGAGCTTGCTGAAAAAGAAAATAAAGATAGTGTAATATCTGGACAAATTGCAATTCATATGACTCTTTTTTTGGTCAAAACATATGACTATAGTTACAATTAAAAACAAAGATGCCATTCTGTTGAGCTTGTGGGGGTAAATAACCTAATATCATTGAAGGAATAGCTTTATTTTTTGGTCCATTATCATATAGGTACTTTGATTTTTAACCCGATCACATGAACTATGAAATTTGAAATATATTCACGGTATACTTTTCTTTGAAAAATAATGAACAGAAATGCCCATGTCAGATAATAATGATAATACTAATAAATGGCAAAAAAAAAAGCCAGCAAGTGCAACGTTAGCAACCGGTTTCGGAGGTCAATGCCGATGCGATCTTCCTCTCCTCATCGCCTCATCTCGACAGTAAGTGCAACGTCGCCATCACCTCCACCCTCCTCCACTCCGTCTGTGTCCATTGGCCGCCTCCGCCATCGACATTGGTGGCTATCTGATAATGGCAGTCTAAGCTTATATGTGATTTGATCTGGAAAGCTGGGTATGTTGGATGTCACAACAGCATAAAATGTAAGGGTATCTGTACCCATCAAGCACCAGAAAGGCACGGAACCTATGGTTCACCTCTGGGCACCTGCCAAATGTCATTCCTATGTTATCTATAATTACAAATCAACCTCTACAATTTTTCTACTCATATAAAAAAATTTTCTCTCGATATTCATGCTGGAGTCATTTTAATCATTACATAAATATTTTTTCGAAAATATTTCAATATAAAAATTATAGGTTTTGATATGAAAGTTATAGATTTCAATATAAAAGTTGTAGATTTTGATGAGATCTACGACTTTCATATTTAATATTTTTTTAAAATATTTTTAAATAAGTATTTTGATGCTTCAAAGTTTTAGTGGATTTTAAAAATAATCAATTAATCCGTTGAATTTTAGAGCCTCAAAACATATTTAGAAGCACTTTTGAAAAAAAAATTTAACGTAAAAATTATAGATGTCATCAAAATCTACAACTTTTAAGTTGAATATTTTTTTCAAGAAATATTTCTAAGTATTTTAAGGTTCAAAATTAACGGACAAAATGAGATATTTATTCTCAAAGTTTAAACATTGGAGGGGCTGATATATAAGTCTTCATTTAGGAAATTGATAATTGTTCAACATGTTTAGGAATTTCCCACAGAAATTTAATAATCAAATTTGACATGAATTTTGATTTTAAGATTAGAGGACATTTCAATATATATATAATATATATATAGTATATATATATATATATATATATATATATATTGAGCCCTTATTAGGACAGATGGGTCTCTCAACTACATGCTTTGTTTGGTTTGGAGAAAGTAATTAGGAGGAAAAAAAGTAAGGAAAAAATAATTAATTTCTTATTGGATTATAAGGGAATGAAAAATGAGAGAAATCAAAAATAAATTCTCCTTTATCCATTCTCTCCAAATTAGGATGGAAAGGAGGAAAAAATAAATAAAATTACAATATTACCTTTTTTAAGTTATTTCAAAAGCAAATAGAATAAAATGTATTAATAATTTTACAGTTAAAAAATATTTTAAATATATTATATTTACCTCCTATTCATATTTTCCTCTTATCCAAACATTGGAGCATTTAATTTTTTCTTTCTTTCCTTTCTTTTCATTTATCTCATTTTTTTTTTTTCCTTCCATTTCATTTCATTCCATTCCCTCCTCATACCAATCATAGTGATAATGAGTACGTACAGTTAGGGGCTCGATAGTGCTAATAGTCATTACAGAAGCTCCGTCGTGCTTATTGTCAAATGTGATGTTACAGGAGCTCATAATATTATGTTTTTGAGAAAATAAACAATCTAGATAAGTACACAACAAAGTTACAAAACCATCATAGAAGCAAATGTTTTTTTTTTCTTTTCTTTTTTTTTTTTTAAAGAAAATATTGTAAAGCTAAGATGATAAACAAAACCAACCATTATATCATACAACTGAAACATTCAGGTATAAACTGTATGGCTAGAACCTCAAAGTGATCTTATGGAGGCATTAAACCTTCAAATTTGTATGACATAACTAAACAAGTAGCTTGTTTCAAGGACAGGCATAATAGAAGGTTACTTATTGTTAGGGGACAAAGAACAAAAACCCTTGGTTACTCTCTAATGGCGAGTGGTAGTGGTGGTATTGTGGCCGGTAGTTGCGCACTTAGTGGATTATTGCTCCGCATTCCTACGGCATTCTTCACAGCATCAGCTGCATCCTGTGCCGTCTGCTTTACTTGCTCGCCGGTCTTCACCGACAAGAAAAACAAATAAACTGTCAAAAATCATGAATTTTCTGAAACACGAACTAGAGAGGGAAAAAAAAGGAAAATTTGCAATTTATGACCAAACACAAGCATGTGTTTGGCTGGTGTACTATCTTTGAGGAATCATTTGACATGATGTGTTAACATGTAGCTAATGTAAACAGATGGCTGCATACTAGCAGTTAGGAAGATGCAACAGTGTCTTTTTGTTGACCAGAATTCTTTCTATTAAATGTTAAAATTTGAATTTTCAAAATATATTATGAAACTTATAAAGATCCAAACCCATATGAGACAAACTCATATAGGCTAAAAGCCTAAAACTATTATGAAATAGTATTATTTAGTTACATATTGACTAAATAAAAAATAACATTTTTGTTTATATTGGATTTCTTACAAGCATAATGAAATGGGCAAAAATGGACTAGAATATGGTTCACCTATACGATCTTGAACATTTAATGGTCAAAAGATGGCACTTGGTACTTGGGCCGCGGGAAGTACAGTATTCGGAAGTGTTCCCTCGAAGCAGTTAGTGTTTTTTCCCAAGTGTTCTCTCCTGAGTGTACTGTTCTCCATGGGAGTCTTCTTCCCGAGCGCTACGAGATTAAAATAAGATTTTTCTATTGCGAAAACAATTTTAGTAACTGTAAGTGGTTATGAAAAATTACAACTGTCAAAGATTTTGGACAGTTATAACTGTTGAGTAGAAATACTTTTTTCGTACTCTATATAATAGATAAATTGGTTGTCCTAAATATACAGCAACGAAGTACGATTCCTTCAAGAAGAAGTTTTGGAGAAGAACGCCAGCAAAAACGAAAAGATGGAAACCCCTAAGGAGAAGTACCTAAGCTCAATTCTCCAAAACTTCTTCTGCCAAAGGTTTACGGACAGTACAGTTGCATGTAATAGTTATATCGATGATTAACGCCAGCAAACTGTGTTTTTGTTTACATAATTAAGGCACTTTTCTTTGTTTACATATCAACCCTGCTTTTTAAAAAAATTTCAAATCAACCATGTTTCTCAGCAAATGGGGTACTTTTTTGGAAGAGATTTTAAAGAGGAGCTGATTTGGGTTTGCCGCTGATTTGTAGCTATTCCGATAAAATTCCTAATAAAATCCATCAATGTCTTTTTAGATTCCTGTAGCATGAGAAAACTAGCATTGTTATCCCCAACTCCAAGCATTAGGGGAGGTTTGATGTTAGTCGAGGCTTACAAAGCTGTTATGAAAGTTCGAATACGCCTCTACCAATTTTCGGTGCCAAGTAACAAGCAATCTCATATGATGTTGTCTTGAGTATACCAATATACATTAATTTACTATTGTAAAATAATAAATAAAATTTTAAGATCAATTTAAAAGTTCAATAGTGCATTTCTCAGCACGGCGCTCGAACAGATTACTACCAAAATATGTAAACTCCCAAAATCGGTAAACTCGACATGGCCGTGCCCATAAAACCATGCCAGAGTTCCCAACTGAGTTTTTTAAAGAAGAGGGTTCACCCATTGTTCTGAATTTAAGCTTCTTATCAGTGGCGGTAAGATACGTATTCATATTTTACACCTTTCTATACACAAATGGTGAGATTTCATCTGCTGACATTTGTGAAACTGTAGATCTTACTGAAGGGTATGATGGATTTCATCGTGATGTCTTCTTATTTGCACCAACAACAATACCGGTTAAGCTTGTACTTGTTGGCAAAAACGAACAAATAAAACAGAGAGAGAGAGAGAGAGAGAGAGAGAGAGAGTTACTGGTGAATTGGCTTCAAAAGTAACATTTTTTTTTTTTTTTTCAAGTGTTGGCTGAGCTGAAAATAAATGATGATTGTCACCTTGCACGGATACCACAAGGACCTACTAAATCAGTTGAAGGCACCTTCTTCACAAAGCCTATCCACAACAACCTTAAAAATAAAAAAATTAAAACATAAAATAAAAAAAATTCGCCTGACAAGAGTCTAGACAATTATGTCAAATCTGAAGCAAAAAATCTAGCCGTCATCATGAGAAATGAAAGAAACACCGTAAATCCCTTCGGTAGTTTCTCATTTCAGTCTTCCGCTTCATGATGTCTTCTATACAAAAAATGGACACCTTTTATTATGGCCACTTTCATAATGAAGTTCACTGTGTAAGAATACAAGAAATAAACCTGAAAAATGCATCTATGGTCCTTAAACTGACACTGTTTCTTTAGGTCTACAGCTACAGAGTAATACGATTTTTTCATGCCATACCATCCAGTTGAAAATAGAAACAACTCTGAGATGTCAAAGACTTTCAATCTCAGTTTTCAATTTCCAACTCGGTTTTCATTGATTAGGTGGGAGATCATCGCCTCTATTCACCCTCCAAGGACCCCAGTAAAACTTTGGTCTCATGATAGGCACAGCTTCACCTGGATGTTCTTCCCAATACTTTTCCTGCTCAATATAATGTAACAAAATAGTTAGGGTATTTGCAGCAAAAGCGATAGTTACTTCGTTTCCAGAATTCCGCAGTTCATCGGCAAAGTTTTGTTAGAACCATAAATGGTTCAATTTTGAATTTATAAACAACCCAAAAACTTCACCAAACAATGCGTTCTTGTTGATAGAAGGAAGCAATACTCAGGACCTCCGAAGTCCAATATTCCACAACTACTGTGTTTGGCCCCAACCTTCTAAGGCAAATTATGACACGTAAATGCTATTTGTTTAAACCACATTTATCTCCATTATTTTATAGCTCATCAGCCACATAGTATAATTGGAAATCTATAAGATGTCAATTTAAGAAGCACCTTTATAATTACAATGTACAGAAAAGATGTTATTTATAATTCCAGTGGATCCAAAAAAAGGATGTTGAAGTATTAAGTTAGACAAGAATTCGTTCTTCAATGACTTGCTTAATACAAATTCAGTTTGTTTTTTTTTCTCAAATCTACTTAATGTAAGCAAAAGAACCCTCAAAGTTGTCAATCTGTTTTCATAATTATGAATACATAATCCATAGAATAAATATTTCAATGATACTATTGAATACATAATCATAGAATAAATCTTCCAATGATACTATTGAATACACAATCCGATTACAAACCATCTGTAAGTTCTATACATGCAAAAGTGGGACAAAGGAAAGTCCAAATCTGATATCCCTATGATAGCAATCAGAAAGATAAGCTGCAATCTATAGGACATGACAGGAGACCAGTCGTATCGAGACGAGTTCCATAAGCTAAGTAAAATAAATAGAACAGCAACAAAGTATGCACCAAAAGAAAGGATTCATATTGATATACTAAAAATCAACAAGAAACAAAGGTACAAATAATGTTACAACACCTTATAAAGTTGCGTTTCAATGGAGTGATAGCGGAACCAACAACCCCGGTGTAGAATGCGGCGACATATACAGAAATAAGGGGTGCGAAGGACCTGGGGCGACGGTAAGGCTCGATCATGTCCCAAAGGACCGTTTTCTCCCACTTGTAATATACGTGTTCTGAATAAATCCTCCACAGCCTGCTTGTCATCCCTGTCAAACTGAAACTAACCAATCCAAGCTCGAAGCACAATTTATGAAGATTAAGGAGTAAAATAAATAGAATATGAGAGAAAGAAAGAGAGAATTTTGGGGAAAAGTTGCTTTTGGCAAACGGAATTGAACGGCGGAGATGGCCGGAGATTCCCACGGCTGCTGAGATACTGGGACTCCCGGAGGCACCGCCTTCGTCCAAAAAGATTAAGAACATTCTTTACTGGGCTTTATATGGATCGAAAGGCCTAAGGGCCACAGGACTACAATTTCGGTCTACTTTGGCTTGTGAGATATTTTTTTTTAATATCAAATAATTTATATTTTTAATCCCCGAACAAATCAGTTTTTGTATTTATAACTTTAAAAAAAAAAAAAAAGCTAAAAGATAGTTTAGTGTTCTAAATAATTAGAATGATATTGGCAGCACTTACATTTTATTATTGAAGTATTCCGGTCAAGCTATTTTAGTATTCCTACAAGCTAAATTTTTTTTTTTTTGCATAAGCTAAAAAAGTATTTCATGAAGCTAACTTATTTCATTTGAAATATTGATTTGTTGAAATTTCTAAAGCAGAGGTAGTTTTGATAAAATCCTTTTTTTTTCTTTTGTAACAGCAAATCAGCTTGCATATCTTTCATCTTTTTGCTGGTTTCACATCAATTCCCCCAAGGGAGTTGTTATAGGCCAACCAAAAAAAAAAAAAAATAAAATAAATATATATATATATATATATATATTCTAGGTGTATGTCATTTAAGTCCAAGTTTCGCTATATCTTTCATCTTTTTGCTAGTTTCACGTCATCTTTTTTCTAAATTATATAAATCAATCTCTAAAAATAAAAGAATTTACTGATATAACAGCATGCAAATACTACCACTTCAACGTGCTTTTTATTTTTAGATACTAAATTATACAGTCATAAAATAGGAGGATTAATATGGCATATTGGCATTTATCCTTAAAATGTTTCCAAATGATATTAGGATGTTGTGGCATGATATCACGATGGTCCAAATTCAAAATGGGATTGATTCTAAATTAAAAGTAAGTTTTTTCTCAAAAATATAAAAGTTAAAATTGAGTTATTAAAATTTTGCTAAAGAATGTCACAACATCTTAGTGCGCAACAACATCCTAATTCGCAACAACAAAATTTGCTAAAGAATATCACGACGGCATGGAAAATTGCATTTCATCCCCCTCCTAAATTCGCAATTTATGAATCAGCTCTCACGAAACGCGGAAACGTGCTACGTGGCGATGCTCACGGGTCATCACGTGGTGCGTTTTCGTGTCCGGAAAGGCTGAATTGCACGACCGTTAATTAGGAGGGGTAATCTGTAATTCTCTTTTGAATAATTTACATCCAGGCAATTCACAATAGAAAATTAAGAATTCAAAATCACGAGTCTAATTATCCTGTACATGAAGATTCCAATACGAGTGTAATCGTCCAAAAAACAAAAAACAAAATATCGCTCCACTTTCTCTTGCTTTTTATAATATATGTTAAGCATATCTAAATTGTTTTTGCATTTTGATTCCTTTTTTTTTCAAATTTTTTTTATTTTTATATTGTAGCTTTTGTAGCTGTGCACCATTGAGTCTACTTATTAGCTGGGAGGACTGCTAGATATTCTTAATAAATACAAGTTCAATATTATAAAAAACTTTGCCAGCATACTTTTGTTCCTAGTTTTTCAGCGAACATGCTTTTTTTTTTTAATTAAAAAAAAAAAAAATCGATCTCGTAGAAGCCAAGACAGTTTTATATGTATGTATAGTTTTATTCAAAGCAGTAGGACACAAGCGTATTACAGATGTAGAAGACAACCAGAGAACTGGCTCAATTCTACTTCGATGACAACATAAAACACATAAAAATAGACAAGTAATTAAACAGCACTCCGAACACAACTAGAACTTCATGATTTTCTACAGAGCTTATATATTGCAGCAGACATGATCATCGTAGATGGAGATGAAGAGCTTTCATTTGCCACAGGAGCAATCAGTGCAGGCGCAGGCAGCACCGCACTTGCACTTGGGATCGTGCTCGGCGGCCACCTCAACCACCTCCTCAAAGTAGCTACATCAAATTATATCAAGAAAGAATAATTAGGAAATCTTTTATTATATTAACTCATGCATAGATTCTTTAATAATTTTACCTCTTCTGGGTGGTGTCGGTGATCACAACACCATAGCTGTTTCCCTTCTTCCTGCAGTCATTTAGAAGCTCACCGGATCAGATATACAACAAACATTAGATTTCCACTTTAAGAGAAATTTTATAATGTTTCAGATATAAATTTTATTACCTACAGACAGTTTAACAAAATTTGTATTTAGATATAATTTTTTTTTTAAAAATTTTGCATTAAAATAAATACATAACTTTGTAATAAAAACAAAATAGTTTTATAAAAAAATTAATAATATGTCAAATAAATAGATAATATACTATTTTCAAATAAATGAATATAATACTACCATTTTTTCTAATTACATTGACGTACCTGTAATAGTTTTTGAAAATATGTCTAACTCTAAAGTTGAATTTTATTGTTATAAACAACTTTATAGTTTAATTTTTTTTTTTCAAAATAATATCTTAAAATATAAGTTTTAATGAGTTTGATACAGCCAGAGCATTATAAAATTTCTCCCACTATGTTGTGACTAATTTAAACCTTCTAAAGTATATTTATGTGGTATACTTACACGCACTGCGTCTTGTCAGCGCAGTCGCAGTCGCCGCACGTCGACATGGTTGAGCAAGAAAAGCTTAAGTTCTTGAAGAAGAGTATAGAGTAATTAGGGTTTTGCTTGCGCTGTGATGATGAAGAAGAGTACTTGAGAGGTATTTATAGGCGTTTGATGAGCAGACGCGGGCATCTATGAGCAGTGCGAAGGGCACTCACGATTCTGCCTTCTTTTTTAAAAATGAGAGTAGGGCACACGCCTCAATAACCAATCTAAAAGGAATCTAAGTAATGGTGGGGACTCTCATCTTCTTAACCTCACACTGTCACATCTCATATCTTCGTCTTCTTCTTCTTTTACCCTGTGCCTGAAGTCTCACATTCAACGCGCAATACTTTAATTTTATATTTCCTTTCTATATGTATATAGCATCCATGTTCATGTATCAGTTACGGGTGTCTGCAAGCCACATTTTGTCAAATCATTAATGCAGAGATGAATTATATAAGAGAAGAAAATTCATGATCGTAGGAATTTCTTATGGGCCTATTTAATGTTGTATAGATTGATCGGAATGGGTTCATTTGTCTATATTTGAGATATTTTCCGTGGAGTTTGTTGTGATTGGTGAGGATGTAGGAATCAGCTGTCAAAACTAAGGAACTGTGGAAGATAAGTGCTCAAGTCTTAAGACTAAAAACAGGCATATTGATAACTATTTTCTTTTTAAAAGATATATTCTTCTCATTTATCATTGCTTTTCAAAGGGCGCGCGCATCTTCAACATAATCAAGGCAACACAAATGTAAGACTCAATATGTCAAATAGGTGGCTATATGTATATATATGTTCCTGATATAATGTTAACATTTTGAAAAAAATAAACAATATATTAGTCATGAGTTATTATCCTTGAATAAAAAATGATTTGTCGTGGATATGGTTTTGAGACAACCACAGAAAATTTCGAGTTTTATAAATTTGTAAGTACTATTTTAGAGTCAACCACAAATTTGATAAACGCTTAATTACTTAGGTGGAAATTGTAAGCACAAAATTGTAAGCACACAAGTAAGGCAGCAACACCTTGTGGACTTCAGGACATTTTTTTATACAAACTAACTTTGCACCCTTTGTACAAATACAATTTAGAAAATATAGTTTTCTTTAACATTAAGGGTAAAGAAAAACCCTTCTAATTCTTATTAAATAATTGAAAATCCATAAAGGATGAATGTAATAAGGAATGTAAAGGATGGAAAGCGTATCAAAGATGAGTTTAAAAATATAGTTAAATATACATATTATTATGTTTAATAAAATTTATTGTGTAGTTATAATTAACTAATTATTATTTTTATGTTAAATTAAAATATTGACAATTATAAGCATAAAATTTTTTTTAATACTTAGATTAGTGAAGAAGTGCTAACATGGCATGCTTAAAATTAACAAAATGTATGGGTGACGTATATTATAATATAAAAGAAAATAACACGTAGTGCATCGACTTTAATAGCTTAATTTTTATATGTATATATAGATTACAAATATAATACGTACCAAATACGATAATATGAAATACACTACATTTCAACCTTATTATCAACCTATATAAAGAGACGTTTGCGATGTCTTTGTTATCTCTCAGCATTGCTTGTCTACGCTTCTAAGCTTTGTATCACTATCAAAGAAACCACTCCCCCAATTGTGACGTCGCTGCTTCCCTTTATATCTTTCACTACAATAGTGGACCTGATCATCCATGGCCGCTTGCTTCTCACTGCTTTCCCATGTCTAAATCCAGGCAAAGTGTGATGATGACTATTTAGACAGAAAATTTAAATGTAGATCGTAAGTGCCCCATTTCCTTATTCTTCTTCTTTCTTTTTCTTTTTCTTTTTTTTTTTTTTAATCTTGACCCTCGAATTCAGTTTCTGTCATACATCTCAACCGAAAACGATGCGCAAATCCCTCCCAATCAAGTATTTTATAATTCCAATTCCTGACCTACCATTCACAAAGAGCAGACCAGTTTTATCCCATCATGCAACTATGCCAACTAATTAGATCAATACTTATTGGTCCGATTTTCTTCTTCTAAATTATTCAGATCCATTTTTTTTTGGGTCTTTATAACTTAGACCTGTTGAAACTTATCATTCAAGCAAACACCCACGAATAGGCATATATATAAGTATATGATAATATATATATAGTATAATATATAGTATATATATATATATTATATTATATATGTGTGTGTGTGTGTGTGTGTGTGCGCACGCGCGCGCACGCGCGCGTAAAATACTAAAGCAAAAAAAAAAAATGTTTGATGGTATTTTATATCTCAATTAATTTTCTAATAATAATTAAAATAATTATAAATTATCATTATATTAGAAAAGTGGTTAATGATATATAATAAAATTACAGTGTTGTAATATCAAATGACAATAGTTTAAACATTTTCCGTTTAATATAGTTGGTTGCGGCATTAATCACAATACTTCCAATATGCAGCTCAAAATTTTCAAAAGGTTGAGCCGAAAGGCCAATCTTTTTGGTGGGCAGAGGTGATATCCTAAAGGACCTAAACTCAACAAAAGTCATGCTGACAGTAGCACCAATAAATTCAGAGGTTTTTTGCATATCAGCCCCATAGTTTTCAAACCAAATAAATTAGCTCTTAAAAATGTATTTTCAGGAGCTGATTTGTTTACCCCCGAAATAGAGGGGCTGATATGCAATTTACCGATAAATTTACCATATACACAATCTATTTGGATAAAACATAAAAATTTTAGAATATCTTTTAGAAAAATTTTCAGACAATTATAGACTTTGATAAAATATATAACTTGAATGTTAAAAATTCTTTCAAAAAATATTTTTAAATAAATGTCTTGGTGCTTCAAATTTTAATAAGTTTATAGTCGATTTTAAATACTACTTTTGAAACCGACTTAAAATTTGTTAAATTTTTTAGCCACGAAATACATATTTACGTGTATTTTTTTTTAAAAAAAAATTCAATGTAAAATTTATAGATCTCATCAAAATCTATAATTTTTATTTAAAAATTTTTCAAATAAATACTTTTATCTTATTTTAATAATATAGATTATTAGATTTTAGTGGTGCCTTGGCTCCCAAGAATTTTTCATTCAACAAAGGGCACCGCTACTTACCATATTAATTTTTCGCTATTGGATCTTGCAAAAATGGGCATTTCCCAGAGCAGTTTTTATAATATTTTTTGCTTCAATTAGGACATGAAGAGTCACTGAATCAGGCATCAAACTGAAAAACTTTCAGTGCTACAAACATAAATTTCGTTAACCATACTAAGCTAATATTTCGAATCATTTTTGCAATATTTTTTATACTACAAAAATATTGCAGAAAATAAAATACATAAATTCGTAATTCAAAATATTTTTAAAAAAACATTACAAATATCAAAGTAATTATATAAATTATAATATAAATATTAATTTATTAATCAGTAGTATTTTTATTTATTTATTTGACTTTTTTTTTAAAAAAAAATATTTTTAACCACCAACTTATGTATTTTATTTTTCTAATCAACTTTAAAAAAAATAACGTTAAATATGAAAAATTAATAATTTTGATCATACCGAAACTTATGTTTGGAGTATCGTAAAAGTTCTCAAACTGCTGCTTCTCCCTCCCTAAAAAATAATAACAGAAATAAAAATTCAAAGACAACGGCTACAACAAGCACAACAACAAAGGAACAATGCTGCTTTCAGTCAACAGTTGTGAAGTAGTACATGACATCCAATCTGTAAACGCCGAAAGCTGATACATACTAATAGATGCAAAATTATTATAATTCAAAAACTTTATATCAAAACTGTGGTATTCATAATAAACATCTATTTCAAACAAAAAGGTACAGACTCATCAAACTGGTGCTGTGGTGCACACCTTAATTTACATGTCATATACAAAATTTCTCAACTAAGTTTAAGATCCAAAATTTGCCACCACCAAAAAATGGGCATAAGCAATCTGTAACAGTGAAAAGTTAACTCTTAATAATGCATGTAATTTTCTTAAAAAGGTTTATGACAAGTAATTTAGGATCAGTGGAAATCAGACAAGACGTCATTCAATAAGTCGTAGAAATGATTTATGTTGATCTTCTCTTTTCCTGAATATATAGTTTCAGCATTTCCTCCTTTCTCGCCTTGGGCAGCCATCTCAACAACTGTATAGAGCTTCTTGATAGGTATCTGAAAAACATACTGTACCATTAGAAACATATTGAATTATTTCCGATAAAGATACGGCGGTCTTAACGAAAATCAGGAAATAGCAGCACTTATTATGGAATGTATATAGAGCTTGGTTTTTTATGATAAACCATACTAGTTCAAGATCAGCTCAAATCCCTATCCCAACATCACCATATAGAAGGTAGAGTGCACTAGGGTTTAATATGCCGGTATGCAGGTATAGTGCGTTAGTCTACATATCTTACTGTTTTCTAACATCCAATTAGGCTTCTAGTAGTTTTGACTTCCAATCTGTACAAGTTTTTGAGGGCCAAACAAATATAAAGCAATGAAATGCATCTTCTGCCGGTTTGGTCACAAGCAGATTAAGATGAGCAAGGAAACTTACATTATCTAATGCTTCAGCTGCTGAATCAACATCCTCCTCAGCGAATACATTAAGATTCTGCAACACCTGCAGAAACATTATTGTGAGATTAGAAATGCAACACGCTTCGAACAACTAATACTTCGATTTTCTAATTGCCAGCGCAAACAAACAGTTACTATAACCCAGTTCCAAACGACGATGACTTGTATATGTGAACGATCAGAGGGTTTCAGAGTATAGCTAGATGGTTTTTGTAATTACTACATGCACCATCCTGATGCAATTAACAGCAGTTATCTTGGGAAGTTGGGATTGTAAAATTATCAACAGAATTCTTGGAGTACTGGCAGCAAAAGTTTTGGCTTTTGTAGTACTATAGTAGGTGATGCAAGAAATAATCTACATTTTTGGTAATTAAGTTTTACGGGGGAAACTTGGATCTATAGAAGTCATTTGAGTGGCCTTGAGGATTCAATCTTAATTTCAGTTAAAATCTCCTATCTATCTATGCATCTCTCTTTCTTCTCCTCTCTACCTGGATTCTTGTTTGTTTCTCACCTCGTTCTGTACCACCGCTACACCTGTCTAAGTGTCTGACATCTATATCAAGTTTAAATTGAAAAAGAAACCCATAATACCTAAGACAAAAGAATTCCAGTTAACATAGCTTATAGGTAATTTGAGGCTCTATCTATAATTCTAAGTTATCCAATTTATTGAGTTTCGAGTTTAATAGTCAACTTCTAAGGCTAGACTTGAGCAAGATAAACTACACAAGCATTTACCAGTATAAGATATGGGTTTATGTATTTTGTTCAGGCCTGCATTCAAGCAATATTCTAGGATATATGGATGAAATTCAACCATAATGAAAGCATTATTTTGATACTCCTCCAGGAGAATTAAAATTTTACCTTCTTGGCATCTCCCTTATTCAATGTTGGAACATGATATGTCACTGAGAAAGCATTGCGTATACCTAGCGATTCCAAAAATCCAACTTCACTTGTTGTCCATTACAAGAAGATTCTTTGCCTGCAAAAGAACAAATATAAGCTTCGATTGGTATTGTTCAAAAGTCTGGTTCAATGACTTTTTTTTTAAGTTGAGATAATACAGGCTAACATAAATGTCAACCACTTGTACATTTTGGAGAAAAGGAAATAGTTACGCTTATGTGGAGTTCCTCAGTTGATTCAATAGTAATATCATAACTTCATAACAATAAAATCATCCGCTAAACAATCAGTATGCTGTTGTGCATCTTTCTCAATATCTTTTCGAAGAAAAATGATTTTTCATTAAGAAAGCACCTGTGGAGGAAGGCGTTTAAGGAGCACCAGCAGAGTCTGTGAAATCAAATTTGAAAAGCGTGGTCCAATAGGAACATACTCCAATAATCTGACGAGAGAAAAAACAAGAGATATTTTCTGAACAACATTAACAGCTCTATACCAGTTTCGCAAACAATAGAAACGTGTGAACTTTGAAAATAGTGAAAATATAGATCTTATGCACAAAGTACTCAAAATGACACTGATAAATGTTATCGCTATGAAGGGCATTTGGTACTAAGCTAAAACATCTTGTTATTGCTTTAAAGCATGTAAGCAATGTTACTGTGATCTCTGAATATTTTAATGTTGAAAGTACATTTTGTAGCTATCGTAGGTTGCAATTAAAATATCCCAGCTTGATAAGGTAGTTGAGGTTCTTTGGTCTTTTTTTTGAAAGTTTTTTGCAAAGATATAAGGACAGACAAAGAGGTTCCTTAAAGAGTCTTATTATCCGTTGAAAAGCAGCTTTTACATGTTGTTATCTACAATTCTTTAAGCACAAGCCACAACAAGCATGGCCAAAGAGTCTCAAATTAACGCAAGATTATGTTCCCAATTATATTTTTGTCAAGAATGGTTATAAAGCTACTAGATGTATCAAAAATATTGACATTAAAAAATACATGAAATATCGGCTCAAAATTAGGATAGAGTTTCCTAGGCAAACTAATTTGTGGGAAAGAACTACCTCTCAATGTCATCAAGGATCACGATGCTTAATTGAGATCTATAAGCATCCTCAAATACCTGCAGAACGAAATGGTTATTTAAGGATAGAGGCAACAAAAGTCAGACAAAAAGATGCAAAACATTAGCAAGGAAAGAACAAGTAGCAGTGTAAATGATCCCCTATTTCTCAAGTCCTACAAAAATATGCATGATAGTGCATTTTGGCAAAGAAAAAAAAACATTTAAAAACAAAAAAGTTTTGTAGATGGAATTAGTCTATATATTTTCAAGGGCCAGAACATTTGATAATGCTATGATAGCACAAGATAGAAAGCCAAACCTTTACAATCTTCGCACATTTACTACTTTCACTAAGACCAAGCATTGTTTCTGCTGATACCTGTTCACGAGAAGGTACATTAACCGCTATCAGATTAAAGAGCCTGAAAACAACTCCTAAAGAAGAACTACTTACGATCTTGACATAAGGAAAATCACTATCAACTCCAATTGTGGCTGCTAATGCGGTCTTACCACTGAGAACAAAATAGTGCATTTAGATTGTGAAATAAGAGAAAGAACAAATTTATAAACCATTAACAATTAAACAAGCAAACCTCCCAGTGAGACCTTCCAAAAGGCAAGTAACAAGTGGACTGCCATCACTCACTTTAACTTGTTCCACGAGAAGCATAGCTTGTTGATAAATGCGTCGATGTCTCTCGCCACAGTCAACCATACCGTTAATCCTGTAGCGTGAATGCTAAGAGCTTCAATGCAATCTTTCATATTCATCTTAAAGTTTAGCATATGAAGTAAGAATGATTAAGTGGCAGCCAAGGACAGTTCCTTTGCCAGGGCTGGTATAATTATCATAAATTAGAAGTCAAAGCAAACACAAATTTGCCCAGGGTTATAATATAGTAACATTATGAAATTTTTATGCATCCTTTGACGAGAAAGATTGAGAAAGCAAATAAAAGGAAGAATCTAGTAACAAAGTCCACCTGCACCGCTCAAGATCGTCTGTGGATGCACCAAATGCTGGAATAACTTCCTTCAAAGCTTTCACAAAGTCATCCATGGTAACTTTAATGTTCTCCTCATCCAAAGGTTTAGTTAAGTCATCCATGCTAATCTGTCTATTCAATGGCATGAAACTGCACTTTTAACGACACCTTCCAGTTCAGCTCCACTGTAATTCTTTGTTCTTGAAGCTAAAATAATTACAAAACAGTCTCAACATCAGTAATTCACGAAGGATCCAAGGTACGTTATAAAAGCGAGCTTCCATAAAGTTTATTTGAAGAACATATAACACTTTCTCTGCATTACAAAATTCAGCACATTTCTGATTTTTCTGCAAGTCAGAAAGACACCAAGGGTTGTTTATTTGGGGGAAGTGAGAAGAAAAAAGGTGGACAGAAAAATGATTAAGTGGGGTAGTGAGAATGTTGAAAACTGGTGGGAATGGAGTTTCATTTCTTCTATCTTTTCTTTATTCAGAGATGTGAAATGGAATGGAAGCAATGTGGAAGATAAATTTTTGTGAGGAAGATAATGTTTGGGTTTAGATTGCCACTAAAAGTAATAAAGAGTAAACTTCTTTCTACCCCCTAGCTTTTGATAAGTGGAGAAAGCAAAAGCTATATAGAAAATGGAAAGTGGAAAGTCACTTTTTCACTTTTCTCTTCAAAGAAAATAAGTAAAAATGATGGTTCCATTTTTCCTCACTTTCCTACTTTATTTTTCCAAAGTAAACATGCCCTAATACAACAAACAGGTCTAGCTTATTTTTCTTTACTCCGATTAATGCCCATGCAATCTCAAACGAAGTTTCCAAAAAGTGATGGTCTAAATCTATTTTCACCTTTGGCTTCTAAAAAAATTGCACTCTTTGTAACCATATTCTTCTTGCAAGAATTCCTGTACTAGTTCCCTCCAACATAAAATTCATGCTCTATTCAGACATGCTTACCGAGTTCTTGAAGGTTAACATCTGCAGCAAGAAATGAATTCTCCTTCATCGTGCTTGTGTGTATTTGAAGAATTTGCAAACGACCATTTTCATCTGGGAGGTTGATCTCAACATGAACCTCCAACCGTCCAGGTCTACAAGGACAGAGTTTTTACAAGGTCAATAAATGTAGTTATCTTATAAATATGCGGTTTTAAAAGGCAAGTTAAGATAAAAAATGGAGTGTGTGTGTGAATACATGCATGTAAGTTTTTATATATATATATATATATATATATATATATATATATATATATATATATATATATATTGTGTGTGTGTGTGTGTGTAACTTTATCAATACCTTAACAGGGCTTCGTCCAACAAATCCTTCCGATTGGTCATCCCAATAAGCAACACATTATTTAAGGCTTCAACCCCATCTATCTAAATTGAATAACCATTTAACCATCAGTTGCATAAACCGGAAAGACAGAATAGTTCATTCTAGAATCAATGAATGCCCAATAAAAGAAGATGCAGTACCTTTGTAAGAAGCTGGTTAACAATGCCGTCATGCACTCCAGTACCATCTCTTGTAGAACCTCTAGACTGCAATAGAAGCAATTGTAAGAAGATATTCAAGGCACCACCCTCAAATAGAATGTTGATATCCATAGATAATAAACAAATTGCATATAAGCTGGATTAAAACGATCAGTTTGCATGCCATTAAAATTAGACGACGGCCACAATGACTATCACAGAAAAAGCTCTTGCAAGTTTAAGTAAACTAAGGCCAAATTTTAAACTTAACAGTTAAAGTTTTAATTAAATATACACATTGATGCAACTCCAGCAACTGCTTTGTAGCAGTCAACCATGTGAAAGAACACTTCTCTACAACTAGCATTGTGCTATCAAGGACAGTGAACCCCTTCCCCCTCCACTTCTTAAGGAGGAAAAAGCTAAAGCAGGGTTATTGTCACAACATACATATCAAGACATAAAAGATGCACACCAAATATTAAGTATAATGAGGAAAATAAAAAGCAAAAGGTTTCATTACCTTACAAATAGCATCGATTTCATCAAAAATGATGACATGCAAGTCACTTTGATCACCTGAAATTAACAGGAACAAATAAACAGACTCATTGCAGTAATCAAAGAACTTAAAAATCAAGATGGCAAAATTTCTGGTACCTCGGGTCCTTTGATCTTGTTCAGCATCTGCAAATAAATCTCTCACATTCTTCTCTGTTTCTCCGACATACTTACTTAAGACTTCGGGGCCATTAACAATCTACATTTCACAAATAATTTAATCTTAAATATGACACAATACAATGTACGTAAAGCAACAGTGCAAGCTTTCCATAAAGCACATGAAGTTTTGATGCTCTATAAGACTATAACCATCAAATTTATGTGGTGAACATTGAGACTATTTAACCATGTCAACACTTCAATCAAACGTTCTCTAAACCTGTGATTTGACAAGCATTCTATTAAGCACACATATTAATGATTCTTTACGAAAATATCACATGTATGTGTAGAACATTGAAGAAAGTGCACTAAGAATAACAGAGTAAGTATAACAATAATTTGTCTTTTCGATCAAATGTCCTCTAAAACAGCTTTTAACAACGACATGTTCATAACGAGTACATAAATGATTGCAACAGAAGAAACAGTCTGCCAAAATTTCCTTTTGGACATCCTTAAAAAAAGCATATTGGCCAATATCTATAAAGATAATTCATACAGATTAAATGAAGTTTCAATCAAATTAAGAGACATCTTTTCCAAGGAAGTGGGAAGGAAGCAGAAATAACACCTTTGGTTCCCTTCCGTTTAGCAATTTACCAATCTGCCGAGCCATAAGAGTTTTGCCTGTCCCAGGTGGGCCATAAAGCAGCATTCCTTTGACATGCTTAATACCCATTCTGAAATTTAAATATAACGACATAAATATGCTACTAGGTTAACCATTTCACCTAAATATTGTGAAGGAATGTCACTTATATTACTTGCTCACAACATGTGGTGGGAAAACCCTAGAAGCAAATGCTCTTCGAAAGATGTCAGTAAATTCAGCACTAAGTCCTCCTATCCCTAACTTTTGAAGATCAAACTCTTTATATCTAAAGATATTGCTGCTGGCAGCTTCACGTTGATTGATTAGCTGCAAATGACAACAGAAAACATATTAGCTATAACTGCCAGAGTATACCCTTTTTTACGCTAAAAATCTTGATGAATAAGCTATGATCATCAGATAACGAAAAATCAGTGTGTGGAAAAACCTTGATTCCTGAGTTTGGGGCAGCTTCAAACACAATGTAAGTATCTACTGTTACAACACCTCTTTCAATATCTCCAGATTTCTCCTGTCCCTCGACCATAGCTTGATTTACTGTTAAGGTATAGTTTGTTCCACAAAATTCGAAAGAAGCCTTCTGTCCAATCGTCATAACCTGCAAATCATACACCAACACCAGGCCTTAGCAAAACCTTCTACTAGCACAGACATGTCATATCTCCTTTGCTCAAACTAGAGAAGATAGATGGACCAAAATTCAAATAATAACATCCATCAAAACCTCATATTTGCTACTATCATAACGACATATGCTACATTAAGAGCAGGTTCAATAAATTATGGGTCCCCAAAAACATCATAATGATGCAGGGTCAAATTTGCTAGTAATTGCAAAACTAGTTGTGAAGGCAAGAGATGAAATTACCTGGTCGGAAAATCTTTTTCTAAGCTGTTGAGAAAGAACAGCAGCATCTAACTAAAGAAAAACCAGAAATAAACATTAGTCCACATAAGATAATCAATATAGTACAAGAATGATGGCAACTAAAAAAATCATTAATAGACATCACTATAAGAACAGTCAAGTAAAGACCAACCTGCTCATTCCTAGAACCTTTTTTAATGAAATCGATTTCTAGCGTTAGCAGAGCCAGCTTGAAATCATCAGGAATCGAAAATCTAAAAAACAACATTTGTAAAGGTAGCATTAGTAAAAGTAGACCAAAATTTTTAATGACGATCATTAGCCACAATTCTGCACCTGCTAACAGGTATCGTATCCCCAGTGGATACTTTCAAATGCCGACGTTGGATAGCATTCAACGCGATACTGCCCTGCGGAATGCTATCATAAGCAGTATGAATTCATTAAGGACAATCAATTGGGTCCATATCCATTTCATAGATTATGAAACTGAAATTCAGTTATAGGAAAGGATATCGTAGATTGAGGACGATCAGATCGCTAATAACGACGTAGGTAGGCCCGGATCCAGCAGGCGCGAACCTGCGGAAATCGGAGGGAGAGCAGTAAGCGTAGTTGGTCAGAGCGAGCTCCTGGCTTGGGGTGTTGGTCACCGTCATGGAGTTCGCCGAAGAACCGAAACCCATTCTTCCCGCCATTGATGCAAGCTTCAACTGCGGATCTGGCTAAGGTTCAGAATTAGATAGATGCGAGAAGGAAAAGTGAAGACGGTTAGCTTCGTTTCGAAGAAAGAAATCAAGGGATCGGAGTTCGGACTAGTCTAAGACGCTCTCAGGAGGAAATGATGACGTGGCTCCAGATGGCCCACCTGCTGAGTACGTCCTCCGGCTCTCTTTTAGTTATGGGAGTTTATCCCTTTTAGTTATGGGAGTTTATCTCGAAAACTAGTTTTACATCCTTATATATATATATACAATTTTTTATTTTTTATATTTTAAGTTTTTATATAAATTAATAATTACTTATATTATAATATTATATTTTATTTATTAGTTATTAGAATAAAAAAATATAATATAAAATATATAAAAACTAGTTTTATACCCGTGCGATGCACGGTTATAAGTCATATATATAATCATATAAATATAAATAATGATTTTGAAAATTAAACATTTTTTTATTTTAATTTCATATATATTTTTATTTTATTAAAATATTATACTTTCGTAATATATTATTAGAGTTAAGAAGAAATCTCAAAATACCATATATAAAAATTATTCGAAGCTTGACGGTTTTTAAAAATAGTTTATGTATAGGGATTAAAAAAAAAAATTTTACATTTGATAAAAATTTTATTTTAAAAAATTAATATTGCATAATATATAATATATAATTATAATTTATTTTATACTAATTTTTTAGATTATTTTTATAAATTATTATAATTAAATATTTATTTGTAATATTTAAACCTTTCATATTCTTCAAATAAGTTATATGACCTTATAAATTCCTATCAATTAATACCAAATGCCACATGCGGCTTGTTTAGAATAAGAGTAAATGCCACATGTCATAACAAAAATTATTTCAAAATGCCAATGACATAAACGACTTGAATCTCCCAATTTTATATATATGTATATAGATTATTTAAACAGCATCGCATAGCATTGGTGATATTAAGTGTTTTTAAGATATATACACACATAAATATATATATGACTAAAATTTTTGATATATATACACAATTTTAATTAAAAAAGTTGAGTTGAAAAAATATAATATATAATATACTTATATTTATATGAATATTTATACCTTTATTTAATTATTTTTATAAATTATTAAAAATTACATTACTTTATAAATTATTTCATATCTATCAAATAACTTATATGACTTTATAAATTTCTACCAATAAATAGAAATGCCACATTAGTTTTTTAGAATAAAAGTAAATGCCACATGGCACTCTAAAAACTATTTAAAATGCCAAATATTATAACAACTTTGATTATCCAGTTATATATATATATATAAGAAATTCAAAAAATAATTCTAAATAAATTTTTTTAGACTCCAATTTTTTTTAACCAATAAATTTGAAAGCTTTAAACTTCCTTCTTAATAATATTTTATGAATAAAAAAATTATAACACCAATCAATTTTTTCGTGTATTTAAAATTTTTTAAAAATCTTCTATGGCACTGTTTATATCGTGTAAAATTCTTAGAAGTGAGAAATAGTGTGAAAAGCGAAAAGAGAAGTGAGAAATAGTGTGAAAAATGGTACAGAAGTAGAATTTTTGGTTTCTATTTATTTTGGTGGATTGACGAGGTCTGCCGTAAAACTCAAACTTTTCGACTGAGAGGTTCGCCGGTGATTTCACCGCCGACGAGGTTGTTTGAGCTTGGTTACTAACCCACGAACTAACTGCACACGTGAGAGATATACACCGTGCTAGTGGCGGTCCATCTTCTCAACGCACGCGGCCGGCCGACGAACGGTCGCCGCTTTACGTTCGTCCGCGCAAAAAATCAACAGTTTTGCAAAAGCAGCACCTCCATGTATAAAAATTCGATTTTCACGATCTTGTTTCATCTTCGTCGTCTTGGGTGGAGCTCGATCAAAGCTGTTAGCCGGTGGCGGCGATTGGAGGTCAGATCGGACGATAAAGGAGAAGCTAAGGAAGATGGGACAAACTTGTACGCTCACTGTGTGGACGAGAGAAGCGAGTTCATTCGAAGTGGGTGAACTCATTTATTTACATATGGGAATTGGGAACTGAGTTTATCCATTTTTTCTCGCAAAGTAAATAGCAAAATTTACTTTTCACGTATGAATTCTTTGAGTCTATTAAATTCCTCATTAAGTAAACCGCCCTCATATATATTATATATATATATATATAATATTATATATATATATAGTATTTTTTTTTTTTTGGTAGGATAAGCAAATTTTATTAATACATGATTTGGAAGAGTACATCGATCAGTCATCGGGTCCGAAGGGCCGAGGGCCCAAACACTGCATACATACTTGACAAAATAATTGCTAAAGTACCATCATAACCAAATAATAAACCTCTAATATCGGCGTTATCGAACAGAAACTAGACGTCACGCATTTCTTCTGAAATTAGCTCTTGTTTCACACTCCTAGTCCATCAACTTGAACATGAAGATCACACCCTGGAGAAATCATAAAGACAATAAAGCAAGTATCAACGTTCCACTTAAGAGAGCAATTATAACCAAAATGACTGTCATTCCTCATACAAAAGAAGCATTTGTGGATCAGATATAGATATTCATCAAAGAGTGTAAAGCAAGATTCGACAACTTAAAGGAATAGGTCCCAAGCACTTTTATAAGCAACTATGGGTTGACTATTTCTAACATAAGGCGTGTCATTAGAATCTCAACCTGACAAGCAACTAAAAGAGACCAAAGTTTAGAGCTTTCATTTGCCACGACATGCCTCTGCACAAGATTTATAGTGCTATAACAAAACAAAACTTTTCACATTTACCAGAAATATTTCTGGGCCCACATAGAATCCAAAATCTTTTTCGGTTTACAACCACCGGATTTTATAGGCATCCAATACTCGGGTCTTATCCAATATCTTTTCCCAGACTGAAATGATACTCTTTTCCTTTTTAATATTTATATGCAGTCTGAGGCCCACATGGTCACCAAAATCCTTTTTGGCAGAAGTCCACCAGATTTTATAGGATCTAATATTCGGGACTTATCTTTTTATCTCATCTTACATACAGAAATCCAAATTTCAAAGAATGTGCAGAGGATATAAACAAGAATAAAGCTCTATACTTAATCTCTGAAAGCTTCAGATATAAGATTACTAAATGCAGCTATAACTTAGAAATTAGTAACAACATAGCTAACTTACTTAGTGTTTGGGAGAACCTTTAACTTATCAAATCAAACAATACAGGCCAATCAGTTCATCTAATTATCATATCCACACCAATATAAATCAACTTAAATTTCCAGCATTATATATAATAATATATATAGTATTATTATATTATTTATTAGAAAAAAAATAGGAGTTAATTTAAACATACGGTAAAAAATAAATGCTCATATATAATGATTTGTGAACTTAATATTAGTAATGGAAAATATATATGTCTGGTTAGAACTGGTGCTATTTAAATAAGGCATTCGCCAATAGAGAGAAACAACATCGTATCTCTATATCTTATAAAATTGGTTTATATTAATCTTCTCTTTCCTTGAGAAAATCTTCGACACTTCCATCTTTTTTGCCCTAAGCAGGTATTTCACCACCATATACAAAAAGCTTCATGGTAGATATCAGAAAATCCGAATAATATAAGCATGCCACTGTGCCAGACACAATAACTAGATTTTTCTGCTTTTCAAGATAAAAAAGGTACAAAAATATTTGGACAAATACAGTTGCTCCTAAGAACATCGTGAAATAGAAAAATTTATTCTGACAAATTTTAGAGCTGCATATCTAAATTATTATACACATTAATCTATAGTCAAACAACGTATTTAGAGCTTCCAATCCCAATGTCAGTATATCCATCACATCGTTAACCATACTCCGTGGTCCACAAGTTGGGTTGAAGCATTTTATTAGATATGTTCAGAGGCGGAGGCACGTGGTGGTTGGGGGGGTGGGGGATTTCTGCAAAAAAAAAAAAACCCTTATAGTTGGCCCAAGCCCATATGCTAGCCTATCCACTTCTCGGCCTGCCCAACCCAACTTACCAAATCAAAATTCGTTTCGGTTTCACCAAAGCCAAACCCTAAATCTACGCGTAATGCAACTGCAATCGACTGCCGCTCATCCGCCGCTCCTCTCTCGCACTAGCAGCCCCCGCCGGTGCCGCCCTGCGCCGCTCTCCTCCCCGGCGGCCCGGCCTCCTCTCTTCCGCTTCAAAGTCTCCGCCGCTCGCCGTGCTCCTTCGGCTCCGCTCCAAGCCTCCAACTCCACGGCTCCGCCCTGGCCCCTAAATCGCCTGATTTTGATTGCAAGAATTGTGCTTGGCGTTCTCGCAGCGGCGCAGCCTCTCGCAGTCGCGCTCCTCTCCGGCCTCCTCTCCGCTTCGAAGTCTCCGCGCCTCCGCAGCTCCGAACTCTCTGGCCTCCGAGCTCCGCCAGCTGCTCCTTCTCCGTTCTCCGCTCCTTTGGACCTCTGCTCGCCGACGTCACCGTTCTCACTGTTCTCAGTTGCTCCGGCTGCTCCCCGTCCCGACGTCCGCTGTCCGTCGCTGCACGGTTGCGCGGCTGCGCTGCTGTGCTGCTCCAGCACTCTCTGACTCTCTGGTCGCTACTTCGCTAGTCGCTCCTCTCCGCCGGACTGCCCTCTTTGCCCGCCGCTCCTCTCCGCCGTTCCGCCCTCTCTGCCCGCCACTCCTCTGCAGTCCGATTGCTCACAGCTCACTCTCTAGCCTCCGTAACCGAGCGTATAACAATTTATTTTTTTTTTTAATTTTTGAGTTATTCATCAATTATTGTATTTACTTTGTTTGGTAATATATTTGTGTCTTTAATATTGCTTTTGTTCTAATTCTATGACTTAGTAACATCCATTTTTATGTGGACATTTTTCGCCCCCCCAAACTACAAATCCTAGCTCCGCCACTGGATATGTTATTGGCATATCATATCTTCGAGCTACATTTATCTAAGCTCTTTGAGAGACTAATCTATGTAACTATATGTTGACGGCCATCTAAGATCATTCACTTAAAAATTTAGATGCAGAGAGTTTTGGAAGAGGACGGCTCTTAAGTCTTTCACGTTGTCGACTAGATCGCAGGATCATCGGAGCACTACCAACGAAGTGAGCATGAACAAGCACCGATCAAGTTTTCGCAATTACAATGGAGGTTTTTTCTACTAAAAAAATGCATGTTTGAGATCCTGTTGGTAATCTTAAAAAAAAATATTGACGGTTCTTGTCTATACAACCTATTGTCATATGATCCGAGTAAAAACAGGATTGCAAGGACTTGATCCTTGTAGTGCTTCCTCCCCACACTTGCACTTTATCGCAACGTTTCCTAACAAGATAAGAATCTTCTTCTTCTTCTTCTTCTTCTTCTTTTTCTTCTACTACTACTTGGTTCGAACTATACCAATTCATAACTAGATAACCAAAACCAATTTAAACTGCAGTTTTAGAACCGCCTTAACTTATGTATTATTACAAGTACAAAAATAGTAAATTCGATATTTAGAGTTTCTTATATTCTGTTGATTTATTGGCTGACATTTTTATCTATTTTTATATTATGCAGAAATCCAAGTACTTGAAACTTGTTGGTACTGGCCACTGAACAAGATAGAACATAATTGGTGAATAGCTCGGACAAGCTCCAGCTCGTGACACTCGATCAAGCCGATCTTGATCAAGGGGTACTCAACCCAATTATGACTCAGCTTCTCATTACATTTAGTTTTGTTGTGGAAAGTAGGAAAAATAATAAATAAACAATGCACGGAAGAGTTCTCATAATTATAAAACAAATGTAAGGAGAAGACTAAAGAAATATATTGGCTCACCTATGGCCGGCTAAGGATTTCTATTGGGTTGGAGAAACGAAAGAGTTCTATTGGGCTAAGGATTTCTATTGGGTTCTAGTTTATCTGTTATCAGCCCGTTAGCCCAAAACGAAAATTTTCATGTGATCTTGATATGAAAGCCCATTGAATATGACCAAAACTAAGGCCAGTATCGGCCTTCCATTTTCTGCTTAGACTTGAACACTGTTAGTCATCAGGAATCTTTATAGTTCTGAGATACTCTGAACAACATAAGCTATAAAAAAAAGTGTAATACACAACTAGGGACCTTGATGAATATCATCTTTCCTATAACACATATGGAAAAGGTTCTAGTTGATTCAGAATAGGCTTGAATTAGCATACATCTAATTCTTATTGAATTCTTTTAATTAAAATGATTCAAAATTTTTATCTGAATATAATTAACGTCAATTGATCTTTATGTCGTCAAATGATACTAACTGACATTTATCTTAGAATATATTTTCTTAATATTAAAGTTCTACATTTTAATTAAGTATTATTTATTTTTCTATGTTATTTGTAAGAAAAATAATGAGGTGAGCTTAGTTGATATATCCGTAACATTTTGATAGTATTGTGTATATGTTAAATTCATGTAAATTTAAATAATTTGTGCACTAAGTGCTTAGATATTAAAATACGAATAAAAATAGGTAAAAGCAGACAAACTGTGATCCTTGCTACAGAACAATTCAGAAATGAAATGATTGAAGGAGACACTGCCACAGTAACTATGGACCCGCATGCACCAACGTAGCTAAAAACGTTAAATAAATAATAAATAATTATACATCAAAATCAATCTGAGCCAATGTAATAAATGATGTCGTTGAATCTGAGTAGACCGCACAGTGCCAACAATCGACTGAAGTCTTAAATATCTACAAATTTAATATTAAATTTTTTTATAAATATTTGTTAATTTTAAAATATTTATTTATAAATATTTTTATAAAATATTTAATATAAAATTTTAAGGAGAATTGCGTTTCAGCCCCTAATTTTGGGGGTCGCGCGTTTCGCCCCCGAAAACGCCACGTGGCGGCACGCGCGCGCCGCCAACGTCGGCGTGGAAAAACGCGGTTTCGGGGGCTTGAAACGTCAATTTTGGAAAACGGGCGGCTGAAACGGCAATTTCTCCCTAAATTTATTAATTTATATTAAAAAAATTTAAAATTTTTGAACATATAAATTAATAATTTTTTAATTAGTGGAGACAAGCATTTTTTGACGCAAATCATTTTGCATTTCTTTGCTGCATTCGTTCGTTGCACTCACTTCCGAAACATATTTGAACTTATATTTTTTAAAAAATTTTTAATATAAAGATTATAAATTTTGATATTCTCTATAACTTTCACAAAAATAAGCAGATTTTAGACAATTATAAATAATTTTAAAATCTACAATTTTAATATTTAGAATTTTTAAAAATATAAATTGATATATTTTTCAAACAAAAATACAGCAAGAGGTGCAGGTGATCTATGCACAGCATTTTTCCGAGTCTTATATTTCACTGATGTCCGAGTTTTGGTTGACATCATCTACAGTGACCACTTCGACTGCGACGTTGACGGTTGACCAGGCGTAGACGTGGTAGTTTCAGAGCCTTTTGCTGGTGGCCTGCATGGAGCTGTCCCAATCCAATCTGAGGCATTCTACGGACGAATCGACGCGGCCAAATTGCTACTGTACCTTACTGTAGCTATCTTGCTGTAAGTTGATGCAGCCAGGCTTGTACTCCTTTGTATTCCAAACAAAAATGGAGAATTATATGATGTGCTAGTTGTTGTGAGGGGAAGTCACTTACTAGGATTTTTTCTGAGGAAGTCAGAGTGCTACAGAAATTGCACATTGACAGCTTAGCAAGCAGATCTATGCAAATATAAGAAGTTCACCGGATTTTTTTTATTTTCTTTCTCCTCCAAATTTATGCAAATATAAGAAGTTCAAAACGACCATTAGTGTTATAGTGATCGACTAAGAGATTTATGCAATGACTCAAACATAGCTGCTAAGAGATTTATGCAATGAGTCAAACATAACTGGACGAATTTTTGAAAAATCTTTCAACATAGCTAGAGATGAATGGTTTGGGCACCGACCCTACCTAATATGAATAACGAAGTGAAGTTCTAGTAGAGCAGTATTCCTTATCACCATCATTTAAAAAGATTCTAATATACACCACTATGCACCATTAGACAAAAAGTCTCTAAAATTCTCTAATTCTCACTAAATCTCGAGTCTCGACAGGTTTAAGTTCTTGACATGCAAGGTTAATTTTTCTTGAGCAAATTGAATGAGTTAATTTTCACCAAGCATTGATCAATATGTCCTCTAATCTCAAAATTTTAATAAAACATATCAAACCCTCTTACGTACCATCATTTTACTGCTATATGGAGGGGGGAACCCAGGTTTCTGAGCAGATTTAGTTTTCTTTCCCATTGAACATACACACATACATGAATATGCTTAAAAGGACAGCATAAAATAAGTTTATTTCATCACGTATACTTCATTAAATAATGCCTCAGATAGGTCGGATTTTCAACGCAACTATTAACAAATATTCCAAAAGATTATACAGTTGAAATTTATTAAAAATATCATATTTACTAGCCTTATAATAATTGTTTCAGGTACGGATACCATTATCAAACTATCGTTGGTGAGGACAGTAGGGTTCTTGTAGGCCTTTTATAAGATTTCTTCTTTATAAAGAAAACTGATTACATCTTCTGGATTCTATGCTGATTGTTATAAGATATTCTGATTGTGTGTGGCGCTTAAGTGCAATTATTATGAGAATATATGTAATAAACTAACCAAATGAAAGGGCCCTATGATGTACTTCACTGCAACATTAGGGGACGAATATTAGCATAATGATTGGATTTGTTATGCCATGAATATGCAAATTTTGTTTATCTGTGAACAATTCCGAATATATTGGTGAAAATTGAGTTGATTTTTTGTTTCTCTAACTTTTTCTCTAATTACAGGGTCGTAATGTTCTATCATTTTTATAACTTACTGTAGTAGTGAAACACGTCAATTCCAACACTGAAGATTGTCAACCAAATATCTGGAATCAATTAGATTAATATATGATCTTTCAAGCGTTTTTAAAAATGATTAGAAAGCGACTTGTGCATAATTAAGTTGATATTGCCCACTGCAAAGCTTACGAAGTAAACAGTTGATGACTCAATTAGTCGGTTCTATGCCGAGCCATCTTGTATGTAGCCCATTTGCAGTTTGATTACATTTCTAATATAAAATGCAGAATATTAACGAGTATCGATACTAAAAGCTTAATACCATAGCCAGCATCATATTTGCAAGGCATTAAAAAGCTTAATACGTTAGAGATTGCAGCATACTTGTCATACATTCAACTTGGAGGATTTGAACCATTGTTTTTCTCCCCTAAAGATGTTCATGTCTGTAGTGGAGTGACGGAGTGTCACACTGGATAGATAGGAGCTCAGGAACTACCTAACTTAGATTCGGGTTTTCATACCGCAAACAGTATATTTGTGAATATTGTGATGGCGGTTACTAGCACGTGTGTCTCATTACGAGTGATGGATACACCTAAAGGTGGAAGTTATCATTCTAAAAGAACCAGGTGGAAACAATTGTAAACAAAATCTTAGCTCCGGAAATATACCCGGTCTTAAAAAACCCCTTCCTAAAGATTGGAGAGGGTCTATCTATTTTCACTTATTAGTGATATATGTTTTCCTTTTTCCTTTTTCTGGTCTTTCTTTTTTTTTTTTTTTTTTTTTTAAATTAACGTGGTGAAACTCTGTGGCAGAAGTCTCAACCGTTCGTCCTAGATGCCGTGGACAGTAGATATATGTAAGATCGATATCTATGGATGTTGTTTATGTATCTTTAGAAAAAGTTGTCTCCTTACAGCAATCCGAATGCATAACACTTATAAATTAAAGTAGGTGTTGGTACCCCTCAAAATCTAAACACCATTCAACAGGGATGAATGCCCTGGACAAGTGCTGCATCCACGCTAGCTTGTAGCTCCAACGTGGACGTAATACTCCGACATGAACGTTGAACGCATTTCGCAAACGATATCTTTTGAAACATAAGCACATGCAGCGAATCTTGAAAAAGTTGCTCCCAAGAATTCCATGGTCTTCTATTCTATTCTAAACAAGCGTAATCTTCAGCAAGCAGCTTTGGTTTTCTTCCTTCGAAATATAGTGCACGATGCAGAGCTTCGCCTCCGTGGCATGCAGCGGCGCTGCCGACAGTCGCTGTCCGAGCTCTTCCGTCGCTGTCTACGCCAGCTTATTATAACACCAAAAATGCACCCAGATGAGAGAAATTTGGTGGTGCTCACAGTGGGGCCATTCTGTGGAACTTTAAGGAAGCACGCACACTTTTTGAGATAATAATGCCTTGAACCGCCCAAATTCTTCTGTTCACTTCACTTTACTTTTAGTTCCTGTTCGCCATCTAAAGCTGATTCTGATTGTATAGTAGCTTCGTGGTTAGTGATCTAAGATCTTAGTAATATATATATATATATATATATATATATAATGCTGACAAGTTTGCTCGAGTGTGTTCTTTTTGTTCCATTGTGAATGATGAAGTTGGTGCGGAGTGGACTAATCTTAGCGCAGTGATAGTGAACAGTTCTATACGCAGAGAATAGAATCTTAGATTTATAAGAAGCAGAGCAATGATCCAGTAAATTCAGTCCCATGGAAATTTAGCAGGACAAAGTCTTCAAATCTGTTATATAAAAGTAGTTTAAAAAAATAAATAAATAGAAAACTTATACAATCAATAAATGCCAAATTCTCTAAAAATATATCTAAACATCAAATTCGGTGGCTCATTTCTACTGAATATTTCTAAAAATATTTTTAAATATCGAATTCCGTGGCTCAAGTATGCCGTATTCTTGAGTCTAGCCCATAAAAATTCTAAGAATAGTGGATTATTGTGTTTATCTAAATCAGCGTAAGTCGACTAGAAGCTTCAAATGCAATTATGTACTATCATAAATGCGTTTGGATTTCATGATAATCAGAAGTCTAGAGGTCTAAGAAAAACAGTCCCTCTTTCCGTAAAGACTAAAAGAGGCAATGTAGATGGATAGTGGAAGCCTTTATTAGAATGGACACAATTAGAAGAGAAAGTTTATATAAAAACCTTATATTTTGAAAACTACCAAAATTTTGAAAAAAACGACTATAAATATTGATTATAACTAAATTTGTGTAAACTCGTAAAAGAAACTAATCTTTGTTAGGCAATGCCTTGGATTGTTTGAAAATTTTGAGCGACATAATTGTTGGTATATTAGGCTTGATCTATTTGGACAAGTATCTATTAGAGTTCATTACAAGACATATGTGCATAAATACACATGATAACCAAATAAGCCGCAAGTCACATATGAATTTGAAGAGTAAGATAGAGGGCAGCTATGATAGACACCCTCGCTATCAATGGCTAAAGATTGTTTGTGCACTGCCAACGGGAGTGAGCACAAGAAAACAATGATCTGCTTCCGCAAACATACGAATAGAGCTTTTTTTAGATGCCTATTTATGTTAGAATGCACGTCTAGGATCTCAATTTACACCACTAACAAAATATTTCTAAAAGAAACCGATCTTAGTGGACCAGCACAACGTTAATGCACAGCTTCTATTTTATGAGAAAAGGTTATGATAACGCCAACGAGTTACTCTAAATAATATTATTCCTGCACTTGATGGTTAAAGATCAGCAGACAGAGACAAATGAAACAGGAATGGATCCAAATTGAAGATAGTTATAACTCAAACCCAACATTATTGTCTATGATTGCATGGAGTGTTAGATATTGCCCACCAAATTTGTCCATCTGCGGGACGGGGTTGGTTGAACTGAGCGAGTATGCTTTTTCTTTGTTAACATGTCCTTGACGCGCGCGCGATCAATGGCTTCTCTTGAGGCTAATGTTGTACTAACTTTATTTATGTCTGATACCATATATAATAAAGACTTTAGCCTCCACCTAAATTTTCTCTCAAAAAAGACAAAAAAAAAAACAATAGATAAAAAAAGTTGGTCACCTCAACTTTTTACTTTTAATTACTCAGAATATACATCTAGACGCCGTAAATCCTTGGTAGGGAAAGAAAGAAGTTGATTGGAGTCAATCTGGAAAATATTGTATCTCAAATCTTAACTGACAAGTCATGAGTTCGAAAACCTGGCAATACTATTAAATTTGGTGTATATATATATATATATATATATATATATATATATATTAAAAGAGCTAATAACTAATACGATACTTTCTAAATTATATTGCTATTGTTTTGTAGCAGTGTGTTGGGCATTCGCTTCTCTTACTGTACTTAAAGCCATGCATGCTTTGAAGTACACAGAGAAAGTCAAACCACTTTCCTCGCATATGCTGATAGATTGCACGATAGAAGATCCACCGAAGAAAATGATAAAAGAGAATGGGTGCTACAACCTTGACCCACCTCACGTTTATAGATGGTTAATGACAAATGAAGTATATGGAGAGAAGGATTATCCCTACACAGGTACAAAAGGGAAGCGCAAATGCACATCCTTTCTTCATGTATTTATGATAGTATTTGATATGATATACTAACATTAGCAACTAGATAATTTAGAGACTGACAAGTGAAGATGCAATTGTCTAAAATAATATTAGGTGACCAAATAGGTATCATTGTCTATGATACCTATTAAGTATTTAAATTGGCAAATATTATTTAAAGTTACTAAGCGTTGTTTGTTTTATGACAGCCTTCTAACGTATTAAAAATCAAGAACTACGAACAAATAAATGGTTATTCAAGGGAGGAGATTAAGATGTTATTAGAAAAACATCATGTGATGGGTTATATGAGAGTGTCTAGAGAATTTAGTAGTTTTACAGATGTAAGTAATTCCGCTATCTTACTTTTCTTATAGGATTCCAAATTGTCTTTTTTAACCGTATAATTTGGATTAGTGTAGCAAATTAAGAAGGGTCTTTCGTTGCGAAAAAAAATAAAACCTCAGTTCATAACACATACTGTGGCAGTAATCGGCTATGACATAGAAGATGATAAAAAAATTCTGGATGATCTAGAATTCATGGGGAGAAATCTGGTGAGTAAAAGGAATTGGAAAGATAGACATGAATGTCCTCCTTTAGAACAATGAGGCTGGAAAGTATGAACCACTATTTCTTGTTACAAACCTGTACTGGAAGATATGAAGATTATCAAGAAAAGAAAATTGAAAGAAGTTGTAACTGATGATTTAGAAGGAGATAAAGGAGAGAAAAGTGGAAGAAAATGAGATCATGACAACATCTCATTAGCCACTTAGGTTATTTTTTATGTAATAGAAAAACGTGATTTAATTTCAGAACAGAAAATTCTTACCAAACACTATTATCGTGTAATTAGTTAAGGACAATGTGGTTTATTTTTTTTTCTTCTTTATAGAAAAAGAATATAGAGCATTTCTAACCACTTTCCGAAACTTGTTAATAATATTTTCTTGCACTTTTTGGATATCTGAGAATGACGCTGATACAATCTTTTCTAGACATGAGAAATCAAACATAAACGAATATTTTGAAAGAAGGTTTTTTTTTTAAACTGACAATCATTTTCTAGGGGTAGATTGCATGTACTTTGCAAGTTCTCTAGTGAGCAAAAGATGATTTGTAGTAAGGTATTTTGTATGTGTGTGCGTGTGTCTATATATATATATATTATTGTATGTACGTACATACGGTGTGTATATATATATATATATATGTCCGCCCCCAAACAATAATTCTACATGTATGTCCTCTAATTCCATTCAATGCTTTTATATATCATCTACATTTTGTGGAATGACAGAACATTAGTATTACAGAATAATAGAAGCAATATATTAATTGGTGCATTTACTTTAGCGTTTGGATGAAAGTTTCTCTAATGTGGTTTGCTAAAACTGTTTTATTAAGGGATTGCTTACTTAAGGCTGTCAAGGTCAACCAGAGCACTAGGGGTTGGGGTCAAGCCCGTGCACCATGTAAAGGATATGATTTAGTAAAATTAGTCTAATTGTTCAACAAAAAAAAGGGATCTATAAAATTGAGTAGTGATTTTAAGTACCTTAAATTGTAATTTTTTTTTCTTTTTGAGTTTTTCGATACCGACATAACCAAATTCATATTTAAACAAACAAGACAAATAAAGTTGGTGCTTATAATTATTTTGCTAAAATTTGTCACCAAACATCTCAGAAAGATGCTATAACTGTTTGTTAGATAAATTCAGTTTATCTGGATATATAGAGAAGAATGCAATTCTTAAAGAGGCGAATTGAAAAGACAAGTTTGTCCTTGTGAGGTCCAAAATATATAAAACTGACCCCAAAAAAATTGTAAAGTGCCATGTTTGGAAAAAAAAAATTCACATTAGCAACTTAACGAGCAAATACATAAGAAAAAGCGCCCGGTAAAATCATCAAGAACATTATTACAAAGCAAGTGAGTAGGCTAATGATTCAACAAGCAAACAAAAACAGAATTACTATTAGGAAATTATAACTAGTTTTTTAGCGAAAGACAACAGAGGAATAGTCCGTGGAAAATGGACCAACATCCAACCATGATAAGCGCATTTATTTTTTGGCCTTTAGACGACAGAGAAGGACCCGGACCTGGAGCTCACCGACCCAATCCTTATCTGGTCTTTTCTCCCACACCTTTCCTTCAAAAGTCTCTATGCAGTCATCTGCAAGATTTTTTGATAAAGAATATCACGAATGCATCGCACAGTATATTTGCCTTCTTCACACAAACAACCTCATAGTTGGTCGCCTATCGAGATAAACAAAAATACTTTTAAGAGATTAAAAACAAATGATGCAGCACTATAGACGATTTTTTTTTTCATTTGTTTTTTTTTTAAAGAAAAAGGAAGAGCAAGTAGAACACAAACATTTTCTCCGTTGAAATGTTCAAACGCCTTATTAGAAAAGGGAATAACGTCATCAAGCTCGTCGGGATGCATGGGCTCCATGTTTCCAAATACAATAACACCCAGTAGACAAGGCACATCGAATCCCTAAAGAAAAATAGAAAACACATTAGCAAAAATAGAAGTAATAAAATAGAGAAAGATATGGTAATTGATTCAAAAGAAAAGAGATCAAAATTAGCTTGTTTACCTCGCTCTTTGCAATAGTCTCTTTGAAGTTGATCCACTCGTCATATGTCATCGGACGAAGCTTGTTCTCCTTGAGATACTCATCATATAAATCAGAAAACTTCTTCGCCACTTGAGTCAATTAAGTCGCAAGTTTTGCTACAAGAACCGTCTTCATTGCTTTCTATAAATTGAGGCTAGACTTCCATATTGTAATGCAACTTATCTAGTCTAGCAATAAAATAATTTTATTCTTTATTTTTTCACATGGTATCAGAGCAATCAAAATAATAGGATTTCTAGAGTGTCTTCACCCTGCTCGTCCGCGGCCGCCTCAACATTATGGCCGTGGGCGAGGCTCCGACTTCCGCTATCACCATCTTCATCGTCCCTAAATATTTGTCAACAATTATTTGCATATGCTGGAATCTCTCCTTGTCGCCGCTATCAATTCAACTCGCTCAAGATTTGTACGATGAATTGCTGCACCCGACACCAAATCTGCCTTGTTGTTTTGTTGATCGAGTGCTAATTTTGACCATAACTCCTTGGCCAACACCCCTTGGCAAGCTTTCCGCCGTTTGTTGGCATATGCCCTTGTCTATACCTGGCGTATAGTTCCCTGGTAATTTTGCTATATATCCTTGCCCATACCTGACTTATTGTTCCCTGGGTTTTTACCTATAGCTCCTTGGCCGATACCCATAAGCAAGCTTCAGCCGTTTGTTGATACTAATTTATTTTTGGGCATATATATATTTTTTTCTTTATTGTTAGTCATCAAGTTTGCGGTTTGCACCACAAGGTTGAGGCGGAGTATTGAAACTATAATTAGTGGAAGATTTATTTGGCAGGATATTTAGATACTTTAAATGCTATCTAAACACTATATTGGCCTCAGTTTGCTATAAAAGATATCTAAAATTTGATATACACACACATATAGACAAGTTAAATGCTTAAAGCAGTAGAGACCAATTAATTACTTGAATTTAAAGCTAGTAAAGTATTCCATATAAAAAGTACTATTAGAGGACAATAGAGAATAGTTGTAGAATATTTGATGGTTTAAAGGTAAAATTATTTTAGCTTCAAAAAGTGAAATGAGGCTAATTAAATGTTTAGCCGTAAAGAAAAATAGAGGCTTTAAAGCCAATAAATAGTTTGGCATTAGAAGACGTTATGTTAGATAACAACCAAACTTAGCTGAAATATTTGACAAATTTAAGGCCATTTTTTTTTTGGATTCAAAATATTATATAATCAAGGCCAAAAAAATAGTTTGGCATAAAAAAAAACTTACTATCAGAAGCCAAATATATTTGCTGTAGAAAATAATATATTAGAGGCCAACAAAAATTTGGCTATAAAAAGTCAATTTTTAAGAAATTAAATAAATAATTGACTTTTAAATCTAGTTTATCTTGTAGTGAAGGACATAACTAAATTCTAACTCTTTAAATGTGCCACTAGTATGAATTTGTTGCTGCCACCCAACTCGACCTATAGCTAAGTCTTTCTCATATTCTAACAAGTGCTAGGATATCAGATATTACTTTTATGTTCAACTCTATTTTTCCCCCTCTTTTTTTTCCCTTTTTTTTTTTTTTTTTTTTTTTTTTTTTACTTGTAAGCTAAATTTTCATATCTTCTAGTGGATATAGTGTATTGGACTGTGTCATACATGACTAAAATATCATAACCGTATTTTTCTCTTTTTGTTCTTAATAGAAAACATCTCGAGTTTTGAGTTTTTATTTATCATTTAATTGCCAATTCTATTTTCAAAAGATTGATCACATATATGACAGACATATTAAATAACGAATAAAACTTTTTTTTTCTTTTTAACTTTTACAAAATTACACAATAGGCCATAATCGATTTATTTTTCCAAAAAAAAAAAAATTTCTCATTAATATGCGGCATCCGAAGAATCATTGTTGACTCTCTGCTGATTTTGGAAATAACAACCAACTTAGCTTTGAATGCTAACGTATGCATTTATAATATCTAGACTTTTTTTTGTTTTTTGAGCCGAACTCATTTTGGGTCATTATTCATTCGTCCGCCGCTAATTTGCCAGACACCTAACTTAATCCTGGAGGACCGTTGCGCACTCATCCAACCCACCTAGACTATTCAGGTCTATTACGCGCAACGTACCCGTCACGTGTAGGGGGGCGCACACGTATGTTCCCGCTGCCATGCTGAAGGGGGACAACAACAGTCGACGCTGAGATTCGAACCTGGGTGATCACGGTTCATGAGCCGCGCTCCATCCAGTCACCCTAACGTCGCATCCCATATCTAGAAATGCAGCAATCAGTTGGGATATCAATTAAGCATTGCTAGTTTGGCATGCTCCGGATCGATTGTTTTCCCATTCTTTTTCTTTTTTATTTTTTTTTATTTTATTTTCTTTTCTTTTATTATTCTTTTTTTTTGGGGGGGGGGCGGGGCGCGCGGGGCGGGGGGCCGGGGGAACTGGGTCAAACGATATTCTGCCTTTAAGTCATCCCATCATGTATATCTTCAGCAATGGACACCACTCTTTTTTAGAACAACAAGATAGTGTTACTCCGTCCTCAGCAAAAAAAAAAAAAGCGAACAAAAAAAGCGAAAAAAAAAAAAAAAAAAAAAGGACTTCAAGAACTCAAGAGTCCCAAAACAATAATAAATGCAACAATCTCGAAAACTCTAGTAAAACACGTCTTTTTTTTTTTCTTTTTATTGAGGTTATGATACGAAACATTGGATTATTTTACTTATAGTTTTTAAAATGCAGTTCATTAGATTGTGGTTAGGAAGTAAAATTATAAACGTGTGTTACGTCTTGACATACCATTGAGTACAGATACATGCCCTCTACAAGCTTTAAAAATTTTCATTAAAACTTAAAAAAAATTGCTATCCTCAATTGTAGCGATGGGACTCGAACTCGTACATTTTTACCTATCCAGTGAAACCATCCAATAACCATGAGCTGTCTTTTTTCCTTTTGTTAATAATTTTGGTTCAACTCCGTATATAACCGGTTTATTCTTGTAGTCACTATATCAAATAAATCTAAGTATGGTAGCAACATATTCTACTAATACAACAACATGAAATATCATCATAAGTTAGAACGGTGGAAGGTACCCCAGCTTTTTCTCCGAAAGAAAAAGAGTTTATTTAAAGAGCCTTTCGTGTATGTGGTTAGTATGTAACTATCTATGAAGTGATCGGTCATGTTTTATTTGCTAGTGTCATCTCATTGTTTCTTGTGTGTAGCCAAGATCACAACAATCTCTTTTTGTCTGATGAAAGTACAAAGCATCCTATTGAATATGAGGAAATCAATCGATGCCGGAAGATTAGGTATAATTCAAAATCATGGAACACAAACTTTCTTAAAAGCAATGCATTTGTCCTTTTTTTTTTTTTTTTTTTTTTTTTTTAAAAAGAAAAAAGAAAAAAGAAAAGAAGAAGTAATTGAGGGGATACAAAGACAATTTCGTGTGGGTTCTTCTTTTCTTTCCTAGATTCGGAGTTGTAAAGTTACATCAAGTTAAAAATTTTGAGTGATGTAATTGTTGGTATATTAGGCCGGATCCATCTTGACAAGCATCTATTATAGTTCATTAGAAGACATATGTGTATAAATACACATGATAACCAAATTTTAGGATAAGCCACAAGTCATATATGAATTTAAAGAATATGAAAGATGATAGCTATGATAGACACCCTCATTATCAATGAGATGGCTAGAGATTGCTAGTGCACTGCCGACCGAGAATCGAGCCAGTAGTAAGCAATGATACTGCTCTCCGCAATCTGTAAACGCAAACTCACCAAGCTATTTCAACCCATTTCTTCTATTTATGGATACGTTCAAGTATGTATACCCGAATCCTCTGATTTAACACCGGTAACCCAAATTCTTCAAAAGAAGCCCGGCCTTTAGCAGGACAACACAACCGTTAAATACACCAACTTCTATTCTTCTGAGAAAAACAGTCATCGATCACGCAACGAGTTACCTCCTAACCAATAATTTTCCCTCCTGCAACTTGATAGTACAACCACTTAGCACAAACAGAAGACACCAACGCAAGCAGGCAATGGATCCAAACTCGAAAAAAGTTACAACCCAAAACCTTTTGTCCATGATTGCATGGAGTGTTAGATTTTGCGGCCACAAAATTTGTCCGTCTGTGGGACGTGGTTGGTTGAGCTGAGCAAGCGATGCTTTTTCTCGGTTAACATGTCCCTGACGATCACGATCAATGGCTTCTCTGGAGGTGAACGAAAGACCACCAAAATGGCTAGTACTTGTAGTGAAGTTTACCGTCAAAGTATAGGTGAGGAAGCTGCTCCAAGCTTTTTTGAAATAAATTTTTTACATTTTATAAATTTATAGCTGTATCTAATTTTACAGTGAAATTTTATGGTTGAGGCCAATGCTGGACTAACTTCATTTATATCTGATACCACATGTAACAAAGACCACCTAAATTTTCTCTTTAAAACGACAAAAAAGGGAAAAAAAAAAAGAGTCTTTCACCTCCAAAACTGATGGATTACCACGTCTAGGCACAAAATGTGCATATGAATATTAACCTGACGACATACTAGTAATTCCGTCGTCCTGGTGTTAGTTGCACATGACATGATGTACGCACGATGAGTTTACGGGGCTAACATGGCCATGTTATTGTGCGCCTGAATCTTTTACTATTATGTATGCTAAGTACGATTTTGGACTTGTATTTTTATATGTATTTGTACGCTTGAGCGTAGGAGTTTTAGGCTGGTGATTTCATGAAACTTTCGTTCTAGCGCTAAAATTCAGAGTTTTTTTTTTCTTTTACTAGGTATCGGCCCGAGCACGAGTCGCTGCTCTTGCTCCTTCCCCCGAGCAGCCGCGCAGCTGCACCTCTTCTGCGTCATCGCAGCCGAGCCTAAGTCGCCTCTCCCACACGGGCACGCGTCCTCGCATGGTCGCAGCAAAGCCACTCCCCTGCACCACCACCTAGGTGAACATGACTCACGTCGTCTTTGAGCTCTGAGCTCTTCCACCGGGAACTGCCAGCCGGGATTCCGTGGGAGCTCCCCCTTCTAAAGACAGTGTCCCAACATCTCTGAGCTCTCTCCCATCCAAGCTAAATTTATCTAGATCCCTCTGCCCCAATCTGACACAGCAATTGCTGCTAAAGGAACCTGACTCTTCCTCTCCCAAACAACCTGAAGTTCAATTTATGCCTTGTATTTTGCCGATTGAATAATCAAACTTTGCTTCTTGAATGATAAAAACTAATATTTTATGCTCGTGTCCCTAATTGTATTTTCGGTGATGCTCTGGATGTAATACGATAATGTAGCTTTTGCTAATTTTCTACTATTTATCTTACATTTTTAAACTTATCTACATCTATTACCTTTTTTTCTTTCTGGTAAACTAAGTAATTTTTTATAAGCACACTGCACTTACAAAGTAAACATTGACGCCAGTCCATTTTAGTACAAAAAAACACCCACGGACCTGCTTACATGCCATCACTACTCAAAAAGAAAGACTGAGTACATCAAACCAAAATCATACTACAACCACACTGTTAATCAAACAAGACAACTAGTTCCAGCTCAACGAACTATTTCAAATTATGCCTCCTTCTTCAACTACTGCATCCATTCCATCCACTCGAACATAAAGACAACACCCTGGACAACTCCACCAGAGGAAATAATAAGCACCAGCATCCCAATGTTCTATCCTAAAAGAAAAGTTCAACCAAAACTCTGGCTAACAAATCTCCTTATCCAGAAAACAAAACATTCAATCTCCTGTTCATTCTTCTGCGCCGCATCAGTATTTAAGAAAGTCTAGTTCAGAGAAGTAAATAAGAAATCCTGACAAACTCAAAGGACTACGTTCCAAACACTTCTTTTCAGTACAATCGAGCATTCCTATTCTCCAACATATAGCAATGTCATCTTGCCATCTTGACAATCACAACGCAACTAGAAAAACAACAGTTTAGGCTCTTCTTTTAAGCCCTGCACATCCACCTAATATACAAGAACTTTAGAGTGCTATAACAAATACCAAATATCTCACAATTACCCAGACAAATTTTCTGGGCCACATCCAGAATCCAAAATCTTTCTCCGATGTTGCGACCACCAGACTTTCTCATAGGCCATCGCCAATACCGGTCTATCATTTTTTTTTTCTCCCAGGCTGTAAAGTACTTTAATTTTTATAATAAGCCTGAGGCCCCAACATCGATCACCAAACCTTTTTGCCGTAGACAAATCCATCAGCATTTTAAACCTAGGCAACTAACTACTCGGCCGACTTATCTTCTTTTCCTTTAATTATTCTGAAACAAAACTAAAAGTCCCGATCCAAATAAAAGTGAGCAGAAAACAGATTAAGAAACTCTAATTTTTGGCACTTTCTCGAAACTTGAGATGCCAAGAATTTTTTACTTATCTTATTGACTCTATAACAAAACTTTTTTAGGTCAGTCCCTGAACGCCATGGACCTCCCCTATAAATCAACATAATACGTAAACATAATTAATACTTTGGCAATCTGCTCATTCTAGAAGCATAGACATGTCGAATTTTTTTTCTCGTGCAGTTTAATATCGATACTTTGTAAATGCAACCGAACATAAATCGGACATACAATATTTAAAAAATAAAAAATAAAAAAAAATTCAAAGCCGTGTTCGAACACACATATATATTCGTGTTGATATTTTTTAAAATTTAAGAGAAATAAAATATTATATATAATAGCAAGATATAGTGATAAATAATAATAGATAGTGATGTACTCAAATGTTATATTTTTTTACTTTTATTGATGAAATAAGCTCTTGATATTAAAAATTTATCTAAATAAACTAAAATATTATACAATATATTACTTTTATTTTTAATTATTTATATTTTTTTTTTAATTATCATGTCCCTATCGTACATGTGTCATTTTCTTTGAAAACTGATATGTCTTGTGTTCATGTCCCATATCTATGTCGGTGTCCATGCTCATACTTCAACCGAATTGATGCGCACAAGTTCTTTAGCAAATAACGAAAGTTTCAGCAATAAAAACCAAACAAAACCGTGTATTATGGACCATATTTATATCTTCTATCACTTTAAATGCATCACATAAATTGTAGAAACACATTCCTGCCATCCATATGCTACACTTAAAGCTGCACTGGCAATCGCTTTAGGCATGACCTGGCTAGTCTAATGTTTTTTGGTGCAACCCCGCCCTGTACACATGAAAAGATGCTTTCGTCCACGGCCAGTCACAACCTATGTTTTTTAGCAAATTATGCTATTTAGAAAGCTATATATATCCACCCAGTTTGTCGTTAATATATGATAATTATTTTAGGAGATCCAGTCGTGTCAAAAAGTATTAAGACGGCCGTTTGTGACTAACATGATTATCAGTGGTGGTCCAAACGCCCAAGTACTCGGAGCTACACATGCAACCGTACGTGTACCTTTGTTAATCACCCAACATGGATGTCATGAGAGCTCTTTATGACATCTCGTTGTCGTCCTCCTTCTCTTCTTTCCTCTTTTTTTTTTTAAATCTCCATTCTTTATCTTTTAACAACGATCTCCAATATATACACCAGTTTGGAGTTGATCGATATAATATATATCCTCTGACCTCCAAGTCACGGTTTTCCCTGCTCCACACATCACAATAGATATGATTGGCAGTAATTGATAGCTTTTAGCTGATGCAGCTGCCAACGGATGATAACTGATAGTGGCTGATAGCTTTTAGTTTTTAGCTGAATGTACAATTTAGCTGATAGCTCTAATAGTGTTTGGTAAATAAAAAATTTTTATTTAGCTGATAGATATTAAAATGACAAAAAAAGACACAAGTGAAATAATATGTTAGTTATAATAATATGTTTGTTACATACTTTAAAATGTAAATGTATGAATTATACTACCTGAATCTATTAAAAAGAATACACATGAAAACTTTCTTCTAAATTCTAATTACGCTACCTAGCATTACAATGAAATTACAATGTCATTTAAAAAAAAAAAAAATCATATAAGAAATCATGGAGAGGAGCAAGATTACCCAAGAAAAAACTATAAAAAGTACAAATTTGAGCCGTACATGTAATAATTATGTGATAAACCTGACAGTAGAGATGGGTATGGACAAAACCTAGACAATAAAGAGAGTTTTGCAGCGGCCGCAATATAAATGATTGAGGTTGTAATTAAGGCATTAAGGATGGGCTCGGCAACTCAAAAATAGTGGCGTTTGGCTATACGCTTCTGGTAGTAACGTTTCAACAAACGTCATCAGCCGCCTTTTCAACCTCTACTATCTAGTTAAAAATTTAAATTTCCAACATAACTTATAACTTAAAATTAGCTTTTTTTTAAAAAAAAATTCTTTAATCTACAAACTACTTAAAAAGTTACAACCAAACACGCCCAATATATTAACCAAAAGTTCTTGGTACTAATCATATTTTTTTGGGGGCTGTTAATTAATGCTACAAGAACCCAACAACTTTATATAAGATATTAATTAGTGGTTATAATTATAAATTGGCATAATCATGTGACAACCAGTCTTGCTAATCTATGCATTGAATATGAATGACTACGAGACAGTTTAGAAGAGATGATTAGTGAGATTGCAACTGCTGCGTAAAATGTAATCACTTTGCCACCCATACAATCACGTTTTAAAATATAGTTTAATTAACTAAATAATGTGATAGCCGGAAGTTAGTCTTTATAATCATAGTATACTTAGCTAAACAATCCAAACTATGTGAAAATACGATTACGAATACGTACTTAGCACCAAAATTGTTCTGTTTCGAGATCAATCACCCTATCATTATTTTAGGTGAAATTATGGTTTTAGGTGCCGGTCACCACAGCATGTGCCGAACGGTACATATCTGTTCCGGCAGTTGTCGGCACGGCATAAATGTTATTTAGATGTATTAATATGTCTAGTATTAGTTTATTAATTCACTCTTCTCAAAAAATAGTTTATTAATTGACTTTTATGAGATGTTCATCCTTACAGTGCCATTTGTCCATATTTCTTTGCAATATTTTCATGGATTAAATTCTCGAGAATATTAGATTCATACACTTGATTCAATTTTCTTACTTATTTAGATTTTCGAAAATTTTGTATAGGTAGAAATTTTTTTTGTATAAAACAATTGTGGACGAGATTAATAGGAACGTGATTTAACTACTTCTCCCGTAGGAATCCAAATTCTCACATATGTCCTAAATAACAAATGTTTAGAACCAATTGCAGATGGTTCTCCAATCATTCCTAGCTGTTGTTGTTATAAATGTCAGATACTAAAATTTGGAGGACTCCTTAACTCAAAAAAGAAAATTAAAAAAAAAAAAAAGGTTTGATTCATGGCTGGCTTGAAACACCATTGGAGTAGTCTCTTTCAATTTTGTTGGCTTGAAGTTGATAGATAGATCATTCGTAAGGAGGATATAAATAGTTGTCGTGCCGCGTACAGGACCAACCCCAATATATATTTATTGAGGACCTACGATCATCAAGCTGGTGCCTGGTAGTAATAAATAGGACAAGAAAAATGTTTAAAATGTTGCTCCTTGCACGTCTGCCAATTTAAGTAGGAGGTTGAGCATTATTTATTACAAAACAAGCTACCTGAATTTACATTTTTTTTTGCTATTTTCTTTTTGTTTTTTGTGGCATACATAATACGAACCGATCATATATGCTCGATTACACCATATATATATATATATATATCTTTGTTTATTTCTTTTATAGGAAAGAATTGATGAGAAATCAATTGGAAATTACGGAGAAGATGAATGCTTGTTACAAATAACTCTAACCAGTCAAGTTAAAATCTAAAATAAAACAAACAGATATCTACTGTGAAGTAGATGGACATCTATATAATATTGGAATCTGTGAAAAAAAAAAATCATACACATATATGAGTACACTTAATCAAAATATGAAAACAACTTTGTGGTTTGATTGTAATGTTAAGAAGATTGTATCTATTTATTTATTGATCTTGATAAATAGCAAGAACAATTTATTGTTTGTATTTGGTACAATAACGTAAATGCAAACAGGGAGCTTAATTATTATATTTTTACGATATAATAAGATGTGACGCACGAAACAAAAAATATATACTTATTTTATTCTACCACGCTAATCATTACAAAATATTTAGTTTTTCTTGAGAGAGAGGGAAATTTTTTATTCAGTTGTTAACTTGAATACTTGAACAAATCTAGACTTAAAAAAAAGTGAGAAATTAAATTTAAAATGTGAAATCTTTAAATTAGCATATCGCTGGAAACAATCAATGGGTTGCTAGCAAACTTCAATGGAAAAATGCTACTTATGGAAGCCTTGTAACACAATTTTATATATTGAAGTACAAATGAGCATTTGGGTTGGATCCTTGTTGGATTCGAATTTTTGGATATTCAATTGTTTCCGTTCAGGTTGGAAATACAGATGCGTTAGGTCCGACTTGTGGTCAAACAATATGGTCGAATCAGATTCTGGTTCAGCATGATCTACCTCGTGTCCAACCCGTTTTGAGAAGTTTTACAATGCTCCAAGCATAAGTTCCATTATTTGCGCCAAATTTACTAAAACTATATTTAGAGATATTTAAAAAAAAATCAAATATAGAGTTATTTAGAAAAATAAAATATACAAGTTAATAGTTCAAGATATTTTCTAATTTAAATAATATGTCAAATATTAATATTTATACTAACACTTTTGATAATTCATGATGAGGATTATCCCTTACCATGTTACCGGTGCAGATTTGGATTCTACCAAAACCAAAATAGAAACATCTTTCCCTTAGAATAGCGGGTATGGGTGATACGCGCTCCTTGCAAAGCCTGAAAAAAAAAAAAGATTCTCACAAATTAGCAGGAGTCAAGAGTAGCCTTGTGCCGTAGGTTTCTCTTTTTACTAATACTTTTGATAATCATTTTAAAATATTTTAAAAAAGTTTTAAAAATAATTTTGAATTATAAGATCATATATTTTATTTTTCTGAATAATTTTATAGTTAAATTTTTTTTTTTTCAAAAAATACTCTTAAATAGCATTATTAAAAAAAAAAAAAACTTATGTCCGTAGCATTATTAAATTTGCCCTAATCTTCACTCAAGACAACAAAATTGCACCAAACAAATTTAATATATATAGGGCATTAAAGTAGATTGCGTGAGGACGTTGGCACAAATTAATAAGGCCATTCCAGGCTAGTTCAGGTGAGCTACTACATTCATGTATATTTTGTCAATTATAATTAGGTCTGATTTCCTTTTACCTTCAAATACCTTCTCTATTGTTTCTATATGCCAGCAGTAAACACTTTTTTATTTCTATTCTTTATTTTTGAAGTACGATAACAGGAATTCTTGTTAAGTACTTGTTTTCCTTTTTGAGAACAACATTATTATAAAATTTTCACGTATATATATATATATATATATATATATATATATATATAGATCACAAAGGTCCAATCAGAAATATATATAATTGGAAATGGCAACAAAGAATATTAAAATCATTATTAAAACTTAAAGAGGGACTTTAATTTGTTATTCCTCCACGACGGTCAAAATGCATATAAAAATGTCGTTATTTTTGGTATTTGGCGATGGAGTAATTATTAGACATACTGAAATAAACAAGGTTTATAGAGCCAGCAAGTCTCTTTACCAAAGGCTCCTCTTTAAAGAAAAATAAGTTTTATACCCGTGCGATGCACGGTTATAAATTATGTATATAATCATATAAATATAAATAATGATGTTGAAAATTTTAACTATCTTTTTTTATATTTTTAATTTCATACAAATTTTATTTTATTAAAATATTATATTTTTGTAATATGTTATTAGAGTAAGAAGAAATCTCAACTACCATATACAAAATTATTCGAAGATTGACGTAAAATAGTTTATGTATAGGATTAAAAAAAAAATTACATGGTAAAATTTTATTTTAAAAAATTAATAATGCATAATATATAATATATAATATAATTATTTTTATACTAATTTTTAGATTATTTTTATAAATTATTATTTTAATTAAATATTTAATTTTATATTAGACCTTTCATATTTTTAAATAATTACAGAACCTGATAAATTCCTATCAATTAATACAAATTCCACAATGGCTTATTGAATAAGAGTAAAATGCTACATGGCATAACAAAAATTATTCAAAATGCCACATGGCATAACGACTTTTATTTTCCAATTTTATATATATGTATATAGATAAGTTCATTTACTGAGTAAAGTTTGATTCGTAGTTCAAAACTCTGTAACATGTTAAACGCTATCCTGTTTAGAATTTTACCAAAATTTCATTTATTCAATTACTTGTACCCATTCCTAGATTTTGAATGTTAGCACTAGTGCTATATACTAATGCTGGTATTTTATTTTATTTTTAAAAAATATATGTAACAGTTACTTGCGTACAGTATCGGAAACAAAAAACCAAATAGATAGAGTGCAAATGATGACGATAGTCCGGAGAACAATTTGGCTGCCGTCCAACAGCAATTTCAAGCATTGCCTGTCTTCCATAATTAAAACCACCTAACCTAACTTCCATATATACTGTATATATATAGACTAATAGAAAATGTTCACTTAAAAAATGTCAAGTCAGAAGATAACCTTCGCCACAATTTATAACTTATTACAGCGTTAGTATCTTCTCTATATAACGTCCTATCCACCCTCTTCACCGGCCTACAAGATATAGGGCTCATATCAAGAGGATCATATATATATATATATATATATGATTGATATGAGCATGCATGCCACTAAAAATGTAATGAAGTCAGAAGACCATATTGCGTATGAACTCAGATATCTCGAAAAATATAGCAAAAACTGCATAGATTCTAAAATTAGAAACAAAAATTACATACTCGGCAGTATGTAGACGTGAAGGCATGCACGTAAGCATTTGTTGCCATCAGCTCATTGTTTCACACGTAAGTTTTTCTTTGCCGTCTGCTCATTGATTCAGACGTGCATGCAGCTGGAGGAAGCGACCCCCTTGAATTTGCTAAAAGCGCATGTCAGATTCTAACCTGTTTCCAAGCTTATTTTCAGTTTCTAAAAACGTTTTTTTCACGTCGGTCGATGAATTTGTTTGGTCACCAGTGGGGACAGAAGCACAATCTGAACAAATAATGTGGGAGAGAAAGAGAGACGATAGAGTCACCCAAAAACTAGTTACTTGTGTCAAATTGCTGGAGCATTCAAGTAGAGAAGATGCTACGGGTTCATTTAAGGGCACACGTCGCTTCTTTATTACCAAGCTGCATTGCTTCGGACTCGGACGAGGAGTCACCGACTCTAATCTGTATCTTTGAAGACGGATTTGCCTTCTAAGGAATATGTGTGTATAATTAATACATACATACAAAGATTAAGGCAAAACTATGTTTTTAACAACTTTACTAAAATAAGTCGTCATAATTCTAAGCTTTCATATATTGCTGTGACAACTCTGAATTCTCAAAAAATACAGTCTCTTTTTTTTTGGTGCGGTGTAGCTGCTGTTGTGGATGTCAAAATGAGTATCAATTATTTTACGCAGCTATTGATACAGTTATTAGCATTTATGTAGAAAACTGATGACCATCGCAACAACGAAAATGACAAATAGATATTAGCTGAGTTTTTTTTTTAAAAAAAAAATATTATAATTGTAGAAAGTTGAGAATATATAATCGTGATACGCTTTTATAAAATTTAGCGATCAAAATTTTAATTTTCTCCGAAATTAAAGTGTGTGTTGGCATTAGATTGTTGAGCTTCTATGTGTACGTACATTTATGCCGTGACTACATGAGGTGTGTACAGTATAACCGTACGACTTCGTGGCATGTATGTTTTGACTCATTTGTCGGAATGTGTGTGTTTTGTTGCGATGCCGCGTACAAAATCTTCTGCAGTTATGTCTCATCCTACAGTTCCTCCAAATACTCACTTTATAGTTCCTATTTTCATCAAATTCACTTCGGACACCGTCTTTTAGCTCCCTCTGCGTGTGTTACAGTGTTACTTTATCTTATCCGTTATCTTAATTTATTATCCTGTTGAGTGGATGGCATGCCAATATGCCTATTTGGGGATAACCAAGCCCTGAGACAGGATAGCTCAACCAATGAATAAGTGGCTTATATTATTTACAAGTTCTAGTTCTACCCACTACAATACGAAATTAAAATCTAAGTTTCCAGAAAAATGTCAAAAAAAATTGTAGTATGTATATATACATATACCCAACAGCGTATCGACGAATAATGTAATTCCAAACTTTTACTTGATACCATGATATGAGAACTGTGAGGAAAACTACGTCGAGTAAAATAATCTTGTGTTTGTCGGATAAGATATTTCGCCGCCTTATCTCAATAAAAATAAAAAGAACTTGGGGATAAACAGACTCACTAGGATATATCGGCACGACACTAGTAAACAGCTGCATATCCATCACATTGTTTGGTGTTAGATACCATACACACCCTCATGGTTAGCCGAGGGCATTTTGGTTAAAAATAAAAAAAAAAATAATAGTAATAATAGCATTTGAGAGTGCAATAAAAAGATTGCAACTGATTTAGTATTGCTCCAAACATGATTAGTAACTTGATATAATTTTCTTCCCCCCAACATTATCTACACAATCTGGATTCACTTAGAACTCAAGGGATTAGCACACACAAGACAACGTCCAGATTTTTCACACACAAAGAAAAAAAGAAAAAGAAAAGCAAAAGATAAAAGATAAAAGATCAGATTAATGAAAGAAAAAGATGAGATCCTCCAGGCCCCTTTGGTTGAAAAATCGAAAAGAGCTGAGAGAGATTCCAGCCAAGAGGTTATTAGTAGTCCCACAACGTTGTCTCATAGCCGGACGGAACCAACCCGTCCGACGCCCCCCACACTGGATCTTCCCACACTCCGTACGACTCGTCCATATACGGCATCGTCGGGTAAGTCCACAAATGGGGGGACTCGGCGTTGTATGCGAACTCGCTGCCCGACTCAGCCGGGCTAAGCAATCCGCCGTCCAGCCGCGGAAGCTCCACGATCTCCCCGAGCTCCTCTTCCGGTGCAGATGATACCTCAACACCACTTCCTGCGGTGGTGATGTCCATTGCTGCGGCCTTCGCCGCCGCGGCTTGGACGTCGCGTGGTGATAGTGTGACCGGGCGAGGAAGAGAGGCGGCGAGTTCTGGAAAGTTGAGGACAGCGCCGCCGCCTTTGATGCTCAGCGCCGCAACATCATGCGCGCGCGCCGCCATTTCTGGAGTCGGAAATGTGCCCAGCCAGATGCGCGACTTCTTCCGCGGCTCGCGGATCTCCGAAACCCATTTTCCCCATGTGCGCATGCGCACGCCGCGGTAAACGGGATGCCTGCCAGAATCTCGACCGCGTTTTCCTCCTCTGCAGGCAGCGCCGCCGTCATTCTTTGCCTCCGGCGACTTCACCCCCGTGGGCGACTCCGGTGACAATATAGTACACGTAAGGCACGAGTTGACGCTGCTCTCTGGCTCAGCGGAGTTTGGGTTGTCAGCCATTATTGTGTTTGGAGTGGTATATATGACGAAGTAGTTTTGAGGGAGTTGCTTGTATTATGGGGTTATATATAAAGGTAGGGTTAAATGGAGGTTGTAGAAGATAACAAGAAGAGCATTAATCCTGAATGAGAGCTTGACATTGATGTTTATTTTAGGATAAGCGGAAGAAGCTGCAGATAACAACAACAGCATTCAAGAATACCTAACCTGAGCTTTTAAGCAGGTCAAAACGAAACGGTTGTTGTCTCCTCCTGGTTTGTTAATTTAGGTCAACCTTAATTGCAATGGCAATGGGAACACAGAGTCGGAGATACAGAAAGATGTCTAGGAATTATGGATTGAGGAAATACATGGCTGGACAATGGCTACTTCAAGGAATGCAAGTAATTCAGTTCGGAGTTCGTATTGAAGAAGGTGAGAATGTGAATATATAGAGAAATGCAAATTATACAGAGAGATGGAGATGAAGAAGATTGCAGAAAGAGAGGTAGGAGAACAGAGAATGGAGGGGAGATCAATTTAAGTAGGAAGGAGAGAAGAGAAAGGAGCAGGAGAAAGGGGCAAAAGCGACAGTTAACCGACCCATTGGCCACGCCCATATGTTCCAATTACACAGCCATCTGCTAGGCCCGTTAGTACAGATGTCTCCTTCACTGTACCCACACCCTCTTCTCATTAATTTTCTCCCCTCCCTCGCCTTCACATTTGTTCTCTCAGTGTTCATCTCTCTCTCTCTCTCTCTCTCTCTCTCTCTCTCTCTCTCTCGCTCGCTCGCTCGCTCGCACACACATAAATATATGAATATATGAATTATTTACACTCACTCCCTTAGATCAATCATTGTGCAACACAAAAGTCTAGAGGCATTGCAGTGGGACCTTATTACAGCAGCTAAGTTTATTTTTGCATCTGACTAGAAGTATTTTTAGAGTTAACTTGTGGTGTGAATGTGTGATATGCTCTGTAGCTTATAGAAGGAGAGAAGAGCCATTTAGTTTTTAAATTTGCTGGTCAGGCCCCATTCTGATTCTCTGTAAAATTTTAATCTTAATTAAGCTAATGAATGGTCCTACCATGTCTCCTTAGAAGGTAGAGGTGTCTTCCTCAATGTTCATCTTGAACGTTGATTTGGCCAAGATGTTAGAAACTAGAATCAAAGGTGCGCCTTGAGATGGGGAATTAGGCAATTGGATGAGTTTTCGGTCGGGTTGCTGAATAACTTTCAGTACTCCATTTCTGATTCATTGGGTGCTTCAAACCGAAATTTTACTTTCTGATCAATTTAGACCAATGCGGACAGGAGGAAATAGCTAGAAAATGGTGCCCAGTTAAATAATCCGGTATATGTCGCTGAGAAAGTTTCATCTCATTATCTCCAAAAAAAAAAAAAAAAAAAAAAAATTGTCTTTCTTCTCTATTAAACTTTAAACTATCACACTTGTACAAAATATTCAACTTAAAATAACTTTAAGGGTGCAGTCCTCTTATAGAAGTGTGCTGAAAGTAATCTTATATGAGGGTACCTCTCAGTGTGAAAATATAAAGAGCATATGAAAGATTAAGATGCTAAGACATATACCCTATTCTAGGGGTCGTCATAAAGAACTAATTATTAAGGAATGCAGCATTCGTATGGATACAATATTTCACAAATAAAGTAATCCAGATTTCTATACAAAGATGTAGGTATCTTGATTCCCTATTATTTTTTCTTTAAAATTAATTTCTTGCTTCCGTAATTGCCCTTAACTTAATTATATATTTTAAAACCCTAACTCACATATTTTAATAGCCAATTGCTTTTTCCTTCTCTCTCTCTTACTTGATGTTTTAAAATCCTAACTGACAAATATTTTTTCATTCTCTCTAGTTTATTGTAATCGTCAAAACTGTCAGAACAGAACAAGTCAGTATTTCTATTGATTATAGTTTACCATTTTAGTTTATTATCATATAAAGTAGATTCTATTTTAATTTATTTCTATTTTCATTTTAATTTATTATGTTTTCACTGCATTATAAACAGATTTTCTACGGACGTGTTAGTTCATTTGACCAGTAAGAAGTAAAGTATATTTTCAAGAAATATCTTGATGTAATTTTATTATTTCTTATTTAATTTACATAATGGTTATTTTATTAATGTTCTACCACATCTCAGTAAATACTGTAACTAAACCAAACGAAGGAAATGACATATCGAGTAATTTAAACAATACTAAATAACGACCCGAATATAGGAATGCAGTATTACTGAAAATATAATATTTCTAAAATTCAGATTATTGAAAATATAATATTCATGAAAATTTTATAGAGTCATGAACCAAATACAACCTAACTTTTTCCAATTACAATATATCCAACTTCTTCCAATTATAATAGCACTTTCACACCACATTACAAGCCAACGCCGTGGTTTGGGCCTTTGGACACCATATATTGGACAAGTGTAAAGTATGCAGTTTTGGAGTACTATAGACTTAAGAAGTACGGACACTTCAAAATTTTGTTCTTTGCGGTGTCCGACACGGACACGTATCGAACACGTCCGGACACATGTCGGATACACCGGAGAAGTGTCCAAAAAAATATAAAATAAAAAATTCAACATGCATGTCAGACACGCCAACATGAATGTCCGACACGCGTGTTGAATTTTTGTTGACTTTTAATTTTTTTTTTAAGAAAACTTTATTTTATTTTTTTTTAATTGTTAAAAAAGTAATATACTGTACTAACAGAAAAAAACAGTAGTTAGACTTTTTTGCTTAAATTTGTCTTAAAAGTATAAAATATCATATTATATATGAATTTTATTATTAATGTTATTATAATTTGATATATTCAAATACTTAAGTCAGTTATTTTTTTAATTATTTATATTTTTTTAGTGCCGTGTTCGACCAAACCCGTATCCTAATTTTTTAGAAATTACCGTATCCCGAGTCTGTGCCATGTCGTGTCTCCGTACCCGTGTCCGTGTCCGTGCTTCTTTCTATAGACGTTTCTCCCAGGTACAAACAGGCAGACACTCCCACTAAAATATCTTGATACATCAATATAACAATATCTATTGCATTCTGAAAGCGTACTATTATACACAAGCCAAATTCTGATAAGGACACGGTCCATCATTTTTGTGTGCACTTCCTGTGTCTCCACCACAAAAGAGAAGCTTAAGAAGCTCCAACAAGCATACTGTTAATCTCATCAGTAGCTGCAATGTCCACACAATTTACCATATAATTGTTCTCATGTATTGCGAACCTACAAATCTCTGAAACAGGGCGACTGAAACTACAAGATCACCGAAACAAACACGGCGATTGAAACTACAGGTGAACGCGAATATTTTCTAATCAACCTATTATGTATATTGTTTTTTTATCGCTAGGTGGCACAATTTAACTTCAGATCTAGAAATACCAATGCCCGACACATTGATTAATCGCATTCCTAAAAATAATGAGTTGTCAAGCTTTTCTTGTACTGCTTTCCCATCCTCCATGGTCAAAAGGAGAAAGCTAGAAAATGATATCACATTTCATGCCACAACACATATATGGTAGGTAAGATTGTAGTAATTGGTAGGTGGGCTTATAGATATTCGTATGTGTATTTGTGTGTCCTTATTTTCGCTTCACAGAGACATAGAATGATGGCTCCGGCCACCAGCTTTGCACTTAATGACTTAACCAGGAAAGGCTGGCAAATATTATATGATTTTGCATAAGCTTTTCATCACTGATACAGGTTTACTTGGATTAAATTGAAGTCCAGAGAGCATCAACATATATATATCGTGGCGAGGAAATTAGCAGATCGGAGTTGCTCTGAATTGTACGTTAACATTTCGAGGACCAGGGGGTAGGGATTGAGTTAGATAGATTATTTTCAATATAATTACACAGTTGATGAACGATGCTTAGTCGGCAAGTTTAAACAGTATAGACTCTATAGAGGAAGATGGTTGACTTAATATGACTGTTAACCCATATGCTGCTGCCTGCTGCCCCTTTTGTGGGCAGACCTCTCCAATCTTCCTCGATAAAAGAGTAAATGCTTCATAAATGTGATCAAATATGTGGCATGGTTTTCTTCAAGATAATTCACCTTTGTACCTATCTATGACCCATGCAAATTTTCAAGCACTCCAGTGTCCTATGGAAGAGTCTGCTCTATCTTTCACTGCTGATTGAAAAGATCATTGAGAAGTACACATGGAAGATATCATTGATAGGAAAGCAAGCTGGAAGGTTGAAGAGGTATGTGATTAATTATTGATTACAAACAAAGATGAACTGTTTCACATTGACTTCCCCAAACAAGTAATACCATATTTACACGGTTGTGTTTTTGCTAGAATGCTGTTACAGGACCCAAAGTTAGTTATGAGGTTGCCCATCCCGAGGTTACATAGGGATGCTAGCTAGTTATTCAAGGTTTTTTTCTCAACTTCGTGCATGCTTCATGGCGCAAAACATTTTATTTTTTATGTTAGCATTGTTATATAGCACAATGTCTAAAAATCAATTCCATGCCTCCAATATCATTAAACCAGTCAAGATGCGCATAACTATATACAACTGCTAATGCTCTGTTGGAAAGTATCTTTCTTAACTACTTTTTACAGCAAAGATATACTTCCCAAGTAATTATAAGCTATGTTGCTTTCGTGATTATGAGATTTTCATTTTGATAAAGTTAGTATTATTGTCAGATGAAATTTCTTATGAAATGCTAGAGTTTCTTATGTCAAAAAAAAAAAAAAAAAAAAAAAAAAAAAAAGAAAAGAAAAAAAGAAAAGAAAAAAAAAAAAAATGAAACTAAAGCTCTTCAAAATTTTCAATCGTAAGAAAAAGGATATGTAGTGGTAATTGGAAAACTTTTAAGAAAAGAAATGCTAAAGCTCTCAAAATTGTTCCAATCGTAAGAAAGTAATAGTCTAACATTGGTAAAGATCATGTAATCGTTTATCATGAAAGGCCCGATCAGGCAAGCCCAATAGACGCCTCTTGTGTATACAAGTTTCTGTAGGCCCATGCCTACATACTTCAGGCTTATGCTTGAGGACCCAGCCCAATAAAATCAAGTAAAATCCCTTTGAAAACCCTGATTGCGGCCGTGGATCGATGTTATTGCTCCCCGCCGGCCGCCGTCTTGAATTTTCTCCGATGGCCTCTCGCTGCCGCTCCGTCTACCGCCCTCTTCTCTCCTGCTTCAGCCGGGCTACTGGCGTCAAGTCCACTGCCGCCGCCACCAGAGCGCTCTCTCCACTCCCTTCTCCTCGTTTATTTCCTAGGTACAGTCGAATCGGTTGCACGAATATATTATCTTACGGTTTCTCAGGATGACGATGAAAATGTCTTAATTTACATTTGTAGGAGTCTGAGGGAGGGATGCTGCGCACTGTCGCTGCTGCCGTTACACAGCGCGGTGGCATCGGCAAGGCTCACTTCACGGCTCGGAAACGAGCCGAGGTCCTTGTCGCAGGGTACGATCTTACGCTCTGGCCCTGGAGTCTGAATCTCAATTTCTATTCCTTGAGTAAGCATTGGTTTCTTTTTGCTGAATTTGGCTAACTTGTTTTGAGATGTATTTGATTATTAGAGAACAATGAGTAGGTAGTAGTGTATTAGCTACTAAGCATTATTATTTCAGCTTGAATACTTTGATAATAGCCAGAGGTTCAATGGATTTTATGAACTTGGTGTTCACACTTCATTCTTTCTTGATATATACGTTGCAAAACATTAGCAGTTGAGAAGTAAATGAATTATTTGTGTTCATTTGTGTTTACATGAAAGTTGATGTTAAATGTCCAAAACCACATTTATTTAATTTGTATATGCCATATTAATGTTCTTCGGTTACGCAATTTGACATCATTAAGAAGGTAAAGTCCCAAGTACTTAAAATGGAGAAGCATGAGATGTATAGCTACCTATTTAATCAAACAATCAACACTCTCTGGTACTCCGTAGCATATATAAACTATAAAGTCCAAGATTTTTGACTAGGTATATGTACAGTTATAATGATAAACACTACTCTTTCAAGGACACCAGTTGTGGGAAGCATCTTCCTGATTGTGCTGTTCTCTTCTTCTTCTTCTTTTTTATGTTGTGGTTCTTAACATGGTAAATTTCACCACAACTACCTCTCTCCAACTAAGAGATAAAAAGAGTGGGACTCTATACTTTTTAGTGATATAAAACCTCAGTTGTATTTGTCCATGATCACTACTCATTCCGGACATGGTTTGTGAACTGATTATTTGCTTCCAACATTTCGCAGTCTTTAAGACACTTGGAAGTGACATTTGTCTGTTGGTTAAAGTTGACGAATGTAGATAGACCTAAATCTTATATGAAGTCTTTCTTGAATTGCAGAAACATATTCCTTCTTTTGCTTCACATTTGATTCAGGAACTTTTCATTTACATTAGATAGGAAGATAACACGAACATTTTGTAGTTCTGGAGAATTGAAACAAAGATAAACTCCCAAAACCTCTTCCCAAAACCTCTTCGCCTTTCTTATAATGATTCATCTGAGTTCATTTCATTCGGATTTGATCCCTTCTGTTGGTTGAAATATATGACATAGCAACAGATTAAGTCATTATATAATAAGTACCTTTAAATATGGAAACAATAAATACCACTCTTGTTGTCACTCTGTATCGTGGTAGGCCATTCTGTCCACTTTTGTGTAACTTGACCAAACTAATCATACTTTTGTCTCTTTAGCTGTCACGTGAGCCACTTGCGAAGCAAATTATGTTGTAAAACACATGGGCTGGCTATTCTTGATACAGATTTAAATCCAAGATTTGTTATATCGGATGCAAATGTAGAGGTTACAAAAATAAGACCTGAAGCTGGTAATATAACCCCTATCGTAATCAGTATTCTTGAGGACAGCTAATGTTTTAACTATGGTAGTCCTGTAATCATGTAGATGCTGATCAAATGTTAGCAACCAATAAGGATATAGACAGTAGTAGGTCTGTTTGAGTTGATTCCATATGATGTTCTAGTAGAGCAATAAAACCATAAAAACACTCAATACGAACGTGCTGTCTGTGTCAAGATTACCCTACAAGATGCTCTGGTTTAACAGCTCTTAATTGGTGGCAGATTTTCATGGTAATAATTGGCTGTAAGTAAATTTTATTACTCTAGCAAACTATCTTAACTTTTCACCTTGTCTATGTTTCAGAGCAAGGCCTTTCTGTTCCTCGATAGAATTACGCGGACCAGGGAAAGAGTTGGCTTCATCATTAGCTTCCTGCAAGAAGACTCCTTGACATAAACTGTTCTTATAAGCATGAGGTTAAATAACATTTGAATGGATCATATATGATATATATCCATTATTTCGAATTATGTTCTGTCCTTAAATGGTTTAAACTTCCTGTTGTAACCTTTATTTATGCCGGCTCTCCTACCAGCTTGCCCACTTTTATTTTATTTTATTTTATTTTTTAAAAAAAATAAATGTTCTATTTTGGAGATTGGTACTTTACTAAGATTTTGAGTACAACTTAGAAGTCTATGTTCAGTGTAAAATTACTTTCACATTTTCAGCAAAGCAAGCACCTCTCATATGCTGATCAAACAGCATGTCCCATGTAAAATATCTGTTATTATTCGAGTGTGTTAAATATTCTACATGTTAAAAATTGCAACAGTTTTTGTATAATCTTACCGTTGCATGATTATTGATTCGTATTCTGATCGAAATGTAAACAGTCTCGTATAGTCTTACGGTTCCATGATTATTGATAATGAATAACTGTCATAAACTTTTCATCAAAAAAAAAAAAAAAAAAAAAAAACGACGACGGTTAATCCCATAGCAACCCTTTTTTTTTTAAAGTTTGGCCGAATCAGCCTCTGGAAACCGTCATAAGCTTACACTCATGCCAAGAAGATGAATTGTGTCCATCCCTCCATTAGTACACCAAGGAGCAGCCAGTGGAGCAAATGTTAGTCACTCCTAGAGCTGTCAAAAAGTCCAGTCCGCTGCTCGGCCGTACAGTACAAAGCGTGCCAAGTCTGACCTATTTGGAAAATAATACGGGTTGGACCTGATCTGTACTATGTAAGTAGTCGGTGTCGAGTCGCAGTTTTCAACCTGTTTGGAGAGTGCCGATCGTATCAGTTTGTAGTTAAATTTCTTTGTCTTATAAAGCTGCGGGCTGGGCCGGCCGTGCTGTATTTTTTGCTCGGTAGGGCACGAGCTGATCCGGATATGAGGACAGCGCGGGCATGGTGTGGCCTGCACGGTCGATATGTTTAGTCACACAACCAGTGCTACTGAAAAATGCATACATATAGCGGCATATAATGCTTAATAACTTGAACACCTAACAGGGAATCCTCCTAATTTAAAGATAACTTCCATGCTAGGCTTCATTTGCTCCAAACTTGTCCTTAAAGTTAACCCAATAAGTCTCCTAGCCCATCCGCTACAAAAAGCTTAATCTCTATACAGCACATAAAGCATCCCCCCGGCAAACGTCTTCTCTCCTCCCTCTACAAATCATCATTTTCATGCAACAACGTCCGACACAACCAAACCACGTAATAGCCATGGAAGAATCCGTGGGCTCCAATTACCCTCCCGCCATTGCTCGGAGGCAAAATCCGTCCAATCACATCTCCAAACGCATATCACGTGCCCTCCACCACCGCCTCCGTCTCCTCCACCGCAACGGCGCCAACTTCTACATCCTAGGCGCTACCGGCAACGTTTACACCGTAACGCTATCCACTATCCCCTCATGCACGTGCCCCGATCGCATCATTCCGTGCAAACACATATTCTTCGTTTTCCTCCGCGTGCTGGGACTGTCGCACGACGATCCCTGCTTTCGCCGGCGGACTCTCCGTCCGAACCAACTAGCACGCATGCTCGCCATCCCGTCGTCTTCGCCGCACGTCTATGCTGGCCCACGTGCGCGCGAGAGGTTCCACCAGCTATTCTCAGGGTCCGGCGATTTGATTCCGAGGCCGTTGGACAGTGAGACGATTGTGTGTCCTGTGTGCCTAGAAGAAATGGTTGATGAGAACGAGTGGGTTTGCTGTGGCACCTGTGGGAATTCGATACACAAGGAGTGTTTTAAGCGGTGGAAGCAGAGCCGTGGAAGGAGAGCTGCGAACTGCGTGATTTGCCGAGCTCGGTGGAGAGATATCAACGAGCAGAGTAGGTATGTTAACCTGGCAACGTACGTTGAAGAAGATATCCATGCACCAGCTGAAACCGCCGGGACCTCGTGTGCCCGCCGCTCTCAAAGATGAACTCCGCTCCAAACTTCGTCAAACTCATCCGACGGCGGAGGTAACCCCTGACACCAAGGAAAATAGAGATGGTAGGAAAGGTGTGACTCGAGAGGGTTCACCATAGTTGTATTATTACAATGTATGCTCGTTCATGTGCCATGTGCCCCGTCTTGATGTACATATTGTACTATAATTCCTTTATATAAGGTTCGTATACCTTTAGGTAGTGATGCTGCACGACCCAAAAGATGTGGTAAAACAAACTAGGCAAAACCCATCCTAGTGTGATTATGAAAGCATATCATCTATTCATGCATAGCAAATTTTTGTATTCATGTTCGGTCACTTTTGGGATTTTTTCGTTTGGGTTCATAATATAATTTTGCTGGTCAGAAATAGATTTGCAGCTATCTTCCAGAAGCTACCATCTCTGAAATGTCATGTACAATGATTATCTTTGTCACACCTTCTGGGTGACCTGTGTTGTATGGTGCATTGATAATGGGTCTTCGCTTAATTTGGACTTTGGAAAGCCAAATTTTCAGGATAAGGCCCATAGAGGCTCCTCTTAAGGGGACAATTGCACTGCATTTTGCCTTCTTTAGTATAAAAGAAGAATCCTAATGTAGCTTGTAAAAGAACCTCGAAGATTGATGCTTAATGGCAAGATATACATGATATTACGTTCATAACATACTACTATAAAAACCGTAACCTTAGCAGTTGATGTAGTGACAATTTTTTTTTTTTACTGTATAAGTGCATGGTTTAACCTGACTATTATTTAAGCTATATAATACAAAGATTTTTACTCAATATAATAGCGATCATTTTTCAATTACTCGGAGCCAATACATTATCGCCTACAAATTGGGCAAAAAAATAAAAATAAAAACCATGTGCGGCAAATTATTTAATGATATACCACATATAACATGTTACAAATTGCATATATTTTATTGTCGAACAACTTGTTTTAACAATTTTGCAAAACCTTTTCACAAACTATATGCCAACTACTCTGATTTGAATTAACTCCTTATCGATCTATCTCAAAAATAATATTAATCAGCAAAATCGTTTTCTGGTTTACAATCGCAAAGGGTATTGAGCCATCGAACTTGTTGGTAGTGCTCAAAAGAATAAGATAGTGCAAGTCGTCTAATACTTTGCGATCATCGAAGGTAGCCTACAGTTTTCTTTAGGATGCTACAGGTGTGGAGGTGCACTGCAATAGACAATGTTTTCCTTCTGACTTTTTCATGACTCGAACTTACACCAATATATTAGGAGCGTGAATAGTATAAAACTAATTAAGTAAATATACCTCATAATTTTAATTTCTGAATTAGCAAAATAAGATTAAAATCGAAAAACTTATGTGGAATGGACTTAAGTAATAGAAACTTGAGATAAAAATAATTTTTAGATAGTTGATATTATGATAGTTAGTTGCTTGAAATTAAATTTCTAAAATGCAAGACTAATATTTTCCAAAAGGTAAAGAGGAAAACTCCAGACCAAGCAACATCCTGGTGCTCATTTTGATGAACCCTTTACTGGTAAGCTGTAATCAATCACACTCGCAAAAAGTTAACAGAAACTTAAAATCACAGCCGTCCGATCAATGAACCAACTTCGGACACTGTGTGTTGCGATCTTTCTGATATTTCGGTAAAGTATGCAATGCTTCGTACGACATAAGTAACGGAAATTCACCCACTCGCGTCCCCCGACGTTGATTCACCTCACGATCCAGAGACGTACGACCGCACTTGATGCTAGCCACGTGTACCACACTAAAATCGGACGGCTAATAACATAACGTTTAAGGTACAATCAAGACCTCTCTGCAACATGGGTAAGTGGACACATCACCAGCCGTTAAAATGGTCTTGGCCAAGCTGGAACCGTCGTGCTTCAACGTGGATTAGGGGAATAATCAAACGAGATAAACAGTAGCAGACGGGTCATTGATGAAAAAACAAGTATTAAAAAAAACAAAAGAAAAGTTGGGGCTGAGAGAAGAGCTCGATTACCGAGGGAAAGGGAGAAAATAAAAAGAGAAGACGAGCAGAGGAATCCGGCTGTAGACTTGGACAGTAGCACCTCTTTCGTGATCGCTTCGTAAGGGAGCGTTAATTTCTTTTTTTTTTTTTTTTTGACAGCAATTTACCTCATTATTATTAAATTAAACTAAGTCTATAATTAATTACATTGACCATCGAATATAGATGTCGATTATATTGATCAATTTAGTAACGTTTATTTGGAGTTATATATATATTAAGTAATTTTCACGGGATATAAATATCTTTTTCTTACCTCACGTTTCGCTTTATTTACTACTCAAGGAATCCCCTCGCTCCCTCTCCTCTTCCTCTCCATTTCTTATTCCCCCTCTTTCTCACTCGCTATTCATCTATCTTCTTTATCTCTCCCGCTCTTAGCTCTCAAAAACCCTAGAAAACTACAGCACTCTGTTATTGTTATTGTTTGTTTATAGGTAGGTAGATAGAGGTTTGATGGAGATGGCGGTGTCGGGTCATGGCGCATACAACCGCGAGGGGGGTGAAATTTTCGTCGACGAGTTTTTGAATTTGCTGAACGACGGTAAAGAGGAGGAGAAAGAGGCGATAGCGTTCTCCGGCGGTGACGAGGCCGCCTGTGTGACCTCCGCAGACTCCTCCTCCGTCCTCACGGTGGTTGATAGTTGTACCTCCTCTTTAAGTGGCTACGAACATTTCTCCGGTGACATTGCCAAACGGAGCGTTTCTGACGTCAGCTTCTCTGGCGATCTCTGCGAGCCGGTAACGCAGCTGAATTTGTCAATTCAGTGCCACTATTTCTGGTGGATATTTCCTTTATTTATGAAATACTCTTTCGATGGATTTTCACTTAACCAAATTTATTGTAATTTAATTATTTTCTATTTAACTCCGCAATATTTGGAAACTTTACGCGTCTTTTCACCGTTCATTTAAACTTCAAAATTCAACACAAATGTAGCTGACCAGTACCCATACGCGTGTTATTACCGCTCCTTTTTTTTTTTTTTTTTTTTTGAGAAAAACTTATTACCACTCCTATGAAATTCAAAATTTACGCGTCTTATTACAGCTCATTCTTAAATTGTTATTATCAATTCCGACCTTGGAAATTCAAATTTCTACTTGAATTTCTCGCGTTTTCCCGCAATGATAGCCGCGTTAAGTTGCGAAACTGAATTCTTTGACTCATCTCCAAATTTCAGACACCTACTTTCTGATGATTAATTTGTGTTAATTCATGCGTCGCAGTATGATCAACTCGCGGAGCTGGAATGGATGTCTAACATCGTGCAGGACTCGGAGTCATTTTCCAGCGACGAGCTCCAGAAACTGCACCTGCTCTCCGGTTTCAAGCCGTCGTCGCCGTTGTCCTCGAATTCTAAGCAGCAGTCTACCGCCGCTGTTGTGGCGGCGGAGCAAACCGCTGAACCTCCAGCCGGAGTGTTTACCCCTGAAGCGCCAGTTCCCGGCAAAGCTCGCAGCAAGCGCTCCCGTGTCGCTCCCTGCAACTGGTCTACCCGCCTCCTCGTCCTCTCCCAACCTCCGACCACGACTTCGTCGACGTCGTTGGATTCTTCCAATCCCAACGCCCTTACCCCGGTTGCACAAAAGAGTACGAAGCCAACCAAGAAGAAGGACCCGCCAATGGGGCCAAATTACGCAGCATCCGAAGGTCGGAAATGTCTGCACTGCGCTACGGACAAAACGCCGCAGTGGCGGACCGGACCACTGGGACCCAAAACACTGTGCAACGCTTGTGGTGTGCGGTACAAATCGGGACGGCTCGTGCCGGAGTACCGGCCAGCCGCCAGCCCCACATTTGTTCTGTCCAAGCATTCGAATTCTCACCGCAAAGTGCTCGAACTCCGCCGCCAGAAAGAAAGTCAGCTCCAGCAGCAACAGCAGCACCGGAGCTATGCACACGCTGGCGGAGCTGTTCTTGATGCTTCAGCTGGTGATGACTATTTGATTCATCACCATATTGGTCCCGACTTCCGGCAGCTCATATGATCATCGTCCGATTACTTTTTCCTTCTCTTTGCAAAATGAAGAGGAAGTTAAATTTGTCGCTAGATAGAAATCTAGCTAGCGAGAGTCGTAGAGGACTGGAAATTCTAGTTTCGCGTTAGCTTTTTTCTTTCTCCATTTTTTGCTTTTTTTTTGGTGAAGAAGCTTTGAGTTCCATTAATTCGGCTAATAATTTTTCTAGCTTATTTTCAATTAAGGTTTAGAGAAGAGCATCCCACGATGGTGATATGTGAAAATCACAACCGTGGAACCAAATTACAATTAGATTTTGTTTCAATAGCAAAGTTCTTGCCATGCATGTAAGATTAGCAAAAGGAAAATGTCATTCATCAGGAGCCCTGATGTCCCTGATGGAATCAATACCATCCAGAGTATTTCGGGATGTTCACAAACGCGTACCGAGGTGCTCTGGACGGTCCAGATTGTATCAGGGGCGTCAGAGATTCCTGATGAATAGCTGTCTCTTAGCAAAAATGCTCGACTGGTTCGCGGCAAAATTATCATCCAGTAACGACATAGAAAATTCGCCTTTAATTCAATTTCTCTCTAATATTTCTTTTATGGAAACATATCTTTAGCAACCTGTACATTTTCCTAAAAGTTCATATTGTTAGTTCTCTCAATATTTTTAAAAAGTTGGTAGTTCAATTCATATGGACATTCAAAGTCCTATGATATATATATATATATATATATATATATAGAGTAAATCTTGTCTATCTAACCAAGCTAGCCACATGACCACATGTTACAGAAGTGTATATATCTTATAATTGTGTATATCACTGTCATATTTCAACAGTAGATCTCTCAGTCGACCCACATGACCACTTAGGCCAAATTATCTCATCAGGCTCATCTTTTTCATACATCATCACGTGATGTGAAGTCTTTATTATCAACTGGACCCTCCCCATCTTCATTCTTAAAGCAACCGCAAAGATGCAAATTCATACATGCTCCGGTGGCCTCTGACACCTTCATGACTCGACTTCCAGCCCAATCACAATTCCCCAGTTTATGCTCCACTCGTCTCGTCCGATATTTTCTTTATATCAAAGAAAAAGAAATAAAGTACATTCTGGTCGGAAGTTCCTCGTGACTAGCGAAAAGGAGAGAAAAATCTGCATGGCATTCAGCACAGCCACTATGAACTTTTCTTTTCTTTATAAGAGACAGAGAAATTGCGCGGTGGCGACGGCGGAGCTCGTTGCCATCCACAAGTTAACTCCGGGCGGAGGGGCTCGGGCGGCCTCAGCACGAGTCACATGCTCCAAAATTCAAAATGGAGTGAAGTTTTTTTGTATGCTTCTTTACTTTTGTAGTGTTTTGCCTTCCTCGCGATCCCACGATACAACTATTTCGTAGAAATAAATATTGTTAAGATAATTTTCGCTGCAGTTTATCCGTCAGTCAGAAAGTTATGTCGTGGTCCTAATATTGCCATATATGCTATATAATTTATTGTGTAGTTTTTTGGGTAAGCATATCAAAATCAAAGAAGGGAGAGTTAAATATTAACCCTGCAGCTATTTGCATGTATTTAAGATTTGTTATTTTTTATTTATGATTTGTTATTTTTCACACCCTAAAATATATGTTTAGAAATATTTTAAAAAAAATTTACAAAAAATATAAATCATATTAAATTTTATTTTCTTATAATTTTTTTTCAAAAATTATTTCAAAATAAATATTTTGATACTTCGAAATTTTAACCAGTTAGCGAATTAATCTACTAAAACTTTGAAGCCTAAAAATATCTATTTAGAAATTTTTTTTTTTTATTTTTGAACACAAATGTTGTAGACACATGAAAGTATTGTAAAAAAAATATTGTAGACACATCAAAGTTTTTTTTTTTTATATTTAAAATCTTTCCAAAAATACTTATATAGTATTTTGAGCCCTGCAAATCAGAGTATTGTGAGTTTGTGACATTCTAAGGTTTTGGAACATTAGATTACGTAGTATCAATATATTAACCTATATATTTTTCAAAAATACTATTAGTTCCGATAAAACAGTCCGAAAATAGTCCGAACGATATTTTTTTCTAACCTCCGGATCAATTAAATTACAGATTACCAATTATGAGGCGCGAAAAAATATAAATCAGACTATTTTTTAGGTCAAATATTTGGACCAAATTGTATTTCCCTATATTTTTAGAGCATTGAATGTGTAGTGTTTTGATATCTACCATTTATCGTTCGGTTTGTTATGGAATTACTGGAAATGCAACATCTAGGTGTCAGATTATATTTTTGAGGTAACAAGTTAATATTTTAATACGATATATATCAGATTATTTCACTGATCACAAAATTCATAAATATGGACAGTTTAATCCGTGGTCAGAATAAAATTTTGAACGTATATTATGTCCCGACATGTCGTTCAGTATAAATATTGAAATGACAGGACACGAACTCAAGGTGTGAACCCACGGTGTTGGAAAATATAGTATCATATTTTGGCATGGGATATTCGAAATGTGATAGATCATCTGGACCAACTGAACGTATTTTGAGGAAATTTCCGAGTATTTAACTCTTGAAATCCCTATGCATGTAGCATTCTTGACATTTGAAGCAAATAAGAATAATTAGCACACACAAGAACGCAACTACGGGAATCTAGATTCTTAGAATGCTCGAAATGTTCTGACGCGAGTGACGGGCGGGAAACGTGAATTTTAGGAATCAATGTTAATGGCTCAACCTGGATTTGATCTGGAATCTATCTAGATGATCATAGTCCAAGCTCACCCAAAAGAACAATGGCGATTCAAGAGATAGGTCCTTTTCAAGAAGAGATATGTTGTTCATCAGGAGCCCCCTGACAGTCCTGATGCAATCGGAGCCGTCCGTGGTCCCCTCCGGATGTGTGTATATACATTCCGAGAGATTTCGGACGGCCCCGATTACATCAAGACTGTCAGGGGCCCCTGATGAATGGCTTTTTCAGGTACTAGCATTTTCTGTCTGTTCTCTATGATAGCCTGATGAACACTTACACCCATCAAAATTTTCACCTTGCTTCTAGCATTGCTGTGGTGATGGACGGGGAGATGACGCCTAATATAGAACATGAAAGGCATTATATTAACACAAAATTAAGGACAAGTATTTACCAAAATATATTCTCTATAATTCAAAATTATAATTTTTTTTAAATTTAATATTATTAAAATATATCTTACTAATTTAAAACAATTTTTTTATATTTTTTTACTTTTAAAATGAAGAAATTATTTTCATCAAGTTAATTATTCTTTTTTTAAAAAAAAAAAATTTTGCTATTTTACAGAATTAAAATAACATAAAAAATTTTACTTCTATATATGAATTTTGATAAATAAGCTGATTCGTAAAGAATTTGAATTAAAGATCTGATTTGCAAAAAATTTGAAAAGAAAGAATGATAGTACAAAGTTTCCTAAAATTTTTATCACTAGAATTCCTTTCGGTTAGTGGCCATACTCTTATAACATGGTATCACAAGTTAAATATAAGGACACCGCCACTTAAATAAGATATTTAAGATCGGAATTAATGTGTCGCGACTAGACATCAAAATATCACCGACATTTTTTCAACAAAAATTCCGCAACTGTCACAAATTTATGTAAGACTATTATATATTTTTATTAAATTGTCTCAAAAATTGCAGTGAAATTTTTCTAAAAGATGGTATTCTAGTGAAATATTTTTTTTGTATTAAGATCTAAATGATATTCATTTTCACCGAAGTGACTGCGTTAAATTTTTCGTAATAAATAAGTAATAAAATAAACTATGTAGGAATGTATCTCGAACTAATCCCGAGATTAACTGCTAAGCTGGATAAGACTAGGACAGAGTGTTATATGCGGAACACAAGGGGAACACCCGCAGTGGAAAGCACGTGTGGATGATCATCTTCCTCGCATTCGCGTCATAAGATGCTAAAATTTTAACCCGATGTCCGGTGATTGGTGCGTCGCACGTCGCGTTTGTTCGGCCCGGCGGGCTCCCCGGCATATGCCCACCACGCGAGCTCGTCATGTTGATGGATTATTTTTCCTTCGGTTGTTGTGCGCTTAGTAGATTATACGTTCGGGGGCGACAGTGACGTTCGCTGCAATGGGACGTAAGTTAACGGAGAGATGATCGAGTTTGTACTCGACCGATATATCAAGTGTTCGAAAACAAAATAGGCTAAGATACGTTAGCAAGCAAACATACAAACGAGTAGTTTTTAACGTGAAAACTCTCGGCTAGAGCGAGGTAAAACCACGGATCGTACGCGATCACCGAAAATTGTGTCACTAACAGTTGAATGAAAAAAAAGGACGTCCGAACTCTATAAATGGCTCTGTCTTTTCTCTCAGTCTTTCTAGTACAATATAAACCAACCCCTAAAATGTTGATAGGGGGCTATATTTATAGACTCCTGTCGAACAGTTAGGGAGAAGGTAAATACGGATAGTGAATATTCGTACTATCCGGTCAATACTTGACCACCTTCCGCCATGTGCAGCCAAGTCATCCCTCTTGACCGAGTCTTCCGGCACCATCTCTTTCCCTGCTAAGACTGACTCGCACCCGTGGTCGAGCACGTCGGCCTAGTGGAAAGGCACGGTCGGTATTTCACCACGTGTCTTGCTAGATATAAGACCACATGAAAAGCATGTGACCGTCTTTAGATTGTTTAGGTTCCCTAGCATTTTCTAGCCTGAACCGTTTGCAGCAGGTTATCTTCCTTTAATTTCAAGAAAAATAATTTTGATTTCTCAAGAAAAACAATCATTGATCTGCAAAACGTTGAGGTCAACACGCAGCCCATTCATGATTCATGTATATTTTTTCAGTAGCTTATTTGAAAAAAGATTTCTGATCGATTTCGATTTGTCGAGTATTCGAAAATAAAGTTGGCTTAGATAAGACCAAATCAAAAAATGAGACACACACAATTTTTACGTAAAAACTCTCAGAAAATTTCGAAGTAAAATTACGGACTTTATCGTCACCACCGTTAGAAATATATATTAAAAGATATATAAGATTCGATTACAATAGTCTCTCAGTTGGCTTTAGGACCGAGTTTCGCAGAGTCTCAATATCTCCTATAAGCCCTCTTTCTAAAGCACGGGACCCAAACTTCACAGAGCCTCCTTCGAAGCCCACTTTTAGTTGTCCGGAGTCGTGTCCCAAATCAAGTCCCTTAAACGGTCATCTCCTCATTCTATTTATAGCATCATAATCTTATTAATAATAGATGTCTTAGATTCTAAATCTAGAATATATACTCTAAACTGATTTTATGCGTTATCAATTTCTGATAGTGAATTCCAAACTTTTATTAGGACTGGTTTTTCATACTCTCACACCAATCTAGTAAGCATAATGAGTCATTAACGACTTGTTTGTTAGCCGTGTGTAGAGAATTTGGAATCAGAAAGCTATAATCAAGTTCTAGAATCTGTAAACATCCATAAGTTTAGACAAAAAATTTTACCAAAAAACAAGCAGCCTAACCTTTTGAAAGCTAATTTTAAAAATTTAGCTCCGGAAATGCGACTAAATAAGCATTAAATGTGATGAAACTTTTTGGAGGCATGTAGTGAACAATAGAATTGTTGGAGTTTGGCCAAAAGAAAGTGGATGTCTGACATCGTCGTCACTACGTGGTTTGTGCAACAGATTTGAAGGAAAATCCTCCGATCATAATGACAATAACCGCCGTACCTTTGTTGTCCTCGTTGTATAATTCCATATCTCTGCATTCTCGCTATATATTAATTCTTAAATACCATAAATTTAATAAGTTGTGATGAGTAAGATCTCGATCGATATAATTAGAATTTAAAGATAGAGATGACTAAAAAAAGATAGAAATAATCACACAAAATACACAGAATTATTTATGTGAAAACCTTCAGAATAGACCGAGTTAAGATTATGAACAGTATACAAGTAGTGAGAGAATAAAATCTAAATTAAAAAAATACTGATACAATAATCTCCGAACTTCATAGAGTCTCGTTTCTTCTCTTAAGCTCGCTCTTGATTGGAGCACTCTCACAATAGTTAAATTCTTCTTTGTTTGCTCCTAGGCAGTGGCGGAGCCAGGATTTCCGGCCAGAGGGGGCGAAAATTATCCGCGATAAAAAATTTTATTCAGATATTACATAACAATTATTTATCATCAAAAATAAATTTAAAAACACAACTCTTTAACAATCAGGACAGCAATAATAAAAATATACAATAACAATAGTTACAAAATAGACATAGCGTAAAATATAAGTTTGCAATAAAAATTACAATAATGAAACATAGTTGTACAAAATTGTAAATGGTTGAAAATTATAAATTATAAATTATAATAATTGAAAGAATAAGGTAGATTGCAGCCGTCGGCAGCTTCCGCATTTATGGCGTCATTTTAGAAATTAGAAATTGGTGTGTTAGCGTAGATTATGATTTTTTGAAAAGTCGATTCTGCAGGAGTTTAGAAGATTTAAGTTTTGAAATTTTTTAGAAATATAGAGTGGTATAAATAGAGACCCGATATTCTGATCCCGTTTTATCTTTATATTCTCAAACTAGTAAACCCTAAAAATACTTACATATATTTTTTAAAAATATTTTTCAATTAAAATATTATAGATTTGATGAGGTTTATAAATTTTTATATTCCCAAATTTTTCCAAATATGCTTCTGACACTATCTGCTGCAAAGTCTTAAAAATCCGTTAAGACTTGGCCCCAGAATACCTATCTAGAAAATATTTTGAAAAAATTTTAAATATAAAAGTTTAGATTTCCATCAAATCTATAATTTTTATGTTTAAATGATTTTTCCAAAAATAATATAACAATGAGTTATTAGCTAGCCCCCCCCCCCCCATATGTGGCTCCGCCACTGCTCCCAGGTCTCTTATAGTTACTTCTTTGTTTGCTCCCAGGTCTTATAGACAATGTCTCTATCAAGAAGAAAATTCAAAATATCAAATACGGTATAGATTCTAATTATCCTGTCAACACATTCTTAATGTGTCATGTGTCATCTCGTAGTCGTTCTTGAGCAATTCTTACTCCTGAATTTGACTTATTCTTGCTTCTAGGTTTGTACAATTTTTGCTTTGAGACCGGCTGAGCATTTTGTCACATCGGTCTAGACTGCAACCTCGGATTAAGCTAGGTCATGACAATGACCTCAGCCTAATTTTTGAACTAATCAGTGTCTCTTCTCATACTACGTGACAGGTTAAATCTATACTATATCAATTAGTTTTATATTCATGGATCAGGTATTTTCCACTTTCTTCTTTTTTTATAGTGTGGATTTGAATTGCCACGTATTAGTAGTTGATCCGTTGGACACCATATGGAATGGGGAGTCCAAGTGTCGCACGTGACCAAGGTGCGCATGTTGCCCAAGGTATCTGTCCACACACCTCCGAACTGCCAAGTCAAAAACGACTTCGGCCTGTGACAGAGACCTCAAATCGGACAGACGTCCTGATAGATTGGTCGGAGCCTACTCCATTCTCAGTATTAGTTAGCCGATACCGACATCCAATCCAAGCTCAACCTAGGCTTTGCCAACCTAACGGAGTTCGTTCGAACGAAGTAAGGAAAGACCAAATTAGCCACGTAATCACTGTGCGAATTTGGAGGAGTCAGTTACACACACGCCCTTCAGTAACGAACATGGGAGATTATGCGCCCAGCAATGCCTATAAAGGTCACCAATGGTTTTTGTTTTGACAAGATCTTAACTTCACATGCTCAAGAGCACCTAGAGCAAACTAAGATTCTATCAGATTGTGCTAAATCTAATTGTCTTTTTAATGAAAATGGTAAACTGAGTTCTTGCGGACCTCGGTAGTGAGAGAGAAATGAGAGATCTTGTAACTCCACTAACCCTAGTGAAATTTTTGCGTTGGCTTATGCGATCGCCCGTGGTTTTTTCCTCGTCTTTTTCAAGGATTTTTACGTAAAACTTTCTGCATCCATTCATATTTTTCTAGCTGCTCTTTTCAGTCATCACAGCTTTCAAATACTAGTTAATCGACCAAGATCATACTCGATCACCTTTCATTTCTCATTCCCTTATCAAAAACTAATTTTATTGAAATATACATCTAAATAATTTAGATAGTAAAATAGTTTGATAAATAGTAAAATTATTTGGTAGAAAATGATAAAATAAGTATAGAGATAAATTTACAGATTATTTTTAGAGGTATAATACATGCCTCCTAAAAATATTGCAGCTGACAAATACCTATTCCCCATATTTTCCCCACTTTCCGAACCTGTCTGGGCAGACAAGAAGTGGCAACGGAGGTTTATGAAATCGATTGCGGTGCTAATGGATGATGTCCGGCCCTTCTATAGAGGGCTGGGCTAAAAATCACGGACATGTACTAATTGGCCTACCTACAGCCTATTGCTAACTCCTTTTGTCATTTTTTCTGAATTTCCATAATTTCTGATTTTTTTTTTGTCAAAAAAGGCGCCTAAATATATATATGTATATCTTCTGACATCTTCTCTCACTATACTATGCCTTATATTACTTTTTTTTATTATACTCATATCACATGATATGTTATTAGTTGTTGAACTAATCGTATAATATCACAAATCAAACATACACTTGTTAATTATATTAATAAAACTTAAAAGGTTATTAGATAACAATTAATTGGGAGATTTGTATATATTTGTCATGTAATATATAGAAATATGAAAGTAAAGTAACATGATATTATATAATATATTAATAAAACTTAAAAGGTTATTAGATACCAATTAATTGGGAGATTTGTATATATTTGTCATGTAATATATAGAAATATGAAAGTAAAGTAACATGATATTATATAATATATTTAAATATTATTTTATTTATTATTCCAAAAACACATTGAAAGCTATTAAAAGTTTAGGCAAACGGTTATTAAAGAGTAAAGCTAGGCGCCGGCTAGCAGCGTAGCAACATGTGTCTGCATCTCTTTTATTTTAAGGTTGTAGCTAATTTTACAATCGTGTGATGCTCGAATTTTAGTTATATATATAAATGACGATGTTCAAAAAAACTTAATTTTCTTATACTTTTAAGTACATCTAAAATAACATTTTTTTTAATTAAAATAATATATTTTACGTAATATGTTAGTAGAATAAAAATAAATATTACATACCATATATAAAAATTATTTGAGATGTGGCATATTATAGCAGTAATATATCTATATGTGTGTGTGTGGTGTGTGTGTGTGTGTGTGTGTGTGTGTATCAATTTCTTTAGTAAAATTTTATTTAAGAATGTATTTATTACATACCATATGATATTAGTACAAATAAATTAATATTTATGTTTGATAATTAATTATTCTTATAAATTCATTATTATTGGGATTAATTCATTCACCAGTGGAGTGAACCTGCCAGTTTATAAATTCATTCACCAAAAGAAAGCAACGGAGAAGCCCAATCATTAATTTTTATATTTTATTTAATTTTAGTTTCAGACTTTTCATAAGTAGTTATATAACTTTTTTAATTCTCATCAATTAATATAAATACTATATGGTATTTTTAGAATAATAACAAATACCACATAGAAAATAGAAAGTTATTTAAGACGTCACGTAGTACACCCGTTTTGATCCCAATTTTATATATTTATATAAAGATTAGTTTCTACTTTATTGTTATAAATATGATGTTAGTCCAAAATGTAAATATAGTATTTATATAAAAAAACATTAATGCGAGAAAATTGATGTTATTGTGCTTTAAAACGTTGTGTTTAATATTTTCGAAAATTGTCTTTAAATAGGTCTAAGGCTTCTAAACGAGTTTTTTTTTTTTTTTAAAAAAAAATGAAACTCATAAAATCTATTCAGAACCGGTTTTAAAAAATGAAGAGATAATTAGTGAAATAGTAAAATCTATAAATTAGTAGAGTACATTAATTTTTTTTTTGTTATCAAAATTATTTTTTTAAAAAAAATATAAATGTGCTAGGCTGCTACCAAGTATCATATTTGTAAGGATATTGAGAATTTATAAATGTACTAGCGCATCTGTCCTGAACGCTCTCGTTGATGAGATATGAATAGGTATTATTTATAAGTTTTTTTACAATAATAATAATCATATAATGTCCATAGGGGACGCGGATCCTTTGCAGTGCTCCATCCGCCACTCCCTTAATCGTGGCCGTCCATCAAACATAGCACCTAGTTATAAGTATTTTTTCGTGAAATTTTAAACTATAAAATTCTAAATTTTGACGTGATTTACAATTTTATAATTAAACAATTTTTTTAAAAAAATATCAAAAAAAATATCAAAATGATAATTAAAATTTTAATTATCATTCTGATATACTATTTAATATGTTTTTGAAAAAATATTATTTTATATGTTTTTAAAAAATATTTAACTAGAAAATTATAAATCCCATCAAATTTATAATTTTGTATTTCAAAATTTTTAAAAAAATACTTAAATAAGTCAAATAAATGGACAAAAATTTTGTATACTGTTTGAGATAAGTGCTGAATACGATGGACGGTGAGGATCGCGGCCGCAACGACCGGTCGCAGACGATCCGCGTCCATATATAGATAGGGAGGTAGAATTTTTTATAATAATTTAAATTTTATTTCTAAAATCGAATGAGGACTTATTAGTAGCTCGGGTAGAAAAGATGAGTTGATTATACTTTGCATTGGGTACCTGTAGAACTCGAGTCTGCTAGCATCCCCTTGGACTTGGATCTGATTATCTGTAGCTTTGTGTCGCCGTCGTCGAACATCTCCCGGCAATGGAAACTGCCGCGGGGGAGAGGAGGAGCGCGGCGGTGCGTCATCCTCTCCCGTGGCTGAACGCGATAGTAACGGAGCCTTTCTATCTCCTCCACATTGTTCTCTTCTGCTCTTACTTCGCCGCCCGGCAGTCTCTCCCTTCGGACCCTTCCCGCCCTCTGCTCCGACGCGTACCTTATTATTGCTTCCGTTTTCACGTATATGTTGTGATTTGGTCTAAATTAACTTTCGCTTGTTGATCACAGGAGATCCAGGCGGTTCTAACCTTCGCATTGATCGTTGTGGTGAAGGTACTAATCCTATAATTTCTTAATTTTGGATGTAATTAGCAGCTGATCGCTTTTGAATGTGCAATTAGCAAATATTCAGAAATTAAAGAGATTATGTTTGTTAATCGGTGCAGATGGTTAGAGAAGAAACTTGGGAAGCACTGATTTCTGACGTAATCTTCTATGCCAAGGCATGGTCATGCAGTTTCTCCTGACATATTTTCGTCATGTGTAGTAAAAGTTATTGTTGAAATAATGGCTAAGACATCATTTATGATCGTGACAATCTATCTTTTATCTTGTGGTATTTGAGGGAGTACCTTTTGTTTCTAATATTGATTTCTTAATTTGCGTCCTCTTGGTTTTATTCCAGGGATTCCTTTTTATGGTTGCACTGTTCCTCGACCATCATTTGGCTATCTTTTATCTAATAGCATTTCTAGGTATGCAATATCTCATTATCTCATATGCTTTCCATTTTAAACTGCTTTTGAAATGTAAAGCTAGGTTCAGAATGTCAAAAAAGGAGGATATAGGAAAATAGTGGCACTTAGGTAATTCGTGGAGGTATGTACTAGGCAGTTACTTAAGTGGTCTGTTTATCAAAATAGGATCATTACACTGATTAAGAAGAGAAACCCATGATGCTTTTATAACATCCTATATTATTTACTCATACTCTATTGTAGAAAAGGAAATGAGAAATTGTTGATGGTTTGAACAATTTCTATATCCTAGTTAGGTTGGTCCTTTGCCTTTGTTAAATTTGTGGAGTTATGCTTGAAATTGATATTGATATTCCAAGTTATTTAGGATTCAGATAGATGTTAAACCTCCAATTAGTTCTTGGAAAAAAACCATTCAAAGGCGTTAGCAATTATTTCTACACATTCAGTTTACAACAACAACATCCCAAGTCATAAGTCCCAACAGGGCGGGGTCTGGAGAGGATAGATGTATGCAACAATTCCCCAAAAGAGACTATTTATGTAGGATTTCCAGCTTAATAATACAAATTTTAAACACATTGGCAAGCAAGCACACAATTTCACAGAACAAGAAAATCACGCCAAGTATGTCTAAACCAAGTACAAACACATGCACATAATATAATAAAATAATATAAAGGGAGAAATAAATAAATAAAAGAAAAAATGAAGCAAATAAGAATAATAAAAATAAAATAAAATAAAAGGCGTTATGTTATCAAAACCTCGATGTCATTAACATATGCCGCCACTCTGCTCGATCGAAAAGTCAACTCCTAGAGAAGTAAGGTTATGTCGGATGGTTTCTTTCCAACTTTTTAGTCCAAACATTTTTCCTCCTACTAGTTCGGTTTACCTTATATATATATATATATATATACCATTGGCCTTTAGCAAAGTTTGACTTTTGAGCCTTTTCTTTGTTTTGCGTTTATTATGGATGAGTTGAAAAAACAAATTCAAAATGATATTTCCTGGTGTATGGAATATACAGATGACAATGTATTTGTTGATGGCAAAAGGATTGAGTTTACGCAAAACTGGAACAATGGAGGGTGATGTTGTAGTCAAAGAAGTTTAAGCTAAGCAGGACCAAAACTGACTATATGGAATACAAATTTTTAACCTTGTTAACACGCATGATAGGCTTGAGTTAAAGTTGAGAATAGAATTATCCCATAGAAAACAAGTTTCTAGTATTAGGGTTCCATTCCAGCTTGCACCTGCAAGTTAAGCCTGGCCTGGATTTTTATTATGTACACAAGCTAGTGCTAGCATGACCAGCCCGCACTGTGCTCGGTTGTAGTCAGCCCATCTCGCAATCTGCTTGACGGGCCAAGCACAGGCACGGCAGCCTAGGCTTGCTTAATTATTATTAGTGAAAGTATTCTTAAACTCTTTTTTAATTGTGATTATTAGGAAACTAAGTTATTAAAATTTCAAATAACTTTGGTTAATAGTTTGATCTAAATATTGTAGCACATATGAACATTAAATAATTTAAATGAAGTACAAAACAAGTGTTAATAATGTTTTAAAAAAAATTACAGCTGTTGCTGGCAACTGATCTGCATAAAAAAGCAAATATTACGGGCCAATGTGATTTGTTAGCTAAGCCGGCCGTTACCATACCCAACGTTGCAGTGTTTTTAGCTCGTACTATACTCTATCTACGGTGCGGGCTAATTTAGCCGGGACTATTCCTATTCAAAGTGAGTTTATCGTACTGTTATGTATAGGTCACGGGTGATGTTGCAGGCTACATCTCTAGTTTCATTCTAACCAAAAATGGAGAAATAGAATAGGATGTTAGCCAACAAACAAAGCATGATAGTACAAGTAAAAAATTGCATTAGAATTTTTGTGCAGTATAAGAATTTTCACTAAACCAAAGGAAAAAATGTTGACGTACTGCTATAAGACCGAATATGTTGTAAGGCACTGAATGTTGGCTAGTTAAACGTTAGTATATCCAATGAATATGGGTGGTAGAGATGAGGACGCTGGGATGGATTGTGGTTACTTTGTCAAAGGTAGAATGAAAAATGAGGTGAAAAAGAAAAGTTCGAGGTGACATACTAAAGACAAATGAGAGAGAAGCTGTTGCAGTAGTTTGGTCATATGAGAAGGAGAACAATAACTGTACCTATTAGAAAATGTGAAGGGTTAATTATATTGTGAAAATATGAAGAGGAGGTAGTTTGAAAAGGAGATAGAGAAAAACTATTCATTCAGACCTTATCATTTAGAACTTAGTGAAGACTAGCTATTGATCGAGCTGGGTCGTAGCAAAGAATTCGTATTAGTAACGCTAGTGTTTAGATGACTTAATGCTTGGATTCTGTCTGTTCATTGTTGTTATGGTGTTTTTTTTCGTTTTTTTATTCTCACTTGTTGTTTTTACGCCTTTCGATGCTTACTTGTTGTGTGTATATTTCTTTGCTTGTTTTGGGCCTGCTCAGTTTGGAACCTGGCTTTGGTTGTAGTGTATTTAGATGTTGGTTTTGCAAGTCGAATGTCCTATGGAAATAGCCTTCTCTATGTCATGCCATAGTAGTGTATATCTTACCCTTCTCAGAATCCACTTTGACAGAACTTATCGTTAGGAATATATATATATATATATATAGGGAGAGAGAGAGAGAGAGAGAGAGAGAATATAAATAATATCCTCTGATTTATGAGTATTATTACCTGCTAAATTTGTAAAGTGTTTGTATTTCTCCAAAATAAAACTTGTATAACTGTTATTGATTCTAGTTGTTAACAATTTTCTTCATTTTAATTTGATTTTCATGAGGAAAAGACTGCATTCTCATTATCATTGGATAAACGAGTACATTTTGCCAAACTCTGGATTATGATCTTGTAAACTTTTACTGATATTCTATGATGAGTACCTGTGTTTATTCTGCTAATTCATTTGTGTTTTACTTTCCTGCAGTTTTATATGGGTTGTGTCAGCAGCCACCTTATGATGGTTTAGGTACAATTTGTTCTTTCTCTACTAACATTTATCATATGCATTGCTTGTTATCATTGTAATATGCAATAGCTGTACTCTATTTTACACTTCCTGTTAGGATGATGTTGGTAATGTTATAATCAGAGTAACCCTTTTACATGGTACATATTTAGCTTTATTAGTTTATTCATTCCATGCTAATGCCCTTGAAGACAATTAAGCAGGACGATAGCAAGTGAAGTAATTTCCGTAAGGACATTCTCTCCATGCCATGAAGGTTACTCCTTTTGACATGTTTGATTCCTCAGAAGTTCTTTCTTCCTATCTATTTTTAAGGGTAATTATAACTACAGCATTTAAAGTCCTCGCAAAATTTAGTAATACGCTGTTAACTAACTGTTGTGGATGGCTTATATGCTTCTCCATTTGCTATTACTTACTGAAATAAAATCACTAAAAAAGTACCATTTGCAGACTTTTTGCTTCGAGTTCTTTTCCTCCCCCTTTTTTCAATTTTTTACCTATCTTACCTTTTCTATCGTAATAAGGAAATAATGAAATATATTCCTCTTCTGCTCTTCTGTTCGTTCATTAGGTGACTCAAGTCAGTTGACGCCGTTGCTATTGGAAACCATGTTAACTGAAGGAAATACCACAAGATTCTGGCTGGTATGTATTTACTTGCATAAAAGAAATTCCACGTACCATTTTGCTCTCTCTCTCTCTCTCTCCCTCTCTCCTCCCCCCCCTTCTTTTTGGGTGCGGAACTGGTTCTGTTGTATATGCATGACTATTTGGTGTTTGAAACCCGGAGATTTTCTTACTGTTGCTTAATCTGATTTTATTTATTTAAGAAGCCTAGTGTTAATATAAATTGCCTGACTCTGAATTTTTGGCAGGTTGAATTTAGATCACTGTGTTCTTCAAAGTGCATCCGCGCAAGCCGCATTTTTCCTGATCTGTCTACCATGTAAGTGCTGGATCTCATGTAGTAGCCTATGAATTTCTCCTGAAAGATGCATCCTTCTGAAATGTGACTTGCTTTTGAAACCAACATGCAGTTGAGTTCCTAGGGCATATGTTATAGATAAGAATAGGAGATCATTCTAGATGCCTACCACACTTTTCATGTACAACGAAGGAAACACTAGCAGCCTGAAATTAATTGAGCCACGTTATATTGAAACATTTTGGTGGCTAGTACTTGTGACTTATGTATGACTTTTTATTGTTTTGGCGGCAGATACTCCAATAAGAACATATCATTTGGCATAGTGGATCTTGGCCACTTTCCAAATGCTGCAGACAGATATGGAATATCCTTGGGAGGTATGTAATAATCGTACCTCATTAATAATGCATCTAACTTCTGTTTAATTCTTTTTATCTTAACGCTGGATTCTACCTAAAACATTATCCATCCTTAATTAATTCTTTTGCTTCTTTATTTGGAAAGCAGGACAAGTTCCAACTTATATTTTGTTTGAAAATGCTGTGGAAACTGCTCGATTACCCGAGTATACTGGTGAAACTAAATTTTCTACTCCGCCCATTACCAAGGTTTTCATCTAAATAACATGATTCTTCTCTTGAAAGAATTTATCATAGAATTGCATATGCTACTGCTGGCATGACATATTTGTTTAGTTATGTAGTTCTGAGGATAGAGTTGAAAATATTGAACACAGAAGAAAGTGTGACTCTAACAGATGCTTTACCGCTGTGTTGCATCATGAGATTTCTTTTCTATATTTATAATGTTTGTTAATCTTGGTATCAGGAATGCCTTCTAAAATATGCGAATCACAGCTTGCCATGGTTATGAGCTGTGTCCGTAGCTTCATTTGACTGCTATGAACTTGGTTCAAAGGATTGATAGAACATATGGAACTCTTACATCCAGATTGTTCCAAGGAATATAAGAAAATATGTGTTTATATAAGGTTTTTTATACCGAGTTGAGCCAAGTTTCAGTAAACTCAGATCTCGGCACATGCCCTGATGGTGCCGATATATTTGTAAATTTTTTAAAAATAAAAATATAAAATTAATTTAAAATTTTAAATATAAGATTTTTCGGCACGTACCGTGCTGGTTCGAGCTGTGCTGACAACTGTCATAATAGGCACATGCATGTGCCAACCAGTACCGAAAACTATGGTTTATATGAACCGCAAGAATTTTTTCTCTTTGCTTTTTTGCATTGATGAATCCAGCTGTTGTGTCTTTTCCATGGGGGGTTGATCTTTGACAATAATAGTTATTCTACCGTAACCATTTCTAGTTTCATCTTTGTCTATCACCTAGCTTCTAATATTTTGCAATTTATAGGTGTTTTGAATTTAGAATGCTACAACATATTTCCAGAGTTGGTTAACATTATTTGATTATATCTTTCTTCAGTGCATGGCATGATTTGCTTTGCTAACATTAGTATCGAAAGATTAATGAATCTTAGTCACTAAATAGCAGCGCTTATGGTGTAGTAGTTACTAGTCATAGTGATAGGAAAAGTGGGTAGATAGAGGTAGAGAAATATAGGTAGATAGAGGAGATAGATGAGGTTGGGGTAGAGGAAGGGAGACAGAAGAGAATTAGGGTGAGAGGAAAAGACTTTGAGTAAAAGAAATTTCTTTATTCCATTGATATCAAAACATACTACAATCACTTCTATACATACTAATAAAAATTTCTAAACTAAATATTACAAAATAAGAAAATATTCTACTGAATCTTCTAAGCATATGTCATACTAAGTATCCTATCTAAAATCTCTTAAACATATTTTCTATTAAATATTCTAATAAAAATCTCTTAACTAATTATTCTTTTTCCTAAGTTATAGCGAAGCTTCTCTCATGTGATTTTTTTTTCCAAGATAACGTATTTTTGGCTAGCATTGAGTTGTAAGTGGTTGAGGTGTTGAAGCGGTTGGTGGTGATATAGCTACGGGTGGTGCGGCTAAAGGATGTTGGTTGCGGTCTAAAAGGCGTAGCAAAAGCATTGCTAGACTAACCACCCATCTGATTTTTTGTATGAATCCTCTGAGCATGTCCCAACGCTGAAAACCGGTAAGAACTTGTAGAAGCTGCTATTGCTATAGAGTTGCATTTGTTTGCACCAACAATAGGATTTCAAGCATAGATTTGATGCTAGAAGCCAATTGGATATGTGTTGCAGGCGGTGCCATGGATCGTGACTGCTGATATCAATTGATAGGAAAATTGGGTAGATAGAGTAGAGAAATAGAGGTAAGTGGAGGAGATAGAGGAGGTTGGACAAAGAAAGAGAGGCAGAAAAGAGAATTAGGGTCTAGAGGAGATAGAGAGGCAGTGACTTCGAATAAAAGAAAATTTATTACTCCATTGATGTTAAAACCTATTACAATCACTTTTGTAAATACTAATAAACTTTTCTAAACTAAATATACAAAATAAGAAAATATTCTACGAAAATCTTTTAAGCATATTTCCTACCAAAAATCATAACTAGAATCTCTCATACATATTTTTTTAATAAATATTCTAATAATATCTCTCAACTAATTATTATGTTTCATAATTTGTAGCATAAGACTTCGGTTACCGGCACTCGATCGCTCACGCCCTTTCGGTCACCGCCAGTACAAATACATATATACGTGCTAGGATGCTGCTGCTGCTACTTTTCTGCTTTCATGACTGCTTTATTTTGTTAATTGTTTGCATTTCCTTTTAAAATTTTGCTTTAGTCCTAATCTGTATAGGCGGACTATTATGATTCTAATAGCTAGATAGGTAAGTCTAACAAATACTAATATTGGATCATTCATGTTTTCTTATTCACAGAGCCTTCTCTGTCGACATTTCGAGTTGGATCAACGTCTCATAGAATATGTTTTTGGGAAATAAGTTCATCTCTTCAGCTTCCACTTCTAATTTTCATTTGCAAATCGGTTATTAGTGCTAATGGAAAGATAATGATTTTGCTGTATGATTAAGAATAGTTCTCCTGGTATAGAAATGGAATGATGAATGCTAATGTAGCCAAGAATTGGCAACTTACTTAGTCTGTACTCCGGGGGGGGGGGGGGGGGGGGGTGTGCTGGGGCGGGGGTGTTGTTTTATTTTTATTTTTTATGTTAGTTATAATGAATCCAAAGATATACCATTTCTCCAAATTTATAGGGTGTTTGGTCCATGTATAAAAGCAGTGTCGTCATAAACTGGTATTTTGTGTAGACATGCAGAGATCGAGTTAAATGTGGCTCTTTTTTTTCTTTTTTTTTTTGAAAGAACAATTTTGATGTTCCTTAACCTTGTAATATGTTAGCTCTTCAAATCAGGTTTCCTTTCAGTTTGTGTTTTAATATCATTCTTTCCAGTATATATTCAGGGGCAACAAAAGCTTTTACTTCATTTATCTTATTTTATTTAATTTTCATTTAGGAATTTTACAATTTTCTATCTCTTTGCTCAACTGTAATGGTCTACCACAGTAGCTTTTACCATCCATCCTGACACTGCAAACTTAGAGGAAAAACCTGGCAGGGTAGTAAAAATTCTTGTTCCGTGACTAAAAGATTGTGGGTTTGAGACGTGGATATTACTTCTTTTAAAAGTAGGACACAGGCAAAAAAATTATCGGTTTTCTTTCTCGAGCATGTGTCTACACGTGTGGGATTTTTTTTTTTTTTTTAGGTACCAGGTAGCTCCTGAGATTTCTAAATTACGGTTCAGTTTCTTCTTTGTGTTTCTAGTTGGATTTGAAAGAGCACGGTAAACTTCAACATCAAGGACACCTCAACTACATCTTTCTTCCAATTCCCGCTCTCAACTTGTAAGACATCACATGTCTGACCATTAACGCAGTTTTAAAACGGTAAAGGTGTTGTAGTTGAGTGTAGGCATCACGAAAATGTTTTTGTAGACTAGGTTGGTCCATGGTAGAGATAGATTGGTCCAAGCCCCTTCACTCGTGATGCCTAACCCTAGTCCTTCATGCAAATCAAAAGTTCAGAGTATATTATCCTCAAGGAAAAGAGTTCGGTTTTCGCTAAGCCTATATGCTAGCTAGCTACACCCAATTGCCTTGGTTCATGCATATTAGTACTGGCTAATTACGTCTAAAACTAGTTCATCAGTGCATTGAATATGACCCAGTTGTATTCTTTCGTGGCCATTGTCCACATCTCGTAGCATTGAGGTATTCGGTAACAAAGGCGGTGATCCTCCTTTCTTTCTCAAAAAAAAGAAACATAAATGGATTGAATATGAACTAATGATAAAGAAAAGGAGAAAAATCACGGGATATGCGTCGAGTGTACATGTATATGTATAAGTTTAGAGGATAAAGATCAAAAGTGGTGCTCTCATCTCTTGAAAAAATCTATAGTAAGATGCATAAAAGCTTCCAAGTTGCAAATGTGGTCCTCCTGGATAGTATTTTCTTTTTGTGTGCGTGTATGGAAGGCTACTAATTTGAGCCAGCAGTGGATGTATAGACTGATAAATATGCATTAACTTTGGAGAAATATACATTGCTGATCTATGATTAACAAACCACACATGCAACAAGCATGTAATAATATAAAAAACCAATAATATGGTTCGATGGAGAGCTACTCCTCACATACTTTATTAGTGCCAATAATCAACAGTAGCACATAATCCCAGTATAGCAGGGTAGCTGCTGCTCTTTCTCTTGCAACAAGAACAAAGCCTGCATCATGCTGAGGTGGCATGATGCGACCATGCTGATGTAAAAAAAGAAAAAAGAACAAAAAAAAGAACAAAAAGTGCATGATGGTAGCATTTCGACATCGTGATGGTAGCATCAGCGACAATCACAAACCTGATTGATCCAGTTAATTACGGTTGAATGTAGGTATCAAGGGTGGTTCACATACATGTTTTGGGTTTCCAGGATTTCTAGTCAACAGTTAACGTCCCTAAGTTTCTAATCAGCAGCTCGTGAATAATCACAAGCTATGACCATGACAATGCATTCATACCTGGGGGGGGGGGGGTGAAAATGCGCCGAGCTGCTCACGAGCAGTTCGGGGCTCGAACTCGTGTAAGCTCGGCTCGAGCTCGAGTATTAACAAGCTCGAGTCGAGTTCGAGCACGGATTCAAGTTCAAGTAATTAAACGAGCCGAGTCGAGCATTGTAACACGATGCTCGACTCGGCTCGTTAAGCTCGCGAGCCTAAACGAGCTTTTCTATTTTATTCAAGTATTTTTTACAATAAAATTACTTAAACAAGTTTGAGTTCGAGCTCGACTCGAACTTGATCTAATTCATACAATCGAGCCGAGCTCGAGTCGAGCTCGGCTCAATTTGACTCAAGCTCGACTAAATTGATACAATCGAGTCGAGGTCGAGTTGAGTTCGAGCTTGAAATTTTTCGAGTAGAGTCGAGTTCGAACTCAGCCTTTGAAGCTCGTCGAGCTCAAGCTGTCGAGCTCGAGGTCGAGCTTGAGTTCGAGCTCGAGCTAAACCAATCGAGCCGGGCTTGATCTCAGTGGTATTCGACTCAAACTCGGCTCATTTTCCCCCCTATTCATACCACTTCCACTTAATCAGGAAAACTTGATTATGCATTAGCAGTAATCTAGCAGCGATGTAGAAAAATACAATCTTTTATCCAAATAAAAAGGAATAAAAAAAGAAGAAAGGGGAAGGATCAAATGCAAGCTGATATTTTCTTTCACTTTCAGCGTGACCACTGATCACGTTAAGGAAAGCCCTAAGCCTAGTCACGTCAATCCTACTTTTTATCTTTATACACTAATCAACCATCCTCTTCGTCTCCCTGCATGTGGGCCACAGTTTCAACTAGAGCTTCGAAATTCTATAAAAGGACGTAATAAGAAGCCATTCTGTTGAATATTCATGAGAGAACTAAAGAAGATAAAGAACAGACGGAGAAGAAACTACAAGTTCAAGCAACCATGCAACACAAAACAATGACAAGTGGAGAAGCAATGCACCTCCATCCTACAAAGGTGTTTCTTACGTTATTTATATTAACTTTTCCTTGCTATGATCAATAAATCGTTAATTTTCTTGTTCTATCTATTCATATTTTTTTTCTTTTGTAGAATGAAGGTATTCGAAGAGTCCACTCTGACGTACTTCCTGTGCCTGATAAAATACTAAAGGATCTCAGCAAAAGGGATGAGGACGTACAGAAGGCAGAGTGTGAATGTTGTGGCATGTACGAGGAGTGCACAGCAACGTACATAAGACGCATCAAAGAATTTTTCTGTGGTAAATGGATTTGCGGCCTTTGCTCAGAGGCGGTGAATGAGAAAATAAGGCGAAATCCAGTGCTTGCAATAGAAGAAGCCCTGGAATCTCACATGAGCCTCTGCAGGCAGTTTAATAAGACCACCAGGCTAAACCCTAGCCTCAGCTTAGCCGGTACTATGAGGGATATCGCAAGGATGAGCTCCCAGCGTAGGAGCTCCCAGGACTTTGGTGCAACCAAAATTTCAAGGACAGTAAGCTGTGTGCCTACGGCCAAGTACAGGCGTTCATCTTTCCAGTAATTCATATTGCCAATGGAAGTTATTAATTAATATGGTGAAAAATTGTATCCTAATGTGAGAGTTATTAATTAACTTAAAATTTGGTCATTATATCAGTTAAGTAGTTGTTCATAGCCGTAGGGATAAAAACGAGCCAAGTTTGAGCGTAGCACTGCTGAGCTCAAGCTCGACACGGTTGATTTAGCTCAAACTTGATGAGTTTTAGAAACTGAGCTCAAACTCATCTTGATTCATAAATTCTTGAGCTCAAGCTCGATTTGAACTCGTCTCGGTTGTATGAAATGATCCGAGTTCCAGCCGAATTGAGCTAAATTTGATTTGAGCTCGCTTGATTGAATCAATTTGCCCGAACTCGAGTTAAGCTAGAACTCGAACTCGCTTAAATAATTTTATTATAAATGATGTTTGAATAAGATAAAAAAAATCTCATTTAAGCTCGTGAACCCAACAAATTGACTAATATGATGCTCGGACTCGGCTGAATTAACTAGTCAAACTCGAATTCGTGTTTGAACTCTGCTAGAGCTCGAGCTGAGCTTAAACGCATTGGAGTCCGCTTTTTCACCTCCCGCCCATACTTGACTTATATCTTTCTTGACAATTAAAAAGAAAAAAAAAAAGAAGCGAATTTGGAGACTGTTCACAGGTGGTTCCACTTGTGTCCTCCTCTCTATATATGCAAGCTTTCGATAAAGACATGTATTTTTAATTAGAGCTTCTTTTAACAGAAAAAGGGCCCATTTCCTCAGAACTGTAAATAAACCAGCACTTGAGACTACCTTTTTCCGCTGAAATAGTAATAATCCAGTATTTTCAAACTTACAATGTTTGATTAGTACTACATTAAATGAATTAATGTTAACGGCCGGAATTATTTTTTAATTCCAAATCGCATTGCAATCTCGGCCTTCGATTTTGAATGATTCGACGGCCAAGATCGCAGCTAAGTATAGCTATTCTCAACTCGAGTTGAGAATAGCCCTCCCCCCTCTCCCTCTCCCTCTCCCTCTCTCTCTCTCTCTCTCTCTCTCTATTTATATATATATTTAATAGTTAAGTAAGTTTAAATTATATATGATTTTTTTTTTTGAGAAGAAATATATATGATAATTATCATAAAAATTGCATAGTTTCAAAATATTCATATGAAGTTATAAAATTGTCCTTTTTTTCTCTTCTCTATATCCTCTATATGATCTTTAAGTTAGATTCCTTTATTTGTGATTTATGTTTCTACACTTCTTTAAGATCTATTTTTTTATTCTCTTTATAAGAAATATGATTATGTAATAGATCAATATAATTGAAAGATTAAAAATACTTGCTAATTATAAATTAAGAAAGTTAAAAGAATTAGTAATTATCAAATTTTAAAATAATTTCTAATTATTTAATAAATTATTCTATTATTTAAATTATATATTTCAAGTGCAGCTAAGGGGCTGTTTACTTCGCGCGGAAGCCTGAGAAGTGAGAAGTGAGAAGTGAGAAGTGGGTGAACTGTGAGAACTGAGAAGTGGGTGAGAAGTGGTGTTTTGAGTTTCTCTGTTTACTTGGGATTGTGAAGTAGAGGCTGGAAGATAGTTTCTTTATTTACTTGGGGTTGGAAGTGAGGGCTAAAAGATATTTTTTTTTGTTTACTTGGAATTAGAAGTAATTTGAGACATAAAAAATATATTATATTTATTTTAAATTTATAGTTAAATATTTATATTAAATTATATATTATATCTTATTTTTGTATGTATCTCTCCATTAATATCTTATATTTATATATTATAATATATATATTATATTACACAGGATATGTTATATTATATATTTTTTTATTTTATATGTATTAAATATATATCAAATAAATTTTATATATTCTGAAATACTACTTTAAATTATTAAAATATAAGTTTCTAAAATTTGGAATATAAAAAAGTATTTAAATACAAAGATTTTGTAGTTGAATAAAAATTTACAAAAGATTTTATTATTACATATACATGTTATCCACACAAAAAAAAAAAAAAAAAAAAAAAAAAAAAAAAAAAAAAAAAACTAATTGTACAAGTATTTCAACCATTGACTACAGTGGTCGCCAGAGGAAGGAGAAGAAATCGCGAGAACACAACAGAACTCACGCGCTACATAACGAGTTCGCCCACTTCGCAGCTAAAAGCTGCGAAGTGGGCGAACTCAATTTATTATATACTCGCGGAACTCAGAATTGAGTTCCGCGAGTTCCCGCGGCGAAGTAAACAGCGAAACTGTGTTTTAGTTCCGAGTTCCACGAGATCCACCAGTTCCGCGCGAAGTAAACAGCCCCTAAGATTAAAATTTGTAAGGTATATTATGGATCATTGGATCAAATAATTTGATAATGATCAACCGTTCAAATTTTATTTTTATTAACAATCCATTCTGAATGTCCTCAGCAACTTATTTCCTCTTATTCAAGTATGTCTACAAAGAGTATTATATCCAAAGGCTGATATTTAAGATTTAGTTTGGAGAGCTGCTATTCTTCAGCAGTCCCTGACGGTTCTAAAACAATCAGGGCCGCAGATGGCCCCGATTCAGGCCCCTGAAGAATGGAATTTCCCTTTAGTTTGTTACAACCTTGCAATATAGCAATAGAACAAAACATGTTCTAGTAAATACCTTAAAATTGATAAAGATCCGATGAAGCATTAATAAGGTGGAATAATTCAGTAGAAATAAAGTTAAGAGTAATTAGTCATTCAACTACATCGTAGGGTAGACGCCTACCGATTTATAAATCTTACATATCAACTTATATTAATTACTTTTGTCCCATTAAAATTAATTTAAGAAAACTGAATCCAGATACTCTTTCTCATAAGAGACTGAACCACTGATCTGGATGGTAGTAAAACTTATTATTTTACCAGAATCAGCTCAAGAACACGGTACACTGAAATTGTTGTTTGTAAAACAAGACATCTAATGGTAAAATCGACCCTGTACGATAATTTTACTTTGCAAAATTATTGATCTTTTTCAAACTAATAATTATTTAATGGACCATTTTTAATTCAAATTATAAAATTTGATTTGATTTTTTTATCAACTATATCTCCAAAATTGTCATACTTGTTTTATTCTGTGATTTTCTAATAGATATTGTCAATAGCAATACAGCAAGTTTAGTAGTTTTATATATTTCTCTAATTGAGTTTCTCAGTAACTTGACTTTGATTTATTAATATAAATTTTATCACAATACTGGACAATATTATTTGATCATCAATTTTCTGAAGTAAATCACAAAAATAACGTTTGCTATAGTGCAGCTACCAAGTTTCGTAATACTAAAAGGCATGCATAATCCACAGGATACAATCATTACAACATTACGCATCGAAGAGCGCATACATACATCATGTATAGAGCTCGCTCAGCAGCAAATTTACAGACCCAATTCTTCTCCCAAACCTTACAAGTTAAATACATGACAACAAGCAAAAAAAGCTTAGAAAAATAAAGGTAGGAGATCAACAAACCACCTACACCATGTTTCAAACTCAAAAAGCCACATGGTGTAGTTCCACGATCACCGATATTCGAAGTAGACATTCCAAGATCACCTCAAAAACAGCCTCTGTTTAAGTATAGAGGAGAAAAAAGTCTGATCATGGTTACAAAAAAAAAAAAAAGGTGGCCTCAATATGGATGTTAAAGTCTCCTGCATGCAAAACTTATCAAAACCCTAGTGCCACAGTACAACTTAATTACATGGCAAGAGATCACTGTTTCCTGTCCTTGGTAATGGCCGGAATGCAACTTGAGCTTCTAGCTATAGTGTTCCTCTTGGCCTCTCCATTTTCTCTGGGGCTGCTACCCGCAGATCTAACCATCCTTCCATCATTTTGAGAACATTTCTTCAGTATCTCTTTCATGGCGGCTGCTTGGGACAGCACTGGATGCTTTCGACCAAACCGATTAAATTTTGTACAGACGCTAAAATGAGCTTCTAAAGCTTCCTCCATTTTCCCTCCATTTTTCTCAGCTTCTTCCTTCACTGCTTCAGAACACAGCCCACAGATCCACTTACCCTTGTATATCTCTCGAACTTTGTCCATATACTCAGGCGTGCACTCCTCCGTCATGCCACAGCACTCGCACGTAGCGTTCTCCAATTCCGACACCGGAGGGAGCTTAACGTCAGCGGTGGCGGTGGTGGCTTCTTTGCGAAGCTCAAAGGAGAGGTCGGACATCGCGCGCTGGAGTCCCTCCATTGAGATTCTGCGCTTGCTGAAGTTGCTCTTCTGTGACGACTGTGGGTAGTTTCCCACGAGGACAACTCCATTAGGCGCCATGATGAAGAAGATAGAAATCTTATAAGGTAGCAATAAGATGAGACTTCACTTAAGTAATATTGTTAGACTAGCTTAGGTTTTGTCAAGATGATGAGGAGGCTAAAGGGCTTATTTATATCCGTTGTGTTAGTCTGTACGTAACACAACAGTAAAAGGGCACATATGTGGACCAAAGGCCTCCAGCTATCTTGTGACTGAAAATTAAAAAGAAATAACCTGAAATCACTGGATTTTTCGTGAGGCTTTTCGCAAAGGGAACAAACTTTTTTCATGGCCATAAATTGGAGCATAACAAGTTGCGGATGGTAAGAGTTAGGTGTCCTCCTTAATGGCGAGAAAATAATATTTAGTTAACAACTTTTTAAAATTATACTTGAGCAGCATTGAATCGCTCGTGAAGGTTGATGTGATCGGACATGTTATGATGTACGATGCTAAATTGATCGACTGAGGATCGAGATCACGAAACAACTTCGTCCGGCCATGGAATTTCAGCTTCGTTTTTACCAAGGGATTACAGGCAAGTTGCTGACCAAGTTGATTCCATTACTTTTTACATTTAATGCGGTTGTTAATTAATATAGCAGATTTTTTACCATCTATTTGAAGGATTATTGTTACAAGATGATGGTCTTCTGTGACTTGATGATCATTTCTTCAACCGAAGAGAGCAACAACATAGAATGCAAAGTTTCGAACAATACATACTAGCTATATATATAGTATGGGCAAATGTTTTGAAAAATTATGTGTGAGAAATTTTAAAATACTGGTGAAGATTGATGATGTCGATGGAGCTATTACATGGCTAAGTTCCGCGGTCACAATACTGTTCCATTCCGGACCATTAAAAATGCTTTTCTTTCTCCTAATTTGAGTACGAGCAAGTTGCATGAGTTTCTCTTCTTTTACCTCAAAAAAAGAGTTTATCTTTTCTTTAAAAAGAATTGCTGGAACAACCAACCAACTCTATAAAAACTAATATCTTCCTTATAAATTAGGCATATTAGTAGTTAAAGCACCAGTTGATGCTAATCCTAATTAATGCATGACATGATTCTTTTAGTAGAAAAAAAAAACACCAAGAAATTTTTTTTCGTATAAGGTACTGCATAGAGTATAATGAAGAATATTCTTTATGAAGAGGGAAAAAGCTTTTTAAAAATTTGCGAAACATAAAGAAATTGTAATGCAGGTTTAACATAACTCTGAAAAATCATTCGATGAAGCAAAACAAGCTAGTTTGCTTTACTGCGGCGAGCTAGAAGCCCTGTGGTCAGTCTCCAAAAAAAAAAAATCATTCACGTGTTCAACTGCTGCAACCGTAGGCATATCCATACATAAAACAAGGTAACGTGGATGCATCATGTGAAGTTATATCCTCACCCTTATCCATGCTTAAATCTTAATAAGTTTTATACATGCAATGCATAAGGGATGCGAAGAAGACAGCTTCACAAGAGGCATGATGGGGAAGAGAAGAGAACACAAGAGGTCAGTTTCAGGTCGCGCTGAGTGTAGAGTTCACATTGGTTCGTGAATATTTCTGTGTCCTTCAAGTAGTTGCTCGTTACTTCCAGGTGAATCCATGCTGATGTAGTGCAATGGACTATATATATATATATATATATATATATATATATATATATATAATATAGGCTGGATGGTAATTTAATTTGAATTAGCGCCAAATTATTAATTTTCTTTTTGGCAATTTTTCCAAACGACTTGTGTATAAGCTACACCTTGGAGAGCTTGCCTTGAGAGCATCTATAAAGCCACCGATATTAGTAGTTCTGGGGAAGTCCTAGGAAACCGTGTTCGATCAATCAATTTCGATTTATCTCTGTTTTTATTTTTGATCTGCCAAGGAGAAATATCCCCACACTGCTTTGGACACTCGGATTAAACGCAAATTTCTAGGTGGGCGGCCCATACCCACTCCAGCCATCTAGGGGGCAATTTATCATCCAACGCCTTATAATTGGTAGATATATATATAAAAGGCTCGAGTTAGTAGTATGGGCCGTTAGCCCGTTCATTAGCCTAGCTTAGGCTGAATTAGATGGGCTCTATTCACAATGAACTACTTCGATTCTTTGCGTTTCTCTCAAGTCTAGGGTGGAGACCTAGGAAGTAGTTGGACAATTTGGGCCTCTCAAACACAGAAAAGAAGGGGAAAAAGATTAATAATCACCACAACCCAATAGTTGTCTTCACGCAACATTATTTCTATAGTGCGCAAGGGACCAAATGCATGAATAATGCTTTTAGTCCGAATACTTAATTCTAAAAATAGTCTGATTTATTTTTTTTGTCTTTGGATTGGTAATTCATAGATTTACACATCCCGAGGCACGAAAAAATACCGTTCGGATTATTTTATCGTCAAATATCATTTCATACGGATTTTTCGTGCTCGAGCATGTATGCTCCCCAGTAGGTTAGAGACAGTGCCTCGATTAATTTAGTTAAGCTGTAAAGTTACACTTATTATGTAGTATAAAGAAAAAGAATTGTTCTTTTCATACAAATACATAATTTGCTAGCATACTCGTATTTTATAGTATGTAAAAAATATTATTATTCGCATATAAAAACATACTAAAGTTTATTAGATGGAATACAACAGAGAAACAACAGAATTGGAGTGACTCAGTACATACCATGTAGTGCTATGATATATATATATATTAGTTAAAAAGGTGGTTTTGCTTTTTCATGCAGGTCTGGAGTTAGTGGGCGAGTGGGAACTGCGATTGCAAGTGGAAGATTCAGCCCCTTATTTTGCTCCAATGGGGAAGAAAACCACTACTTCTTTTCCATTTTTTTTTCTTTTTCTTTTTGTTTTTATTTAGACCATATAAAGCTATTGATAAGTATGCAATTAGCACTAAGGATGAATAATAGACGTGTGAAAATATGAGCTTGCATGTTGATGATGCCTGAGCAGGGCGACGTAGGAAACTAGCAGGGATTTTGTCAACAACAACCAAGGAAAAAAAAATGGTTTCAAAACTTACACAAATAATCTGCCATTTTTTGAAAAACTTACAACTCCAAAACATATATGTATAATTACTTTTTGAAAAAAAAAAATATGAAAAAAAAAGTGTATGCTCTACAACTTTTATATTTAAATTTTTTCAAAAAATATTTCTAAATTTATATTTTGATGCTGCAAAATTTTTTAGACTAGTAAAAACTTCGAAGTTTCAAAATATTTTTTTTTGGGAGATATTTGATATAAAATTCAAATACAAAACTTGTATTGAATTTATATTCAATTTTTTTAAAAAAAAAACTTACGTATATATATATATATATATATATATATATATATATATTTTAGCCTAATAATAATTATAAAAAAAGTAGACATTTATTTAGAACGATGGTATAAAAGCATAGGCTGAGCCATACACTGCCCCTGGTTTCAGCTACATTGCAACACATGTCGACCCAGTTGGGGTCCCAAAAGAGCTACACGTGATAATATTTTTGTATATAAAATAATAAATATTTATGGGTTTCTAACTAGTAATCTACCTGGCTTTTGATTGTATATATTAAATTCAGAATGATAAAGAATTCACTTCTTTCTTTCTCAAAAGAAGCAAAAGCAACTACATCACTTTAAACAAGTAATCATTATCTTTATAAACGATCTTTTTCAGTTGGAAGTACATGATTTACAACCAAGTTTTGCATGTTTGCAGCTTATTATTGTGTGCTATGTATACTTTGATCTTTTTTTTTCTTTTTTTTATAAATAAAGCTTTGTCTGTATTAAATAAGTGTGTCAACCTAAACTGACAATATATATATATACACACGAGAAGGTAAAATATTGAGAACATACATGATAGAGATAGCGCACAAAATTCTCACAATACAAGATATTTTTCAGAAATAACTACAAATATGAACATTATAGTAAAAGTCCCTAAGTCTCTCCGATAACTTGATCCTCCTCCTAGGTAACTTTAAAAAGAACATACCATACACTCTCCTTAGAACTACAAGATTTTATTCTTTTCGCTTGTTTTGCGGGAGATCTTGCTGGCGATGTTATAATTATAAAACTATGGAAGGCTTCCCTTGGCCAAGGGATAAGCAAGGAAGTAGATTGATTCCTCATAATGGACTCTGATCATGAGCTGTCTTGCATTAAAAAGAGTGGGGTTAGATATTATAGACTGAAATCGGACTTTAAACTGAACATCGGCCTCAAAACTTTGTCCAGAAAAACTAAACTTTATTAGATGTAACTTGTAAACTAATTTTATGTACCGTAGTAGTATTCCTGTGAAACTTATAGTAGATGTCTTAATAACAAAAGCTCATCTTTTCATTCGCTGCATTTGCTAGTAGCTTAATTAGAGATCAAACAAGGTCTAGAAAATTGGCTTCAGAAGTGACTAAGCCTCTTCATTTGTACTTGTGCATACTTAGAACCATGTCAAGCAAATTAAAGCATTAACATGAAGTACGATCATAAAACTCTCCCTAAATATTATTAGGTTTGCATATATAGTTCTCCGTATGCCCTTATTATAAACAACAGGTTTACCAGTATAAGTTCATTGGCTGTAAGCCAGAGCACCGTTAATCTGCATCTTGGCTATTATTAGAGATACTAATTATCGTGGACACTGGCTGAGAAAAGCTAAGACCCATCAATTATTTGGAGGTGGCCGGATGTCGCAGCAGATGGATAATGGCTCAAAAACACCTCCCACACAAGGACTTCAAATCCTCGTCGCATCAGATTTAGGTCTTAATTAAACGAGCACTGACGTTTAGAAGCATGTCGTCCTCTCACATATGACAAAGAATTTCCTCTGAATATCGATCTCAAAATAATATTTTTTTTAATATATAATTGAGTCTAAAATCAGGACAGATCCTGTGTATGAAAAAAATCAGTTATTTGGTTCCAAGGATGATCCTTTCAAATAAGTAGGAGAGGAACTGAGAAGGAGTACACATTGCAGGATCCGTATATAATTCATTAAAAAGGGCTTAAAGAGAAGGGTGCCATATTAATAAAAGCCATAAGTAATTGAACTTGTAGGTCCACACTGTTTACTTAACACCACGGGCTGTACCTTGCAATTTTTTGGCACTGAAAAAGCAACTCAGTAGGTTGGTGTCCACATTTTCAATTGGGTTTTATGAAAACATTCATGCGTTCTAAAGCTGTTTCAAATAATGAAATACCCCTTTTTTTAAAACATTTCCAAATATATATATATATATATAAGTTTTTTTTAAGTAACATTAGAATCCAAAAAATAGATTTTGGTATATTTCACAACCTTCTTAATAAAAGTTTTCATAAAAAAATATTTTTTAATAGATGTTTGAGATTACAAAATTTTATAATCCGTAAATAATTCAAAATATTTAAAGACATTTTTTAGATATATTTTTTTAAATTAATTCAACCCCGAATTTGAAGAGCACATCTAAATCTATTTTTTTGTATTCACCTTTTTCAAAAAATATTTATACACATTATTTATTTGAATTCTATAATTATAAAAAAAAGAAGAATTTATTTATAAGGATGGTTCAAAAGCAGGAATTGATACATAATTTTCTCTTCTTAATTTTAAACACATTGCAAAAAGCGACTATGCATTCATCGTAGTTCAATAAACGTACGACATGTCGACTAGCATGTGGTTTTTTTTAGTAGAGACCAGCATGCGATCGAATATACATAGATTGTATCCAAAAGGCTCCATATTTTCAGAACTTGATCAAATCAACCCTCAAATTAAAACATAAAGTTAGCTTTCCAAAACTTTATTTTACTTCATTCGACTATTTTTTTAACTATCCAAAACACCAAGATAGTTTGACTAAAATATTTCAGTCTGAATGAACGATATAAATGCTGACAACGCTATGTTAACCATCTAGGAATTAAATTAGTTTTCTGAAATATTTTTGAGTTTCTAACCGAAGTTTTCCTAAAAAGGTTGATAAAAATGTACCAAATCGTTTGAAAATCAGGGCTTTTTTCACACTATTTCTTATAAAAACTTACCGGTCTGACCGAGTATGCGCCTAATAGGAGCTGATTGAACAATCAAAGTTAAGGCAGCTGATTGCAAAGTAAGGCTAGCGATCAGTACTGGAGCTTGCCCTAATAAAGTTTAATTATGTATGATTGAGAATTTGGTATTTGTTTCAATTAAAGTACTCGATTTGCAACGCAAACAAGTAACGATATTAATGAGAAAGCATGCATGCATGAGATGCATGCATGGCCACTTCTAAATGGTGTATGAATCTTGTGAAAATCCTGCAAAGCGCAACGCGATCAACTAACCCACCATAAGTCTCCATTATTGACCCTCCTTTTGAAGTTTATTATGTATCGATCCAGCCTTTCTCTGTTACCTTTTCAAATAATTTCCACTTTAATTATTGAATAGTACGTGGCAACAAAGGTAATCTCCACCGAGCCCCATGGTGCTTTCCATGAGCCACAGCAAACCTAATTTCTTTCCCTTTACGTCCACTATAAAGCTTCCGGCTTCTTCTTCTCCACCTTGCAAACCAACAATAATTTTTTGCAAAGAAAGAAATTAAAACTAACAGCAAAGCAATCCAATTTACTCAAATTTAATGGAGTCGAAGATTGCGCAGCGGTTGTGGGATGTAATTCGAGCTGTATGTTACATGCTCCGCAAGAGCGTATCCAAGCGAAAGCTAATGCTCGAAGTTCAACACCTCTTCCAACGCGGTAAGCTCGCCGCCGGGAAAGCCATTGCCAACCTCATTACTTTACACCCCCATCACCACCACGACCACAGCAATTACAATTACCACACTGGCGCCGCCGCCGTTGGCGGTGACCTCTCGTTCGACCGCAACAGCTCTTTTTACTTCCCTCAAGAGATAGAGTTCAGCTGCAGCAGCACTCCGGCTAATCGATCATGCTCCAAGAAAAGAAACAACCGCCGCCTCCATAACCGCGATTACTTGTACAATTTGGACGCAGCCGCGATCGCAGAAGCGTTTGAAGTGATGGGCTCGGAGGGATCCGATGCTGAGACGGTGGCGGCGTCGCCGTTTCCTTTAAATTTGTCGGTGATGAAAAGGGTGAGGTCTGTGAGAGTCACTGACTCGCCGTTTCCTACAAAGGAAGAAGAGGGAGAGTACGACGTCGGAAGAGTCGACCGCGCGGCGGAGGAGTTTATTAAGAGATTCTACGAGCAGCTGCAGGGACAGGAGACCCCGCGAAGTTAAAAAGAGAAGAATCAGAACATCGTACTTTCGACTTTGCTTTGTGAAGCGGCAGCTAACATCTGAGCATGCATGGCTGCATGCACGTACGAATTTCAACGAGCTTATACAAGATTAATGGTGCTTTGATTAGCTAGCTCGATACGATAAGAAAGAGTATGATACTCCTGTTCGATCGATGATGTATGCGTGTTGGTTACAAAACTCATCACAACCGTCCGATTTTACATGTTGATATTAGCAATGGCCTGGAACGTGCGGATGTGTTTGAGTTTAAAGTTTAAATGTTGAGTTGGATTGGTGCTTGAACTAGCCTAAGGTTCCTCTTGGATAATATAATATATATACCTATTATATTAACAATTGTATTTATTTAGTAACAAAACTTTAATCTACTTCTAACTAAGACAGAACCCACAATGTCTCTCTTTTTTTTTTTCGATTCCCAGAAAGCAAAATAAATTCTTCCTCATTTTAGGGTGTTCTACTTCGCCGGAAGCCTGAGAAGTGAAAAAGTGAAGTGGTGAACTGTGAGAACTGAGAATGGGTGAGAAGTGTGTTTTGAGTGTTCTCTGTTACTTGGAATGTGAATTAGAGTTGAAATATATAGGTTTTTGTACTGGGGTTGGAAGTGAGAGCTGAAAGATAATTTTTTTTCGGAATTGGTAGTAAACTGAGACATAAAAATATATTATAATTATTTAAATTTATATTTAATATTATATAAATTTATTTATATCTATCTTTGGTGTGATCTTTTATTAATATCTTAATTTATATTATAACATATATATTATATTACACATGATATGTATATATATTTTATTTATTTATATGTATTAAATAATTATCAAAAAATTTTTATTCGAAATACTAAATTATAAGAGATAAGTTTTTAAAAATTGAACACAACAAGTATTGAATATAAAAGACTTTGTATGAATAAAAAATTTACAAAGATGATTATTTACATATACATATATTCATAAAAAAAAAAAAAAAAAAATTATTACACATTGTACAAGTATTTCAACCATTAACTACAATGGTCGCAGAGAAGGAGAAGAAATCGCGCGAGATCACAACACAAACTCACGCGCGGAAGACAAAACGAGTTCGCCCCTAGCTGCGAAGTGGGCGACTCCCATTATATATACTCACGAACTCAGAATTGAGTTCCGCGATTTCCGCGCGAAGTAAACAACGAAAACTTCTTTCATATTCCGAGTTCCGAGATCCATCAGTTCCGCGCGAAGTAAACAGCCCCTTAGCTTTATCAGTTTAAAACAATTGAAGTTTCTATTTCTTTTAAATAAAATACACACATTTTTAGATAATAAGGTAAAACTTGCAAAATATACCAATTTATTTTACTAACACGGTTATCTAACCATATTCGGACGGATCATATTCAGGAAATAAAATTTCAAGAAAAGACGCCATTAAATACAAATATATTCTTGCTATAACTTTCAGATAGTTTTTATTTTCAAAAAAATTCCAATCGAACTCAAATATGTGAGTGATGGGTTTATGAACCGTCCATCTACCAATCGAGCTACCGAGGAGGGGCAACATATTTATATCGTCTCTTGAACGGTGATGCTTTCAGAACTCGTATAGCAGACTCAACAATTGAAATATTTCGTGGTATGAAGTTTGAAAATTGGCCTGCTAATTAATGTAAACAGTAAGAAAATAAAAAATAGTTAACACATCTTGAACTTTAAATTCATACAGTCACGCTAAATATGGAACTAACAAATTAAAATAATTAAATAATATATTACAAAATTTAGGACAGAAGTAATACAAAACCTAATTACCAAATAATTGATTGATTATTAAACAAAAAATTTCTCGATCCTCCACTGCCATCCAGTTGTTGGGCAGTATTACTCCAACTAATATCCAACGGTTCTCATGTGATGCCTCATTAAATTGCTAAACAATTTCGTCTTTTGTGTTTCTGGAGAAATAAGAATTTCACACGGTATTTCTACCTTCATCCTCCGTCTGACTCTCTATCATCTCTTCTTTACGAAAACTTAAAAAAAAAAAAAAAAAAAAAGAATTAAATCTGCCCTGTTCGAGCACAATCCCATTGTTAAGGTCTCGTTCCAAACGAGTTGAGTGGGGATGTTGATTGGTAACTTCGGTTTTTTTTACTTGAGGATGGACACTATCCTTATTTCGGACCCGACTTTATTCGAGAGAAGCTAGGCACATCTAGATGAAGTCGGTCATCGCACGTGATGGGACATATATGTGTACTACCAACAATATTTGTCCAATTAGCACCTCAAAATGATAGAATAAAAATTCAAAGCCGGATATAAGAAGAGCGTATTCCATCCGCTGTGATATTTCGCCACCCCGATTGGCGACATTGTATAGTTGAATGGCTTGGTACACAGAAGGTGGATGATTATCAAAAGGCTTGCTTTAGCTTAAATAAAGATGAACTAAATTTTTTTCGGAATTTACTTCCAAACAATATCAACGAAAAGATGACAATAACAACTTGTGGCTCATGTGAATCATTGTTGTTTTGGACCACTGGGTCGTGTTGATGTTTCATTCAATACTTCCTTCTAGAGCCTTTTTACGACCTAATACAGCCTACTTTATTTTTTGCCCGGAGAAATATGGCTCCCTTGGTTGGCTGGATAAGAACTAACGTTTCGTCTACAGATAATTGAAGTGATTAAACTTAAAAATAAAATAAAATTATGTTTATCTCAAAAAAAAATTATGTAAAACACAGATAAATAAAGTTTACTCCACCTTGTTACTTTTTTTTTTTTCTCCAAATGGAAACGATGAACATACCATCGATCGAGCGCATAACATATGATATGTGTGATGGAAATGTGTATGGATTTCTGGGGAGACTGAACTGCACCACTCATTCAGTACTGAATCAGGGATCCTGTAGTCCATGCCCTCTAGGCAAATCTAAAGCCTGATCGTGTGGCACAAGTCTCATGCAGTAGAGAGATCGAAACACAAATCCTCAACACCTACTCGGTACTCTAAAATAGGCACGGACTGCCATTTCATAGTCATATAACAGCTAACTTTAATATTAATAATTGTTATAATCTAAAATATATGTCTACTAATTATAAATCTAACAAAAAATAACGATTAAAAAAAATATAGTAAAATATTATATTTATATTAACTAAAAAAAAGAAAAAGAAATAACATTTAGTACTCTAGTTATAATATTAATATAAATTAGTAGACATAAGTATTATATGGTTAAAGATACTATAACAACTGAAAATATAATTTGTAGATAAGTATTATATGTTAAAGATACCATTACTATTCGATGCTCCGAATATGTGTAGAGAATCTGTATCTCTCGTTCGAGTTCTCTCTTGCGCTGCCAGTTGATCCCACCCATCACGGTGCCAACAATCGTCTAAGTTGTCACACCGTCTATTGATTGAACGTCATCGTCGTAGTGTACCTAAGAGAGAAAATATTCTATACCGATAAATTTGTACCAAACTTGTTCTAAAATGATGATACTTTAATTTTTATCTAAATTATATTTAAAGAAATTAAATTATAATCAAAAGGTTGAATTTTGAGAGTTATTTGGGAGATACTACAAATTTTATAATTAGAAGAAAGCCTACATGGAAATGTAACTCTCAACTGGCACACACGTTCACTGCAAACAATATCAATACCATTTCAAAAATAAATCACGCAAAGAAACAAAAATCTGAAAATAATAAAATATACATATATATATATATATATATATAAATATTTTATAGAACTCTCGACAATAATGGCGCACACGGCATAAGCAAATATCTAATGGGACCTATTGGGCCACTGGAGCGGTTTAGGTGTCGTCAATTAACACCTCATATCGTTCATAGCTGGCTAATCACTCTCTTCCTTTCCCTGATCTCCAACAGCTAAACTACAAGATTAATACACCTTGCTATCATTATCAGCTACGTGGATTACATAAAACACTTCCCGACTCTACAATTTCTGCTTTATTATTAGTATAAATATATTACTATAATTTCCAATCAATCACCTGATTTTCGATCAATCATATTCAAACCACTGTTTTAAAGCGCCCATCTTTCAGCAGCTACCCGCCAAATCGAGGAACAGTGTAGCTGCAGATTATGGCTAGCTGCATCAATAAATTTATAAAAAAAAAAAAAAAAATAGTCAAATTGATGTGCTAAAATTTGGATAGTTGTACGGTATATATAAAAAAAGACAATACATGGAAAATTTGGATAGTTGTACCAGTGGACAAAATTTTTGATGAATGTCTTCGACTACTTCAGCCTTTTCCTTATGGACTATTTAATAAGAGATATTTATTTATGAACCTTTCTGCCCAATCTCGTATTATAAATAAATTTTTTATTTAAATTTATTTTGCTTTCACATTTTAAAATATTTTTTAAAAATAAACTAAATACTATATTAATGTAGATCATATTCAAATCTATTTTTTTATATTTAAATTTTTTTAAAATAATTATAAATAGATATTTTGGATCTCAAAATTTTAGTGGGTTAATAAATTACTTTTAATATACTAAAAATTTGAATACTCAAAATATTTATTTGGGACAGTGGCTGTCTTGTAAGTGTTTTGAATTGTATGGTTGATTTGGAATGCGAAAAGATTTGAAATTATGGATGATATGTAATTATCCCATCTAGTAGTTTCCGTCGCAATTATTGGATGATCAACAAACACATGAAGAAATCCCCTCCACTAACATCTTTTTCTATCTTTATTTTCTTATTTTTCAATTATTGTAATTCTTCACATTTTTCTGGCGTTTTCTGCATTCACGTACCCTTTATAAACCCCCTCTCTTCCTCCCCTCTTTCACTCGCCCCTCTCCATTAACAAGCAACAAGTAAGTATACCGACCTTTCTCCATCTAAATCGATCTATAATTCAGAAAAAAAAAAAAGAAAAAGAAATCTTGAAAGACTGAAGATAGATGGAGCCGTCCGGCATGGCAAAGAGAATATGGCACCTTTTGAGAGCAGTTTGTTACATGCTGTGCAAGGGGATTTCCAAGCGTAAGCTAATGCTAGAACTGCACCTTCTTCTTCAGCGTGGGAAGCTCGCCGGAAAAGCCATAGGGAATCTCATGACACTACACTCTCACCACCATCACCGCCACCACCACTACGACATCGGCAGAGCCACCAACGGCGGAGGTCCTTCCTCGTTCTCCTGCCGCTCAATGGACACAAACCTCGCTTACTACAACCCTCAAGAAGTCGAGTTCAGCTGCAGCAATACCCCAGCTTATTCACTCCACTCTCTCACCAAAAGATCATCGAAGCACCGCCGCCGCCGCCACGACTACGATTTCGACGCAGCCACCATCGCCAAGGCGTTCGAAATACTAAACTCCACCGACAACGCTGACGGGGAGTCTTCGACCTCATCCATTGTGGCGTCTCCATCTCCGGCGCCTCTGTGGGTCTCTGAGAAAAGTCCAGCAGTGCCAGTAAGAAGGGTTAGAATCACCGACTCGCCATTTCCGATAAGAGAAGACGAAGACGGCGGCAGGGTCGACCGCGCGGCCGAAGACTTCATCAAGAGGTTCTACGAACAGCTCCGCCACCAAATGGCTGCCGCCACCCCAGAATACAACGTTTACAGGCGCGAGACTCTGGTTGGCCGTGCCTAACATCGCCTTCGGCGATCAGTTTCAAATATAATTGTAGTATTATATTTATAACAACGTATGTTTTGTTCTTTGGTTTTTTTTGCTCTCTCTTTAGATGTTGCGATGTTTTAAATATATAGAGCGCTGTTAATTTGGCAAAATTTTCTTTGATGTCTCTTTCTTTTTTGGGTCAAAAACTCTCTCTGTCTCTCGATTTGATCGAGCATCGTACGAGTGTTTTTTAGGGATATTATTTTGATCTTGTCGTCGCAACCTTTGAGATCTATGCGAGTTGGCAGAGAGTGAACGTCTTGGACAAGAGATCGTATGTGGAAGAACCTTATTGATTAAGCGAAAGTAGACGGTCATCTCTGTCTGTACGTAAAATAAAAAAGCTTATCATGCAATTATTTTTGAGAGATTAACAAATTAATAATTACCGAATCAGAAAATTTATATACTTTTTGTCTGGGTTTTTCCGATTAATTTGGATATTTGGAAATACCTAATTAATAGGAGTAATAGGAGGATTCATGCATAAGTTGAGAGCAAGGTTTCATGGCGTCAGCATATCATGATACGTTCTTCAGCAGCCGTGCATGGATCTGTTACGTATCTTAACAACTGCATAAAATAATACTCTAACAGCAAAAGCTTGCATCCAGTGACCAAGTCTTGAAAAATTTTCGTCCGGTTTTCTTATATCCTAAATAAGTTGTACCGGCAAGATAGCTTGACTAGAAGGGCGAGAAACTCATAAACTACCATTCAGAAGTTTGATACTTGTAAACCGTAATATATGATAGAAATTTATTTAAAATTTTAAAAAAATATTTAAAAATTATAGCAAATATGTGTATGTACTTAAATATATGTTGAAACATAATACACATCGTGATTTCATTCCTCGACCTTACTCCAATAGGTTGTGGTCAGAAAGCTGTGTGTATATTTGAAATATGTCTTGAAGAAGGCTTCTTCTTATTATTTCTTGGGAAAATTATATATTTTAAAAATTATTTACAAATCAACCATTGTATTCAAATTCTTATAAATTATCTCATATTTCCAAATTTTTGCAATGAATATTTTAACTATAATATAAGTATTTTTTTTAAAAAAAAAAATAATATAAAAAATATAGTTCTATGTGTCATACATCTTTCAAATTCAAAGATTTTTTTTTTAAAAAAAAACTTCTAAATATATATTTTGATACTTCAAATTTTAGTAGGTTTAAAAATAAATCCGCTAACTCGCTAAGTTTTTGAAGTCTCAAAGTACCTATTTAGAAGTATTTTTAAAAAAAATAAATCAAATACAAAATAAATAGATTTTGATGTGATTTTATATTTAAAACTTTTTAAAAAATAATTGTAAATAAACGTTTTGGGACGTGCAAAATAACGCCTCATAAACTAACATGATTATCGAGAGAGGTGCTGATACATAAGTCCCCCTTATTCCTCCTTATTATTTCAAAACATGTTCTAAACAATTAATCAGACTGATGCTTGGGTGCATAAATTGACTGTTGTCCTTCCCCTTTCTAGTAATTTAAACCATATTAACCTAAACGAAAAATTGATCAGTAATTTTGAGTTATGACTTATGACGCATCTAGTATTTGTGTTATATCCCCAGCTTTTACACAGCTTATAGAAAAGTATGTAAACTAATAGGTTCAACATGCTATCATGTTGAATTAACCTGAACCATGATGTTTTTGTATTGTCCTTACACAATATTTTTGCTGCAGCTATGTGAATGAATTGTTGAGATAAGGGGTGGAGTTTCAGCCAAACACCACTTAACTCAAGTTCGGTTCAATTGCTTTAGCTCGAGCTCGACGAGCTTCGGTGTATAAGCTCAAACTCGGTCAATTCAGAAAACTCATGTTCTAACTCAAGCTCGATCTCGTTGGAGTAATCTTATAGTAAAAAATAATTGAGTGAAAAGGAAAAATTCGTTTAGGCTCATGAGTCCAACGAGTTGAGCAATATGACTCGACTCATTTATTTAATCCAGCATAAATCCGTCTCGAGCTCGGCAAAAATCAAGCACAAACCATATTTAAATGAGTCTTGAGCCCAATTAAACTACTCGTGAACATTTCGGTTCTTTTTCATCCTAGTTGAGATATGTGAGTGGGTCCTAATAGGCTAATAACTTAAATTTGTTCAGCTCATGACTATATCCATTAAAGCTAGGAAACAAGCGATATGTGCCTTTCTTTTGCAAGGACGGAGGACGGTAGGTGTTGGGTGCCTAGCCCTCGCGCAAGGTGTTTTCCAAGCTAAGCTAGATCTGTCATGGTGGATAATGGGGCATGGTTCGATAAACGCTGGATCCGGGTGTGTCTACCTATCTTCTTATCAAATATAAAAAACATGACATATTAAATAGGACATGTCAGAAGTTCTCTTTATTCTTCGTTGAGATATTTTTGGACATAACGATTAATAAAGCTTGGGACACTGCCCTTCCTTATGACCAAATAAATAAATAAATGACCTGTTCGATCCAATTTCAGATGCACTCAAACGCTAAGCTACATCGAATGATCATCACCATATAACCAAGACTTAACAGGCAAGGCAAAAGAAACCCCACTTCTTTCTGACTTTTCCTAAGATCTACGGAAACAACCTCTGCAGCTTCCACGTGGCCCACTAATCACATGACTTTTCCTTCTTTTCTCTTTTTTTTTTTCCTAATAATAACAATAAAGTGGGTACTCAATAATTCGATAATTCAGGCATAGGTTTCCCGCACGAGTCACGAGACCTATTCAAATCATGGAGTTCACAAGTGCTTCCACTTTATGCATGCCCTGAAACCCTCTTTTTAGGTAATGCATGCACTGAAATAAAATATTGAGACTAATTTTAACGACAGTGGCTGAAATATAATACTTTCATGGGTTAATTACACATATCAATATTTTTTTATAAATACATCAAAATTTATCCCTAAAAATGGAAGTTTTAAATCAACCATTTCTTGCTAATGTGGCAGTACTGCTAAATAAAACGTAGGGGCTATTTTGACAAGTTTGTCTGGAAAATATAATAATCCCATGATTTTATTAAAATAGAAAAACAAAGTTCATGTCGCCATCCAAGTCCAACCAAACAATAATGCAATGCAAGGGCTTTCTCTTCCTCCCTTTAACTTTAGTCTCTTTGAGGACATATACAATATAGTGGGCGCCGCATCTGGACCTCGCATGGTTCACGCGCTGCAACATAAATATCCTAACAAAAAAGTGGTAACTTTGTCGCAAAGCGTCTATAGAAAACCACGTATATATAATGCAATATAAACCACAAAATCAACTGAATACTATATAAATCACAAAATCTTGTTTAGCGAATATAAAACTAAATAAGGTAGTCACGCTTATACAATTGATTTTTATATTATGAGAGTTTCGTGTCATATCAAATTGACCAGGACAGCTGCAACTGCTGGCTGTTGTGAACAGTTGCAAGTACTTGGTGATTTGTGTTCTTTCGCGTTCTATATATACATATCCAGTTGGTAGTTACCCGGAAAGAATAACGACAACATGTCATTCCCTCTTCTCCCAAGCACTGTCATAGTTAGAAATTCTGCAACCACCTTGTATTTAGCGATTCAGTGTCACTACTGAAACGCGCTGCCTAGAGTGTTTCATTGTATCACAGAGACTACCTATAAATCCTTCTCATATACATTGTCTAGTGTAAGTGAATGCATCAAGTCTTTAGAATAGTGGCGTTCTAATATGGCTTTGAAGCCACTTCCAAAAAGCTCAAAACTGCTATTGTCATTTTTGTACTATTTTTCTAACATTTGTAGATAACTCTGCGCCAAACGTCACCGGTTCATAATTGTTGTATTCCCGACATGTATCTTCTTGACAACGAAGATGCATGCAATATTAGAGAAAGAAAATCATTTATCCAACAAAAAAACTTGAAGAAAATGACATCCTGCATTATGTCGATTAATTATGTTACCAGTGTATTATATGCATCAACAGGTGTTACTATTAGCAATCAATGTGAATTGTTTAGCAAGTTCAAGCTAATTTTAGATGACAGAATAGTCAATTAAACGCCACATATGACACAAACCCAAGTGTTCAATCTTCTCTTAATTCGAAGAATCAATTTACGTGACTAATAGACGCCAACGGGTACTGTTTTATTGAGGTTAACACGAGAAATTGTACCTGCCATCAAAGATACGTTTAGCTTACCGCATAATTTGCCCAAAAGAAAAAGATAAAAGAAAAAGAAGGGAGAGTTACTTATATATTGACGTTTTAAATAAATTTCTTTTTTATGATAACTACTTAGAAATATATTTTGAAAATATTTTGAATACATAAGTTGTAGGCCATATCGAAATCTATTTTTCTTATACACTCAAAGTTATTCCAAAAATAACTCTAAATATGTATTCTCAGATTCTAAAAATCTTAACGGATTAGTGGATTAATTTTAGAACCCACTAATACTTTGTAATTTCAAAATAACTAATAAAAAGTATTTTTTTTAAAAAAGAATTTTGTAAACAACACTTATAAATCACAACAGCGTTATGGCACCATCATTTCATTCTTCAATATGAGATGAGATGCAATTCAAATCTATCACTATCCTTCTCGCTGGTGTCCATATGGATGCTGATAGCATTAAACGTAGACGATTTGAATGTCAAGGTGGTGCAACTATAGTTGTCATGTAGGACCATGTAAAGGATATGTGTGTTTTTGTGACTTTCTTGGTATCTACATCCAAAACGACTATACATCATTATTTTTACAGTCCCATTAACGACTACACTTCTAAGATTCATGCCCAGAAACCACGAGATGCGCACCCTGAAACCCAGAAATTAGATCATGCTCTCAAGACGGGGTAGCAGTATTTGTAGAAAGTCGAGCTTGTTCAACATAATTTCTACGATTGTTTAGTATATGTAGTTGGCTATGTTCAATATGAAAAGGTTAGCATTGATTGGTTCCAATAGGCGTAATTAATCAAAGTCCATATAGCGATTATATTTATATATAGGTATTGATTTTATTAAACAAAATGGACTGTACGAATTTTTTGGCTCGCGAGGAGATTAAAATATGCAAAGAGATAACAAAACAAGTATACAACCGACGATACATATATCATCAAACTAGTACAGCATGATACAACGATTAAAAAAAAAAGACAACAAGAGCGACTAACAAAATCAGTATAATACATATCCAATTGATGAAGTAGTACAAATCATCATACTCAAGTGTGTACGACAGTCCTTGATACAGTAGAAGAGATGGACGGCTCAAGGATCAGCGAGGGTGTCCGCCATGGAATTAAAGAAGGATCATAGCCACCTTGTTCTGTTATGAAATACTTAATGGTTTCGCTCTAACCAAAAACACCAAAATATAACCATATAACCACAGTCCAAAAAATTTGAAGCTCGAAAGGGTTTTGTGTCTCCGGCCCAAAAATAGGTGAACGAGTCTGATGGCTGAACTATATTTAAAATAGCACCAAATTGTAAGGGAGTTGGTGGGCTCTCTATAATTTCTACGTCTCTCTCATGCACTTAAACCGATCGCTATCCTAATTATCGTCGTTAACAAGTTCATATTCATATACGTGTGGCCAGTTTCAAGTCCCAGCTTTAGCAATCCAAATTTGCACAAGGGCTCTGGCCCACTAGCTTGACCGGTGAATTAATGTGAAAAGATCTGATTCTCCATTACTCAGCAGTCAGTCATCCCTATCTTATCCCTCTCTTGATGCTTTGTCCGTCTTTGGCCGGTCCTTTCGAAATTGGTGCGAACTCTCGGAATCGTATTGGTTGATTCTACCTCATCTATCTTTGGATGATTCGTAAACTTTCCAGGAGGATAAAGATTCACTCATTGATGATTATAATGGTATTAACTAATGATGCCTATAGAAGATATATATGCACCATTTATGAATGTAGATGCTAATTTTTTTTTAGAAATGTCATTCCTCGTGTCATCTTTGTCGTAAAAAAAAATTAACTGATATGAATAATTATCACTTTCACTTTTTAATATTTTGAAAAAGATTTTTTTCTACTTCTCAACTAATCATTCGAAAAGTAGATATTCCTTAAATATTTAATAATAAAAAGTGGGTTGATTTGGACAATGCTAAACATTGACACTAAAGAATAGTATTTTCCCCTTTTGGTTTAATCAGTTGGACTTAAACCATCACTTATTTACTCAATTCCATAGGCTAAATATGGATAAGCATTATAAATTGGTGGTACATAAGCATTATAAGCGTACAAATTACCCAACTAATATGTTGCAAATGGTGCATCTTGGCATGGCAAAGTTCCCAAGCTGGTCATCAGGATTAGGATCAATTTTTGGATGAAAAGGATCCTTCCTATAAATTGGTGGTACTACATCCATTGAGTGAGATCCGTGAATCAGCATCCAAATATAATTACTTAAATTAGAATTAAAAAAAAAAAGAACATTAACATAGTAAAAAAAAAGAACATTAACATTAGAATTCAATTCAGTGTGTCATGAAAGTTTAAAAATTTCTAGGCAAATTTGACCAAAAAAATAAAGAAGTGTGTAATGATCCTAATTAATTCGCACCCTTTCACTACCTTGCATGCAATCCCCAAAGTCCATTGGCACTAGAACATGCTAAATACGGTTTAGGAAAATGGTGCCTCTATATAGTAGTGCTCATTAGGCATGGCCTCATTTTGGGTGCCCTATAAATAGGTCTAATTCCAATCCAGGATATAAAGCATGAATCACTATCTATATAGGTCATCAAACCAACCCATTGATCACAGCTCGATGCAAACCACTTTAAGTTAGCACTGCCCCAACCCAACCAAAGTTTCCCCTGCTGGCTCGGATGGCCTTGAGAATGTGAGGGGACAAAAAGCTCCGTTGGATATGGCAAGGTGGCTAATGGAGAGACTCAGTCCGCGCACATGCGGCCATCATCGGCGTAAACCAGGTGTATTCATTTATGCCAGTCGCAGACCTAATTAAAGAATGCAATAGGATGCGATTTGTACCATCTTGACCTACTGACTTAGGAAATCAAATTCAGTCTTAGGATCCGGTTCAATTCAGACCAGTTTTAAGACCCGGAAGTTAGATCGCAGACTTACTTTTTTATTGGTTTTTGTAAAAAAATAATATTTTCATTGATATTTATATATTTAAGTAATAATTATTGTTTATATATTAATTTAATTTTATAAGTATATTTAAATTATTTTTGGGTCTAATGGGTTTGACTTTTAGCTCGTAGGTTCCAGTTTCACTGAGGGTCGTTAAATTTTTGGTCCCGAAGAAACCTCATATTTAACTTTTTCGGATTTTGATTTTTTTTTTATTTTTGAAATAAGATATTTATATTAAAAAAAAATTGTTTGTTGGTGTAATTTCTAGATTGGATCCGAATAGTTGACAAATCATACCTACAGGAGACAAGCAGCTCCTTCATCCTTACAAAGGCCTTGGCCAAATCCAGTATGGGTTCACAATAATTTAATCCAGCCCCAGAGAAAGAAATAATTTGCAAGTGGGAGTCGAGTTTCATTTCTCCGCCAATTTGTTGTAAAATAAGAAGAAATATATTTTGGGTTTAGTTTAGATTCTAATATTAAAACAAATAGGCTAGTTTAGGATATTTATATTTCATGTAGACTAAATATATAAGCACGTTTTTATGAAGAATAACGTTTCAGGTTTGAGTTTTGCCCTTTCTATATTGGACGGAAGAAATTTAAATCCTTTTGATAGAAGAAAGAAGGAGATTGTCAAAGTCAAATCCTTATATAAACTTCCCACCTATTTGGATTGTGTTGTTTTGTGGGTCATTTGTGTTTTTTATAACCTCATTGTAATTAGAAATTTGAGATTTTGTATCTCCTAATTTGATTTTATGTAAATTTTTGTGCCCTATTGTCATGTAAAATAATAAAAATATCATAAATTTTTTATTCTGAAAAAAAAAATTGAAAATGTGTGACCACGAATACACGCAAATACCTAAGAACACCCACGAGTACTCCCGAATACTGTAGCAGTTTCTTTTTTTTTTCTTTGGTATTCGTAGTGTAATTCATAGGTTTTTGTAAGTGTTCCTGAATATTCGTAGGTATTCGTATGGGATATTCGTGGGTGTTTCGCAAGCGTTCGAAGATGTTTGTAGATATTTGCAAGATTCCACCGTGTTCATAGGTGTTTTGTATTCGTAGGTGCTCGTGTGTTCGTAGGTGTTCGTGTGTTTTCATATTTTTTCAGAACAAAAAAGTGAGAGTATTTTTGTCAATTTCTACATAACAAGGGGCACAAAAATATCAAACCAATTAGAGAACAATATAATAAAATCTATTAAATGGAACAAAAATAAAAATGCCCCTTTTTTATTCTAATGATCAATTTGAGGTGTGGTTTTGTTTTACGTTATCTCACAAAAAAAAAAAAAAAAAAACCTACTTGGTCATTTAAATTTATAAAATGTTTTGACTAATTCATACAATTTTTATTATTCTTTTCCTAGTTGATAAACGAGCATAAGGAGCAATTTTTTTTTCTCTAGAGATTCTAAAGTGAGATTTCTTCTTCCTTTTTTTTGTTGAAATTATTAAGTTCACGTGGATAGACTCATACCTCTAAACCTAGTCAGGTGGTTCAACCCTAATTTTTATCATAATATATGTGTAATTCACTTTTACCACTTATCACAGAATAGAAGTCAAAGACTATTTTACAGTACTAAACAATAGATCAAACCTCCTCATAGGACCCATAAAAATAACCGCCTAGGAGTCCTTACTGTGGAAGACAGTGTATCCAACTGATACAGTAACGAAACTGCATGGACCATTTTAACTTTTGATCGTAGAGATTTTGTGCTTCAGAAAAGAAAAAAAATGGTGGCAACACTTTTCTACTTGACAATGAACAATTTAGCGAACTTCAGAAGGCCGGTCCGAGTTGGTGTATAGTTCAGCTGATAAGCATGGTCCAGCCATCCTGCGGCGGAAGTTGTTTTACCGCAGCTCAATCTCTTAGCCAGCGCCAACTAATTTTTTCCTGTTTGCAAAATAATGCTGATAAAGTTCTTATTTCTAGAACTTACATATTATTATTCCAAAACACACGAACAAATCCACACACATACACACAAAACATATATATAATTTTTTTTTAAATAGCAAAAAAAAATTGGCATCCTCCACAATTTTTATACTCAAAAAAAAGAAGCTCTAAAAGATTTTTTTTTTTTTTTGGCCTTGACCACCGAGTTCGGTGTCTATCTTACATCTCAGCCGGATACTGAGCGGTAAAGACCAAGATTACTGGGATTCAAACTCGCGGCATATCCTTCATGAGGGCAGACCTTTGGTCTCCTTCTAACTTCCAGCTCCGCTAAGTAATTGGGCCAATACTAGTTGGTATTTTAACATTCTATTTTTTTTTTTTTTTTTGTCAAAAGGGAGGGACTTTGTTTTTTAAGGCTTTATTCATTTTGTAAAGTCAGAATTATTTACATCAAATTGAAGTAAACTATAAACCTCCCGCGAAGGTGAAACAAAAAAAAATGTATAACCTAATATTGATGGAAAAAATTTTATTAGCTAGAAAATCTGCAGTTTGGCTAGCTTCCCAAAGATGTGTTGTCTGTATACTTATAAAGCTCCTTGGATCAAATGCTTGCACAATGCCACCAAATTTCAAAAATGACCCGCATCTAAATTGGCATCCTCCGAAGTGTCGAATCAGTAAAGTTAAACCCGTCTCATATATCACCTTCTTGAAGCCCAAACTTTGAGCAAGCTAGAGTGTTTTAAAACAACCACACACTTCAGCTTTAATAGTCGAACACCTCCCTAGATTAGCTCAAAAACGTCCCAACCAAAAAATCCCACATAAACCTCCAGCCGTAGCTTCACCAGTTGCCATCCCATCGGAATTTAGTTTAACCCATCCTTCAGCTGATGGACACCAGATACTTTATTCAGTTGATGTTGTTGACGTAAACCACTTGTGTTGCTGCTAAATGCTCGCCCTTATCTTATAAAACAATAAGTGCCTTTGCGATGCATCGGTATCACCTAGCCGTGGAAGAGTCTCCTATTATGCTACTGCAACAATTTCATAATTGACGCCCAAAAAAAAATTCCTCCAGTCTAACTCCAGTGGACTACCTGCATTCTATCTTTAGGCTCCAAATTATCCATTCTTGGAACTCCATGAAAATAAAGTTGCTATAGTGATTTGCTCGAACAAACATCTTCCACAATCAATGTGACTCGCGATATCCTAGGACATGCAACACTTCTTCATATGCTACATAACATATAGGACCCATTGCATTTTCTGTTAGCCCGCGCCGTGCCTTGTAGTGGTTTGTTTAATAATCTCCCATGCGCAACCAACCATGAAAAGGACTGCAACCTTTGAGGACCTTTTTACCTGCCAAATCCACCCATATTGGTTTACAGCAGGCTACTATAAGCTGATTTAACCACTAAAGATTTCGGAATCATAAAATATTTATTTGGATATAAGCTGGTCAAATCTCTTCCAAATCAGCCTCTATACTTTTCAACTTTTTCTTTTAACCCCTCATCGATTTTTGTGTCATGTTGTTTTAATTGTTGTATTAGCATTTTTTTAGAGAATTTTTTTTAACATAAAAGTTATAGATTTTAATAAGATCTATAATTTTTATATTCAACATTTTTTAAAAAACTGATTCTAAATAGGTATTTTAATACTTCAAAATTTTAACGGATTAACGGGTCAGATCCAGAATCCGTAAACATTTCGGAATATCAAAATATCTACTTAAAAGTATTATTTGGAAAAATATTGAACATGAAAATTATAGATTTCACCAAAATCTACAATTTTTGTATTAAAAATAACAAGATTTTCGATAGAGAGGGCAAAACAAAAAAGAGCAAACTACAGATGCTGAAAAGTGACAAGTTTAAAGCAGGACTGAACAAGCATTCAAAAATGAATTGTTTATATTAAATGATAATGTTTGATTAAAGACAATACATAAATTTTCCATACAGTAAACTGAGTATGATAGTTACAGATAGTATGGCTTAAGGCTACTTGCAATGAGTAAAATGTTATCAATTCTTATATCTAATTTTGATTAATATTTATATCCTCTTTATGATGTTCGTTGTTTTCAAATACCAATTTTCATTTGCAACCAACAGGCCCATTATATTTGTGCCCAGCTAGCACCTATATATATGAGTAAAAATACTGGATAAACTTAATAATGTCGAAAACATTTCATGGTTCGACCGCCACAAATAGTTCAGCTTAAAGCCCAATGTTCGAAAATGATGCCGATCGGCCGGTCGACACTATAGCAATAGTTCAAACCGAGCCAGGTGCCCGAATGATGCTAGCCGCCCCAGCCTGAACTATTGACGTTAAATTTCGTTCATTCTCCTATCTGAAGAGAGGATAGATAATCTTTAATAAGCATACTTTAAGTTTAATCTAATTTATAGCAAAAATTAATATCTAAATATATATTTTTTAAAATTTTTAAATATTAAAGTTATAGAATTTGATAAGATTTATAATTTTTATATTTAAAATTTTTCTCAAAAATACTTGTAACTAATTATTTTGGGATTCAGTCTTTTAAAGAGTATAAATATTTTTTATAAAGTCTTTTCAGATTTGTTAGCTCTAAAATATTTATTTAAAAATATTTTTTTGAAGAAATTTTAAATATAATTTTTTTTTTTGAGAAAACTATTCAAAGACACCACAGTGCTTCATTCATAAAGTTTGTTGAAGAAGCAAATGAAAGAAAAAAATCAGCCCAAAAAAAAAAAAAAACAAAAAAAAAGGATTAATGGCACGTAATAAGAATGTTTGAATGCTCTAATTTCTATCTTCCTCTTGCCATATCAGAACAACTTAAAGACAGCCTGTTATTGTCTTTTTGATCATAATGAAATTTGTTTAACTGTTTTTTGTGAAGTAATCCTGCTATTTCTCTCTAGCCAGATTATCCAACAATAAGCAATAAAATATAGATCCCATCCTTGTCTGATTTCTTTAGGAATGAATTCTCTTCGCCAAGATGTCCATAGTATTTGCAATTGATCCGGCATATCAGAAAGGTTTAGCCTATTTTGAACATTGCTCCGTATTTGTCTTGCAAATTGGCAAGAAAGGAATATATGCGAAACTGTTTCATCTTCTTCACCACAAAGAAGACATGAACTTGGATGTTCCCACCCACGCTTTTTCAAGTTTTCAGCAGTAAAAAGTTTATTTTTCATTGCTAGCCATAAGAAAACTTTTACCTTTTCTGGCGCAACAGTCTTCCAAATTCGAGGGGTAACAGAATATCTTGTACCTCCATCATTTAGAAAATTATAGAAACTTCTAACTGTAAATGTTCCATTATCTTCCCATTTCCAGACAATCTTATCATGGTCTTCACTTAAATTGACTTTTTGAAGGAGAGATAACAACTGACTGCATTGTAGTTGAAGAATATTGTTCAGAGAAGCATACAACTTTATTCCCCAATTCCTTCTTTTACCCATGGAGGCTGCAGTGGTATTTTTGCTACTCATAATCTCATACAGTTCAAGAAATAAGTAACATAAAGGAAAATCCATCATCCATGTATCTTCCCAGAATTTAATCCACCTACCATTTTGGATTTTAAATATTATGCTACTTTTGAAAGCTTGCCTAACTCTCAGAACTCCTTTCCAAAAATGTGAGGCAGCAGGTGGATTTGAGATTTCATGCATAGGCATTTTTCGTTTATATAAGTCTTGCAAAATTAGATCTTTCCAAATAAGGTCTTTACTGTCAAATAGATACCACCACCACTTACCCAATTTTAAATATAAAAATTATAGATTTTAAAATTTTAATGTTTAAATTTTTTAATAATATATATCTAAATATTAATTATTTTTATAAATTAAAAAAAATTAATAACGTACAGGATCTGCCCTCTGAATTATGTTAAAATTTAAATATCCATTTGACCAGGAATTTTCCCTTCCCATTCAGCCACCAACAGTACTGAATAATTCCACTTGTTGTCCCTCTTCTCGTTCTCGACACCCCAATCGTCCTCCTTTGATTCTCGAACGTCGCGAAACCCTCGAGCCCGCCGCTGCTGCGGGAACCCCCTCCTCTCTCTTCTTCCCTCCAATTTTCCCTTCCATTCTTATAATTCTGTAATCACGGCCTACATCCTCTGATTCTCCGCCGATCTCGATCACCTAGTCTTACCAACCTCGGGTTCCGGCAATCGCGAGAGGCAAGTTTGGAACTCGACATCTCGGGGTGCATGGGCGTGGGCGGATGAAGAAATATGCCGGAGCTGCGTAGCGGAGCACGAAGGGGCCGGGCTCAGCAGCAGCAGCAGCAACAACAACAACAGCAACAGCAGCAGCAAAGGCCGGCGGCCGCTACCAGAAGGCGGCGAGCTGCGGCGGGTGGTTTAAGAAACAACCGGCAACAGCAGCAGCAAGCAGCAGCAGCACCAAGAACTAGAGGGTGTTGCGGCTCCGGCGGTCGTGACTCCGGCGGTGGGGGAGGGAAAGGCCGAGATTAGGTTAGAGGAAGGGGAGGGCGAGGTTGGTGGAGCGAACAAGGAGGGTGTTGGGGAGAGGAAGATGGATAAGTTAGACAGTGCTGGAAGGAGCCCTGATAAACTTCCCGGTGCAGAAGATGAGGGCAGCAACGCACCAGTCCCTGAAAAGGTTACTTCTTCTTCTTTTACTTCTAAAGTGGTTGCATTTACTGTCAGTATATGAAATATACTGATTGATTTCGCACTCTTTAGGTTTAGTTTTCTGTAAGTTAAAGTTGTTTGAGCTTGAGCTTATTTGCATCTCCAGCTTGCCGCATATGCTGGACCCTTGAAAATGACACTTTGATTGACATACATTTTGGAAAAGTTGAAATGATATAAGAGTTTCTGTTTTTTCTTAGTTATTTTAGAACAAGCTCGTAATTTTGCTATACTGTTTTTTAGTATGGAGCTAATAATTTGTTTTGGAACTCGTGCCAAACATATGCGGGCGCGTACCTAGAGCTTATGCAAGTTTGTGCTCGAGGTGGAGTGTACTTGAAATTAGGTCTTAATAGATTGATGTTTGAGCACAAAACTACTCTTTTAAATTAAACGGGCTAGTATATTTTTTCTAAGCTGAGCTCAGCTTTTACCCTACATCAAAATTTCAGGATGTAAAGATGTTAACATATAAAAGTGAAGCTGAACAACTTTTGTCGTCCTTGGGATGTAGGAAAGAGTTTCTTCTATCTGGTCATTCAGTCCTTTGACATAAAATTCCATTTTATGCTTTGAGTCACTTGTACCTCATGAGGATTCTTGCTTCTTAATTTGCTTTTCTATCCACTCATTGGAAATATGAAGTTATGAACGCTTGTATTTGATATGGATCTGTCAATGTCCGCATTGCAAAGTACTCTTTACCTTATATTCATGAAGTCATGTGACATCTCCTGCCTTTTATTATGAGGTGATCACTTTTCTCATTTAAAGATTTGTTCTTGCTAATTTCTCTGCTTTTCATTGAGTGTGTCATGACTTTCTTTTCTCTGCCATAACTATAGTTTTCTCTCCTGAACAGGTTCCAATTGGAAACTCCTTGGTGTATAAAGTTGAAAGAAAGCTAGGGAAAGGTGGGTTTGGACAAGTCTATGTTGGCCGTCGGATATCTCCTGCTAATGATAGGGCTGCTGGTTCCAATGCTTTGGAGGTTTGCTGGTGTCTTGGCTATATTATCCTTGATTTCTTTGCTGTAACATCTTTCCTCTATGGTCATGGTTTGTTTTGTGTCAGGTTGCACTAAAATTTGAGCATAGGAGCAGTAAAGGCTGCAACTATGGGCCTCCATATGAGTGGCAAGTTTATAAGTAAGTTGTTTTAGTTGTACATTTTCTTTGTAATATCATTTGCTCTTTTAAGTCATTGCTGAATGATAGGGTTCTGTGATATGTTATTTACCTACAATTCCGCAGCACTGTTGGTGGTATACATGGAGTGCCTCGTGTCCACCACAAAATTCGCCAAGGGGACTACTATATCATGGTAATTATGACACTAACTCTTCTTGCTGCCTTATGTGTTTGGTTTTGTTTATAGTTTTCTGATCTCTTCCCTTTTCACTTCAATCAAAATTTGCGTAACTGCACAGGTCATGGATATGCTGGGACCAAGTCTATGGGATGTTTGGAATAATAATGCTCAGTCGTGAGTGCTTTTGTTTTTGTAGTTATTATACTTGGTTTTCAAGGATAAGGAACATTTCGTTGATGCTTCTTAGTTCCTTCTTACAGAATGTCTACTGAAATGGTTGCGTGCATTGCAATTGAAGCAATTTCTATACTGGAAAAGATGCATTCAAAAGGGTCGGTTTTCTCCTTAATAATATTTGTTTACCGTTAGTCTTTTTGTACTAGTTTGTTTGTATGTTCTCTTTATGACCATAGTCACTTACAAAACTGTATCATAGATATGTGCATGGCGATGTGAAGCCAGAAAACTTTTTACTTGGGCCTCCTGGAACTCCTGAGGAGAAGAAATTGTTTCTCGTTGATCTTGGATTGGGTAAAGTTTGAATAGATCACTAAATAGCTTGTCATGAGCAATCTATTGAGTCTCTTATTTGTTATTCTGTCTTTACAACAGCGACTAGATGGAAGGATAATGCTACTGGTCTGCATGTAGACTATGACCAACGGCCGGATGTTTTTAGGGGAACAGTGAGATATGCTAGTGTGCATGCTCACCTAGGTAGAACAGGAAGTAGGAGAGATGATTTAGAGTCACTTGCCTATACGCTCGTCTTTCTTCTCCGGGGACGTCTGCCTTGGCAAGGATACCAAGTATGACACATTGTTTTAATGTCTTCTTGGATATGACAATGATGCATGCCTTTTACTTCTAAGTTCTTACCAACTTGTTCTTTTATAGGGAGAGAATAAAAGCTTCCTTGTCTGCAAGAAGAAGATGTCTACTTCGCCGGAGACTTTGTGCAGCTTTTTCCCTCATCCATTTAAACAATTTGTTGAGTATGTTGTGAACTTAAAATTTGACGAAGAACCTAATTATGCAAAGTGTATTTCACTTTTTGATGGCATAATTGGTCCAAACCCTGATGTCCGTCCTATAAACACGGATGGTGCTCAAAAGGTACTGGAATGCCCTCGCTACTGTCCATGACCCTTTCCTCTAGCCATTACTATCTCGTATGCATAATTTGTATGCAACCTGTTTTATTTTTTATACAGCTTATATACCAGGTTGGACAAAAGAGAGGTCGACTAATGATGGAAGATGAGGAAGATGAGCAACCAAAGAAGAAGATTAGAATGGGGATGCCTGCAACTCAATGGATCAGCGTCTATAATGCTCGGCGGCCTATGAAGCAAAGGTATATCATTCTATAATTCTAAGATGAATAACTGAAGGAATGTCTTCTAAAACTTTGATGTTTCAGGTATCACTATAATGTTGCTGATGGAAGACTTAAACAGCATATTGAGAAGGGAAATGAAGATGGTTTGTTTATTAGTGCCGTTGCTTCTTGCACGAATCTGTGGGCATTAATAATGGATGCTGGCACAGGTTTTACTGCCCAGGTTTATGTGCTATCGCCTAATTTCCTTCAGAAGGTTAGCCACTTGTTTACCCTTTTTCATCATCCACATTCATTGTCAAGAAATAATTGCTAAATGATTATGCATATTAAGTTGTTCTTGTCATGTTACCTTTTTCAGCTGTCTTTTCTTAATTGGTACTTACATTCGCTGATGCTGTTATAGGAATGGATCATGGAGCAATGGGAGAGAAATTTCTACATCAGTGCTCTAGCAGGAGCAAATAATGGTAGTTCTTTGGTAGTAATGTCTAAAGGTATAGCCATCTGACTGTACTGGTATTACATAACCTGTAATTATATAGTTTGACGTATTTGAAATGGTTTCCTGTTTAGGTACTCAATATCAGCAGCAGTCTTACAAAGTTAGTGATACTTTTCCCTTCAAGTGGATAAACAAAAAATGGAGGGAAAGTTTCTACGTCACTGCAATGGCCACTGCAGGAAACAGATGGGCTGTTGTCATGTCGAGAAATGCAGGCTTCACGGATCAGGTGCTTTATACATCCTAATGTTTAATTTTAACCAATAGTTGGTTGATAAAAATTAGGCCACTTAGCCAGCCTGGAAAGTATCTACATTTATACTGTTGACGACCTTCCTCCGAGGAGTGGAAACGGTTGGAGTCACCACCTAGATATTTATTGGAAATCTAAGAAAACGGAATAAGGCATTTTGAGATTCACAGGCTCGTTCATCGGTTACGTGTGGGGAAAGGCAACACCTCCACAGAGCCCCTCAAAAGAGGGTACTCTATAAGTGATTAAAATGATTTGGATTTATATTTGAACACATATTTTATTGTTAAATACTTACATATTTAATTATTCGTTTAATATGAATAAAAGAAATTGGCATCCACCTTACTTTCTAAATTATTTTTAGAAGGATAAATCCAAATAGAGAATATATATTTATTAAGATAATATCCATCGTCTCGTTTTCATATATTCTCTATTTGAATGGAATTTGATTTTAATAATTATGCATGGTCGTATTAGGAAAGCGATATCCATCGGTTCCAATTTTGATCATTCATATTTAGTTGTCCCCCAACTACTTAGATTAGGATCCATTTGGTCCCTAACCTATGTAATTGGAGAAATCAAATCTTATTATATATATGCAAGTATTTGGTCATTAATATTCACATTTATAATACAATGACATATATGAAATTATATATATACAGAACCTTAAATAAAGAGAAGTATAAACATAAATATTTACATAATATTTTATTTTTCGGGGCTCAGCGCTGTGTCGTTTCCTCTTCATCGCCCCCACTTTGGTCGTATATTTACATGGAGTAAGAAAAAGCAATATCCATCGCTTTTCCTGGCTTTTTTGTTCTTTCTTTTTTTAAAAAAAAAAACTTACATTTCGGGAAAATTGTTGTCTCCACCGAATTTAATTGTATGTATGTAGCATATCTAACTTTGTAATTATTGGCTAAATAAAAGTCTAAATATGATCATTTGATGAAATTGGGTTAAAATATAATTACTAAACAAATATACAATCAATAATAATATAATTACTAATAAAATAATAATTCATAAAAAAGAAAGAAACTAAAAAGATAAGGCTGGGCCGTGCGGCCCATCCCAAAAAAAAGAAGGAATAATTGACTGGCCTAGCCGGTTATCTTCTCTGTGCGAGCTCTATGCAGAGGTCGCGCGGTCGCCGCTCACGTTCGACGGCAATGACTATGCCCCCATATGTCTCCTAGGGTTGTCGACCGTCCTGAATCCATTAGTGATGACAAAATTTGATTTTATCGAGTCTATATGCGTCATTTTTAGGGGTGCAACTTTCGGGATATTTTGGCTGACCTCGTTATCTCGCCGCCGGTGAGGCCTCCCAGCCTCTTGTATGTTTAAACACGTTCTATCAAGTCCAGAGAGCTTGTTTGGTCATTAATGGTGTTACGTTTAGTTGTCGTTCGAGTTAGGTGTAGGTTTATTATTTTTTAAGGTTTTCGGTGCCGGCAGTGAGCTTTGTTCTGGCTGAGTGTGTTCTTGAAGATATCTAGACCATCTCAAGACTGTATAGGAGTTTAGATGAGTATACCTTGGGATGTGGAGTCCAGCCAAAATAGGTTGGTTGCGACAGTGCTAGCGACGGTAATGGAGGATCCGATAACGATGGTAACGAGCCTCAGGAGGAGGAGAAGAATCCCTCGTAGGGTTGGGTGTGCTCCCCTTCTCTTTCGGCTCGTCTCTCTCTCTCTCTCTCATGGTCTCTGTCTGTTTATCTCTCTCTCTCTCTCTCTCTCTCTCTCTCTCTCTCGCTCTCTATGTTATTGCAGCGCTCCCCTTTTTTGTTGAGATTTTAGGGGTATTTATAGATGTAGATGGGGGTAAAAAGGATATTTGTAAGTGTTAGGATAGGGGTTTAGAGTTAGGGTTAGGTGATGGGGAGCATGTGATGAGGAGAGGGGGTGGCTGCTGTACAGCTGCCCCCCTTAAGAATTTTTTTTACTATTTTTTTTATATTATGTATATGTACACATATATAGATGGATACGTTATTCGCATATTCATGAGTGTATATATATGTATTTATATATGTTACGAGGGTTATTATATGGGTATGCCTATACATGGGTTATCGCATGTGCATATATTGTTGTGTGCGCGTATCGCGAAATACGCCTAATTGGGTTCAAATGGGCTTGATTGAGTTACAACGGGCTGACCAGGCTTGATTGGATCAAACTGGACTCATGCAGGCTGACGGGGCTCAATCGGGCTCATTCAGGCCTGGTCCGTATGGTCAAATCCAATTGTACTCCTTAGGCCCTGGTTATTGCATTTTTGCGGTGCATACTTGCAGTCCGGACAAAATGGAGTGTCGACATATACTTGGGAGTTGATTTGTATATCTCGTAATTTGTGCAACATCAACTTCTTCCTTGATGCTTTTTGTGCATTTATATATTTGTTATGTTACCAGTATGCTAATTTTGTTTATATTGCTGGTTGTGCTCTTTTGGAGCTTTCGAAATTATGAAGATATATTATTGTAATGGATATTGAGGCCTCAAATGAGCTCCCATTCTTAATGTGTTACATAACATGTTTCTACTTGTATCGTGGACTTTATTGCAGAGATTTCTGTTCTGTTTGATAAATAACACGCTGCAGCTGATAAATATATATTGGTGGTTCATTTTTAAGATAATTTTAGCGTTTAGGAGCAAGGGGTAGTTCTTGGCCACATTCATTTTATGTATCTCTACACATTTATCTTTTCATTCATTGCTCAAACCGGTAGTTTGCGTCTTCATGTTGTTTGAATGGCTGCTAACTCACTGCCCTGCTTAAAGTGATTAGAAGGAAAAAAAAAACAAAGAACAGAGTAGATTGCTCTGTCTGGTTATTCTGAAATGTCATGGTATATCGACTGATTCATTCATTTAGTGCCTTCAAAAGTTTTGCTAATTGATTCCAAACTTTTATTTACTGACCTCATTAATTCATAAGCATCACTTGTTTCAATTATGTTGTCAGTTTGATGTCCTTTTGAAACCAATAACTTATTGGGAGTCTGGGACTGGGAAGAGCTTCTAGATCTAGGCACATTTACCTTGGAGTTGTTCTATTTGTCTTATGCTATTTTATTATAGTGCTACTGTAGAAGACCTTCCTTCTTGGTTTGCGCTAGGTCATGTCATCCTATATGGGATGTAATTCAAAAGTAGGAGAATGGAGAGGTGTGTTAACTCCCGGACTTTGTGTGATTTCTTACGACAAAGGGATAATACATATTGCAGCTCTAGTCCTAAATTTTGACGATTAGATTGTCAAAAGTGATTTTCTGTGGGCTCACTCAGCTTTGAATCATTTTGGTCTAACATAATTTGACCAGGCAAGCAACTTTGTTAAGGATGTTGGTGTTGCCTCCACATTTATGAAGCTTGTCCTTCTTTACTTTTGTATCCTGTCTCGTTTATTCAAATTTCGCCCTGACAATTGTATGGGAGGGCCTGCATGTGTTACAAATACAAAGCTTTTCAAGCCTGCAGGTTACCTAAAGACAGATTTATGAGATCTTTTTTTTTTTTTTTTTTCCTTTTTTAAGAAATTAAACTGTGTTGTTGAAATTGAACCGTATTTATTTATCTATAGTTAACCTTAGATGCGTTGGAAAAAAGGTTGGACATATCTTTACATGTTTGCCTGCTCTTTAGTTGTATTGTTGCCTAGTGCTGACCTAATACAAAATCACCTGTTCCTTTTGGCGCATTTTTGGTCAAGATTCTGACGTAACCCTACTGTTTTCCCGTGCCAGGTTGTCGAACTTGATTTCTTATACCCAAGCGAAGGAATTCATCGAAGATGGGATAGTGGTTACCGCATAACAGCAACTGCTGCAACATGGGATCAGGCTGCATTTGTTCTTAGCCTACCCCGAAGGAAGCCTGTGGATGAAACACAAGAGACGCTTAGGACGTCAGCTTTTCCGAGCCAACATGTCAAGGTGGGTTTCGCTTCTCATTGCGTAGGACTTTTTGGTTAATCTTGATTTACTGCTGGCTGACCTACGTGGTAAGCTTGATGTGCTAGCTAAATTTGGGTATTGATATTCTATTTTCAGGAAAAATGGGCTAAAAATCTCTATATTGCATCTGTATGCTATGGAAGAACTGTTTCATAGGTTCTGTTCGCAAGCCAGCGGCTAAGCCACATGTCAAGCTTGTTGTTCCAATTGAAGTATGGCAAAACATCGGCAAAGCCATTTTCACCGTTTGGTCTGTAATGGAGCCACAATCCCCGCATCTGTTTGGTCTGTGATGGAGCCGCAATCCCCGCATCTTATAGCAGACGAGCTAGAAACCTCTGTAGTTAATTGTACGACTGACGGTAGTTATTGTATCACTGATGTTAAATATTGTGTATGGCAGTTGACCTTGCTTTTCTTGAATATTAACTAGTTCAATTGCCTAGGTTTTGGTACAACTTTATTGCAACCACGAATTCTCTGGCCACACCTTTTTTGTTCGTTGGGGGACTTTTTCAAAATTTTCTTCAAATAATTGTGTAGTACCTCTTAGAGCTTCTATGCTCCATAAAAGGTGCCCAAAAATGGGTACTGTATGCTGTTAGTAACTGGCTTCTTATGGGTTTCTTCATCTTAGCATAGATCTTGCTCTGTGTTATATATCTTAAACAGGAAACTTTGTCGAGATCGAGTAAACTTTGACGAGCTTTAGGAAACTTTGCCAAGATCAAGTGAACTTTGTTCATCTTGGTGTAGACATGTTGGTTTTGTGTTCACTCGAATTGGTGCTTCTTTCAGATCTGCTAATTGCAACTAGATATGCAAATCTAGCCTACGGCTCGGCTAGTGAGCCGCAGCATGGCGTGTTAGGTAGGTAATATGGGTCAGTTCCAAAATTTTAGCCTGTGCCATATAGTCAAATTTTTTTAATCCTTGCATGCGCTGCACGGCACAATGCATTGCAGAGTTTCCAAGCTCTGACCTTTTTTTTTTTTTAATAAAATGTGTTGATACCGGCCTGTGTGAACGCAGGCTTGGCAGGCTACCAGACTGAGCCGAGCCGTTGCTCGGCACTACGTGGTCGATGCAGGCCAGTTCACAGCCTATAGCTGTGGGCGGAATGCCGCAGAAGCACTTGCCGAGTCGGCCCGCACTTTCTGTATTTGCAACGCAAACCAATTAGAATTCCATTTGTCCAAGGGATATTTATAAATCAACAATTATTTTTGTATCATTCTCTCAAATAGATTTTTGCTTTTTTCTGCTAATTATTAAATTAAGTCAAAATATATGTGTAATGCATTTTCTTAAGAAAATTTTAATGCAGAAAATTAGATTGCGGTATACTCTATAACTAATATATTCGAAATTTTATAAAAATACTTTAAAAAATATTTTAATACAGTAATACTCCAAATTCTTTAATGGTTGAAAAACTTAGAATTTCAAAAAATATATTTACAAATAATTTTAGAAAAAAATCTTAAATAGAAAAATTGTGAAGTACACGAAATCTATTTTTGCATCTTCAAAATTTCTTCCAAAAATATTTATACATATATTCATATATATTTTGAACTGTTTTAATAAGTTCTAATAGAAAACATGGGTTTAGTCGAGGAGGGTTTGCAAAGCAGTGGTTTTTCAACAAAATCCCGCTCAAAAGAAGAACTTGGGAAACATCGGATTAGGTTAATTGTTATGCTCCGGCAGGGCTCCTTTGATTCTGTAGACGCCTTCGAGAGCAGCGTGCCGGCCATCCATAAGAAACTCTTCCATTAATTCAAACATCTTCCTCTTCCTCTTTCTTGCCTTTTCTTCTCCGGCAAGTTACGCCTAAGCCCCACCGACGATAGGACGACTACAATAACATAATAAGACGAGAAATGGCAATATCAGAAATTTGGGGGAGTACGGAGGCTTCGACTTGATATTTGTCGACAACGAATAGATCCGGATCCCCTTTTGCCCATTGGGACCACGTTTCTTTTTTTACTATTTCTTTAATATAGGTAGATTCTGAATTTAAATTAGTAGCCTTTGGTTATTTTTAAGCGGTCGAGGGACAGATCTTCTTTTTACACAAGAACGAAATACGAATATTAGTTATGTATATTTATATATAAAAATAAAAATATTAAATAATTAAATAATAATTATATTTTATTATATATATAAATAAAATAATTTTATTAAAATATTACATATTATTAGAGTAAAAAAAATATCACAATTTTTTTATAAGTAGGATAAATAGTGATGGCGGTTATAAATACTAATAATTTTATTTATGTATCTACATTATTTTTATAAATTATTATTTGAATTAAATATTTATTTTTAGTATTAGATGGTTATATGTTTCAAAAGAATTATATAACTTTATAATAATTATCAATAAAATAAATATTATATAATTTTAAAGTAATAATAAATATTTATTTAAATATTCAAACAGTTTTGATCATATAATATATATATATATATATATATATATATATGAATAGAAGTTGATCCAGTGATAAGATTGGCTAGTGTTATTTTGAAATATAGGTTTTAGTTTGTGAGAGAGAGCGAAATAAAGCGCTCAACGACTCATATCTCTCTCTCTCTCTCTCTCGCATTTTCTCTCAATCTCCTTGCAATTTAAAGTGTACTAAAAATAGAACGAAACCAAAGAAGACTACTTTTGAGAGGAGTGGGGGGTAGAGAAGATCGGAGATGTCCGGCATTGTCGTATCCTCGCTTTCATCTCCACCTCTCCCCAAATCTTTGCTCCTTCGGCGCCTCTGATGTCTGATCCATGCCCAACTCACGTTCAATTTGCTTTCATCTTGTAGATCTCTTCTACCATCTTCTTATTTTGCAAAACGGAACCGCTAATTGGATTATTGACATTGCAGAATCATAACGTCAGCGTACTTTCAAATTTTAATTTGGTGTGATAGGTTTGAAGCTGAATTAGCTCTCTGAAGATTCGGCAATGACTTGGTGGATTTAAAATTTGAAAGTGAAAGCTGAGAGGAGGAATGTGGAGTTTAGAGGCTGAGGCCGGTTTGTGATTTTTGCTCTCTAATTGAACAATGCTGATCATTTATAATTTGTTTTTGTATAGTAAGGCATATGATTTTACGTGTTCTGTTTGCTGTATTGTTCAGTTAAGAAGCGGTATGAGGCGGTGGAATGGCTGAATTCTATGTTCCCAGATTTTAACGTGTCCCTTGAAGCATCTGAGGATGAATTGAAAGCAAGGTTGTTTGATGGAACAGTCTTATGCAGCATTCTGAAGAAGCTAAATCCTTCCACTTATGAGGAGGTTTGCACCTAAAAAGCTTTGTTTTAATTTGAGGAAAATGAAGATTGGTTTTACTTTCTATTTGAGGATTTGTAATTATCGTGCTTGAAAAAGACTCACGATAACATGTTGTGCTGCAGAGTCGCGGTTCTGATTATCTTTCTTCTGAGCACCGATTGGTTAAAATAAAACGGTTTCTTTCAGCAATTGAAGACATGGGTTTGCCCACTTTCAAAGTATCAGACTTGGAGCAGGTACTCCATTAGTAGTTGACCAGGTCTAATTTACAGTTATGGTGATAAGAGGAATGTAAAAGGCATAAGTTCCTTGCCTTGACCAGTTTTTGAGTGTGTTCTTAAGGAACTGCTAATGTGATTTTTGACGTCCATGCCAAATTTTTTCAGGGATCCATTTCTGCTGTCGTGCTGTGCCTTCTTGCTCTCAGAGATCAATTTCGAGATGCAAGTGTGATGGCCAAGTTTGGAAGTAACAGGTGGAAACTTGCTGAAGATAGGCTAGCACCAATAAATGCTTCAAGAGGGGAGCCTTTCCAATCTGGAATGTTTTCTTTTAATTCAGAAGATGATAGGAGAATTAACTCCCCTGAGTCGAGATTACAAAGAGCTTTGCCGAGTTCTGTCATGTCAGGTAACGCTTTGTGCAGTACTAAAACAAATTGAACCTAGCATATAGAATAGTAACATAGTATGGTAGAAATGGAGCTCTCCTGCAAATACCAACTTTTAGTTTAAACTAGGTAATGAATCAAATCCTGCGAAACTAGAAGCTTTAAATTGAAGGCACTAAATTTGGCTAGAATTGGTACCACTACCACCAACACCTGCCAAAGATAAAGCATGTAGTTGTATGGATGGTAGATTGCAGATTTATGTTATAGAACAAGTAAAAGGAAGTATCAGAGAAATATATTAAGTTAAACATATTCAGAATACACATTGCTATAATCTCACCAAAGTGAAGGATATGATATCTTAAGTTAAACATATTCAGAATACACATTTCTCAAACCAAGTCAATTGTATGTAGAAATGCCCTTGAGTTTTTTTCTTGACTCAGTGAATATGACGATATTTACCTGCAACTGTGCGACTTCGTGTGTGTATGTATAACCTGGAAAAGTTCCGACGCTTGCTAGTTATATGAGCCCAATTATTACTATTACTATACTTAATTTGGATATTTTCACCTCCAACAATGGAACTAAGAGATAGATGCAACATTGGAACATTATCATAAAAGATTTGGTATACTTTATTAGTTTGGTATACTTCTGTTTAATTTTCTTATTTGATTATGCTTGGATATCTGTTGTTTATTAAAGCTTCCTCCCACATTTATGCTTTTTAAAGATTTGCATTCTACTTCTCATTTTTGGTGCCCATCTATCAATTTCCTAATATTAGCTGTCCATCCTTCTTAGGCTTGAATATTATTTAGATTTATGCTTTTCATAGATTTCCTTGACAATTTTACTTCTCAAATTTGTTGTCCATCTATCACAAATTTTTAAATAGGTTCTTGCCTTTTTGGGTCTTGAAATATGTTGTTCACTAGCAGGATTTATTGGTCTACCTGTTTAGTATAAATTCACATGTTTTTTTACGAGGCTTTGTTATGCGTTCTCTCATCAAGAATATGTACGGGTTCCCTTACTTGTTCTACCTTCTTCTGCTGTTCAGAACCATCAAGTCCATCAACTGCAATGGCACACCATGTCGGGTATAAGTTTCATGAAGTTTTTCAGCTAAAGCAAGGGCGATATTCTGATCTCCCTCCTGCCAAGATTTCAGAACTAATGAAATCTAATAGTTTAGATGTATGGTCTATATTTTGTAAAGAACATCTGAACATACCTTTGCAAGTTAACCTCCTTTCAAGTCAACTGTTATTAAGTTTATTGTATTTCTTACAGAATGCCCCGACCCAGTCACTCTTAAGTGTCGTGAATGGGATTCTTGATGAAAGTATTGAGAGGAAGAATGGAGAAATACCTCATGTATGTAATGAGCAACATGAACATGGTCCTTCCTTTGTCTTTATTTCTTTATGTCTTCCTTTCAATTTTCCCTCTCATGACACAAAGCGATATATTATTTTTATTGTTTTTTGTCTTCCTGAACTTTAGTCTGTGAACATCAATTTGTCATTATTTCTTTTCTTGTTTTTTCTATTAATGAAATTCCTTCCACCCTAGCGTGTGGCATGCTTGCTGAGGAAAGTGGTACAGGAGATAGAAAGGCGTATTTCAACTCAAGCTGAGCATATAAGAAATGTGAGTACATATTGTAGTCATTATTTGTGGAACCATTTCTCATGGCCTTCAGTACTTTTCAGCAAAATAATCTAATTAAAGCACGTGAAGAGAAATACCAGTCAAGGATAAGAGTGCTGGAAACACTAGCGACTGGGACCAATGAAGAATCACAGGTAAGTGAATACACACACACACACACACCTTGTTAATTGTTAATTTTATGAACTCAAGTTTTTTGGCTGTTATACAATTTGGATTTTGATTTTTTTCCTAATTATTCTTCCTGTCAGGTGGTTGCAAACCAGCTCCAGCTTATAAAGGTGATTATGTAGCCTATGAGCCCCCTGTTTTTTTTTTTTTTTTTTTTGGAGATAGCTATTCATTTCTTTGCTAGTTCTGTACATTGCATGCCTTATACATTGCACGTCTTGAGAAAGTCAAAACCGCATGTAAAAACAATAGCCTCTCCTATCTTTTGTCATACTTTTGTTTGCTTAATGTTCAAAGATTTATCAGTCAACTATCATTTATACGGTAAAACCCAATGAATGATACAATGACCAACTTTCACCATTGTTTCAATGTCTCATCGAATCATATTTCAACGGAAGTTCATTATTACAAATATTTTCTCTTTCAGTTTTCAGGAAAACTCAAATCTGATAATTCCTTCTGATCGTTCTTCTTTGCTCTGCTTCAGATTTTAAGAATCGTTCCTCTGGAAAACACTTTAGAGGCAATAGTTGAGAAAATTAAAATCAGTTGAGAGTAGCAAACAAATAGAATAACTTAGGATACTTTAAAGCACCTAATTTGGCTTCAATACTTCATGTTCCGGTGCACTGGTTAGGAGGTTGAAGTAATGACACCTATCAAGAGGGTAGGAAAGACCCAATAAGAGTTAGGCAAGAACTCATAAGAATGACCACATTTTGCTTGAGTTGGATGAAGACATGGCTCAAAATAGAGCATAATGGTGTACAAGGATCCATGCAATCAACTCCACCTAGTGGCAAAAGTTTATTCTCGTTATATTCTTCTTGTTTCTCAGTTACAAAAACCAAAAAAATAAACTGAAAAACCGCTTGACAATTTTACAGCTGTATGCCTATGGCTTTACTTTTTTTAATAGTTCTTTAATGAAAGGAAAAACATATAGGAAACTATGAATTTTTACATTTTAGAAATTCCATAAGAATACTATCCTTTTGTATATAAAAATATTAAAGACAAACATGATGGTTCAGTAGACAAATGGAGACAATTTAAGCTGAAAATTGATCTATAAGTGTCGTCTATAAATCTCCTTGCATATTGAATAGCATAATCTTTAATGCCAAATGTTGTTCATCATATTCAAGCTTGTCTTTCCCATTTGAGTAAATTTAGGACGACTAAAGAGTTATTAAACTGCCCGCCTAGCTCAGTCGGTATAGTGCAAGACTCTTAACCTTGTGGCTGTGGGTTCGAGTCCCACGGTGGTCATTGTTCTGATTTTTTGTCCTACAAAATTAGCCTCCTCTGGGGCATGGCTGTGTACATCTTCCCTTCCCCAAGCCTTGTCCCTGTAGGACTCATTAATGGGATGTTGTTGTGTTGTAGTTGTTGAGAAAATAGTTGTTAACTTGATGTTAAGACTTCCTGTATCAGATAGCACCATCTTCAATGTATCAAATCTTCATTTGTTGTTGAATCTTGCAGTTCTGATTGGTTACCATTTTTTGCTCTTTTTTATTTAGTTAGAATATGCGTTAGAGACTATTATTTGTAAGATAAGTTTTTTGGTATTTAGCTCACTTAGTGGCAAGAAGCATAGACTTGTAAGATGTTTTCCTGATGTTTTTCTTTTATAAATTCTGATTTCCAGACAGAAAAGAGCAAGGCTGAGGAGATGAACCGACTTGGGGAGCAGGATTTGGTTAAGCTGGCAAAAGATAAGGAAAATAGTGACAACATGATTTTTGAACTGAAGCAGGATTTGGAAGCAACCAAAAGGGCATATAAAGACCAGCTCCTGGAGTTAGAATCCAAGGCTAGTGAATCTAAAGCAGCACTAGAGAAGAAGATAAAGGATGCTGAACTTCTTCTAGCCAAGTCAAAGTCAAGGATTAGGGAACTAGAAGTCTCGTCGGAGTCAAAGTTTGAAAATTGGAACAAGAAACAATTTGTTTTCAATAATTTCATAGGTTTTCAATTGCAGTCGGTGCAGGTATTGCATGCTTTGCTTTGTTATAACTTACTAGTCCTGCATTGCTTTAAACTGAAGGTTTGAACTTCTTTAGAGTTTAAGAATAGAGTCAGAGTCGATTAGGCATGAAATTGTAAGCGCTCAAAGGAAATGGCATGAAGAATTTAACAACTTAGGTAACTATGCTCTTCCAATTACTTAATCAGATCTTCTAATGGATAGTATCTTACTGGTATTTATTACCCTTTTGTGATTTTGTCTGTGCAGGACTTGAGCTCAAAGTTTTAGTTGATGCTGCTGAAAATTTCAATATAGTCCTTGCAGAGAACAAGAAGTTATATAATGAAGTCCAGGAATTGAAAGGTATGTATTATGAAGGGAATCTAAGCAAGCTGACCCGAATGCGGTCATTTTGTGGCGTAATATGGGTTTCATTCATCAGGAAATATTAGGGTCTATTGCCGGATTAGGCCATTCCTTCCTGGACAGAGCAAGAAGGCAACGACAGTTGACTACATTGGTGAGAATGGTGAGCTTCTTGTCGTCAATCCATCTAAACCAGGAAAAGAAGGACACCGAATGTTCAAGTTCAACAAGATCTTTGGTCCCATGGCCAGTCAAGGTATGATTCTCACCTGAACTTGTAGTTACCGTTCTCTTATTCAAACTTTAGCTATTATGATTGCAGTTGATGATATGAAATTTCTTGTTATTGTACTCAGAGGAAGTGTACTTGGACACACAACCTTTAATAAGATCAATTCTAGATGGCTACAACGTCTGTATATTTGCATATGGCCAAACAGGATCAGGAAAGACATATACAATGGTATGCATGTATGTCACCCTCTTGGTTTCAAGGTTTACCAAGGTTCTAACCTTTGTGCTTTTGTTTTTGGGGTTCAGAGTGGACCAACTTCTGCATCAAAAGAGGACTGGGGGGTCAACTACCGTGCACTTAATGATCTTTTTCATATCTCACGAACAAGAAGAAATACTTTCATGTATGAAGTTGGTGTTCAGATGATTGAAATCTATAATGAGAAAGTGCGCGATCTTCTTGCTAACGGTGGCTTACAAAAGAAATATCCTTTTCCTTATATTTGTACATCTTATGCACTCATTTCTACGGAAGTAATTGAGGTTTATCAAGCTTAGACCAAGATGTTTTAGTTTTATGTCAACATCTAGGGTCCCCTTTAATAAGATGACACCATGACTTGTCTGATGAAGGTATGTCTACTTTCATCTCTAACTTTATGAATAAAAATTAAAGATTCTGTTTCCGCCTATCTAGCTTCTTGTATGGTCATATTATATCGGTTTTAGTTATTATAATGCAATGGTTATTGTTTGAGCTTTTTGGTTGAGTTGATTGGGATTTGAATTTATGTTTTCTTTAACTCTCATACACTTGGGATTTGGAGCACCACTCAACCAAATGGACTTGCAGTACCTGATGCAAGTATGCACCCTGTCAGCTCAACTTCTGATGTGGTTGAATTAATGCAAACTGGACTGGCAAACAGGGCTGTGAGTGCTACTGCCCTAAATGAGCGTAGCAGCCGTTCTCACAGGTTTCTTTCCATCTGATCATGAGCATATAAATCCAGAAATAATAGCATTTCTACTCTGATGGTTTTCTTCTACAGTATCCTAACTGTTCATGTTCGCGGTGTGGATTTAAAGACTGGGACAACAACACGTGGATCTCTCCACCTGGTAGATCTTGCTGGTAGTGAGAGAGTAGATCGTTCGGAAGTGACTGGAGATAGACTGAAAGAAGCACAACACATCAACAAGTCCTTATCTGCTCTTGGAGATGTCATATTTGCTCTATCCAAAAAAGTTCTCATATACCATACAGAAACAGCAAACTTACACAAATTTTGCAAAGTTCTTTAGGTAACTTGTTAAGTTTTAATATGTATGTACAATTACAGGTCATCTCTTTTGATTTGTAGCTTTAGAGACACTTTGCGAAATATGTAGTCCACTATAAACACGACATATACTTGTGCAGGTGGACAGGCTAAGACACTCATGTTCGTACAGATAAATCCAGATGCTGAATCATATTCAGAGACATTTAGTACTTTAAAGTTTGCTGAAAGGGTCTCTGGAGTCGAGTTAGGTGCTGCTCGGAGCAACAAAGAGGGCAAGGATATCAAAGATCTAATGGAGCAGGTTCTTAATGCCTTATAGAAACTTTTTTTTAACCATTTTGAGATTCGTACCAACTTTTGTCTCTTTTGAAACTCAGAGGGCAAGGAGATGATCCTATTCTTTTAGTAGGCCTGTAATGGCACGACTCTATACTTACATAAATTTTGTGTACATGTAGATTCCCATTTCTTGAAAGAGGTGGGAATACCGACAGGTGCTTCATCCCTTTTCCACTGGGGGGAAGCAGGGGATTAAGGCTTCTATATTTTGGTTGCGCCTCAACTAATGTCCTACTATATGAGAATCTCTCTCTCTCTCTCTCTCCATGGACTGAAACAGGTGCTGTATGCCTTAGTTACAGAGTAGTATATAGGTTCAGAACCAAGCACCATAGGCTTTGTGCCAACACCGAGATGGTGCGTAAATGAGAATCATGACTGCTGAAGCCCTTACCAAGACATGAGGTTCACAAACTCCAAAACTTTAAAACGTCAAGCCTGAGCCTAAAGAAAATAAACCTGAACTTAAGAAATACAAAACACTCTAACCTGCACTGAAACTCCATTTGTGGTTTTGTAACTGGAAGATGTCTTCCCATGGGTCTCATCTGTTTGCTAGCTAGCTCTCTTGATTCCAATTATCTTTTATCTGGAGATCAAACAACCTTCTGAGAAGCGGTACAACATGGGTAATGCTGACTTGCAAAATTTCATACTGACTTGTCTCTCTCTGCCTTATGGCCGATAACTCTCGCATCTCTTACAATATGCTAATCCTACGACGTAGGCTTGGTTGTTATGTTTTCTTTGGTTTTGATACACACCATAATTTAATTTCTTTTTTTAAAGTTAATTTTTCCATTGGTCTTCTTGCTTTTGAATTTATATGACTACTTGAATAGTTTAAATCTTTTTTCCTGGGTAGAATACTCATTTTGTGCTTTATCTGTGCATTCCAATGCAAAAAAACTAGGAAGAGTGTCACCAGAGTAACAGATGTTTTCATCTTGTTAGATAGTATCACCAGTTATGCAGTACTTCCAGCAAGAGAAGCTTTCAACCATGTGCATGATTTTACTCTTCTCCCTGCCTTATTGAACTAAATTTTTGCTGGTCTCCTGGCAGGTGGCATCACTCAAAGATACAATTGCTAGAAAAGATGAAGAAATTGAGCAGTTGCAAATCCTTAAAGACATTAAAACTCAGTCTCCAACTCTAAACCATGAGAAAAATGGAGGCACCTTGAGGCATTCAGCTTCAGCTCCTGGCATGACAACCCAACAAAGTCGTCGAATATCAGGTGGAAAGATCGTCAGACCTAATTTTAGGGCTGCTTTGGAAACTGATAGCTACTCGGATCATAGTGACAGGCAGTCAGAGGCAGGTTCGCACCAGTTCTTATGGACGAGTTTAAGCACCAGAGAGATAATGTAGGCCAATCAAAGCTCTCTGGAGAAGATTCAAGTCAAAACTTTTCTGCAGATGTTGAGCTTTTGGGCTTTGGTGAAGCAGAATCTGATGAAAGGTTAAGTGACATATCTGATGGTGGCCTGTCAATGGGGACAGAAACTGATGGCTCAATGGGAAGTGTTGTAGAATATGCCCTATTTCCTGAAAATGTGAAGCAGAAAGAGGCCAAGACTGGAAAAAGGTGAGTACGCTGTCCTTCTCTTTAAACAAAATGAGTACAGCTTCAGCCATTTTACCAAATTTATAGTTTTCATGAATCTGTTCTACATTTGCTTCTGGACTTCCCTTAATGCATAAAGCTGTCTTTGATGGGTCTATGAATGGATGATTTAGAATCTGAACATATAAGATCGAAGTCCAAAAGCTTAGTTGATAAACAGTTATAGGATCATCCACTTTTTCTAGACTTTCCTGCTGTTTGTGACATCCTCATGGGAATGTGGGTCCTATGTAAGAAGTTCCTATTCTCTCTGTAGGTGTAATAAGAAGTTCATATACGCTATATAAATACTGAGGGAAATTATGGTCGTAAGTTTGAAGAAGGCTAAGTTGAAGTGATAGAGGTTGTCTCTCAACATAGTTCTGAACTCAAGTAAGTGGAATGTACCACTCAGTACATGTCAAAATTTCCTGAAATCAGCTATCCTTGAACAGCAGAAAATATCGATGTCAATGTTAAAGTCACACTTTTGCCTTTCATATATAACTTTAATTGCTTACTGTTGTATGTCTGTTTGAAATAAGTGATGAATAGTTTATAGAAGCAAGAATATGACTACTTAAAAATGTTTGTTTTTAAGCACATGCATGAAGTATGTACCCATTACCATTTGCACTCTGAAAATGCAGTTTAAGAGTTCCATCAAAAGTGTCAAAAGTCCCACAAAAGATAGTTCAAACATCTGTACGTCCGAAATTGAGCAATTCTATCAAGACTTCAGGTATGCTCAGGAATCCTCAGAACTTGATGTTGACTTCTATTTCTTTCTCTTCATCGATTCAACACCATTGTTTAACTCAACAACTTAGAATTTCAAGATGGAGACGATAACTCTGGCTAACCCCATGTGCTATTTGATGGGATGCGAGCATTTTGTGCTGTAATTATGAGTCGGTAATGATTTAGATTTTAGGTGGGCTCAGATAGTCTTTAATGTTGTTATCTATGTTAAGGACGATTTAATCAAGGAAGGATACCTTGTTAGTTAGTATGATTTCCATGAAAAGGATGGTATTGTTTAAAGAATAGGCTAATTTCTATGATTTCTGAACAGCCACTTGGGACGCTCATGACCAGAATGATAAAGAGGGATAGCACATCATATTATTCTCTTTAGGAGATTTTTTTTTTTTTTTTTTTTTTTGGGAGATTATCATAGGGAAACCCTACTCCTTACCAAGCACAGAACGAGATCTGGTAATGACAAAATTGTATGTGCACTTTATTGAGCTTCGGTTTTTTTGTTATAGAGGATTTGGTCACATTTATTAGAGCAAAGATGCTAATCCTAGTCAAGATGGGCTTTTAGCATAATTTCCTAGCAAACATACTTGTCCATGTTTAAATTTTGCAAAAGCTAGATTTCTGTAGTTTCTGGAAAACAAAGTATATTGGATTTGGCTTAGGGCAGAAGTTTCTTGGTTTTCACCTCTAATCTACATTCCATCTCGTAGATTTTGTTATTTTTATGGAAAAAACTACTCACCCCCAACAAACTACCTAACAAACCACACACAATCAATCTTCCACCACACACGTGCTTCGTGAATCCGCACAATTCTCTCGTGATCCATAAAAACAAAATCGAAAATTACAGATATACCTAATCGTGATGTGTGATCCCTGATTGTGCCACGTCAGTATGTGTAGTTTCTTGGAGGGTGTATAGCAAAGCCCTATTTTTATTTACCTCGTCGCATAACCTATTTAGTCCTGATCGTTTTGTGACCTTGCTTGCGTTGCTAGGTATCAGAACCAGCAGGACCCAAGCAACAACTGCATCTTCAATCAAGTCAGGAAAACATTGGCAATAATCCCAGTTCCTCTGAAGAAAACATTGGTGTATTGACAATTTTGTAATTAATGTCTTCTGGAGTTCTGTATTCTTCAAGAACTCCGAGATATAGCAGCTAGTAAGTTAGTTCCACCGTCGCGACAGAAAGTTCCCTTATAACTGCGATGTAACTGTCATATGTAAGTTATAATTTAGCTCTTGAACAATGTGGAAATGTCCTTTCCGCTTTTTTATTTATTAGTAATTCTTTCAGCTGCCTTGAATACTCAAGCTGCTTAGCCTGATAGTACGAGATCCACTCTGATCAGTAGGGACATTCTAGTTGCATTTTTTTTTGGGGGTGTGTGTGTTGGTTTTGGGGGGTGGGTGGGGTGTGTGAGGGGGCCGGCATTCTAGTTAGCTACCTTGAAGTTTACTTTTCTTGACTGTTGCTATGGCTATGAACTGTGGTGTGTGACCTGTAGAGCTTGCAAATAATATTTGGTTCTGGATGTTTCTTTCCGTCATTATTGAAACTGGTTTTCTCTCCGTTACACTTTGAACGAATCTGGGTTATATTAGTGCTTGTTATAGTGAACTGTCACTTTTTTTCATCTTCACCTGTTCACGGTCATATTACAAGCTGCAATGCATTAGGACCTTCAGCACATCTTTCATTGTTGGCCTGTTGAGTGGGTAAAGAATTTGTGCAGAACAGGCCAAGTTTGTATACTGCTTCCATTTCTTCCAGATATTCTGGATTTTGATATCCTCTCGATATGGTTTTCGGATGCTGGAATTGGTGCCTAGTAAGCCCTCATTATCACCACTTTAACTTGCTTCTCTTCCAGTGACCAGCTCGAAGAGGACAACCCGAAGTTTTATACATCAAACCTTCTACTCTCTGTTTTATACTTGTACTCTGTAATTTTTATAAATATATGTTAAGGTCTATCTGCTTGCATGCAATCTAGAGCTATCAAAGTGGGTGGACGATTTGAACATGAACCACCCTCTATTTTCCTATCGATTGAATCAGCGCAAAATGGGTAAGTATCATTGAACTAACACCCATGCAATAATTGAAATGAAAAATGTTCAACACAGAGTTCGGATCTCCAGGCCTCACGAGCATCCTCGCCAGCCCAAAGTCTGCTGTGCTAGCAGTAAATTCTGAGGCTAACAATATTTTGCTGGACTGGACATCATGGTGCACTCGTGGCAGGAAGCAGCCGTGGTGCATGAAGCAAAGCCCGTGCGCAAACTCCTAGGCCACAAGTATAGGCTTCCATTCTCCATAGAGCATAAATGATTCCACATCTCTATCTGTTTCAGCTTACTGCAACGTATTGTCCTATCAACGACCGACCACACATCCAGAGAAAAATTCGTCATTTTTTTGGTATTAATTTGGAGATTGTCCAACGCGGGACAGTCTCCGATGGAAACAGGATTTTTCCGGTGAGGTAGCTGTTGTTCACCACTACGTCAGTGAGTATCCGGTTGGCACAAATGCCTTCTGCGAGGTAACCAGTGAGCATATTATCACTGAGCTTGAAGTTCCAGAGGTCGGAGTGTTTTCCTTAGCACCGGATGGATAACGCGTTCCAACCATGGTTTACAGTGTATTTGGATTGAGAAATACTGGACTATATTTGGATTGAGGAAAATTGGACGGAAAGAATTGGAGGGGAGCGAAAATGAAGGAAAATCGCAGCTTTCTGTTGTTTGGATGCAAGGTGGAATGTTGATGGAATGAAAAGAAGGAAAAATAATTTTTGGGCCCCACCATCTTTTGTTCCCCCCATAATCAGAGAGAAAACGGAAGGAAACCCTCTCTCTCTTCCCCTCGTACTTCCTTTCTCTCTCTTGCTCGTGACTTCCCGCCGCCTCCTCCTCTGCCCTCCCGCCGCTTCCTGCTCCGCTCTCCCACAGCTGCTTCCTCCGTGCTCCCCCCACCTCCTCCTGCGGACTCCGCCCTTCCGCCGCTTCTTTCTCCGCTCTCCCGCCGCCGCTTCCTCCGCCCTTCCCCCGCCTCCTCCTCAGTGAAGATGAAATTGGAAAAGAAATTCATCTCCTTCGATGGAGATGAAATTGAAAACAAAAAACATTCACAAATAATAACATTAATAAATTATAAAATCTATTCTAATATTAAATTTATAATATTTTGCTTTCTTTTCCATTTTATCTAAACACAATGAAGGAAAAAAATTCCATCCTATTTTTCTTCCTTCACGTTTCTTCCTTCCTATTTCTTTCCCTGTCTTTTCTTCCTTCCTATTTCTTTCCCTGTTCTTTTCTTTTCGTCGTTCCAAACAAAGTCTTAAAAGTTTTCGGATCCCGATTATCCGCCATCTTCGCCGATTCTTAATTCTCCAGAACTCTAATTCGACCGTCTACTTCTCCTGGATCCAATCTTTATCGACATGGTCACATGGCCGCGGTAAACAACGTTCTTTCGTATAAGTTATAAAAGGTAAAGTTAACACGCAATTTCTGTCTTTCTAATTTTTTTTGCTTTCTTGCAATTTGCGCTGGTGTTTTTCCTCTGATCGGGGCTAATTTGCTGCTTCTCCGTATTTATCTGTAAAGCATAAATCTGATTTTTTTTGTCATTCGAGTAGAGTAATATCTAAATTCGAGGGACTTCAATTTTCATTGTTCTGTTACTGTGTTAGCAGCTTACATGTAGCTTATATTGTCTTGCTTTAAATAAAGTCTCTTTTCTATATTTTCCTCCTTTTTTTTTTGAGAGAGAGAAAGGTACTTTACTATAATTATAAAGAAGAGTGAATTATTGTGTATTGCATAGAAATTCCATGTAATGCATGATGTTTGGAGATTTTGGGTCATGCACATTCTTTCTGGACGTTTGCAGTTCATTTTCGTCCCTAACTGAAATCTTTTCCATGCAAACACCTGGAGCTAGCTTTTGTCAATTTTGCCTGGTATGCCCCTTTTTATGGTTAGTCACTTAACATCCTATAACTTACTCAATAGTTGATTCGATCCAGATAATTACTCATGGAAGAGCTTAAGCAGTTTAAAAAAGGAGAATTCAGGATTTCCTGTAGATGTGTTCCTTGTCTGGGACACAATTGAGAATGTTGTAAAGCCGCTAGACATTTGCTAAATTTTTATTCTTGTAAGTTTTCTTGTAACTATTGCACCTTCTAAATAATTGCAAATTGCTGTAGCAGCTTCTATAAGGCAAAACATAATTCAGTGATTGTTTGGTACAGGAAGAACCAAGGGTGTGGCTCGACTATCAGGCTTACGACTTGGTCGATTTACGTTCAGCATAAATGAAGCTTATGATGTTGAGCACAAATATGTTGGTTTCTTGGATAAGTAAAATACATCACATGAAATTCCCGATATCATACTTTAACTTAATTAATATGCTGAAAGTAGGACATACTGCATTGTGATAACAGATTATGCCTTGGACACTTCTATAGTTACAAAATCAGTAGTTTCTAATTCTATAGTACCACAACATTTAATTATTCTTTCTTAAGGTCAACCATAGCCTATAAGCTCACAGTAGATTCTCTTCTCAATTTCCAGAGGGTGTTGCCCTTTCAACGGGACCAACTTGCCTTAGCAACTGAAACACAAATGAATGAAGTTTTGAGTTAAAAAACAAATTTTGAAAGAAGGCAAACAAAAACATACAATCAAATCACATAGAGGAACCTGGAAATAAGGTTCCAGCTTCTGCCTCAGGACGGCATGCTCCTTCTTCACCTTTTGAAATGATTTTAAGCATCTGTATGTGTTCATATGAAGGCAAGTAAGCACTTATTTACAAAGAAGACGATAAAGAACCTGCTTATATGGTTACTTAAGTAATATGTACCCTTCAAAGTTTTGTGCAAGGCAATAATCTCTGAATAACGTGCATTCATTCTTCATTTTAAGAGCTCCAATGCTGCATAAATAAATATGCATTAAGATCTGGTTAAATGTAATACAATAAAATTAGCATGGCCAGATGAGGAGCACTATAAATGATACGCGATATTTTCTAGGTTTGTTAATGATTTCCCCAATAGTTTATCTATTTAAAGACTACGTTCTTCAAGGTAATCCAAAGACAACCAGAGTTTATGTAACTAGTTTAAATTATGATAGGACTACTAAAATCATATTTCTTTTGGTTCTTCAACTGAAAGTAGAAAACAAGAGAACAAAAGATTGGCTTGTCTTTTAAAAGGGCCGATGAATATTCCTTTGAATATGGTCGTGTTACTTTGTCACACGAATCAATGATACGTTGAGTTTAGAAAGTAATAGAACACTATTTAACTATCCTTGTAACATTTTCCCATGCAAATTTTGCACTTCTATAAAAGAATTATGTTCTGATTTTTGGTGTATGCTTCTACCTATATAATGCATTGTGCTTGTTTAAAGGGGGCTAAGGCATTAAGCCTCCCATTAACTTACTTTTTATGCTTTTTATGTAAAATTTGAAATAGCCAGCCAATCTATCCTACATCATTTCTTTTATTGATGCTGCATTCTTGATCCTAAAAGTTGGATTTTGGTTTTTCCAGTCAACAGAAGTTAACATTACTAACAGGGCTACAAATATCTTTTATTAACTAGCTATATTTTTTTAATGAGGAATATGTAGTATCAAATAATGTCCTTAGGCGTGCAAACATATACCTGGAACTACTACCCTTGAGTTGGTGTATATAGTCATCCAGTTTGTGAAAATCTTGAGGACACTTCTCCCTGCATTATTAAATATTAAGCATAACTTATATACTCATGGTAAAGAGTTTGTGAACCATGATATAAAATCTATACTAACAGAGCTTGCTCAATGTTGGCGATTAATCTCGATGAATTTTGAAAAAACAAAGTGGCTACTTCTTCTACAAAGTTGGGGCTGGCATCATCTTGCAGTTCTTCAAGTTGGTAGAATTGTTCATCCAAATAGCCCTGTACCATAGATATTTCGTTCAGATCTTTGATGTACAAGTAAACTTCCTTTTTTTTTTAAAAGAATTTACATAGTCGGTATGCAGTCAGCATGCTTTATATTTAGTTTATAAGAGTAAAGGAGGTAGGATGCAGACAGATTCTAAGAGAATATCGTTTTTCTTTTCCATTTACAAAGCTAATAACAAGAAAGCAGTTGTCAAAGCCATCAAAATTTATCAGTGCGTTTCTGGACTTCTGGGGGCATTTTTTGGAGCTACATTCAGTTGCCACTTATAGATGAATATATGATATGTTGCTGTTAATCATTAGTTACTGCTGTGTTACTGTTTCCAATTATCTTTGGTCCTCTGAAATTCTGTTTAAAACATAGAGACGACACTAAACGATATTACTCTGCTTTCACCAGCTTTTTTCTTTTGTTTTATAAGAATCGATTGTTCTCAAACTTCAGTAACTCGAATTCCAGTTCCTTGCGCATGCTGAAAGGTGTGTGTATTAAAAATAAAACCATAATTGCAACTCAATGTTATGACAAAATCAAAATATTGTTATCTAAAATATAACCTGCAATGGAAGAAACAATATTAGCAAATGTTATCAAAGACTTTGAGACATGTGTGATTATGGTTTTTTGTGATGGTGTAGAAGATCATGAACCTGATCAAAGAGACTCTTCTTCATGTTGGCAGCCTGGCGTTGCATGTTAGAGAACTCCATTTTTGGTATTAGAAGATATGAACGAGAATGTAATTTCTCCACTGGGATATGCTCTTCCTCTGAAGGGGCCCATATATATAGAAAGGAAAAGGTCATACTTGCTCATGTATTATCTGAGAAAGTAGGGGAAACATCCACGCAGAAATCGATTAAGAGATAATGAGCCACGTAGGAATGGTGAGGGAGATGTTCCAAGGAGATTCTTGGGGGGGCTTTTTAGGGGAGACATTACATGTCAAGAAGTGTTGTCATGTATGTGCTCCATAGGTGCAAGTGGGGGTTTAGGTTTGGTCAGGCCTGACTCGGACTCTGCGTGCAAAATTGGCACCTATAAACACGTAACTAAAGGAACCAGATTCTTACTACAGAATCTTATGAAGATGAATGAGTAAGATGGTTTGTTATGAGTGCTTTTTCAAATAAGCATTATATACCCAAAATGTGTTACAAACTTACAATGCTTTGTGTAAAGACCTTTCCAGTGGCATCTCCCGTAGACAATATTTTAGTGATTTAACCTATGAAATAAAAAATGTGTGAGAGATGCATTCTTGCATCTATAACTATATATTTTGTTGTGAAAGTTCATGTATATCTTAGAAATGGATTTCCCTGTGGTTATACCACATACTGCTGGGGGATACTTTCGAGGTTTTGAGTTCAATTTAGAAGAGAAATTTGCATATTCAATTTTTTAGGATTTTATTCTGCTTCTATAGACAATTCAAAGCTTCTTGATGAACATTCAGTTTTTTTATTGTGATGGTGAAAATTTGAAACTAAATTGAGCAAACTCACAGTCAATATTTGTTAGATAATGCAGAATGTCCGACTCACTATGATAATTTCATATGGCATATATTAGCCTGATCTTAATTATATTATGAGTGCTTCACTAATCTTTTGAAGCATCCTCTTCTATCAGCTTATTTAAGATTAATTATTTACTTCCATGTCCTTTGTTTATGTTAAATTCCTCAGCCATCCAACAACTACTCTTTAAAGGAGAACCTCATGATAGTCTAGTTGATACTTAACATACATGCTTATCACATACATATACTGACTTATGCATACATACATATATGTGATAACTTTTTTAAAACGGAAACACAATTTTCTTGCGAGGATAATAGTAGGTACATAATTTCGCAAAGTTTTATTTAGACTAAATTGTCTGTAGACTACAGAGGCATCAGGTGGACATGCTAATTATCACGAGAAGATTGACTGGAAATATTTATCTCACGTAAAAAACAAATCTAAAGAAAATTATGAGTGGAAGAACATAACTTAGTAATGGAAGTAGTAGTCCCCTCCTTTTTTTTTCCCTTCTGAAGTGCTAGCAGAAGAAGAAAATGTGAGAAGGTTTTTTCTTTATTCCTTGTAGAAGAGGGAGTGATTAATGTCCAATGGCTACTATGCCAACAATTTTCAGATTTTAACTTTGTCGGTGTGCTTGGTCCCATCCACAACTTTATGAAAGGAAGAAAAAAGGTATGAGACATTGCTTGTTTGGTCCTATTATTGTCATTCTTGCTTCCCTATCATTGCCCCATGTTGATAAGAAATTCCATGCTGTCTACCATATGTCAAATAGATAAGGAGACAAAAGGCTAAAATTTTAGTATGGAACTGAATGTATGGCCAGGCATATACTTCTTCGCTTCATAATTTATGTTATTCATTGGAAATAAATTTATGTTTATTATCAACATTTTAGCCTTTTTGATCTGACCTCTAATTCTGTGCTTATGTCTCAGACTCTCAGGTCCACATATGCGCTTTGGAAAACATATATATTTGAGTTCAAATCTTTCAGAACTACACCTCAGACATGCTTTCACTATTTGCTTAAGAGTATAGTAGTGGTTAGTGCCAGAATTCATTTCCTCTTATTTGACTGAGTATTTTCCATGAAATATAGAGATTCTGTCTGCCACATCATAAAACATAGATGTACAAAAAGAACAAAAGCATAGAATAATCTAGTGATAGATAATAGGTGAAAAACTAAAATTTGTGGTGAGGATATAGAAAAGAATGAGGGAGCCTGCATCTCAGGAGAAACTCGATTTGATGTTAGCTGTTCATAAGGGAGAGTTCGAAATATTCTTATCTTGCAGCTTGTCTTGCAAATTTATCCGTTTGTCTTATGAATGTCATGTCAAAGTTCTCTTTATCTTAGCTTTTATTTATGAACATAGCAGTGAAGTACTAGAGTTAGAGATAAGATGAGGAGGATGTTAGGGTGCTTCTGTTATCAGAATATTGCTTTCATAATCAGAATTCAGCAGATTACATTTGAACCAAATTCCTTTCAGCTAAGAAAGGCATGTTAAGAAGATAGATTGCAAACTTGGCATCAGCGGTCCTTGCATTAGTCTTTTGGAGTGCATAAAGTAAGCTACTAGTACTACTATTAGTTCTACATCGCTTTCTAGCCTAGCTAATGTGGCTTTTCTTTTTAAGAGAATCCTAGGTGGGGCACTTTGCTCCTAACACTATAGCAGATCGATCACCTTAAGACGATTACAAACACAAAAACCCAGAAGAAACTAAGGCACATAACATAAGATTTAATGTGGTTCAGCGACAAAACTTCTACATCCACATACGAAGAAGTGAAAAATCTACTATCAATTTGGAGATTACAGAAGTAGCGATGAATCCAGAAGAGATAAAATCATAGCCGCTAATATGAAACTCGATATGGAGAGAAGATAATACAGTTCCTTATATATCGGTCGGAAAATCCTAATGGGTTTGGTATCGGGCCTAACTGCTTGGTCCCTCCACTGTCACCACAGATCTCAGGATAACTCTCAATAAATTTTATTCAATTTGATTTTGGGCTGAGGCAAAATATGGACTGCAATGAAATTCAAAGCATATTTCAACACTTTTAGCCTTGCTCATGTGGCTTTTCTTTTGAGAATCTTAGGTGAGGGCACTTTGCTGCTAACCACAGCAATCCTCCCATAGTTGCTTTTTCTATGTCGAGAAAAAGAAACCAAATGTTTTATTTCACTTCTAGCTTCTTGTAATGTCTGTTTTAACAAAATTGTATATTACATTAAGTAATTTGATTTAATTGATATTGTCTCTTGACTCTCTAAAATATCCATGTTCCACAATTTCTCACAAGGAAAGAGCATCCATGCTCTATTTTACTTGCGGGTGATTTTAATAGCTACCATACTCCAATTTGTGAATATTTCTTACATTTTAGCAAAATAGAACTGTATTGTGGTTTTATGTAGAATTATTGTAAACATCCAGAAGCTTGCTTTAAGGGTTTTATCCAGAGGGAATCCCTGCACAGTTATGATCAGCCCATCACCACATCGTTTATGCCGAAAGCTTTTTTTCTTTTTCCGGTTGGATCGATGATATTGCACCAAATGTTGCTGAAGGCGGAATCTCTAATGGCAGTCGTTGTTTCGTTCTTTCTTTCTTTCTTTTTCTTTTTTTGGTGATAATTTAGGTTATTTATTCATGTCCAGAATCTACTGTGCCCAGATGCAGCTGCCTCAGACATTAACTGTTTCAGGTTGTAACTTTTTTTATGCTTTTGTCTCATATAAAAGTCTTAACGCACTTCTTGTTGGCGAGGATTTAAGAGCCTAATGTTTGAGTTATAAACATCCCAGTAACAAATTCTTTTAAGTTCCTCTTCTTTGTTTCGTCGATCTTAATTATATCCTATTTTCTTTGGGCACTTTCATTGTCGCACGTCAATCCTTTATATATATATATATATATATATATATATATATATATCATTTTAATGAGATGCATTCTCCAAAGAATCTCTAAGATTTGAATGCAGGAAATGACGCTCCGAGGTAGGGGTGAAAATAAGTTCGAGTTGAATACCACTAAGCTTAAGGTCGGCTCGATTGATTTAGTACGAGCTCGACAAGATTCAAAAGCTAAGCCTAATGAGTCAAGTTATATAATGTTCATGTTCGGCTCGTTTAATTATTCGAATTTAAATTTGTGCTCGAGCAGAACTTAAATGAGTTTGAACCCAAAACCACTCGTGCTCGAGCTCGAGCTGAACCTAAACAAGTTCGAGCTTAAACAAGCTTGAGCCATAAGTAGTTCGGTTCGTTTTCAGCCTACTCCAAGTTAAGTTTTCTACAGTTGAACCACCAGCATTTTAGTTCTTGTCTATTCGATCCTCTATCCTCTATTTCCTATCTCGCATTCAAGAGGCTAAGTTGCACGCACCCATATCCGCCTTTGAGTCGCTGGAGAAGAGATAAAAAAAAAAAAAAAGAACAGCGATTATTACTAGCTCAAATGGCAGGGTTGGGTATTTGGAGGGGACGGGCGCTAATTTAGCAGACATATAAAGGATCAAGATCACCAATATATATATTATATTTATACACCAAAGTATCTGTTGAAAATTTCTCGTTAACCAATACCAAAAGTAAGTTGAACATGTTTTTGATTTCCGACTAACTACCAAAGTCCTGCACCATAATGTAAATGTAGGTGGTGTAGCGGGCCGGGCTTGGGCTGCACTGTTTGTATGGGCTACGTACCAAGCTGCGGGCCGTAGACTTTCTCTACATCTTTACTGATTTGGCAACACAGGTGGAAAAAGATTGCACCAAGTGATGCAACTTTGGGAATTTTATTCAAGCTCAAATAGGGATCCATTTGCAGTGCTGTTTATCTTAACTGCTAAACGCCCACTCACATCTTGTGGTAAACGAACTGCCTGCAGCTGCTCTTCTAGTATCAGAATCCATCTGATCACCTTCTTCTCCCTGTTTGTTCACAGCCCCTTTAACATGCAATGGACAGTATCCAATTGTTGCTTTGCAACTAACGTATAAATATTTTCTAAAGAAATTTTGAGTAAAAAAAAAAAACTGTTAGTCTGCTCTACAACTTTTGTATTCAAAGTTTGCTCTCGAAATTTTTTGTAATCAGTAAAAACTTCATAACTTTAAAACATATATTTAGAAATTTTTTAGAAATTCAACACAAAAGTTATAGAGCACATCCAATGTATTTTGTTTCATATTTAAAATTTCTCTAAAAAATATTTATTTACGTGCATTTTAACTTGATTTAATAATTGTCACAAAAAAACAGAGATTTTTTGAACGAGTTTTGAAAAGTACGGGATTTTTTGACATTATTCCAATAGTTTTAAGTTTTAACAACAGTTACTTCCCCCCTCCCTCCCAAAAATAAATAAATCTGGCTACTGTATATATTTGCTTTTTCATACTGTCCATGATCATTTTTTCCAGGCGAGTGGAAAAGCTGCATGATCAGCACGTGAAGATTCAAAACACCTGGCTTGCATAAAGAACATATTTGCTGCAGAGGAATTGGACCACTCCAGTGGTTTGTTCAATACACGTGATATCTGAACCCCCAACTAAAAACTCAACGTAAAACCAAAGATCAAAGAGTACAGCAACGATCAGATGCTAATTATTCGCAAATTTATTCATTTTCTAAGCAAATAACGAACTACATAACAGCGTATCAGAAGCTTGCTGCAACACTGAGCTGTTCAACAAGACACTAAATTAAGAAAACGGTCACAATAAAGAACTTAGTATGAGACCTAATGGATGAACACCGCCACAGTGCCGTAGTTATACCTGCTTCAAACAGCGTGGATTGCGTTGCCTTCGTTCGGGGTCAAATCGTGTTTCAGGATTGAGGGGTTGAGGTGAAATGCTGACTGCCTTGACGAAGAAGCTGCCAATAGCTCCAGGGAGAGAGCTGACGGCTCCATTTTTCCATCATCAATTCTAAGTCTTGACATGGCTGTGTCCATATTAGTTGGCTCCTTTGGATGAACTGGGGTAGGCTTTAGGACCTCATGCGGCTCGATCATCTCTACTTCTTCTGGAGGGGCTGTAATTTCCAGAAGGGGCCAAAATGGTAACGGTAAAGGAATAAGAGCCGGGTAGAAACTAGGAATCACTGGTACTGATAAGGGGGCATTATAATTATTGTACTGCTCATTTTCACCCAGCTCCTTGTGAGCGGCATCTTTTAATGGTTCCGTTGGTCTCGATTCTTGCTCGTGAAAATGTACAGATAGCAACTGGCTTGTACTCTCTTGATCACTGGCAGTACAATGCAGCATCAACTGTTGCTCTTCAATGATTGGGATCTCATCTATAGGCTATAAGCACCAAACAAAGCAAACTTAGAATGAGCTAATACACACACAGAGAGAGAGAGAGAGAGAGCAAATACAAACCATTTCAGGGACCATATCAAACAAGCTTGAGCGCCTCTTCTTTCTTACATTTGTCTGTCGGATAAAGTACTTTTGAGCATGGCTGGCGACTGTGTAGGAGTTCTAGACACAACAAAATTACGGGCTATGCCACGCCAATCACCTTTCCCTAACTTTTGAAGACCCATTAAGAACAATCGATGCTCCTCTTCGGTCCATGGAGTTCCTGTAATTGAATGAAAGAAGTATAAATTGATATTGACGTCAAGTTGCTTATAACCAGTTATGATCAAATCTTTTAGCTTCTAAAACCATTAACTACCATCAATAGAAACACGACGGAAAGAGAAGCACATCAGTAGCATCCTCTAAAACTACCCAATTAATAGGCATGCCAAACCAAAAATTCCAGGATGACATCTCTCAACAGGCAGAGAACATAGCAATCATTTCTTGTTTAAAAAGGTTTCCACGAAAAGGTTTTCCCTTCCATGCCGTGCCGAGCCAAGTTACAGTGAGTTCCAACATATGCCGAGCGTGTTGGCCGTGCCATATCGTGCTAATAATAAAAAAGTTCATATTTTTTATATAGTTAAAAATGAATAAAAATAAAAATAAAGATCATGTCTCTCTCTCTCTCTCTCTTTCTCTCTCTCTCTCTCTCTTCTCTAAATTTCTCCCTACTACCTTCCTCTCGTCTTTTTTCTACCAACTCTCCATCTCTCTCGACTCTGCCTCTTTCCCTCGTAGAACCCTCGACTATGTCTCAGTCTCAGCCGAAGGATTTTTTGTTTAAACAGGAGAAAACAGAATGGTGGGTTGAGGCTGGCGGAGGTGATGTAGAAGGACGTCCGAGGCAATTGGTACAACCTGTTCATCTTCTCATCTTTTCTTTTCTTTTTTTTTTATTTTTCCAAAAGGAAAAAGAGATGTGCCTTTACTTGCTAGGCGGCACAAATTGTCCTTGCCAACCGGCATAGTCGGCAGGACCGAAAATGGTCGTGCCTGCTGTTTCCATGCCGAATCTTGCGGATCCAACACGTGCAGTTTTATATGCTCTACACCATTAAATTCAAAAAAAGAAAAAAAAAATCACAGCTGTGCAACATCTTAATGCAGAATTAGCATATCCGCAATAATGCGGTTCATTAACAGTCTATCGGTGCATCATGCATGGATTTGATGCATTGAACCATGACCCACAGCATAATCATCATTTCCATTTATTTTTAATTTGGTTTTTATCTTCCCTATCACTAAGGTCTAGCATTCCCAAGAAACCATAATTTTGAAAACTCACAAATAAGTTATCAAAAATAGAAATTTCCAGGAACAACCCCTAAAAAGGATACATGTTTCAAATTAGTTGTTCTTTTTATTAAAAAAATCCAACAAATTAGGACCAACCTCTCAACCTATATATCATAACAAAAAATCCCTGTATGAGTAAATCAAGGAATATTAGCTATATTCAGAACAAACGAAGCTTTATAAGATTGTCCACCATCCCATGATTTGTCTACTCAACACGACTGTACATCAGCCCTAGAGGGTAGTTCAACAAGTACGAACAATCGTCGGGAAGCGTGGTGTCTCAAGGTCGATTCAAGCTATCCTACAATGGGTTTTCTCGGACCCACACATGCTACCTGTACTTCACTGTCTAGGTGGGGGCTCAGGTAAATTGGAGTTTATTCGTGCCCAGGCTGTCCAATGGTTGGCTTCAGGCAGGTTCTCTCCTATTTATCTCAAAGAGAAAGAAAAAAAAAAGAGCAAGACTGTGAAAGATTGTTCTGAGCATTGTAGGACGGATGTTCTCTCCATGCATCGCTGTCATTGTATATACCTTACAAGTTAATAACATACTTTTAATTCATCACAAAATTGAGAAGCAGACATCTACTTGATTTTATACAACTCAATGCAGCTATTATTAGAAATAAATGATTTTGATAAGCTCAGAATACCTCGTGTGGGTACTAGGAGGCCGCCCATCATAACAAACACTTTATCTTACAACAATCTGTTGTTTGACAAACATGATTACAGTAATGTTTAGAGAAAGCAGCCTCAGAAAATTATCTACGAATGGATTTAATATCAGGCTTGATAGATTGAATCTCATTACCAAAGTGATGAACTTATGCCACTACAATCTGGTATATAAACTCTGATAGAGTTTTCAGGAACCAAGAGCGTAGAAAGTCATGAGATAATTCTTATACACACTTGATGGTGAAAACCACGTCTGCAATTTGCGTGCTATTCCTAACTTATAAAACTCAAAATGTTTCACTCTGAAGTATACAACATACCCAGGTTTCCTGATGAAACCAATCAACTCTGAAAAACCATGATGCTTAAAATAAGCACTTCCGGACATAATTTAAGAGGATCAACAATAGTTAAGCTGTATCTGATTATGTGACGATAAATCGAGATACAATATCAAAATTACATAATGCTCAATCAATCACTGATATCAGAAGACTAGGAACGACCATCAAAACAAGAAATTGATATCCATTTGTCGCATTTCAGATTTGAATCGCTCATACATTATCTACTTATCCAATTAGTAGTCTAAATGTTAATGATAATAACAAAAACATGAGTTTGAAAGCTTGAAGTATCTTCTTTTAATATTCACGGTCCTTTATTATCGAACAAATTAAGAAGATAAAAAATGGTACCTCTTTTACGCTCTGTGCGAGAGGAGCCGTGGGTGGGGTCGTCGGAGTTGTAACCGCCGGCGTCATCGTTACCGGCGGCGGCAGCCGCGAAGGTGGAGAGATTCCCCATGCTGGCGCTCTTCTTCATGCTCGTGGGTCCTAGGCCTACGCCATCCGTCAACCGCACTCCGAATAGCTTCACACCTCCACCGCCACCCCTACCGCAGGCACGCGCGGGGCAGGTGCGCAAGTTGTGTCCGTTATTGCTGCAGTGCGAGCACCGCCGCGTCATGTCGGCGTCCGCCCACCCGCTGCAGGTGCAACCTCTAGAGAGAGAAAGTTTGTCTCTACATAGAGAGAGAAAGACGCGCTGTTGTTGAGAATGGCAAGTCTCAGGGGTGGTTCTCTGTTCTTTGTTTGTTTATTTCAGGGAAAGAGAGAGGGAGATGGACGTTGAAAATAAGACTCCAAAATTTAGGGAATTACGGTAGTACCACTGCCGAGGAACCGGCTGGGTAAGTTCCATGCATGATATGCGTAATGTGCACACAAAAATACTAAAAATACGTAGTTTTGTACCTTAGAAAATCTCATTTTGCCTCTATATACATGTTGTATATATATAATAAAAAATTGCTCTAATAGTACATCGTACACAATTACTGATTGAATTAATATAAAATATTATAAATTATAATTGTTTTACTTAATTAGAAGAATTTAAAGAATAAAAAGATTATAATTTGTTAAAATATATATATATATATATTTATATAAGGATGGGGATGAGGTCCTACCAACCATACACAAGGCTGAACGTTTGTATAATTAGTGTGCTGGGAAGAATGGCAATAAGTATTTAAGTGGTTTAATCGTCGATATAACTTACATTAATTTTTCTCAAAAAAAAAAAAAACAAAAAAAAAAACATACGATCACCGAAGTAATTATAGTAAAATTTATTTCTAGCGGTAGTTTAAAAAGTTTATCTGAGTTATGAAAAAAAAGATTTTAAGAATTATTCCAGCTGAGCCACGGATTATAGAGGAATGTCTCTCATCTTATATTTTTTTAATATCTAATTATATATATATTATATATATATATAATATATATATATATATATATATATCTGATCCTCCTTTGTAGTCATTACTGATGCTATCCTTATTAACATTATATTAGAAGATGATGCACCCATAATATGTGTGCTAAGAATAAATTATAATAAATAAATATCAAATATGTTCAGTGAACCCATCTTTGTCAAATTCGATTCCATCCTTATTGTCATGGCCTCCTCGAATTCTAATCTGACAATTCTAACAAAGAGAATGTTGATGCCGATGTTTCCACCTTTGCTTGTCTTGAGCTCACTTAGTTGTTTTTGAAGAAGATTTTAAAATATTAAGTTGTAGATGAACTTGAGGAAGAGATAAAAGAGGTGGAGATTGAGTAAAAAAAAGAGGCAAGCATAATCAGCTAATGATGAGAGAGAGAGAGAGAGAGGAGAGAGAGAGAGAGAGGGGGAGACGGAGGGAGGGAAGAGGGGACGGTGAAAGCTAGTTAAAGAAGAAGAAGATATTTATAATCTAACAGTAATTATTGTGGTGTTGTGGTCGATTAGAGTACTATTTTTTAATTAGATAACTTACATTAAATTATTGAATAATTATATTAGAATATAAGACATTATCAGCTTTTTTTCATATTTTAGTATTATATATAATACTAAAGAATGAAATGAGAGTTCGGTTGCGTCTTATATACTCATATTAATTATCTAATTAATATTAGATTAATTTATATAATATGTTGAATTAATCTAAATATTTTTTATTATTCTCTACATTTTATAAATAATTAATATAAATAATAATAAACTAATATATTTTTCTCTCTCTATCACTCTCTATCATCATCCGTTCTCTTTCTTCCTCTCACATTTTTCATCCGTTCCCTCTCTCCCCGTCTTCATTTATTAATCATCACCTCTGGTTTCAAAAGGTGCCGGTCTCCTACTTCCGAAGATATTATTAATTTTCTTTACGCTACAATGGTGATACGTTCATCTCCAATTTTTTCAATTTCTTTTTTTTCATAAGTAATTGGATGGATCCAAGTGACCCAACAATTATATAGTAGCTTTGACCATAATCGGAGAATATATTTTTTATCTAATTTTTATTTAAAAATATATATTTAATTTTACACACCCACACCCACACACACACACACACATATATATATATATATATATATATATATATATATATATATATATATGTATATTGCCTAGCATAGATATTAGGAGGACTTACATATCAGCCCTTAATCTTTTAAACTCTACGAATAAATCCTTCGTTTTACCTGTTATTTTTACACCCTAAAATATTTTTATATTAGAAATATTTTTTGAAAAGATATTCAACATAAAAATTATAGTTTTGATAAATTTTATAATTTTTATGTTAAAATATATTTTAAAAAATATTTCTAAAAAATATTTTGAGACTCCAAATTTATTGATTTAGAAATTCACTAAATTTTTAAACCTTAAAAGTCAAAACACCTATTTGAAAGTATTTTTTGAAATGTTAAACATAAAAATTATAAATCTCATCAAAATTTGTAATTTTTATATTAATTTTTTTAAAAAAAATATTTATATAATTTTTAAAATAGTTTCGGTACGAATATTAAAATTGATTTTTTTTTAAAAAATTTAAATTTTATTTAGAAAAATTTAGTAATTAATTTGTATGGATAGAAAAAATTTAGGGATAATTGCAGATTAGCCCCCCCCTATTTTAGGGTTCGCAGATCAGCCCTTCGAAACGCGTTTCCAGGGGGCTGATCTGCAAAAAAAAATAACAAATCTGCCCCCGAAAACGTATTTTCGGGGACTGATTTGCCCATAAATGGAGAAACGGGAGGCTGATCTGCAAGAACCCCAAAAATTTATGGGTTGATTTGTAATTATTTTAATATTAAATGCCACATGACAAAGGTCGCCATTAATCGGACACGTGGTCGGCTGGCAATATACCGGTTGGGCTGCGTTCCTGGCTCGTTTGCTAAGAGGATGATATGATACACGTTGCATACGTCTCCCTTTGTGCGATATACCCTAGAAAATGTATATATATTACCGATTTGCCATCATGAAACTTCAGCTAGAAGCCTACACGTAGAAAGCAGCGTACTTTGCACAAAAGGAAGACGATTACTGTAACAGTCCAACTCCAAGAATACGTAACATTTCAATTAGCCCAATAAAAGACTATGAATAATTTAGCCTTGATTGAAAACCTATAAATGTTACAGACGGCTATTTTAATATTGTAATGTATTGATAGTTATATTATAAAGCTGTAAGATAATGTAAGATATACAAATGAATTCGATTAGTAGCCTTTTTTTGGTCCCGTGGCCGGGAAGATCGCTTCGCTTCTGGCGTCTAGCTTCTACCAATTCATCATGTATCAAATAAAACTTGGTCATGTATTTCTTCTAGTAGTATTGGCGAAGCAAGGCGCATAGCGGCTAAAGTACTGAAAGAGATAGAAGGACTAAAAATTTTCGGATGTTTACTATTATTGGTCCTTCCTACTGAACTCAGAAGGTGAAGACTGTTGTTCTGACCAGACTACTTCCGTCTCATCTTCATAGTGGTGACTTCGGGCACAAGCGGACAGGGGGATCAACTTCGTAAGCCGTAGCGTGCTAGCGCGCGTGCTCCTCCCCTATCTATGAGCTAGACTCTATCTCCAAATCTGCCATTTGTTGGGCGAAGAAGTTGGGAGAAGAGTAGCGGGATATCCTGCCGGCAGCTTCCTCACTTCAATAGGCCTAAAGCCGGGTCTCTCGGATGCCTCAAAAAGTAGAGATTGTGAATATTCAGCGAATTAAGATTTATGTTAGTGAAATGAAATTAGAGTTGTGCAAAAAAAAAGTATAAGTTGATCAATAAAATGGGACCAATTTGAGAGAGAGACAGCGAGGTGCTGATTGTGTGAAGTTCAAAAAACGAGACCTTTAGATGAAATGAAGGTGGTTGTTACCAACTTTTGAAGCACCTGCAGCTACGTCGGATTACAAATGCTAGTTTGCAAGTGTGTCACGCCCAATCTGAACCGCAATTCCTCGGACAGGAAGCACAAATTTACTTACATTATGAGACAAGTCGGCTGAACTGCACCAACAAATGCTAGAAGCTGTCAGCTTGATACAACACAAAACTATGACTGATAATATCAAATAAGCCACTCTGGTTTGAATGTTAGTGCGTGCGTCTGGCGGGTCGAGCCTGCGCGGCGGAGGCTTGCGAGCCAAGTCGACAGATTAGAACTGACTCGTGCAGGGTATGTCACGTTCGTTGGACCAGCGATACTGCCTGGGCTGAGCTGGTTGGGTCCTGGCTCAAGCGAACTAACCGCCGTGAGCGCAGATTGTCCCACACCAGTTGGGACTAAATCTATGTTCGGTTCATATGTGAAAAAACGATTACTCAGATTGCAGCGTCGCATTTTAAGCCGAACACCGATCCTTACGTAATTAAATACAAAAACAAATTGGATATACTTTAAAAAAATTTTAATGAAAATATTTTCAAGGAATAATTTCAAATATGTGCTTTAAAACTTCGAATTTAATTGGTATATAAATTTTGAAGATTTAAAATATTTATTTAGAAATAATTGTTTAAACAATATTAAATATAAACGTTATAGAGTATCTAAGTATGTGTTTCAAAATAACTTCATAAATTTTTTTTAAAAAATTAAAAAATTATTTGGCAAAATTTTATAAAGCAGGAGTTGTTTTTGATAAAACTCCAACTATCAATACATGATGTGTATAGACAGTTCCTATTTGTTCTCATACTACATCAGTTGGATAAGTGGCTGATGTTTTTAAGATATTGTTGTTCGTCACCTAAACTTTCGATATAATTAATATCATATATAATTATATTTATAATTAATAGTATAATATTATATATAATTCTGATTTTGATTCGAATAACTTTTTTTATTGAAAGTTTTCTCGGACAGCTCGTTGATGAATTTTGGTCAAATGAATTTTAAAATTTTAATTAAACCAATTTTACAGAAGGGTCCGACCGTCCAAAGTTTGACAACTCTTTCTCAGTAATTGAAATAATAATTTATGTTTGAACGGGTCTAGTTCCGACCTTTGCTAGCAATAAATCATATAATTTAAAAAAAATATAAATAAGATAAATAAGATAAATATGCTTTTTTACTAACATATTCCAACTTGATGACTTGATTAGTGAGAGTGGGGATCTAATCTTGGATTTTAGTACTTGTCTGAACATTATAGATCGATATTTTTAAGGGAAAATGATAGATCGTCCTGCTTTTGTACTTTGAAAACACTTCTATTTTTTCTTATAATTATTAAATTAATTTAAAAAATATATAAATAAATGTTTTTAAGAAAAATATATATGTATATATTTTGACGTGCTATATTTTCAGTAATATTTATATATAGATTTTTTAAGATTCTATAATTTTTTTAATTGTAAAAATTTGTAACGCTAAAATATTTATTTCCAAATAGTTTTTGAACAATTTTGAATACATAAATTATATAAAAAAAACTAGTATTTGTATTTAAATCTTTTCAAAAAAATACTTATATATATATATATATATATATTAAAAATTTTGTAACACTAAAATATTTATTTCCAAATCGTTTTTGAACAATTTTGAATACATCAATTATAATAACAAAAACTAGTATTTGTATTCAAAATCTTTTCAAAAAAATACTTATAATATATATATATATATATATATATATATATGGAATAATTTTATAAATTTATTTTTAAAAAACCTTATTTGTTAAGGTTTTGAAATTTAGAAATTTTTTTGGATAGAACCACAAATGTTTATGTCCAATATACATCTTAAAAAATAAATATATCCATATCTACGATTAGTTTATTAGTTATACGTAATCAAGATCACGGTGCAAGTATAGACATTTGAACCAATCTGCATTGATTCATTTAGTTAGTATAATTAGATACTAAAAAATAATTACAGTCTATTGTTTAATAAATAATTTGTTGAAATTTGAATAAGTTAAAAAATATTATCATGCTACTCTTTTTGGTCAAGATATACAATCGAATTTGACAATCACAAATAAAAAAAATATAAACATTTAAAAAATGTAGCATGAATTCGATATATCATCATGCCTCATTATCTAGGGGATTATTAATGAAATAAAAAGACACAATTAGCAGAAAAAGTGGCGTGGTGGGGGGTGATAGTCTCGCCTCAAGTACCTTATCTTCGTCGCCCAAAAAGCATGGAGATACGTGGTCTCACGTGCTACGTCCGTATATCCACGTGTGAACCGTGTGAAACACCAAAGCGGATCAAAGTTCTTCACCACATGCAGGTGACGAGGTTTCTATCTTATAAATTAAAGATGTCGGATAGGTTGACCGGATGTTGAGATTATCATTTTATAAAATTAAGGTTTCATATTTAAATCTTCGAGCAACAGTTATAAGAGTGTAGATATTTATTTTTTTTATATTTCTTTTAAAATAAAATGAGTATTTAAATTTATTTAGATTGAAAAATTAAAATTTTTTAGTTAAAATATAGATGGATATTATTGTGAATTTATAGACGATCGTATAAAAGTGTGACATTTATGACCATTGGTGCCGAAGAATCTGTACAACAGTGAAGCTTTATCACCATTGGTGCCAATGAATATTCTCATTTGTAAAAGTATTGGTACAAGTGCAGCTTATAATATTTGACTGATAGCGCTTGACAAGGCTTCACCTGGAGGAGACAACTGACACTCTAGTTTAGTCACGTATTAGTCATACCTTAATAAGGTTCGTTATGCCGGTATAATGACGATTATATCAAACACTCAAACTTTGATAATTCTCTATTATCTTTGACATGCATATCCTGTTGTGAGTTTAGATATCTTACCTGGATGGACGGAAGTCATGGAGCAATATCACAGGGAGCCTCTGTTAAGTAGTTTCCTTAATCTTCTCTTCCAGCCTTAATCTTCCTTACTGATTTAATTTCTTAAATATACACCTTTATTGTTTATGTATGATTTTATAGCTCTTCCATGCATAAATCCACATACCATCCATCCAGTGAGATTGCGCTGAGCATGCTGTAATAACCACTACCGTTTTAAACGTCGGAATAGCTTGGAGAAGGGACTAGGTGTGCACGACGAATCCGCCCAGAATCTGCCCAGAATGCAGCCTTAGCACCAGTTACTGTGTCATTTGAGAAACTTGATGGCTTTGATATGAATCCAGCATTGCTCATGTCCGACGATGAGCATTGGACTTGGGACAGTCTGCCACTAAGTTACAAAGCAATGAGCCCCTTGGCGAAGTTATCCTCTGTCACTTTGTTGAGCCAGAGCTTCCGCGGTCATAAAAAAATAAGAATAGGTCATCTAAGATTACAAATTTGTTTCACTGATATCAAAATCACTAGTATGAAATGATCAAGGGGAATCGAATGCTCTTGCGTAGGTTTAACAGGCTGCAAGAAGCATGTCATGAGGCACGCACGCGGATTGCACCAGAAATCACCAAACGAAGGCCAAAACTTGGGAATATGAATACATAGTCTGTCTCATGTAATGAGAAAGAATAACTATTAGTTAGGCATTCCACTCATCCAAAACGCCGCCAAAAAAAAGTTGGTGCCAGGAGTTCCCTCCGCTCCCTGGATTTGCCTTTTTTTAATCAGCCCACATTAAGTCATCACAAAACTATTCAGATATAAAAATATTGTCTTCATATTCAATTGGATCAAATTGAATCTCGCTAGCAAATACTGAATGAACCTATTAAGTCATTATAGAAACTTAGTGGGGTAGCAACACAAATAGAATGAAATTTTTTTTAAAAAAATGAGATAGAATGCCCTAGGGGTTAAGGAACAAATGAAGTCTCTTATCTTGCTCTATGTATAAGCTTCCTCAGCAGTACATTCTAATACTGAGCTTTTATTTGCCCCTTTATATTCTTTTTGAGCAATTTTTGCTTATAAAAATTCGCTTATCTTATATAAAAGATGGTAGCAATCATTTCGTTCGTAGTAGCTGTTGTTTCTTCAGATTGATTTCAGTCATTAAGAATTTTTATGTTTAGAGGCTAGTGTAGTAGTCATTTACAGAATTAATTCTACTGGTTAGTGTGTCCATTATAATTGGACTACAAATCCGGCAAGACTAGGCCATCTCAAAACATCTTGGAAGAGACGCTTTTTGAGTTTGGTGAAAATGTTGGAAGTCTCTATCAGTATGAGAAAATGTGTGAACTAAAACGGGTATCGAAGACGCGGAAGCTGCTGGTTTATATTCTAACAATCAAAAAGTTGATCGTGCCTCCCGGAACTTAAAACTATGATTTGAAGTAATTGTTTTGAGTTGAGGGAGTCTGTAGCTTGTTGTTTACCATGACTCCATGACAAACAGCATTTTATCTCTGTGATTGAGATATTGTTCAATCAAATGCTCATGAAACTGACTTCTATGCAATTTTTTGAGTAGTTTTTTATCGCTCGTCCTCGACCGATCAAAGTGATCGAAGGCGAAGTTTAGCTAAGAATGTAACAAACAGAACAGAAAGAACACAGAGAATTTTAACATGAGCACCCTCGTTGCCAAGGTAAAATCATAGGTGATCACGTAATGTCAACAGAGAGAGACAATAAAAGTAAAAGAGATTACAAACCTCACAAAACTCACAATTCTCCCGAGTACAAGTGCTCTCAAGTGAATAGAATTCAACCCTCAATATAGTGCCGTTGATGGCCTTTGATAAATGCCTTGGGAGCTAAGCCAGCTAGGCGGCGATTAAAGAATTCCCGGATCTCGGCTGGTATTTCGGCTTGACTGCGTTATCTTTGCGCCACGTAGACCACTACACCCGCGGAAGACCGGTTCTTGTGGTAGGCGCTTGCGTGACCGCGACGTGGAGGACATGGTCACCGGTATATCACTCGGGAGCGATCTGCACATTTCGCCGAGGTCTCCCGGTCATGTTATAGACCTCGGGTATGGAGACCCCGAGGTAGGTCTCGTATTGCGCGCTTCTGATATAGACGCGACGCTCTCTTCCGAGATTTGGCCTACGCGGGCCGTCGGCAGGCTTCTCAGGATCCACCTTTATGTGCTTGTCTGTCCGCATATATGGACCTTAATGTTCTCCCAACACATGGTAGTGCAAATCCGAGCTCCATCAATTTGAATCCCTTGTGCTGCAAACAAAAAATGCCAGAGGTCCCATAGGGAAGAATCCAAAAATTACTTGAAAAATGCATCCGATTACAGTTTGTAGATGAATATATGCAAAATCACACCCTTTGGATCATACCGCACCCTCTACTGAAGATCCAAGACTTTAAATGACTCAACCTAGAGTTTAGTTGTCACAATGTATTTATATCATTTAGCCCCTTATGGATTGTATTGGTTGGTTGATCTATATAGCAGTGCCCCAATGCCACCATTTTCAAAAAAAAAAAAAAAAAAAAAAAAAAAAGAAAAAAGAAAAAAAAAAGGAAAAGAAAGAAAAAAAAGGGTAAGGAATGTAGCTGGCATGTAAAATGAGTATTAGGCCTCTAACAACTACTATTTGTTGGCGTCTGGATGGGCTGGATGTTTTGAGGTTATCTAAAGAAACTTCATTAAAAAGCCCATTTATTTATATTAAGCCTATCCTGCCTCCACTATTCTGTTAAACTTTTATTTCAGTTATTTTAGACTAAAATATTTCTATAAATGGGTCACTTAGTAAATAATAATAGATGTGTTTGACAAACAGACCAATTATTTGACTATGAATATTGTCGATAATTGACAATATGGATTTAGAGCTTCATCTTACAAAATTTTAAAAAAAAACCAATTAAATGAAAATTTTTCCTTATTAACGAAAAAAATCCCAATACTTCAAAACATTCATCTTTATTGCTAACGTAATGTTTTTCGGACCTTTTAAGCCGAGTCTAAAAATAAAAAAGTAAAAATTTGTCAGTTCCCTCGTCCAGAAAACTAATTAGCAATATTATTGTGTGTTTAATTATCAACGGTTGAGATTACGACCATAATATTACTTTTAACCAATATTTGATGTCAAAATACATCCACGATTCTATTGGTGTTATACTCACCGACAAAGTTCTGAAAAAACTATAAAAAAATTGTGAAACATGCATTTAGTTAATAATGAAGTAATTCAAATTGAAAACTAGTAAATGTGATTGACCAATTTGCCAGCACCTTCAAATGAGTGACCAAATTACAAATAAAAGCTAAGGATTGTTTTTTGTAATAATATGATCAAAGGCCTTATCTATATTAGTAAAATACAAGAGTGAGATTTGATAATGCCTTACATCTTAATATAATTATTTTATTATTATTATTATCATATATATATATATTATAAATATTATGTTGCATTATATTTTTGTAGGAAATTATAAAATAATTTTTTTTTCTCTCCTATATATGCTCTGTATAACTTTCAAATTGGATTTTTTGATTTGTGGACTTGTATTTTCTTAAGACCTATTCTTTTATTATCGTCAGAAAAACGAGAATAAAAATACTTTATAATAAAAATATGATATTATTGACACACGTATTGTGGTTAAGTCCTCTGCTAGTTTTTATAAACTGTGGAACATTTAGATAACTCTTTTCCGCAGGATTTTTTTGAAAAAAAAATTCTCTATATACTGTGACAAGAACTCCCATGTATGGAAGGCTTGTACTCGGAATCCAGAGAGTCGGTTAGGATCGCAGTGGAGATTTTCCACGCGTTTGAGATCCCTACGGGAACATCCACTCGTATTACGGGATTCACTACGATAATCTAAAAAAAAAAAGGCATAGCCCCCTTCCCCCTAATGCTGAACGCCGATTCACTGTTATGTTATTCCACAATGCCATCGGTATTCTTTTTTTAAAAAAATTATAGTAAAAATTCAGTCTATAATCAGTTTATTTTGTAAAATCATCATTATAGATAAAATTACAAATAGACCGACCTATATATTATCAACAGAGAAACCCTAATCTTTCACTTGGATTCATTTGATGATCAGTATTACTTTTCACATAATATGTAGAGGATAAATTTTTCTTAGTTACATTCTCAAAATATACCACGATTACGTATCCAAAAGTACTCCTTACAAAAGCAAATCCACCAAAAAAGTGGAGTAGTGCTCGTTATCACTTAGGATCGATCAATCTATCAGATCCATCCAATACTGATCTCATAAAATGATGAAGAAAAGACCATCGCATTCAAACATTTAAAGGAGATCCAAAATCTAGGGTTCACACATTCGGATCAATATGGGCTGCTGCTTTTATGTTGCCAAAAAGGTTGGGGGGACTCTCCATATTCTTCCAACATTAGCGGCTGTGCTTCCACTTGTACCATTTTGCTCTGTGAATCTGTGTATTCTATGATCATTTTCACTTTATTCTCTTCTTTTCGCCTGGCCCATTATAGCATAAAGCAAAGATGAATGATCCCCAATGACTGCCACAAATGATGTGATCCCACCCGCCCCCCTCCGCCCGTCTCCGATGAGGCGGTGGTGGTCGGCAACAGCCTCTGCCCGAGCTCCTTAAAAATGCGAGCATACAGATTGTTGTGGCCATGATTTGCACATTTTGCTGAAATATTAGCCGGTTGTTGGAGTTTTTTGTCGCTCCCAACTTACTGATACGGCTGACTACCAGCTCAGCTAGTTATTGATTTGTTTGACAAGTCCAACATATTATTTGCTCAATAGCTAATTACTATTAGCATGCGAATATAGCCAGTAAGAACAGCTTTGATACCAATCAGTATTAGTCCAATTGATTAGCGTGGTTAGATACTAGAAGAATGCTATATAATGCTCCTTACGAATAGCAGGTCAGGGGTTTAAATTTTGTTAACATTTGGTCATTAACAATTCTATCTTAATGCGCAACATTTTCAGTCAAAATATAGAACAAAAATTGAACTCGACGGTCAAAACAAAAAAGAACATTATGATGAATAATATTATTTTTTTTCTCAAAAGAAATGTGGCATTAGGCGTGAGTATTATCGAATTAGGCTTATGAGTATTCATTATATATTTGTAAGGCGTTGTGGCTATGGATTTTTGGGAGAGCATTAAAAGATAGGGAAGCTACGTATCAGCCCTTTGTTTTTCAGAAATGTGTAAATTATTCTCTGAAAATAAAAAAAATGCGCTGACGTGGCGACGAACGTATTCTACCATGTTAGCCTTTTTTTCGTTTTTAGGGGTTGATACATCTGAAAATAAAGGCTAATATGTAATTAACCCTTAATAGACTACTAAATGCAGTACTATACCTAACACTTTAAGGCGAGTGATTTGAGATGAACTGACTTGTTGGAGTTTAAATAATAAAATTACTACTTTTTTAAAAAATATGACAATTGTCTATTTCTAATGTATACCTGAAACAATAATGGAGTTAGAAAGAGAAAAGAAGAATAGAAGGCGGTGGTATCAAAGGGAGTAGAGAAACCTTTCTCCTAATTATTGGCGGTGATAATGAAATAAAGGTAGGGGATAAGATTATTAGCTCTAGTGGCTCAGAACATCTAGAATGAATGATGTGGTATCCATCTAATAAAGTAGAGATCCCAAGTTTGGTTACCTAAATACTACGTAAAAAAGTATGCGTAATTTATCCCTTCCATATTATATAAATGACAATACGAGTCTTCGGATCAACCTAGATATATCAAAATAATTAAACTTTTTGATTGGTGGAATATAAATCAGTGATATTCATAAATTTATCGGTTAAAACAATTGTACACAAGTAGGCTACCTAGAAAAAAAAAAATTCGGACGATAATTTTTTTTGTTTTTGAAAAAAAGAGGAAAAAAGAATAGCTTGATTGGTTCAGCGGCCTCTCAAGAACATCACTTTATTGAGTTCAAGTCCTATGTAGTACCTTAAAATTTTCTTAGGATAAAGCATTGTATGCATTTGAATTGTCCTGAAAAGCTAAGAAAGTACACAGTAGATACATAGAAGTACTAGGACACAGCTATAGTAGCAGAAGAGAGCGAACAACAGATGTCGTGATTCCATCAGGACCTCAGGTGAAGAGGATGGAAGTCACCCGGCTGGCCATGGAGTTATAATTAAGAGCACACATGCGACCTTGTTTTCTCGTCAGCCTGTTAGAATACCAGCACAAAGACGAAGAAGCGATGTGACACTAGAGGAGACAGAAAAACATGCTGTGAGCGCCCGTTGAATATTCTAGCATTACGTTCTAACCAGAAAATAGCACCGAACACGTAATTCCATGCAACTCGTAGCTCAAATGAAGGATGTCATTCTTCCGAGAGATCCAGAGGGCTCGAAAAGAGGCATGTGGTGGTAGCCCTACTGGGCCAAGTACATGAAGAAGGTGTTAGATAAATAATTTCAAATAAAGAAATAAATAAAATGAATGAATATAATATTTACGAGCCTAGTAAGAAGAGGCGCGCTATCGCTGTCCTAAGAACGTATAGTCCGCATCCGTGCCGGCGTTCCAACAACGATTTCGTACCCAAGGTACAACTCTCTTGCTCCGTCCGACTTCCGAAGTAGTACGAATATCACAATGTCCAGCAATTATTAGTGAATAATTAATTTTAAAGATGTATTGAAAAACATAATGATATGTTCAGTTCGTCCAAAAACAAGATTAAATTAGTTTTAATAGAAAATGAAGAAGTGTTTAGGAAAGGGCACGTCCTTTCATTTCAACAGAAGTATTTGTTGGAGAAGCAACGGTTGGACATTTGAAAGGGTAAAATAGTTAGTTACTAAGAGGAAAGTAATAGAAAATTTGAAATATTTCAAAATAGAGAGTAACTAACAGAAGGCGTTTCCGAATGTCCATGGAATATAGACAGTTGATGTTTCCTCATGATCGCCGCAGAGGGGACGGATGTCATCGTCAATGGGAATGGATAGAAAGTTTTGTCGCACCTTGGTGAGTATCCTGCACTGGTACGCAAGCTAGGTGACGACCCTATACTACATTTGAGGGGCACCCGAATAGATCAGAAAGACTGGAGGCACCCAATCCTAAGCTCCATTATCAACAAATAGGTGGTAGGAACTTTTTACAGAAATAATTACCGGATATATAAAGGTTATAGAAAGAATATCAGTGTTAAATTACATATGTAAAATTTTCATTTGTAACTCCGTACATATTTTATGTCTTGTTTTTTTTTATTATTTTTATTATTTTCTTATAGATATAGTTCTCCTCTTATTATATAAGAGGCACCTCTCATTGTAATGTTATTCATCTAGTTCATCTATTTTTTATATCATTATTATCAACATGGTACCATAGCCATCATCGAGCTAGGGCATTATATATCGTCGTAATTTTTTTTATTGCGATATTTTGTCGGACCGCTCCGAGGCTTCGAATTTTGTCAACGACCGTTATCATACTTACATCGACGTCTGTAACGATCGTTGTCAATACCTCGTTTAGTCTCAAAACGACGCCGTCGAAACCAAATCCTATCGAAATTAAACAATCAGGACCGGCTTCAAGATGGACGATCATGATATCAGTGCAAATATCATGAACCTAAATGGAATAGACCTTTATAGTACTTTTTTTTTTTTTAACCTTTAAAGTCAACCCGGAAGTGGGTGGAATGTAAAGGCTAACCCCTCCATATGCTATTGCCAAAATTATGGTATACAACTTGTACTTGTTTAGGTAATATCGAACAGGACACCATCTTACGTAGAAGATAAGGAAAATCCCGTTCGATCTTCAACTAAACAAATCTGAAGGATGACTTATAACTATGAACATTTTTATAATGGATGATTTATTTTTTCTTTCTATGAGCTAATTTTATTCTTTCTTGAGGCACCTTTATACTATGTATAGTTATGTTCGCACTCAAGAAGAAATAGAATATGACATAATTTTTAGTCCCGCTAAGATAATATGAAATTAATTATCAAGTGATTCAAAAATAAATTTTGATTTAATATTATATGTTTCTTTCTTATCAACTTACGTAGAGAAAGGGAGAAATACACTTGATATTTTTTTAGAGAGAATATTAACTACATACGATAACTGCTGAAAATTAAATCAAAGTCATTTCTGAACACAAGATAATTAAATTTAGATTATCAAAACAACTAAAAACTATGTACCTTGCTGTTTTGAAAATTTGATAACTTTAAGCTGAATTACTTAGTCTTTAATTTTTCAAGTTAAATAAAATCAGTATCAAATTTAGGTTAGTATTCAACAATTCAATCTTCGAGTGAACGATAATCGGACTCAAATCCATATTATAACTTGACGACCTAGTGCACTTGCTAGATTGACAACAGTCTCTAGATAAAACCTAATTGTTCGAGGACTCTTTTTGTAGAGGTAGGTCCGAAGCGGCGGATAAGTGATACGCGCAAATATCATCCATAACAGCGCCAGTAGGTCCCCTATTATTTGAATAAAAGAAAAGAAAGATAATAACATAAAGATGGAGCTTCTAGTGTTCAAAGTTGTAGGGCGATCGAGGTTCCACTAAAATATCACATCTCATCTTTTTTCTTTTCAACTTCTCTATAAAAAAATCAATCTTTTCTACTGTTATTGACAACGTGTTTCACCTTTTTGACTACGCGGATCTTGAAATTCTTGGTATAGTCGTAAGGAAAATGAGTTTTCTAATCCACTTTTATGAATTTATTAATCTAAATAGCACATATGGCAACTAAGTTCATTATGTACAATCATTCTAAAAAAGAACTAGCTTTTTAGGGCTTCTTGGAAAAAAATATATCATGTTTTATAAAACTTTTAAATAGGTTCCTCTTTTATATAAAAAAAAACTTGCAAAATCTGACTTAAAGCATATATGTCTAAATACTTTTATTTATATACATAAAAAAAACTAGATTATTGTGTATTATAAAACTTTTGTATTTTTATTTTTTTTCATAAACTTTTAAATATATATTTTGAAACTTCAAAACTTTTATAACTAAAAATATTAGAAATATGTTTTTAATAAAGTTTCGAATATAAAGCTCCTTTATATTTTATAAAAAATATATTTTATATCCAAAATTTATAAGAAAAAAGTATAAATATATATTTATCGATAGATTTGTCAGTGGGATTTGTTCTAAAGTGCACCCAAAAGTGCGATGAAATGATAATTTAGTTTAAAGAAAATCGTACTGCAGTCTTTTTCATGAATTTTAGTATTATTTTAAGCCTCGACCCAAAATTTCTTTTTATGTGTTTACCGTGGCCTCATTTAAATTCATAATATCCCTACGTAAAATTTGTGGCACCTGGGATACTATTGTTTGAGCATTCAACTCATAATATCGGTAACAAATATTAAATATTTTGATCAGCAACATTTTATTCAATCCGAAAAAATTGTTTATTGACTTACAGACTGTATATTTTTAAATTCGTAAAAAAATACGGTAAATACGGTAGATATGATAACTCATGCGCCAACTCCATATCTCATCAAAGACCTGCCTTTTCTCATAAGCGAAGCTCTAAAATATTACTATTTCCCATCAACAATGATCATTTTGGAACTTTGATTGCTGATATTCTTTTTTTGAGAGGATGCCCTACGAAACCAAATATTTGGTTCTATTATGGTCTCTTATTATTCAAGACCACAACTTTAACAATCAATTCATAAAAGTGATACCGCGAATCGCCGGCGTCTGATATTTCAAAAAGCTAGATTTAAAGGTCGTCGTTAGCAAGATGACAATGTTGCCATACACAGTAAGAGTTTGCCATGAAAAGAATAGAACCAAACCAAGTGAAAAATATCTCCAAAGTACTGATTTAGATACCGACCTTTTATTATATTTTGCTAGTCTTAAAAAGATAAACTATTTTATTATATGTCTTTTAGGTTCTAAAACTGATCGTGTTCGAGCTCAAGCTAAATCAATCAAGTCGAACTTAAACTTACTGATACTCGACTCGAACTCGGCTTCTTTTCACTCCTTAGGTAGCAATTCACGTATGTTTATGCAATAATTAACCCTCTGACCGACCGAGTGGTAATATGTGTACGTGTATTGAGATGAAAAATAGCCGAGGTAATAGGATAAAAATGAGGTTAGTTACTTTATTTGCGGTTGAGTTGCATACCAAATCAATCTTTTATCCACTTTGGGACGATAACTACACACTTCACTAATTCTTCGCCCTCTCCCCACTTATTTTCCCCTTTACGAGAAGAAGATATATTATCCGATATTCACCGCTTTTAAAGGAGAAAAGATCCAGTATAAACCCTTATTTTCTTTTTTTGGATAAATACCATATCTGTCCTTTCTTATAAATGCATAAATTAACCCCTCATTCCAAATATTTTACAAATCAGTCTCTTATTCGAAATTTGTGTCATGAATATTATTGATTCTAAATAAGTATTTTCAAGAAAAGTTTTAAATACAAAAGAAAAAAAAATAAAAATAAAGTCGTCTACAACTTTATTTATCAAATTTTTTTCAAAAAATATCCATAGTTAAGATTTAGCTAGTACAAATTCTCAACAGATTAATGGACGTCCTATTAAGATTTTAAAGTATCAAAACACCTATTTAGAAGTATTTTTTTAAAAAAATAATTATGTACAAAAAGATTTTAATGTGTTCTATAATTTTTTTTTATTGAAAGTCTTTCCAAAAATTTTTCTAAATAGATATTTTAGAACATAAAAGATAAATATTTTTAAAATAAAATATTTATCTGTAAAGTTAAAACAGTGCAAGGCTGATATGCAAATACTCTTTTCTTTTTCTTTCTTTCCATACATGTATTTGAGAAATGAACTGAGGGCGCTGGGACGATATACGCTTTTCAATCTATCATATTTAAAGCACTTCTTTGTAGGCATGGATTTTAACAGTTTGCTCGACTTGCAGACTAAACAATTTCTGGATCAATCATGTGACTAGATTGTGGAACAACACCAATCTATTTTCATTCACAAGTGTGTTTGAGGGAGAGAGGAGAATCGATGACGGCGATCGATGTACTCCAAATTTAGAATATCAGGTAAAAATTTTAATGAAGATGGAAAGCCAAGAAGAATGGATTCCTTTGGTCTTCCCTTTGCAATTGTCTTCTTGCCCTTGCATGTTCCAATTTAGTTTGATATGCTTGGATAGAACCAAACTGTACTTTTTAGGTTTTATTCTATTTTATTGTAAATTTTCTAATCAAAGTCTGAAATTTATATACTTTTATTTCTGTTTCCGTTTTAATAAACTCCTAATTTTAATTTGAAGCAAAATATGGTCATCCATACTTTCCCCAATGAAGTTATATGCTTAGATATTATACTTTTTTGTAGGCCTAGACATTCGACAAAACCCAAAAATAAAGCGGTGGCCCTTAAATAGGAAGTAGACAATTCCAATTAGTTTTCAGCTGAAGTTGATAATGTGCCCAATAATATCGGAAGTTGGTGCATCGAAAAAATTTCGCCTTGTTATCTAAAAAAATACTGTATAGAAATTTCCGACGGACCACAATCCAATCGAAAAGAGTCTGTCGTAAAAAATATAAAAGAAAACTACAAGACAGCCCCCCTCAAGTTTCTATCTTTACTGATCAGCCCCTCTATGTTTCTGACCATCAGATCACCCCCCATGAAAAGTTGTCCCACAAAAACACCCCTCCATTCCCAAGTGTTTTGACATTTTAACTATTTTTTAAGTACTATTTTTAACACCCCAAAGTAAATATTTAGAAGCATTTTTTGAGATCTACAACTTTTTTGTTGAAAGTTTTTTCAAAAAATACTTCTAAATATTTATTTTGGGGTGTTGAAAATAATCTAAAAATTATTTTTAACCATTTTTTTCAATATCCCAAAATAAATATTTAAAAATATTTTTTGGAAAAACTTTCAATACAAAAATTGTAGATCTTCATAAGATCTACAATTTTCGTGTTAAAATTTTTTCCAAAAATTTACTTCTAAATATTTATTTTTGGGTGTTAAAAATATCGTCTAAAAATAAGGTTTAAGTGTTGGAGTGGAACATTCTGGGAGTATTTTCGTCCGTGTAAAAAGTGAAATAGTAAAATAGGGGCTGATCAGTAAGAATCTAAGATGGGAGGCTGATTAGTAAGAAATATTTATACAGGAGAACTGATACGTAATTCTCCCAACATATAAAGCATATATGATATATGAAATGGTAAATTGTCCCTACGAGAGACACATCTTGTTAAATTCATGAAAATCCATAACAAAAATAAATGAATAAATTAAAATTAATCTTAGACAATCATGACTAGATATAAGAAATAGAAGATTATGAAGAGCATGATAAATGCTCACAATGTGTGGCTTTAAAATTATTCAAAGAGAAAATGGTATTTGCGTACGTACTGCTTTTTGCTATGCATGCATGTGGCGACGTAGGTCCCCAATCCCACTACGCCAAACTATTCCTTGGTCAGATGTGCTCGGATTCTACCACTTATCACGATCCCTCGACAATAAATAATGAAAAATTGCATATTAGTCGTGAATTTTAAACTTTTTTCAAATCAACCCAACATTTTAACTTTTGTAACTAAAATTTTTTCAAAAATTACTTCCAAAGAAGTATTCGAAAATTTTAGTCTTAATAGATTTAAAAAATAATATGCTAAAAGGAATATTAAAACACATATTCAGAAGTGTGCTTTAGAAAAATTTTAAAGAAAATAAATAAATTTTGTTGTGATTTAAAATTTTTATATTTAAAATTTTTAAAATAAAATATTTCTAAATATATATTTAGGGATGAAAAATAACGGGTCGTAAACGAGAAGCTTATTTGAGCACATAAGTCGATATAGGGGCTAATATGTAACTCCTCCAAAAAATAATAGAATAATGTCAAAATTTCTGCTTTTTAAAACTCGTTCAAAAAAGCCTCTTCTTTTTTTTTCTTAAGATTACTAAATTAAATCAAAATATATATAACATTTTTTGAAATTTTTTGTATTACCCTAAATAGACGTTGATGCGCTTTAAATTTTCGAAAGTTTTTCCCAAAAAAATATAGATAGATAGATATTTTAAGACTCCATATTCTTTACTGATTACAAAAATTTTGAAATTTTGAAACGTATTTATAAATATTTTTTCACACAAATACTTTTCTGTTGTATTTTAACTATTTTTTTTTAAAAATAGTTATATATAGAATTTGTAAGTTAATCCGAAAAGCAGATTTTTTGCGATGTAAGGGCTTTCTCGTCAAAACCCAAAAATAATTATGATTCAGTCTCAGTAAATTCACCGTATGATTCGGTCTTACTGAATTAACCTTATCGCTTCCTGAAAATAAGACCTAACATGTTGAAACTGTGCACTATTCGGTTCCAAACTCTATAAATAACCACCTCCTCTCTTCGGCTCTTTATCGCTTCCCCGGAATTAGTAAGAGATCGAGATCGAGAGAGAGAGACAGAGAGAGACAGAGAGAGAGAAGATGGGAGAGAGCAAAGTGCTGGATGTAGAAAGAAGCCAAGAGGAATTCGACGATGATGGGCAGCCAAGAAGACAAGGTAAATTCTTCTCATCAGCCGCCATTGTTCTTTCTATATGACGATTTCGAGACACAGATGTGTTCTTTCTCCGCTGATTTCATTCATAATACAATTTATTGCTTGTTTTTGGAGTACATCATAGAGATTTTGCTGAACTAAATATATTCAAATAACTTCCTTGGAGTAGCTTCTTCGTAAATATACTCTGTTGGAGGATACACGATTTATTATCTTTGATATGACACTCCCGAATAAGAATATTATGAGAAATATAGAAAAAAAAAACTTTATGCACTACCTCTACATTATATCTGATGTTTTAAAAAATTAGCTTCTCATAAATTATTTAATAGAGTTATTTTTTCTTTTGTTTTAATCTTTTTTTTTAAATAAATATATCTTAACATACAGAAAAATTGAAAATAAAAAATTGAGATTTCAGTTTTCAGTTTTCTTTAACAATTTGAAAATAAAATAGACTTTTATAGTTGCTATTTTATTTCTCCATTATATTCTATAAAATAAAATTTGTTAAGAGAAAATATATATCAGCCTCTTTATATTAAGGGCCATACGCGTGCATTCGTATCAGTTCGATCAGATATTGATCTGTATTACACAGCGTCGGATCAGATGCTGATTTATATATTCTTAATGTGACACTTTCGGAATAAGAATATTATGAAAAAGACATATAAAGATTTTGTACAGTAAAATACTATTTTATATTATAATCTGATATTTAAAATAAAGTAGTTTTTCATAAACGATTTTATATAGTTTTTTTTTTTTGCTTTTGTTTTAATCATTTTCTCTCCAAAATATATCATAATATAGATAAAAATTGAGATTTTACTTTTCGATTTTAACCTTCCTTAATAATTTGAGAACAAAATTATTTTTATAGTTAAAATTTTCTTATTTTATTCTATAAAATTTATTAAAAAGTATATATACTCTTTTAGGATGGTATGCATACGTCAGGCCAATTCAATTAGATACTGATATGTATTATTTGTGCAAGAGATTAGACTGTTTAGGAATTAGTTTGTATGGGGAGGAACTGATTGCAAGTTGTCCAACTTATTACGTTGCATACTCGAATCTAGAATTTGTCAACGTGTTTGGTGTTTTCTACCGCACAGCAAATCAGTATCCTGTAAAGGTGGAACCAATAATAATATGTCTGCGATGTTGAAATCATTCAAAGGCGAGTCCAAGATGCGTCAACGACCGCCAATGAAACACACAAAGATAAATGATATATAAGTTTTCTCTCTATTTTAAAATTATATAAATTAATTTTTAAAAATAAAAAATCTAATAACACATATATATATTATTCAATATATTTTTTATTTTTAAAAATTAATAATTTATACGATTTAAAAATAAAATTAAAAAAAAATTGATATGCAATTGCCTCAAATCACTACATCCATCATGGACATAGTGGTGCGAAGCTGATAAGACGTGTATTGATGGACATGTGTCACTAATCTATGGTCCCAACCTACCGTAGATGCCTCGGTATACGGTGGGGAAGATATCGTCCCATTGAATATTGAATTTTTTATTGCCAAAAAATATTGAATTATTTGATATTACTGTTCTTTATTTTCTTGTCATGCACAGTATTTATCACCTAGCTTAGCATAATATTGATCACCCATTAGATAGATCAGAACCTCAAGTTGCAAGGGGTCCCAAAGAAGAGAAAGAGAATGAAATAAATATAAATTATGGTGCCAAAGTGATTAAAACACGTAATTAGGGAGCAACGAAAATAAGTTAGCAGATACCACCCACCTTTCCGGACGACGCATGGGTTCATACGCCGACTATGTCGATAGTGATATACGGACTGTACTAGTAACTATTCATTATTACTTTTTAAAAGTAAACATCAAAAAGTTAATTTTATTTAGAATCTTAAATATTAAACTTTTCAGCAAGTACATACTGTTCGGCAAACATTATGACTACTGGCACATAAACTATGTTTGCTATTAACACCTATGACGGTAATACTAATGAAATAACATACAGGAACGGTGTGGACGGCGAGCGCGCACATAATAACAGCAGTGATAGGATCTGGGGTGCTATCCCTAGCATGGGCACTGGCGCAGCTTGGTTGGATCGCTGGGCCAGCTGTTTTGGTCGTCTTCTCCGTGGTCACTTTCTACACATCCAGCCTCCTTGCAGATTGCTACAGGACTTCTGATCCAATCAATGGCAAAAGAAACTCCACTTATATACAAGCTGTTAAATCAAATCTAGGTATAATTTATCACAGATTCATCAAATGTTTCATCTATATTTTTAAATTAAACTCACAAACCTGTGCAGGTGGAATTCAATACTGGTTATGTGGCCTCTGTCAGTATATCAATCTATTTGGAATAACCATCGGATACACCATCACAGCTTCGATTAGTGCTGCGTAAGCTCTCGAAAGACATTGCCTCCTTTCATTTTTTATTTCAGACCTTGCAGAGATAATTCAGCGACAACAAAGCCAAGGCGCTTAAAATGGATAGTAGAACTTTTACCTTAAAAGTGAATGTCTCAGCCGCAAGCGCCATCCACAATAATATGGATGATTTATTCCCTTTATATACTATGGAGGGTAATATAAATTTTCGGACTTGTCCAGTTCGAAAGGCGAGGAGTCCTTGGTGGGTAGAATATGTGTTCAATGCCTCTTTTTGCTTTATCTGTTATAACGGTCACATAAAAGTGGAACCATTATTGGCAGAATTTTTCTGCAGAAATTTCAAAAAAAAAAAAAAAAAACTAAAAAACAAAAATTTCAGTGAAGATGAAGGCATGATACTAATAACGTTAATATGCTGCAGGGCTGTGAGTAAGTCTAATTGCTACCACAAGAAAGGCCATGAAGCAGACTGCAGTGTTTCAACTAGCTCCTATATGATTGGTTTTGGGGTCATCCAGATTTTCCTTTCTCAGCTGCCCAATTTCCATAAGCTCTCATGGCTCTCTATGGTAGCTGCAGTCATGTCATTTACTTACTCCTTCATTGCTGTTGGTCTCCCCATTGCTAGAATAATCTCAGGTTAGCTCACAGATTACTAACACTAAGTTCATGACTCTTTTTCTATTAAAAATTCGATTTAAATGCCTGATTTATAAACAGGGAACACCGGAGAGACGTCAATAACAGGACAACCTATTGGACCCAACTTAAGTTCAGCTGAAAAAATGTGGAAGATGTTCCAGGCACTTGGAGATATTGCATTCGCATACACTTATTCCCAGGTTCTAATCGAGATTCAGGTAAAGTTGATCATTAAACATAGCACTGATTAATAATCAGGGTGGTTTATCTTAATCTGAATTTTGCTCCTCCTTAGGACACACTGAGATCACCACCAGCAGAGAACAAAGTGATGAAGAAGGCAAGCTTCATTGGCGTATCCACCACCACAACATTCTACATCCTCACTGGCTGCCTTGGATATGCTACATTCGGACATAATGCGCCAGGAAATATATTGACTGGATTCGGCTTCTATGAGCCTTTTTGGCTAGTTGACCTCGCCAATGTATGCATTGTGGTGCATCTTGTTGGTGCATTCCAGGTAATTTCATCTTCGTTAGCGCATCAGATACATAATCTTTGGAATACAAAAACGAAAATAATGAAAAATAGATACAAAGCAATAAATGTAACATTACTCGACGTTTTCCTGTTAAAATAGAGACGATTTTGCCGTTCTTATGTAGCCATAACTCATCATTATCTAGGAAAATTCAATTTCAGGAATAAAAGAAAAAAAAAATTATTGGATGTAGTGTAGTTGGAACTTGCTATATCAACACTCGTAGTCAACATTTAAGAATGTATAGAGTATGCAAGTTATTATTATCTCATATATAACTTTTACATAGACTGTTCATCACAGATTTTCTGTTGATTTAAAATCGTATTATTAACATCTATTTGTTTTGGGTGATCACTCAGGTATTTGCGCAACCGCTTTTTTCCGCAATTGAGAACTTTATGATCCAGAAGTTTCCAAGTTTGAATGTCTTGACCAATGATTATCCAGTAATATCCACACATCGATTCAAGTACAACGTTAATATATTTCGATTGATTTGGAGGACTGCGTATGTGGTTATATGCACCCTTCTAGCTATTATAATGCCTTTCTTCAATGCTGTGCTGTCATTCTTGGGTGCTCTTGGATTTTGGCCTCTGACCGTGTACTTCCCCATCGCCATGTACATAGCTCAAGCGAACATACAAAGGTTCAGTAGAAAGTGGATCGTACTCCAAACCCTCAGTTTTCTCTGTTTCCTCGTCTCGCTTGCTGCAGCCTGTGGTTCTATTCAAGGAGTTGGAGATGATCTTCGCCATTACGTCCCATTCCACACCAAATCATAGGGAAGTTATTAGGGTAGCAACTAAAAAGGACCGGAAGGGTGACGGCTACGTGACAATATTTTTATTGTTTAGCAGTTGCTCTTCTTTTCCTTCTTTGTATATCGTTGCTTATAGTTCGAGAAAAATCTACAAGAAAATTATAGAGGCACAGCGACCTGCTGTCCTTACTCTTATGTTCCTAAGTTAGGCTCAAAATTTACTTCTTTTTGTAACTTTTCATAACGATGCTCAGGTTTTGTAATATTAGAGCAGCTGCATCACAATATATAAATATCATTATGATATATTATTTATCAGCAATTTCCATATCAACAAGGATTGACAACTGTAATAATGATAATGGCAATTTCTTTTTTTTTTTTTGAGAAATAATAATAATGGCAATTTCGCGGTAACAAACTCATAGGAGAGATACTAGCCTCCATTGTTCAAACTTAATCTTTATGAGAAACAGCCCAGAGGTGTTATATCTCCTGAAATAGACAAGCTCAAACGTTAACTTACTAATCCTCTAAGCTAACCAGCTCTCCAGTGAAGTACCATTCTTGCTTTTTAACCCCGTAGACAACCGAAGCTTCATCGGACAACCATGACCTCTGCAGCTATATATATATATATATATATAGAAATTAATGTGAAAAAAATTTATCCGTAACCGGCAAATGTTCAACGAAACGATGAGTTCTAATATTTCGATTTGAAAAGGTCCAGCCCGTATTTTCTTTTACGGAATAAAAAAATTAAATCGCTCACATTTCTGTAGGTGGTGCTTGCGGAATTCAAACCTGAGACATACACTTGATGAGGTAGAATTCCCGGTCATCTATCCTAAGCACCCTGAGCACCTCTACAGCCATGTTAAACTGGAAGATGTCAATCTTTGCAGCACCAAAAAGATCCATTTATCCCACTCTGCAGCTAGTAGTTCTCACTGCTTTCATGGCTGGAATGGCTCCTCATGCTCGTTAATACTAACACTAATTATAGTAAGAGGAGGAAGATTGACGACGCGCTTACAAAGTGGAACTTCACAGTTCACATACACAAAATAGACTTCATCGAAACAAGTATAGCATATAAAGCTCACTTCTAAAAGCCTAATTGGCAGCGGCGGAGCATGGCACGTTTATGAAGAAGACCTACAATGCAAGGAAGCTCAGCTCGAAGCTCAACAACGAATTTGATGCTGAAATACGAGTTTTTGGTTAAATTCGCCATCGTAACATAGTAAAGCTTCTCTTTTCCATATCTAACCCAGCCTCAAAACTATTGGTTTATGAGTACATGGAGAGCGACAGCCTTTACCACCGGCTACACGAACGGAAGAATGGAAGGAATGGAAACATGCAAGCTTTGTTAGGAGTGGTTCAGGAGCCTCCCGCCCGCAGGTCACTCGGCCGGGGCGCTGCCTCAGGAAAGCAAGCGCTCCTGGTCAGCCCCTGGGCGGGTGTCCTGTAATGGGATGGGTGGGGTGCCGCGGTCGCATATTTACAGCGGCTGCGGGGAAGCTGGTGGCTGGGTAACTCCCAATACTCCATGTCTGGTCCGAGGACGGACGCCAGGCCGGAGTTTTACTCTACTGCGGGCACCTGGGTCCAAAATGGTCCTATAGGTGCTCGTAGAAAATTGTGGTCCGCGAGTTAGCGGAGACTTGTGGAGAGATTTCGCCTCGTTATCTCAAAAAAAAAGAGTCGTTCAGGAAGGTGATGATATGGAGTGTTACTAAAAAAAGCTGATGAGCCCTATTTTGTTGAATACTTCAAGGCGATCACGATCACAAGCATAAAACCGAGAAAACAAAAAGAGGCACAAACATCGAAGATAAGATTTAACGTGGTTAGGAGATATAACTTTTACACCAGTGGACAAGGTAGGAGAAAGATCAATTATCAAAAGCGATGGTGAACTATAAAGGGGTAAAATGCAAGCCGCCAATATAAAGCATGATATGGCGAAAAGATACAACTCATTGTATATCATATAGAAATCTTAATGAGTAAATGGGTCCATATAGCTGCAGCTCCTCCCCTGCACCCTTGGAGAGGTCAGTGGTGATAACCGAGAAACCGGTTGTTATTTTCTATAACTTGGTTTGGATTGATGCAAGATATTATTGCAGTGAAATTCAAGGCATATTTTAACAAGTCCGATTCAGTATACATCTTTGCCAGTTCGTTCAGTTACATGGCTCCAGGTAACTGTGCGAGCTTGCTTTGTTATTTGATCATGCAAACTTCCAGTTATTTCTAAATAAAAAATAAAAAAAAATTCATCCATATTCTTGATATCTTACTAAGGTTAGAAATCTGATGTGTTACAGAATGTGCAAAATCGAGGAACGCGACCGAGAAGATGGATGCGTTTAGCTTCGGAGTGGTGCTCCTAGAACTGTGCTGGGGAGAGCAGCTAACCATGGAGATGAAGAAAAAGGATTGGTAGACTAGGTATGGTGGTATGTTACCAGATAAAAATGTGTGCTTGGTAGAGACTAGTAGGGATGGTGGTAGGAAGACAAAGGATTGGTAGAGGGCTGGTTTTTTATGCAATAGATGAGGAAATTAGAGATCAAATATAATTGGAAGATATTGATGCAGTGTTAATGCTAGGACTCAGCTGCACAAGTACAATTACCAATAATATATATATTAATATATATATATATATTATATATATATATATCTCTGATCAACAATTGTCAAAACTAATGGTGGAAGGCAAACTGAAAAAACTCATCCAAGCAGTCACGATCTAAACGAAAAACAGAAACGAATTAATAAAAGAAGTAAAAGTTCAGTTTCCCTGTTTATTTAGTAATAAATACAAAAAATAAGTAGAAAATTAAATATGGGAAACTAACAACAGTAATTAACAATGTCGAATCTTAGGACTAACCAACCCTATATGTTTTCAAGGAGTGGCAGGGTGTAGTAGCACAAATTCTGGTCCATGTTCCTGCTTTTATACACTTACAAGTATACAAACTTCTCCAATTTGCTGCAAAGTTAGTAGCTCTTAAAAATAGGGATATGAAGAAATAATATAGAGAAAACGAAGAAAGAGAAAGAGAATGGGAGAAAGCTGTTCTTTATTCGTCTCCAATGTACTTAGACTGAGATGCAGCAACAAGGGAGGCTCCGAGGCCCGATCCATCATTTGCAAGCTGAACAACCACAGAATTTGAAGCCTCAGCCCCCAGAAGCTCCTTAATGGTGCTCTGCAAGCATTCGCTGAATATTGTGTAGTGCTCAAAGAGACCTCCATCCAAAGCTATTACAGTCCTCTGTTTCATATCAGCATGGTTAGAAGCAATATCCTTGCCTTGCTTCTTTAGAATGCCTACTATTCCAGCCGCTGCCAGACGTGCAGCCCGTTTGGCTATAACATCACAGATCTCAACTACTATTTTCCTTGCTTTAAGTGAGGTAGAAATCTGCAGATCACACATAAACCAAGCATCATAACGGCAAAGCTACTCTTAACAAATAAAATCTAGGAGAAAAATGCAGTAACAATAAGTATACCCCAAAAATGTCCTTCAGAGTACTTCCAACAACGTTGAGATCTGGTGATGTGTCATGATGCATGGCAGATACTTTCGGCGTCCTGCAAATTAAAGATTATCATTTCATATTTCCCTCGATAAGAAATAGTGCCGTAGACTGTTGATATTGCACAATCGTGTGGGTAAGTAATACATGCTAACGTTGCTTAAAGAAAATACTATAAACTTCAGAAAGAAACTCAGACGAGCTTTGATATTCTCTTCGCTATTTAGCACCTTCTGTGAAATGCCTCCGTTTTTATGTATTGCAGTGAATTTCGATACAATTCAGCAGCAATGGCATAAATTGAATACATTTCCTTTCTTGCTTTTGAAAATGTATGCAACTATGCACTTTAGTAAATAAGCAAAAACAAACCTTAGTACGAAAGACTCTTTCAGTTTTTCAGGCACAGTGTCCCCAAAAATTGCAGTTTCTTCAGCAATTTTTAGCAAGACTCTTCTTACTATTTCTCCCAAATATAGTCCAGATATCAGCTTTTCAAATATCTACAGCACACAACAAATCATCTAAGAGTTTTCCTTCATATTCACATATTTATAGCAAATGCTGAAGAATTGTGCCCAATATTACCTGCTCACTGGGGTTCAAACTCTGAAGATCTAGCTGTTGATCATATTCTGTGATCGGCAGATGCGTCGATCTAAAGTTGCCCCATTCCATGTTGATAACCTAACAGTGTGATGGTTTAAAATATGCAAGTTGAAGGCAGAAGAAAGTGCTGGTCACGAAAATGATCCAAACCACTAAGTAAGATGTTACATATCCCAAGCGCAATGCTTGTATGGGAACTTCATATCACTAAAATTGGCTTGGAGACCAAATTCAAGGTAATTAATTCGCTCGCAAACTTTTATGGAAGCTATTCCCAGTACAAGCTAAATTTAAGCGTTCCCTTAACAACTTGCACCTTACTTGGTTAGCATCAGTATATTGCACATATCTCTATGAAAATCATTGCTTACCATCTCTCCGGATTTTGGCGGGAGGCCTTGCCACTTAGGGATTGCATATGCATCCTCTACATACGCCGCATTTGTCCCTGTACCCAATATTACAGCAGCAGCAACATCTTTATCATGATATCTTCCACCAGCTAATGTTCCTACTGCGTCATTTATCTACATTGAAGGTATTCAAATATCAGAAACTGCACCATAAATTAGATAAAAGAAAGATGAAACTACTTTACAACTAAGACATCATCAGGAACTCCTAACTCACTAATTCAGCAAACTATATTACTTCCCATGCTGAACTAACAAGTAAAGGGGAAGTGTACTCACCAGTGCTGCTACGCACATATCAAGGCCTTGTCTCTTTATGGCTCTAGTCAATGCACCACCCACATCTTCCCCAATCTGCTTCACACATTTAAAGAAAATTTATTAATAACATAAAGAGGATTGAAAGAGGGTTAGAATTTTGACGAAGCAGTAGTCACCCGATGCTACAGACACAGTTACTCCAGTAGATATAAAAAAAAAAGGCTTCAGAAGTGCAGCACTAACACCATCAAATAAATGCATGCATCTATGGCAACTAGACATCTTATGTATGTATGAATGAATGTACGCACGAACGAATGTTTTCATGAAACTGAAAGATCGCTTCGAAGTTAAAACTATATGGGACATATCCAAAGGCATTCGAGAAGTACGACTTTCAACTACATTGACAACAGATATTTAAGTGGCAAAAGGAGGACAAATCATTTGATTCCCTTCCTAGAAATATGTGTGACATTTCTCCTGTAGAATTAGCACATCGGTTCTCTTTAGAGGAAGCGTTAACCAATAAAAGAGTTATAATACACATTTAATTATATCAAACCAAAAGGTATGTAGTTTACAAGAACAATACTCTTCGCAAATAAATATAGCATGCCATCCCCTAACATTAGTCATTATACGATTCAAAAACTACACGGGTAAGCAGAACGAACCGCATCTTCAATTAAGAAGCCCTTTGTCCATTTTATAAGAGTGCCTGAAGCAATTGAGGTTTGTCTCACAGGGAAAGAGAAAGTAAATCCTAGTTCTCTCTCCCTGCCAATATGATGGTGAAAACCTTCCCCTTCTGTTTTGATAAATTTTGCTAGCTCTGAAGCAATGAAATCAAATAGGTCCTGAAATTGACAAAGGCAGAAACAAATTCAGAGGAACATGTTAAATTCTATATAGATCAAAATCACTATAATTACTTACATCAGAGCTCCCAACCATCAGATGTGGAGGAATAGAAACTTCTTTTGCCTCTTGTTTTACAACGCGGTCTTCCTTTCCTCCAAGTTGCACGCGAAGAACACGGAAATTTGTTCCTCCTAGGTCCAGTGCATAGTATACTCCCTCCTCATCCCTAAGGTACTAACAAAAATCAGACAATTTTCTTCTTACCATGAAAATAACAAAAAGATCTAGACGAGTATTTAACCGTGAACAACATCAAGTTGATACATTTTTTAAACTATAATCATCCAACTACATATATGTTAGATATTAGAAGAGCCACTCAATCATGCAAACATATACACCGATGTTCTGGGCTATATAGATGTTTTACGATGTTAATGTTGTAAATCTACCAAAATTATAACACTCAACAATAATAACAAATTTTAAACAAAAGAAAAATAAGTAATACCCTGTGGGGAGGCGATCGACGTAGGTGATTAGCATCTTGATCTTACTGCCGCCGTCGGAGGCAAGACCGGCACGCATCTCCGACGCCATAGCTTCGGCCAACTCGCAGAGAAGCGACTTCGGCGTATCACACATTTCTCTCAGCTCCTTCAATATTTCCTCCGCCCGGGCATACCCGTCCCACCACCGTCGCCGCACCACCAGTGCCGCCACCGTGCACAGCGCAGCAGCAGCCGCCGCCGCCGCCCCCACTGTCGCAACCGTCCTCATCTCTGTCTTTTTTTACGAAGGATTGCACCGGAATGGGCGGTGATGAGCGGTACGAGGTCGGGAATGGCGAAGAACGTAACCTTTGTCCCTTTTTACGAAACTCTCGTCTTCTAATTATCAGACAATATAACCACTCTTTGTTGTTTATATATATATATATATATATATATATATATATATATATGTACGTATGTGCCTACAAGAATCGACGGCTGATTATTGCTAGGATTGATTAATGGGGAATTTAACGGTGGCGATCGAGGATTAGTTTTATCTGATAATTTAGGGGAAAGAGAAGGGCAATGTTTGTAATGAATCTGGGGTTGTTGACGTCTGTTGCTGTTGGGTTCGTCAAAATCGGCGCATCCGGCTGCGCGAATTGGACGTGCACGCCGCGCGTGTATTTTTGAAGCATTACCGCTGAGGGCGACAGGAAGGATTTTCTAATGAGAATTTTTTAAATATATAATTTATCATAGACTTATGATAAAATCTAAATTATACATCTAATTAACATAAATTTTGAAATATAAATATATAATTAAAATCATATTAGAATTATTCAGAGTCCAATAATCGATAACAATATTTTAATCAAATTTGTCTTCTATTACAATTCTTTCATAATGCATATATACATTTTAGATATTGTTTATAAATAGAACTTTCTTTATTGACATATTAACATCCTTGATACCGAATGAATGTTTTTGCAATTTACTAATTTCAGAATGATACAAATAATGAATAGTTAAGAACTTAGGAGGGTGCAAACATTTTTTTTATTTCCTAATATACCTATAAAGCACTTGCTAGATAACCAGCAACAACTTAGGATAGACACATTCTGCATGAGCTCAAGCACTATGCACCAACAACAAACCAGATTTGTTTTGTGGCTTAACCATACCAATAGAAGCAGTTGATGATATTCAGTTTTCTTCTTCTCTTAATCTTACTGTCAAGCCTAACTACTTGGTTTGGAACTAACATCTAGCGGCCAATTTTCTCTCAAGAGTGCTTACCAGATCTTGGCTAATCGAGGGATCACGGATTGGATCCCCATGGCTTCTGGCCCCTCGGGGTCCTCCAAAATGTAAGCTCTTCGCTCAGCTGGCTGCTTATGATAGAAACCTCACTCAAAACTGACTAACTTCCATTGGCTGAGGATATTCCAAATGTTTATGTTCTCTGTGTTTCCCAAACTGTGTCGCCACAACACTTACTGATCTCTTTCACATTCCCAGTCCACGACTGGCGTCCACTGGCTAATGACTTAGACGCCCCATTGCAACTGGCAGCATCACTAAAACTTTACTGGAGCAATTGCCAGGACGGTATCACGCTTGTTGAACTGTGTATTGCATGGGATTATACTTGTGTGGCTATACTAGGGCTGAAAACGAGTCAGCTCGGGCTCTAACTCGTTTAAGCTCGTCTCAACCTCGAGTCAAGCTCGAGCTCAAATTCATGCTCAGTTAACTAACGAGTCGAGCTTGAGTACTGTAATACTTTGCTGGCTATGCTCGTGAGTATATATAAGCATAGTTGATAGTGGGCTTTTGAATCCAGTCCAAACTGTTATAAATCAGTTGATCCCAAAAGAATATATAACTGTTTACAATTTAGTCTTACATTTTATAGAAATTATAAATATTATCACTGTGCACTTTATTTTCGAACTAGGTACTCGAGGTCGAGCTCGACTCGAGCTGAAGCAATCGAGCAGAGCTCGAACATGATTTTTTCCTAAAGCCAGCCGAGGCTCATCGAGCTCGAGCTTGAGCTCGAGCAATGTCAACAGAGTCGAACTTGAGCTACATAGTACTCAGCTCGAGCTCGGCTAGTTTTCGGCCCTAGCCTATACAGTGATGTATTTGGTTTGAGCAAAACTCCCGCATCATCCAACAGCGTAGCACATGTTATTACGCTGTTTATTTGTGTTGGAGCTCACATGTCAATTTTTGGACATATCATCTCGCAATCTATCGAGGACGTAAGATAGCCAGGTTACTTCTCCAACTACATGGACGAGACTCCACGTGCTTGATATCTCCGAGGCTCCAACACCACCTCCACTTTGTCATCTTACCTCAATTAGACTCCTTTGAGCGCGTCTTGTACACTCGTGGTTGTTGTACTCCGCTTTTGGTTATTTTAATGTACTCATATAACAATAGCGGTTCTACTGTTTTCTGGTGTACTTCTTGGAGCCTTTGTACTCTTTTAGTGGTTTTACATTAATCCAAGCTGATATAGAGCCTGTTATGAATGAAGGCAATGCTATTTTTCAAAAAGAAACAAAAGAAAAAGAATAAAAGATGCGTACCTTGAACAAACACTAGAATCTTTTTTCTTTTTCTGTAATAAAACATATATTCTATTATAGACATCCCCATCTAAAAGAGAGTTGTTAAACAGGTTTTTATAAACAGTTTAAAAGAAAACATAAATAATTCTACTATCGAAACAGATCATGACGAGATGGAATCGCAGGCACAAGAAAGTTTCCAAACGCCGAATCAAAGCACCGGTAATTTCCAAGGCAGCCTTCTTGTTCTGCCTGCTTGACTGCAAATTGCTTGGCCTGTTGAATGTTGAAATTACTTCCAACAACCTGCAGAATTGATGCAGATTTTTATCTATAATTACCCTAAATGAACATAAATTTTTGTATATCAAAAAACACAGAATGTGATTCAGTGGTGCAGAAGTTGCAAAATGACTTACAGGAAGGCTACATGAGGGCGGTAAGGGCGGATCTTTCATACCAACTAAGGAAGCATTCCTGCAAAACATTATGAGATCTAAAGCACAGATAAAAAGTTTTGACTGAAAGCAAAAGGTTAAAATTGCAGCTATCATCTACAGCAAGCAACCAAGCATTATGCAATGCAGACTACGAATATTAAATACATTCTCATCACATTTTTGTCAGAACATGAAACTCAGTCATCGTCCCTTATATTAGGCCAGACTTCCACATATCAGCCTAAACTGGTAACATAAATATATATACAAACAACACACACCACATATATTTACTCTCCCTTCCTCCCTCCCTCCTCCCTCTCTATTCAGCCCTAAATGCACAAAATAAATACTATATATATATATATATATATATATATATATAAACACACACACATATATACTCTCTCTCTCTCTCTCTCTCTCTCAGCCTAAACTGGTAACACACACACACATATACTCTCTCTCTCTCTCTCTCTCATATAGTAAAACTATGAGACAACCAAGTGGCATACAAGTTACAACAGGCTTGCATTAAGTAGACTAGCTAAGGGTAAAATATTTTTTTTGCAACTTCTCATTTGTCATTGCAGTATGAATTCTCTTAGAAAAGCTAAGCGGCATAACAAGTTACAACAGACTTGCATTAAGTAGACTAGCTAAGGGGGGAATATTTTTTTTGCAACTTCTCATTTGTCATTGCAGTATGAAATTCCAGGAATACATCTATTTGTTACTTTTTAGCTATTTTCCACAATCAATATAATTTAGAAATTCAGATTTGGCATACAATCTGTATTTGATTCATTGTCTTAAGCAACTTTATTGTAACTTAACTGTGTACTTAAAAAAAAGGTCACTTATTTGGATAACGTTGCAAAAAAAAAAAAGAGATGTGTCAAGGAAGCCAACAGAGCGAATAGAAAAAGTCCCATCTATAACAATATACTAGTTTTTCAACAAATACTACCATTGTAGCTCCAACATTCAACATTGCTATTACAAATTTGAAAACGGAAAAAAAAAAAAAAAAAAAAAAAAAAATCCTTCATGTTAGTAATATTGAATATGTCGTGCATTGTATACAACGGAACATGTCTAACAAGGTGTAGGTTGAGCTAATTCAGCTGTCTACGTGCCTTTTGTTGCGCACAACTTCATGGAGCACTCCTTATTCTACTAACTACATAACATAGATGTTACGGTTTAACAAAAACCACTCTCAAATGCATAATGAACAACCTAGAAATCCAGAGAAGTATCAGGGAAGCAGAGATAACCAAGAGGTTCAACATGAATTGACTTATGGAATTTGCTATAGTTACAAAGAAGCACACATAACAGTATATAGAAAATATGGAAAGTTGTTTGACCAAAAGTATAATGGTCTTGTGGTACCGGCTCTTCACTAGGTGGACTCACATTAAAAGTCCAAGTTAGTGTATAATCTAATGAAGATAGGATGTGAAGCGTATCTACAAGGGCTTGGAAATGATCATCAATAGCTACATAGGCATATTACAATCCTGAATTGTGAGAAATCAAAAAGCTTATATACAATTATATAATTGCAAAAGATATCAAAAGCTCATAAAATTCGCAACAGATTAGCAAAAAAACAGTCAAAATAAACAATTAATACTATTTCTCTGGTGCTTGCTGTTTTCTCTTCAGTGAAATTGGCACTTGTTCACTCATACTAGACAAGAAAAACTTTACACCTTCGTTATGTCAAATCTAGATTCTTTGAAGTAGTGGCAGTTATTTTCTACCATGAATGTTATGCCTATCACAGTAATGCAACTGACACTTTCCCTGTTTCCTGAATTATATCCAAGTAGTATACAACTAGTTTTGCTAATAAAACTCTGGTTAACAATTCAGATAATTGTAGAACTTTGGTAAGTCTAATGATGTTATCCTTTCTCCATTCCACAGTTCGTTTGGATAATTATTCTTCAGAACTCGAATTTGATGCACAAAATATTCAATTTACAAAATAGATGATATAAAGTAACACCAACCAGTCCAACCCTACCATCAACCAGTACTAATTAAGAGAGTAACAACACAAAATTTCAAACCTGCACATATCTAGTTGCCTAGCGAGAGATGCAAACATTAACACGTAAAATCACTGAAATAACAAAAATTGAAGAGGACGTACGGAGTAGACGCCGTTTTCCGTCTCTTTAGCGGCGGCTGCTTGTGCCGAGTCTCCGCTCTGGCACCTTCCGCAGAGATCGATGTCGCTCGCGAGCTATTGAAGCTCATTGTCGACGAGTCGAGTTTCAATCTTCAGAAACTTCCGATGACGAAAATACAATTTCCTCTAGGTTTTTTTCTAGTGCAGTACTCCGTCGCGGATGTCTCCCAAATATTAACTGTAGTTATTCCTCCTTTCAAGTGATTTGTTATATTTACAATTTTTTTAATTAAATTTTATTTTAAATTAAATTAAATTAAAGTTTATTATAACTAAATATAGTATTATTGTAGTTAAATTGGATTAGTTTAGAAGAAAAAATATGAGCAACAAGATCAGCAATCTAAAGGGTACTTCCATTATCTGGACTTCATGTCATTTCAAACAAATTATTTTTTATTTTAAGTGATCTTTCACAACGTATTATTGAATTGTTCGGAAGCACTTAAATAAATAGTTTGCAAAGAAAATAGCATTACAGTTTTAAATACTATACCCATTAAAACATAACATATATTAATCCAGTATCTCATGTACTTATGTATATCTAAAAATAGTACTTGCAACTACCATGGATTGCTTTGGACTTAAGAAATTTAAAAAAATTGCCTAAATTTGTCTTTCACCACCCGGCGGACATTTTGCCTATTCTCGGTGTGCATTATTAATATTTCTAAATACTAGATTATATTTATTTGTGTTTTAATTATAATTAATTTATATAACTGTAGATATTGTATGTCAAAGTCGTTTGCCACGTGACACCATAAGTACCTTTAAGTATGAATGTGTATTGTTCTACATTTAGAAGACAAGTGGACACTCTTATTAGATTTAATAAGAAGATTAAAAAGTCTACACTCGATTATATAAAGAATTACAACAAAAATTAATATATTTAAGTTAATAAATATTTTTAAAAATCTTATTGATTTATGAGCAATATATATATATAATATATATATATATATATATATATATATATATATAAAATTAACTTACTGATTAAATAATTAAAAAAAAATTAAGAAACAAAATTTTATCCATTTTTAAGAAAAAAAAAATATTAACATAAGAGTATTATCATCGGTTCACGTCACATATACTTACAAATCGGATTAAAATTATTAAAAAAATAGTATTTGAACGTTATACTTATATAAATTTATAACTAATATCTATGTATCGCACGGGCATACAACTAGTGTGGAACAAAATTCATTCTTTTGTTTGATCAACCAGTGGCAAGCTGAGTCGACGGGTAACGGTTTTAGGAAGTGATGCGCCGTGAATCATGATAGAAAAATCCATTATCTCCGAGATTTAGAGCATTCTGTTTAGTGCTCCATGTCCTGCATGCCTCAATTGTGCGGGGCACGCTTATTAAAAATCAAGTATTACGGGGAATATTTGATGAGAGTTGGACCAACAATCTGACAGCTACAATGTACATTACCATCCAAGGATGGAGTACAGAAAGCACAGCAGGAGGCAACACAATGTTCTTCCACTGCGGATATAATACATTGCTCCAAGTAACTATTAATTTACAATAACAATCATAATTTTACTAATATAACTAGATTTGGTTTAATAATAGATATTTTAAATAAAATTTAAAATACATATATATTTTAACATCAAAATAACATATTAAAATATATATTTGTTTATTATGATTATTGCTAGCTAAAATCAATTTTATTGTACTGCATAGTTTATTTGTAAATATTGCAAATAAACTTAAATGATATATTTTATAAAAATTTATATAAAATTTTAATTTTTTTTAATATATGACCTAAATATCATATAATAAATTAAGTGTTATACTTAATAAAATAATTTTAAATATAAACGGCAGGTAATTTCTATTCAAATATATAATATTCAATAACAAGCTGTACAATTCGTACAGTAACAAAAAAGAAAACCAAATTCAATGGGCCTAAACATAAATCTAAAAATAAACATCGGAACCCAATTATCTTTTGAAGCTTCAATCCTCTATCTAAATCAATTGTCCTCGCCGGTTTCAGCGACCTCTCAGACCATTCTTTTCAGCCTATTGAATCTTATCCTCTCGTGATTGCTCTGCCTCCTGCTTCCGATCAAGCTGCGGAGCGAGGTATTTTATGACCGTCTTCGGCTCCCTAGTTTCACAGCATTTGAGTGGGGTCAATTTGACTCCATTTGCTATGTACTGGATCCGCCCATGGGTAGCACGATCAAGAGAAGCAGAAGTGGTCTCTGTAAGTCCTGTATCTATCTGAAAAATAATTCCAATAGGACAACTCCCACCATTGGAAAAGAATGCCTGCCTTGAACCAGGAGCTAAATTGGGCTGTTCAGGTTCTCTACTTCCAGATGAAGAAAGCTTTGGCCCATCACGGCTAGCAGAAAGATGCTTCTCCAATCTACTTAATTTGTTCGGCCCGTTGACATAAGCATCATTTTTCCTCTTGAGGCGTCTCTCTGCTGATGATCCACTATCCCGTTCAGAACAATCTTTACTGGAACCCATCCGCTGAGGCCTTTTATAGCCCTCAGGGAAAACGAACGACGGAATCTGCTTCCGACGGATATGTGATACATAGACATCCATTCTATGTTTCCAGAAAGAGTAAAAGCTTACTGAGTGCCTGAACGAATCTACTGTTTCACGAAGGTCAAACTGCTGAACTTCTGGGATCTTCACCCCTTGTTTTCTTTGAAGGCCTATGAAAAAGTTGCAATGTGATAATTCTTTTGACGCATCAATATATTCAATAGGATAAGGGTGACATTGCAGCATCCCACAAGTAGCTCTCTCTATCTGCAGACATCCAAACAAAGACAAATAAAAAAGACTGAAGTCAATGAAACCAATTATCTAGTGATAAAAAAGTCTCTGTTCCTAATATATTCTTTTTAAATAGTTAAATATGTCACTATCAAAAAGGCGAGAGACAACCTAAAGAAATGAACACGTGTATAAAGTTACCATCAGAATCAATTGTCTGAGTCGAGACTTCACCCTTCCCTTCCATATTTGGAGATCCTCGGCATTTGCAGCAACAATATCAACCTGCAGATAATTCTTATACATTTCAAAGAAACGGTATGGCTTAAACAAAGCACTCCAATCTGCCCTGTTCAGCTCGATATCCTGGATGGAAAGAAAGAGGATAGAAATAAAATAAATTAGGTACAAACAAAGGAAGAGAAGAAAGAAGATTAGTGACAGAGAACTTCATACCTCACAAACTTTGTTACCACAAACAAATTGTTCCATTATTACACGTAGGGTACTGGAAGATACATTGTAGCTTGAGTTCATGCAAGGATATGCAGGTGTAATGATAGGCATCTGATGATTTCTATCTCGCGGGTTTTTACGTGGATCCCATACAGGAAAACCAAGCTCGGATTCCTCTATAGGGCACAACATGACTGGATTAGGCCACCGCCATTGTGTATAGACTCGAAAGAACCGAGAAACAAGCATACTAGGAACAGCATTTGGATAAAGCTGGCAGATACGGGCAACGAGCAAGGCCCAGTTGATACCACCAAGAAATCCTGTTACCTGAAGGATAGTAATACTCAAATAATAATTATCATATATCACTAGATTTGCGATAATAATAGTGCACAGAAATGTAGCATACATTAGAATATACCCCACGCCTCTTGGCCCAGAACTTTAAACACCTTAACGTAGTCCGAAAATTCTGCAACATGAATAACACAAGGGAAGATGTAAGTATAACTTCAAACATATATACCAAAAATATATTATGAAAGATAATAACCTCGACATTGGGGACTAGACGAAGAATTTGATCTGCAACTCTGCATCCATTAAGACTTCGGATGGTAGGCTCATCAATGTTGTGTAGCACTGAGTCATAAGTAATGTCCCAGTCCTGCAAGAAAAAGCAGCACGGCATATAGAGTCAATATCAGAATGGGGGAAGAAAGATGGAGGCAGCTAATGAACAGGAAACATAATAATCAGTCACCAGAAGTATCCCATGAATCATGAATAGTAAGAAGTAGAATAGAAACAAAAGAGAAGTACTTTGCATATACAGTACATAATTGCTCCAATACAATGCAGAACAGAACTACTTTGCATATATCTGGGATGACAGCTTACAAGTAATTAAGTTCTTATTTCCAAGTCCTAAAAACGAGCAAGTAGAATATCAGCAATTAGTAATCCTAAACTGCTTAAAGTTAAGCTAGTTACATCACAAACTACACAAGATGAAGAAGGCTAATGAAAAAAATTTACGAAAATCAAGAAATAATGTGTAAAAAATAACAAATTAATAAGGAACTAATTACGGAAGAACAAAAGATGATTGAACTCACTTCAGGAACAACCAAAACTGAGATACTTGCATAAAGTAAATCTATTGAGACCCCACGAAATTTAAATTTCATAACGGGAACATGAGCATCTGGAACAGGTTGCAGTTCAGACACTTCTTCCCTCGTTGCTAATATTTCATGCAAAATACCAAAGAAATCCTCCTACAAAAACAAAAAGGCATATCAGAGATGGACAACAAAGCTAATGGCTAACAGAAAGTGCTTAGGAACAGAAATTACATCGCGATTAACATATGACGGTCCAACGCAGAGGGCATCTATGTCAGCACCAGGTCCATGAACCTAAAAGAAAGTTGATTAATGTAAGTGCTGATGAAAAATGGCTAAATAGGACAGTAACGAGTGGAATTTTGCTATCCCATGATTATCAGCTTGGTTGTAAACGTCATAAAAGAAGAGATTCAAGAGAGAAAGGCTGCTTACACCCAACCGATAAGATCCGAATGTCTTAACAATAGCATTTGCATCCTCAATCATTTGATCAGTGTATCCTCTTTCGCGAGTCAACAATTTTACCCAGCTTTTAACGATCTGACACAAGCACAGCTTTTCAGATTCCAATAGACAATGTGCGTAATTGATCCACTAACAAATTCCAATAGACTGAAGGCACATAATTGATCTAATAAAGCAAAACTCAGAAGCGAGAAAAGAAGAACAAGAACAAGATCCATTCTCTGCCTTGAACAAATTACTAAATAAACGATCTTTCTAGATCCACAAAATAGAACTCATGCAGTGGAAAAGGAATTAAGGGCAGGTTTGCAAACACTATGTATTTGATTCAGGTACACCGAGAAGAAAAAGGGTATCAACGTATACATCAAAATATTAGGGATAATTTGGCCATAGATTAAGGTTGTTAAAACCCAAACCGGAAATATCCAACAAATTTCAAGTGGTTCCTAGGCTTAAGAATCCACTTAGCATGACTTTTCCATCCCAAAACGCATTCGTGGCTTCAATAACATCCAGATGTGCTCACACAAGCATGGCTCCTATTTCTATCAGGAAATGTGATAGGTGTAAGTCTTCCAAGATAATGATGGAAAACAAAGTAATCACATCTGACATCCATACAAATAAGTATAGTAGAAAAGAGTTAGCAGCATTGGTAGTAAACATTATATATCTCAAGCTCAATTGAGCAGCACTACATCTAAGAGCACAACATTACATAGCGTACACTAGCTAAAAGAAATGTGCCAATCAGAAGAGGATCTATGTACAATTGAGGGGGGTCCTAGGACAGCGCTCAAATTTGGGTGTGCTACTATATGTATATGTGAGTTAGTTTAAAAGCACTTTGATAGCTTCTTGAAAGGTAATGAATGTTAGATCAAGTGGTTGTGGTGATCTAGAGTTTTCAATCCAACAAGTTACATGTTTGAATTCTCTCCACCAGCATTTTCTTTCCAATTTTTTGTTGTTTTTTTTAAATATGCTCTGAAGATTACGCCTTTCTAAAATCTATATCAGAGTCAACTAACTTATGCACAATATAAAATTTTTTCCTACATGATATCTTAGAACATTTGAAATTTTGACTTAAAAAATGAAAGTTACATTGCACTATTATCAGCAAAATTATAATGCATCGTCTTTACTACTAAAAGTTGTAGAAGACAATAATGAGAATTTATACATGTAGGATAATAAAGGCGTAATATGTTTGTTACTAAAGGACCCCGTTTAAAAAAGTTCATGGTCCTCTAATGGTGCCAATGTGCTCGCTCCCATCCTAACAACCACAACCATTTAAACCAAAGTTGTCAAAAGCGCGAGCCACACCATGACGCAAGGGGTCTCCTGAATCCCGCAAAAGGTGGAGGAAGTGCGTATCGGATAAAGGCGAGGCACACGCTAAAAATTAAAAAAGAATAAGTAGCAAGTAGCAAAGTAGCACGTAGCATTAATACAGCAATAACAAAGTTGAAGAGAATAAAATGAAACAGAGTAGCATCTCTTTTTTTTCCTTAGTATAAGGCCTCATATTTATAAGGTGCAATCATGCGCGCCCTGACGCCTCTTTTAAGTCGCATTTTGGCGAGCCTGGGCGCCTCTATAAGGCGTACCTAGATTAGATACGCCTTGTAAAGGCAGCATGGCCTCAGGACACACTTCCCCTCAGCGTGCCTATGTGTGCACCTTGCACGCCTTTGACAACACAGGCTTAAACCACAAACATCAACGCTAAAAATAACTTAAAAGATAGTTCATATCACCAAAGAGATCAAAATTATCTTTCCATACATATTATTTTACGAGACCAATTGTCCCAAAGGCATGATATGAAAATAGCAAGCAACAGGAATCTACAAGGATTCATCACCTTTCTGATTTCTTGTAAGACATGTTCCCTCAGCGCAGTCTCCTCCTCGCTCTCGTACAACCCAGCCTCCACCAAAAGCTAACAACATCATAAAACAGGGGAAAACATATCCACGTTAGTTTAAATAAAAAAAACGCAAATTAAAAATAAAAACCACCAACAAGTTATGGATTGAGAATGAATCTATACTCTTTCCAGCTCAGTGGTCCTTTTAAGATCCGCCGCCGTTGGTCCAGCGACGGAAATTGGTTTACTGAACGTGTAACGAGTAGCTGTTGTTTGAACACACATCTTGTGAACTGCTGCAGGAAATCAATCAGCTTGATTTGATACTTTCAAGGAGAAGACAGAAGCACTGTTACGACGGGGGCAGATACAGAGCTCTGTTACGACGCCGGAGCGGGAGCAGCAGTATAGAAGACGAGAAAAAGGTCATGGGAAAAAATCTTGGGATTATCTATTTATTATCGGGTTAAGCGGTTACGACGCCGATTATGAGTAACCACGACGGTGATCTAGGGAAGGACTCCCGCCAAGTGCAGACACGTGCCCGCGTTACGCCGTATAGGATTACAAATGGGTTTTAAAACAAACTAGTATCTACCGTACGATTGCACAGATACTAACAGTAAATAATTAGAATTTTAATTATTTATAAATTTAAATTATAACTTATATGAATTGATAGTTATTTTTATTAATATATTATATTTATTCATTATATATATTATTAGAATAAAAAAAATATTACATATCATATATAAAATATTTAAAAAATGTGAGTGTTGTGTGTGTATGATCAAATCTTTTTATATAAATAAAATTGTATTCGTAAAATAAATATTATATTTAATAATTATTTTATATTAGTATTTATAATCTAACTACATTTCTATAAATTATTATTTTAATAAGTATTTAATTTAATATTAGATTTTATATTCCTTAAATAAGTTAATGATTTTACAAATTTCTACTAATTAATACAACTGTCATATGGCTCTTTTGAAATAAGAGCAAATGTCATATAAACATCAAAAAATTATTTTAAAAATGCCACGTGCGCAACGCACTTTGATATAATAGTTTCATATATATATATAATATAATATATATATATTATATATTATATATATAATAGGGTTAGTGTTTAAAAGGTTTATATATATACATATATATATTATATTATATATATTATATATATATATATATATATATATATATTACAATTACTTTTTTTTTTTAAAAAGATTAATATAGCAATTGTAAATTGCTCAACAGAAAAGTCAACAGACTTTTTTCGAAAACAGTTTTATTTTGAATACATTATATTTTTAAATTATTTTAATAATAAAAATAAAATATGGTCGCTAGTTAAACAGGCAACCGCATGACAGCGTGGCAACATATAGAAACATGTTGCCTTGCTGACAAAAAGTGGTCAGTTAAATTAGTTATAGCAAATACATGTTATACTAGCATCATTATCGTCAGCTTAATAGGGAATTATTATCGCCAGTTTAACTAGCGATCGCTACCGTCAATTAAACCGGAGCTTTCTAATGCCATTCTAACTAGCGAACCGCTGTGCAGTGCAAGCCCCCCACTTTTCCCAATCGCAGGACACGTCACTCCTCCCCTCCGCATCCCAATCCGCATGACACGTTACTCTCTCCACCCCGCCTCGCCCTCCCCAAAACTCCGCAGCACCCGCACCCCCTTCTCAACCCCATAATAATAGTCTTCTCTTTCTCTTCTTTCATATTTATTTTACAACATCACAATATTTACTAAAATATAATATTAATAAAAAATGACAAATTTATAGATGCACAATAATAATATTTCTGCCGTGTCCATTTCGTGTCAACGGAGTGTCGATATCTGATACTATATGAATACTATACGAGATAAATTTGACATTTTCTTATCCCGAGTGTTGAGCCTGATGTGCTCGTCATTTGAGAGATGCGCGTCGAGCCGTGAACCACCAAAGTAAGAGTTTTGCAGCCGCTGCTGTTAAAAGTATCTACGTTTAAGATTAGATATCTAAGTTTTAGAAGATCGAACGTGAATCCAAAACTAACTTACGTTACGTCCAATGCTATTATACACTACTATATATAAGGTAATTAAACATTATACACACCAATATTAGCGGTGCCTTCATATAGCAATCAAGAAAGACAATCGGATCGGTATGATCAGGCGCAGTCCTATAATGATTCGCTCCGTATGGTGGTCCTATGTTGGAGTGCAAATATCAGTCCTTAGTTCTGTCCGGTCCAGAATCGAAAAAATTACAGACCATACCAAGGGCCGATATAAAGCAGATGAGGCCCCGTCCTTTTTTCACTGCAAGCGAGCTCCTGGCCTAGCCCACTGGCGACGGCGGTCCACGAAGAGACATAACCACGCTTGCGCCGCGTCTCTCTCTCTCTCTCCATAATTCTCTCTCTCCTCTCTCTCTCTCTCTCTCTCTCTCTCTCACGTCACATCGCCCGACGAAACCGTCGTCTGCCCACAAAAATTACGAAAATTGTTTGAAGTTGTCATTGCCCGTAGATGCGTTGCTGATCCAAGCAGCATCGGTACTCGAAATTGTTGTCGTCGTCAAAATCGACGATCCCACTCATCGATCGACTAGCTCGACAAGATCGAGTGCCACCATGAGTGCAGGATCAGCAAGGCTCGACGATCGATAGGCGATAGGCATCAACGTGAGGTGGGGAGGATCGCTTGACGGCGCCACATGCAAGCACAAGAACATGTTCATACCGGTCTGGTCCGGCTCGGTCCACAAGTTTATCAGTTCAGTCCAGTCTGGACCGGTTCTAATATGATCTGGTTCTCTGTCCTCTCTATCTCCGTGTTCGCTTATCTAAACCGAAATGGTCCAATTCAGTCCGGTCTAGACCGGTTGAACAGCCCTAGATAAAAGCCATATGTCAAATAATAATCTCGGTAATTACTTTGGTGAAGATTAACTCAATCATTGTTAGAAAATATTATCGATAATATTATCGGTGGTTGGTACATCAAAAATCGTCTTATCTATCTCAGCACCAAAAAAAAAAAAAAAAAAAAATCTTCCATTTTTTTTTATTTTAACCATCGAGTTCGGTTCTATCCTAAATCTCGACTTGATACTGAGCGATAAATGGTAGACCATTTCAACCAGGTGTTGTTGGGATTTGAACCTCCGACCAAGCCTTTGTAAGGGATAAATTTTTGATTTTCTACCATCCAGCTACGGTAATAAACTGGACGATGGTTGGTGTAGACAACCCCCATTTTGTCGGAATTATATTTCACAAAAAAAATATAAAAAAATAAAAAATAAAAAAATAATAATAATGAGAAAAAAAGAAAGAAAAAAGAGGGCAGGAAATTGGCATTTAATTGAATTCATTGGCTGCATAACACAGAACGGCGATTTAGCAAATAGAATGTGTTTTATTAAATGTTATATAACGCAGATCGGCGAAATTCAGCGAATCAGAATGATTTTAATATGGGACAAAACACAGAACATTGAATGACGCAATACGAGTCTTGCCACTCATCTTTCTGACGCGCGCGATCCAAATCGCGATCGTTGTGAATTGAGTGAAATCGTAAACGGACGTCAAAGTTACAAATCATGTAATTAATACCGAGACATAAATGGAAAAATTAAAATTGACTGTATAAGTTACAAATTTGAGAGGGTATTTATACCCGTAAAAGGGGGGGAAGGGGGGGGGGAAAAAAAAAAAAAAAACACAAAAGGAAGTAAAGAAAGGAACAGAGAAGAAAGAAAGAGAGAGAGAGAGAGAGAGAGGCAGTGCCTCTCGTCGGCACACTAACTCGAAGACCTCACCGCGTTGCATGCTGCTGTTCTTCCGCCCACGAACGCCGCTCATGCCGAGTCGTCACCATCGTCGGCCGCTCTTATCTACACGAATTTTCAACTCCGATTTCAAGGTACACGTTCTCACGCTTCTGCGCATCATCTTGGCATCTTAGAAAACTCGTTTCGACGCCCGTGGCTATCGCCGGCGCGAGCACGGCGCCGAAAATTAAAATCATTATTATCACCGAAAATTGCAAAACCAGCCTATAACTTTCCATAGAAATCATCCAAACAAAATTTGACAACCGCCATTGAATTCGGAATAGTCGAAACCTTAGAAAACATTAAATATAAAAAATTCAATGAGCCGTCCACGGCGCCGCGGGAGCTGCCGGCCGCGAAAAGCTCCGGCGGCAAAGCTCGCGGAGAAGATTCGAGAACGCTTAACGGTCGGTCCGACCGGCCTAAGCCGGTCACGCGCGAAATCGCGGTGGACCCGGGTTGCACCCGGGTCCAGCCCAGGCGCGTCGCCGCCTGGGCGCGAGTGTTTAGACTCGCGGGCCAGACCATTCTGGTCCGGCCAAGCCCATTAGGCTATTTACAAGCCTTATTTATTAAAATCTAATTTTTAAATCCGTTTTTAAATCTGATTTTTCTGTAAAAAAGCAATTAAATATAAATTTTTTAATTAGAAATCATCAGGAATAAGTAATGACACGTATTTACATATATTCCGGAAGAGATGGAATTTCTCGAAATAAATTTTAATTGAACGAGTTAAGGAAGCGATGGATATTGCTTCTTTCTCGATAATTAACGTGAACATATAACTTTAATTCTATTGATTTTATTTAGATTAAATTAAAAACATTTATTTCTTATAACAACCAACGAAGCATAATTCCCAATAATTAAAAAATAATTACTTGGGAATGAGATGGATATTTCCTTCCCTCAAATAAAAAACGTTATATTAGATATTTTAAAATACGGAGAATTCGGTGGATACTGGTCCTCAAAATAAACACACAAATTTTAATATAAAATAAATGGGGTAGTAGGTGGACACTTGCAACAGAACTCATAAATCGGAGGTGGACACTCCCGATTAAAATAATGGTAAACAACTAATTTTAATAAATGGGTTTAGTAGGTGGACACTTACAATCCAAAGTCACAGTTGGAGGTGGATACTTCCAAAATCTAATAATTCAAGTCATATTAAAACGTCACTCACATAACAATCGGGCGAAGAAGAGGAACGGAACGCGCTGAGCCGCAGCATTAATAAAAATATAAGTTACATCAACACCACACATACACAAACAGAAATTTACATTTTATATTTGATTATTTAGCAATTAACTTATACATGTCAAATAATCCAAAATTAATTGTAATCATGCTATAGAGTACGCCTCTTTCGAGGGGCGCTGTGGGGGTTTACTGTCTTCCCCACACGTAACCGACGAGCGATACTAGAATCTGAATGTGCCCCTTTCGGTTTTTCCTAGTTTCCATAAAAATTAGGTGGCGACTCCAAAACTTTTTCTTTTCTCTCCGGGGAAGGTCGTCAACAGATGGCGACTCCGCTGGGACCCGTCAGCTCGTTTTAGATGATTAAAATAATTTTGGATTAGTTTTAACACATGCGCATACTGCTTTACTTTGTTTCTTTATTGTCTTTTTTAAACATTTTTTAAAATATCTTGCACGCATACATGCCTAGGGCATATGCCCATTTTCCTTAGCCAGGCATCGGCAGCTTACGTACAATGTGCGTGGGTAGTCCGTATGCCTGGCACTTTACCCAGCCAAGATGTTATCTGAGTAGTACCCGAGCTGATGCAACATGTGCATTGGTCGTCGGAGGAACCTCAAGCAATGAGGGCTGATAGATAAACCACTGGGGATAATCGGAGCTTGCGACAATGTGCGTAGGTAATTCCGTAAGCCAGAAACTTAATAGGCACCCATAATTCACCCCTATCGGCATAATATTGACAACATTTTATAATTTCTATTTTGTATTCTTTTTACGACATTTCAACATTCGTAAATTTTTTTCTTGAATTTATACTTCTTTTTGAAATTTTTCTTTTTTCTTTTTGTTTTACAAGTGTTTATTTTTATTATTTTTATTTTCTATTTTCCTTTCTTTCATTTTTTTTTCTCACTCTTGTTTGTTTTATTCCTTATTATCCTCTGTGTATTGAAAAAAAAAAACTATTTTCTTTTCATAAAAGGATCATCATTGGGAAACCTCCGGTTAAGAAAGTTCACTTCACACGATCAAAAGGAAAAGTTATGGGCACTTACGAGGAAATCAAGAATCAAGCTGAAGAGCAAACTTTGAAGGAAGAACTCCAAATGGTGCGGAAGGAAAACGAAGATCTAGCTGCACAAGTTCGTGCGCTAATGGTACAAGTACAACATATGCATCAATCAAGTTTATCGCCTCATGGAGCTAGGCAGGATCCAGGCTCCACTTCGAACCAGGAATCATTTGTACCGCCAGCTATAATACCACCTGCAATTCAAGAATCACATCAATATGTTACTACACCACCTATACTTCATGACCCCTATCAATATGTGGTTGCACCACCGGTGGTCCAAGTCCCTGCTGAAACAGTTGCTAATCCCAATATCCTAACTATGCCAAGCATACCCCAACCAGTAGAGATGGGCAGACAATCTACAGAGCAAATGGAGTATATTATAAATAAGCTCAGGAAGTTAGAAGGAACTCAAGGGGGGATTGATCCTTCTCAATATTGTATCGTTACAGATTTGGAAATTCCTAAAGATTTTAAGGTTCCTGACTTTGAGAAATATAAAGGAACAACTGATCCTTTGATTCATATACAGATGTATTGCAGCAAGATGGGGGCATACTTAAAAGATAAGAAGATGATGATGTATTACTTCAAGAAAGTTTGGACAGGTCCGGCAATAAATGGTATCTCAATCTGGAGAAGAAGGAGATCGCACTGGAATGATCTTGCTAGTTGCAATTCTTGAAGCAGTATAAGCATAACACAGACTTCGCACCAGACAAATCCTCATTGAAAAAATTGACAATGAATAAAAATGAAGACTTTCGTTCATTTGCTTTGAGATGGAGAAATGAGGCAGCCCAAATAGAACCGCCAATGACAGAAAAAGAGCTGGTCGATACATTTATTGACTTGGAATGTTTAAATACCCAGTATAAATACTCATGTGCCAATGCCATCGACTTTGCCCATCTGGTACGTACAGGTGTGAGAATTGAGTCAGCTCTTAAAACTGACAATGACAAGAAGGTTGCTGGAAAAAAGAAGGATGATGTTATACATAATATTGCCACTGCTGGTTCATCTGTTGCACCCTTTACTCAATCACCATACAAGACTGCAAACAGGGACAATTACCCGGCTAGAAACAATCAGCAACAGCCACCTGTTTACTATCAGCAAACTCCACGTCCCCAATACCAGCAGCCACAATATCAAGTACCACAGTATAATGCACCACAACAACAACCGCAATATCAACCTTCTCAATATCAGCAACAGCAAGGGCGGTCTCGCCTGTATTTTGGCAAGACATATCATGAGCCACTTCCAGTACCCCAAACAGACATCTTCAAGCATCTAGTCAAAGAAGGCTTGCTATCTCCAATATCTGCTACTCCATGGCAGCCACCATATCCAGTTTGGTATAATCCAAATCTCCATTGTGAATTCCATAGTGGAATTGTAGGACATGATACTGAGGATGCTTTACACTAACGAAGGCAAAATTTATGAGCTTATCAATTCAGGGCGAATCAAGCTTAAACCTATAGACACGACACCGACGGTTATTGCAAACAATATTGCTTCCATTAGTGATCCTGACGGGGGAATCAACGATATCGACACAAGCTTGTTCCAGGATGACTGACTATATTAGTCTGTTTGTTTTCAATAAAGTCATGTTAAGACTATGATTGGTTTGTTATGGGTCAATATACGTATCTGAATTCTCAATTTTGTTATATTTTCTTTTCAATTATTACTCTTATGGGAATGCAATTCGGAATGAGTTTTATATTTAATTAATAAAAATTGCTCTATTTCACTATTATCACTGAACTTCTAACAATTCCACTAGATTTTGCAGAATATAAGAATAATGCAATGCTTGATCATTAGCAACATATCTGAAAATAAAGAAATGAAAAAAGAACATCTACTCCACTGCCTAAAGTTATCTAATACTAGAATATTCATGTGATACCATGTTTATTTTTACGTTAAACGGATAATTACGGTATGAGTATACAAAGCACCTTAAACCTGTATTATCGAGTAACTGGATTCCTTCATCAGCCAAATGTCGGAATTCACAGTCAAAAGATAATTACAACATGAGGAATGCCGAAAACAATAAAAGAACAATGTAGAAACATTCACTCCGCCTGATCTTGAGTTATCTAGTAACTAGAAAAGTATTCATGTGCCCATGTTTTACTTTTATTGTCAACATAACTCATAAGGATATGAGTGTTAAGAGCTTTAAAACTATATTTTTATCGAGTAACCCGGATTCCCTTCATCACAGAATGGATAGTGTAGATTTTTGTGCCGGCGTGCCAAAGATAAAATTAAAAAAAAAAGAAAAAAAGAAAAAAAAACAGTTAGGTCGAAAACCTGAAAGGATGGCATAAACATTTGACAAATGAATATTCAAGAACATGCATTTAGAAATTATATTCTGCAAAATTTATCACTTTACCACTCTCATGATAAAGTTATCGTATAAATACGTGCTTCTTGAAATGAGCAATTTTGTTTTTAAGCAAGATTCGTTCCGGAGTTACGTTCTTTCAACTTAGAGAATCCAAGAAAAGATAAATATGTCTTGAGAAGAGATTACAGATACATATCATGACCAGATATAAACTGAACAAATGTTCGAACATGACTTGATTGAAAAGAGACAAACATATAGTTAAGCTCAAACTGTGACAGAAATTTTTTAGACTGGGGCAAATTTAAAAAGTTGATCCAAATATCAACAACTTAGACTGAGAAATTTTTTTTTAGACTGGGGCAGAATTTAAGAACGTTGATCCAAAAATCAGCAACTTACGCTGGAGTAAAATTCTATATGAAAATTTTGGGAATGGTCAAAGAAAAACAGGCACGGAAGATACCGGCAAAAGTTTTCCATCAACAGAACAAAATGCGCATCAATAGCTGAAGAATTAACACAAACATGGTGCAATTTTGGAATGATGAAGGAAGGCAACAAACGAACGCGAATTTTTGACAAAGTGTTTGACAAATCGTATATCACTCAAACTGGGGCATTTTGAAAAAAGAACACGGATCTGGCAAAAGAAAAGAAAAGACAAACACACTTCCTAGCCAACAAAGCGAATTTTTTAAACTGACAGGAATGCTTCGCCAGAATAAGACAAATTTTTCCTCACAAAAATTTGCAAAGAAGTTGATCTCCGACACCAGAATGCATAGCAACGACTGACAAACATACAAACTGGGGCAAGTTTTAACGAGCAGATTATTTATATGGCTTGCAGCAAGATTACGTGTGCTACACAAAATGGACAAACCGGCAGATTTTTCAATGATGATCTATTTTAGTTTAAAAAATATAATAAAAAACATAAAATGCCTGTTTTTCCAGTTTTTTCTAAAGAGTATGAACAATTTACCCCAGTTGCCTTGTCGGCATCCAGGGCAGGGGTCAAACTGTCATGCTCGCACCCCAGGGCAGGGGTCGAAACTGTCATGTGCACCCAGGGAGGGGTCAAACTGTCATACTCGCACCACGGGCAGGGGTCAAACTGTCATTTCGCACCCAGGGCAGGGTGCAAAACTGTCATGTCCGGCACCCAGGGCAGGGGTTAAATCTGTCATGTTCGCACCCAGGGCAGGGGTCAATCTGTCATTTCGTACCCAGGGCAGGGGTCAATCTGGTCATGTCGCACCCAGGGCAGGGGTCAAACTCATTTCCGCGCACCCAGGGCAGGGGTCAAACTGTCATTTCGCACGCAGGGCAGGGGTCAATCTGTCATTCGCTCCCAGGGCAGGGGTCAATCTGTCATTTCGCTCCAGGGCAGGGGTCAAACTGTCATTTCGCACCCAGGGCAGGGGTCAATCTGATTTCGCTCCCAAGGGCAGCTGAGTCAACTTGTCATTTCGCACCCAGGGCCAAGGGGCAAACTGTCAATGTCGCACCCAGGGGCAGGGGTCAAACTGTCATATCGCGACCGGCAGGGTCAACTGTCATTTCGCACCCAGGGCAGGGGTCTAATCTGTCATGTCGCACTCCCAGGGCAGGGCAATCTGTCATTTTCGCACCCTGGCAGGGGTCAATCCTGTCATTTCGGCACCCAGGGCAGGGGTCATTGTCATGTCGCACCCAGGTGCAGGGTCCAATCTGTCATGTCGCACCTCAGGGCAGGGTCATCTGTCATATCGCACCTAGGGCAGGGGTTAATCTGTTATGTCGCACGCCCGCAAAGGGCAGGGTCAATCTGTCATATCGCAACCCAGGGCAGGGGTTTAATCGTCATAATGCAACCCAGGGCAGGGGTCAAACTGTCATAATCGCACCCAGGGCAGAGCTTAATCTGTCATATCTCACCCAGGTCCCAAACTATCATGTCTCATATCACTTTTTACTGGACAAAATGTGGCATCTTAATGTCTTTGTCCAATTCTTTTTCAAAGAATATTTAAACAAAGAGGGCAACTGTAGACACCCCATTTGTCCGGATTATATTTCACAAACAAAAATAATAAAAAATAAAAAATAAAAAAATTAATAAATAATGCAGAAAAAAAAGAAAGAAAAAAAGAGCAGGAAATGGCAATTAAAATTGAAATCTCATTGGCTTGCATACACAGAACGGCGAATTTCAGCAAATAGAATGTGTTTTATTAAAATGTTATTAACGCAGACGGCGATCAGCGAATCAGAATGATTTTAAATAAATATGGGACAAAAACAGAACCATTGCAATGACCAATACGAACTTGCCACGGTCATCTTTCTGACGCGCGCTGAATCCAAATCGCGATCGTTTGTGAGTTGAGTGGAAATCGTAACGGACGTCAGTTACAAATCCATGTATTAATACCAGACATAAATGGAAAAATTAAAATTGACTGTATCAGTTGCAAATTTGAGAGGGTATTTATACCCGTATAAGAGGAGGAAGGGAGGGAGGACAAAAAAAAAAAAAACACAAAAGGAAAGTAAAGAAAGGAAACAGAGAAAGAAAAAGAAAGAGAGAGAGAGAGAGAGAGGCAGTGCCTCTCGTCGGCACCACTACTCGAAGACCTCACCGCCGGTTGCTGCTGCTGTTCTTCCGCCCACGACGCCGCTGCATGCCGGAGTCGTCACCATCGTCGGCCACCTCTTCATCTACACGAATTTCAACTCCGATTTCAAGGTACACGTTCTCAAAACCTTCTGCGCATCATCTTGGCATATTAGAAAACTCGTTTCGACGCCGTGGCTTCGCCGGCGGCGAGCTACGGCGCCGGAAAATTAAAAATCATATTGTCACCGAAATTGCACCCCCTATAACTTTCCATAGAATCACAAAACAAAATTGGACACCAGCCATTGAATTCGGATAGTCCCGAAAATCTTAGAAAACATTAAAATATAAAAAAATTCCAAATCGAGCCGTCCACGGCGCCGGCGACGAGCGCTGGCCGCGAGCTCCGCGAGCTTTTGCTCGCGGAGAAGATGAGACCGGCTTAGCCGGTCACGCGCGAATTCAAATTCGCGTGGACCCGGGTTGCACCCGGGTCCAGCCCAGGCGCGTCCGCGCCTGGGCGCGAGTCGTTTAGACTCGCGGGCCAGACCATTCTGGTCCGGCCCAAGCCCAATTAGGCTATTTAAAGCCCTTATTTCATTAAAAATCTAATTTTAATCCGTTTTAAATTTAATTTTCTGTAAAAAGCTATTAAATATAAATACTATTTAATTAGAAATCATAGGAATATGTATATGACACGTACTTACATATATTCGGAAGAGATGGATATTTCTCCGAAATAAATTTTAATTGACGAGTTAGGAAAGCGATGGATATTGCTTCTTTCTTCGATATACTGTGACATATACTTTATTTCTAATCTGATTTTATTTTAGATAAATAAAAACATTTATGTTCTTTATAACATAACAACGAAGCATAATAATAATTAAAAAAAGTAATTACATTGGGAGAGATGGGATATTTTCTTCCTTCAAATAAAAAACGTTATATTAAGATATTTTAAAATCGGAGAATTGGTGGATACTGGTCCTCAATAAATAAAAAAATGAACACACAATTTTAATATAAATAAATGGGTAGTAGGTGGACACTTGCAACCAGAACTCAAATCGGCAGGTGGACACTCCGCATTAAAATATGGTAAACACATAATTTTAATAAATGGTAGTAGTGGATCACTTACAATCCCAAAGTCACAGTTGGAGGTGGAAATACTTTCCAAAATCTAGATAATTCAAGCATATTAAAAACGTCACTCACAATAACCAATCGTGCGATGAAGAGGAAACGGAAACGCGCTGACCCAGCATTAATAAAAATAATAAGTACATCAACACACACACACAAACAGACTTTAAATCATTTTATATTTATTATTTAGCAATCTACTTATACATGGTCAAAAAAATCCAATTATGTAAATCATCTATAGAGTACCCTCTTCGAGGGGCCGCTGTGGGGGTGTACTGTCTTCCCCACACGTAAAGCGACGAGCGAATACTCAAAGAATCTTCAATGTGCCTTCTCCGGTTTCCTAGTTTTCCATAAAAATTGGTGGCGCTCCAAAACTTTTCTTTTCTCTCGGAGGAAGGTCGTCAACAGTTGGTAAAAAGAAAAAGAAAATCTTCATTTGAACCACAAACCCATGCATGTGATCCTACGAACTACTTGACCATTAAAAAACGAGCAGTCAGGTTCAGTACACTTTAAAGAAAGCAGCACGGACATTACGGGTCAAAATTTGCAGGAGCGCAGCTGCGCAAGTCCAACCCACCAGACCGTCCGACTTAGATCCGATCAGGTTCCGAGCCCAATCACAGTGACGTACTCAGTTACCAAATACACTGCACACTGAATAAATAAATTAATAAAATAATTGTATTTTATTGTTCAGAAGTCTAACACTTCGTACTTGAAGAAGCAGCCGAAAGCTATTAATCTTCACAGCTTCTGCGAATCTTCTCTTACGTTAGCAATCGTCTGTATTTGTACCTCCGATTTAAATTTTTAAACGGATTCCGGAACTTGGCGGGAAATTCAAATACGGTTTGATGGTCCCCTTCATTATTTGTTTATTTACTTGTTATTTTATTTATATATTTATCTTTTACTTCAATCGATATTAGCCCAAATAATCCCCTCATTCCTGTTTTTACCAATGACTATTACTGTATAGTTACAGCATAATTACAAAATAGGACAGGATGGAAAAACTGTAAAATCGCACAGTTTCCTTATGCTAATAAGACACAACGCAGGGTATTTACGAAATAAAACTTTGTCTTGGGTGTGACTCTCCACTTCCAAATCCCCGATGGCAATAACAAAAGTCGAGGTACTTACAGATTTTGTGGTAGAATTCGTTTAAATTCAGCTCCAACACCCACCTTCACCGTGTTCAAAATTAAGTTGCTGTGCAGATAGTTTCAGTTTCTCCATATTGACTACCATTATAGGACCAGCATCAGGTGCATGCTTGTAGTTGAGGAGACGAGCTTGTGGGTAATGTGGCTATGCCTGGCTAAGGGGCTGTTTACTTCGCGCGGAAGCCTAAGAAGTGAGAAGTGAGAAGTAGGAAGTGGGTGAACTGTGGAACTGGGAATGGATTGAAGAGTGGTATTTTGAGTTTCTCTGTTTACCTATGGGATTGTTGAAGTAAGAGGCTGGAAGATAGTTTCTTTGTTTACTTGGGGTTGGAAGTGAGGGCTGAAAGATAATCTCGACAAGATCGAGTGCCACCAATTCCGCGCGAAGTAAACAGCCCCTAAGTGAAACCTCGGTCTGCACCGTGTGTCTATAAAGTTTTGCAATTTAGGGTAGCGTTTGCGAAATCTTGCCCCCCTTAAATCTACCAGTGATTAGGCTGTCTTTGCCCGCCACTACATAGATTTCTACGTCAAAGCCTTCCAACTCTAGCATAGTGGTTAGGCTGTGTAATAATTTCTTTAGATTTCGATTACATCTACGAGTTTAGTATTTACGGTTTTTATCAAAAAAATATTTATAAATAGATATTTTGGAGCTCCAAAGTCTAAAAATATTTAAATCCACTAAAATTTTAAATTTTCAAAATATATATTTAAAAATATTTATTAAAAAACAATTAAATACTAAAGTTATATATTTTATCAAAATTTATAACCTTCGCCTATAAATTTTTTATTAAAAGGAACCTACTTTTAAGAATTTGGTTAACATGGTGCAGTCTACTGCACCAGATCAGCGCTCCAGACCAGCGTGAAAGAAAGCTATGAAATTAATTTGGCAATCAGTGGTGGAGCACTAACATTAATTATCGAATTGGAGAGCTTGGGCCGTTGGATTGGGCCGAGTAATCGTAGCCATAGAATAAAGAAACTTGAGGATTTACAAACGGAGACGATCCACGTCATGTGTCCCGGACCCCGGTCCTAAACGCCTGTCATCAGGAAACATGCAATCTTAGATGCCTTTATTGAAAATGTCCCAAGATGAATTGATCAGATAAATACCATACCGACAAACTTATAAAAAAGATATTTAAGGATACTTTTTTTTTAAAAAAAATTATTATAAAAATTTTAAATTTTGATAATATCTATAATTTTTATAGTAAAATTTTTAAAATATTTATAGATAGACATTTTTAATTTTAAGATTTTAACGAATTTGAAGAAAATTTTCAAATTATTTAAAATTTTAATTTTGAAGCTCCAAAAAATTTAATATAATTTTTTTAAAACTAAAATTATAAATTTCATCAAATCTACCACATTTATATTAAAATTTTTTCGAATGCATATATATATATATATCTTGATCGTCACGATTCAATTTTTATAATATTTGTTTCAATAAAAATTCTTAAATATTTGTTTCATACGCTACTTGTAGTAATTCCATACGGATGAGCGCATGAGATCACCACTCACTAAGGAGAGTTAAACTATATCAAGAATTAAATGATAAATAAATTCCATTAAGTTGATTTTGGATTGACACACTTGAGCCTATCTATAACAATAGAGTAGAGGTCGATAAAGGACTTATAAAATTTCTAAGTTTGTCGCGCTAGGCAAGCATGGACCTGTTTTTCAATCGAGTCGAGTCTATTTGAAGTTCCAGTGGATCGAGCTTAACCATGATCATATCTAAACTTTGTCGTACTCGGCTCAAACTCGAGTCATTCCCAACATCTAATAAATGAGCAAAGCTATAAAACACTCTAAAAATTGTTTTCATTCATCATACGTATCCTAAAGAGTACCATTATATGGACGAACTTTTGTACCACTATTTCAACTAATAATTTTTAAATTAAGCTTAAACACATATATACAATTATCTATTAAAATTTTTTTGAAAACGAAGTAGGTATATTTGAGACATTCTACAATTTTTTAATTGAATTTTTTTTTAACAAAAATATTATAAATAAATATTTTAAAGCTGTATTGTATTTCCTAATTATCAAATTTTAAAACTTCAAATCATCTATTTTAACATTTTTTTTCTAAAAAATTGAATACAAAAATTATAAAGCACATTAAAAAAAATTTCGTATTATTTTTTTTTAAGAAATAGAATTATGTGTTTTGAAAATAATTTTACAAAATTTTAAAATAGAAATTAATTTAGAATATATTTTGCGACCAGGTTGTTTTTGACTAAGCCCCGCTTTTCTTTGTATATAGATGTATTAATAACTTTGTAACGGTTTTATGTAAAAAAAACTAAAAAAGAGAAGCTCTGTGCAAAAGGGCATTTTGGGAATATGGATCGTGGAATCAAAGAAAGAGGTCCTGGTCTCCTGGGGGCAACCGGAAATGGTGACAATAAATGGCGTAACTTTTTACCATTGACAGAAGGTGAACGGCTCTCGCAATCCCCATTAAATGGGATTTTTTAAATCTTCCTCATTTGAAAATATTCATACTTAATTCCAGCTTATACAATTAAACAACATAATCTCTGCATTTACTTACATAATAAATATCTTTATACGTATATTATATACAACATATAGTTTGAAATCGTCAGTCGTTGTCACTGATCCTCATCGATTGGCGACCCCGACGAAGTTAGCAAACAGCTTGGTGTATCCCTGTCGTCGCTGGTATTGCTTCTCTCTCCTTCATTTCAATTATAGCCATTAGGCTCATTATCATCTAAGTCAGAGGGAGAAGGCCATTAATGGCGGAGTATGCATTTACTTAGCGCAGAATGACGTAGTCTTCCTCCAGCAGTGAGAAAGAAGAAGTTCTCCTTTTTCATAGCCTGTTTTTAAGGTATGGCTGCTCAGAGCCATCGAAGAAAAAGGAAGCTAAATATATAGAAAACAGTAATAAAGGAGGGATTCACGAGACTGTCAGCGCTGAGACGAACTCTGGGAATATATCTTCCTTTGAGGTCGCAAGGCTCCAGAAAGAGAGAAGTGAGAAAGAAAATATAGATATTACATAGCTATAGGACTACTACTGTAGGCCCTCTTGTTTTGTTATACAACTCCATCTCCATTGCTCGCCATTGAAGCTTTTGAGGTTGGTCTCGTCTCTTTCTCTCCTCTCTCTATCTCTCTCTCGCTCTTTCTCTTCGTTTCAGACATAGAAAAAGTTAGATCAACTTTTGAATCATTTTTTGAAGTTTAACCATGGGTCGCAAATCTACTCTCCCCACTCTCTTTTTTTCTTCTGTAATGGCACCTTGAATTGTTTAATGGTGCCACTTCCTTATCCCTGATCCCTTTCTGGGACATATCTTTGTCTTGTTTTGCACCTCTTCACGAGGGCGCGTCAGGTTTTACCTTTTGAACTACTATTTGGTGCAACTTTTTTGAATATCCTCTAATTATTTTAATTTTTTAAAGTTTTTACCACTCCCCACTACGAGATTCCTTAGCTTTATTAGAAAGATTTTACGTGACTTAGTTTTATCTCTTGTGTTTCTTTGGAAGGCAGAGAGATGGGTCGAGCGACGAAGTGGCTGAGAAATTTGCTGGGTGGTGGGAAGAAGGAGATCAAAGAGAACAGTAAAGAATACTACTACAGCAACTCGAGCTCCAACAATGGCGGCGTAGAAGACCGAAGGGAGAAGAAACGCTGGAGCTTCACCAAGTCCGGCAGAGACACCCGCGACGTTCAGCACCCAAGTAAGGCGGAAGCTGCGTGGCTGAGATCGCTCTACACGGAGACTGATAAAGAACAGAGCAAACACGCCATCGCCGTCGCCGCCGCCACTGCTGCGGCGGCGGACGCAGCTGTCGCCGCCGCTCAGGCGGCAGTGGCGGTTGTCCGACTCACTAGCCAGGGCCGTGGCTCCATGTTCGGCGGTGTTCATCAGCGAATCGCCGCCGTCAAGATCCAAACCGCATTTCGCGGCTACTTGGTAATTGATTAATTTATTGTTGACCAAGCTTCGTCTTCTCTTCCAGTATGTTATCTCTGTTCTGTACTATTTTCAATGTTTGAAACAGATCAAATCCTACTGGTTCAGAAAAAAAAAAACTTAATTATGTATTTAAATATATAATAATAAGATTAATATTTGTGTAGGCAAAGAAAGCGCTGAGAGCATTAAAAGCTCTGGTGAAATTACAAGCACTGGTACGGGGGTATCTAGTTCGGAAACAAGCAGCTGCGGCTCTTCACAGCATGCAATCTCTAATTCGAGCTCAAGCTACAGTTCGTGCGCAGCGATCTCGCAATCTTCCTCCTATTCCCAATCAAAACGTTCTCCACGAATACAACCACAGAAGATCTCTGGTACAAATTGAAATCCTCTAAATACCTATTAGATTAGATTTTTCAATGTTGTAAATCGTGGTGTTTGATTTTTTTTTTTTTTAAATTTTCAGGAGAGATATGACGAGAGTTCTTCGTTCCATAGCCGGCGGCTATCAGCGAACTTAGATAACGTTAGCAGTGGTGGATACGACAGAAGTCCGAAGATCGTAGAAATGGACACGTGTCGCCCCAAATCACGCTCGTCTCGCCGTCCGGCGAGCCCCTTGCCGGCTGACGATGACGTGCCCATGTCCTCACCTCTTCCCGCGCGGATCAACATCTCGGATTGCCGTAACAACTACGCCGACTACTTCGATTGGTGCGGGGACAGGAACTGCAGAATCTCCACCACCGCACAGAGCACTCCGCGCTACGCTAATTTCACAATGCCATTGACGCCGGCGAAGAGCGTCTGCGGCGGCGGCGAGAACTTTCGGCGTTTCTTGCACTATCCGAACTACATGGCTAACACGCAGTCGTTCGAGGCGAAAGTGCGGTCGCAGAGCGCGCCGAAGCAGCGGCCGGAGCCAGTCTGCGCCGCTGCGGCCGCCGCCGGCGCTAGTAAGAGAATCCCGTTGAGTGAAATGGTTGAATCTAGAACCAGTTTAAGCGCCGTCGGAGTTCGTAGGTCGTGCTCGGAAGCGTTCAACTTCAAGACCGCTGTCGTCGGCCGCCTCGACCGGTCGTCGGAGCTTGAAAGAGACTACTACATGCATCGAAAATGGTAATCCACTAATCAACAACCTCAAAACAATATGTTTTCTATGTAAATTCAGTGGGTTATTTGAGAATTTTCTTTTTATTTTTAGAAATGATGTGATCAGAATGGTGATGAAATGAAATGATGCTTTGGTTTGAATTCAATCTGGAGGAGGGAAGGGAATCGAGTGGGGGACAGTGATAACGTGGGCATGGTGTAACATTTTTGTCTGTTCTTCGTTGTTCAAAAGCAAATCGTGTTTGAGTTTTGTTTTGTTCGATTGTTCGTAGCTGGAAATGCCGGCAACAATGGAGGTGGGATTGTGCATCCGTAATAGTGTTACAGAATCTCGTCCTTCCGGGACACGAAATTATGATTATTTGTTCTGTTGATTACACCATTCGCAAGTATTTTAAATTGAAATGAATCAGCAATAAATTGAAAATAAATAAATAAATAAATAAAAATGGAAGTTAAATCATGATCATATTCACAGGGAACGTGTTCATCACCAGCACGCTTTCAAACCAGCTCATAGCGGATGCAACAGCAACTAAAAATTCAACGGTTCCTAATTAGAACATCAATTGTCCAGATCATAGTATCATATTTTAAAAGTTGGAGTAAAAAAAAAAAATTATAAATTAGAGTATGAGGTAAAAGTGTAAATGAGTCCGGCCAGAGTTTGGAATGCAATTTGTCTTTTATTTTTTCCTAGAAAATGCATTAAGTGCATTAGAATCATTAAATAAATATATAGCGGTACAATCCGACGGGGTACGTGTCTGGATCTGAGTTTATTAAACTCAGCTTTGCTTAGAACAAACGTTGTCGAAAATAAAATAATAAAGAATGCATAGAATTATACAATGATTTACGTGAAAATTTTAATCCGAAGAAAATTATTGTACCAATCTTTAAAATCATAAAAAAAAAATGGCGGCAGAGATTCGCTATAAATAATGATAGAATATAATAAGGAAAAGTAAAAAATTAGTCCCCGTTTTTTTTATTTCTACCAAATCAGCCTCTGAAAACGCGGGGCTGATTTGGTATAAAATCAACCCCTGAAAACGTATTTTCAGAGGCTGAATCGGCCGACCCCCAAAAAGGGGGGGCTGATTTGGTATTTACCAATATAATAAGGTAAATCCTTCTATAACGAAGATATAATAATATTTCCTTCCAATAAACCTTTCTCAATTTATTCTTTTAAAAAAAAAAAAAATTAACAAGATTCGAACAGCATTCAAACTGTTCCTGTATTCCAACGTCAGATTCGAACAATCCAATCCATCTTCTTCACTGCTACAGATGCATCAAATTTTGATTTTTTTTTTTTTTCAAATTTTTTTTGAAAAAAGAAATAAAGTGCATTAGTTACCTAATAAAGAACCAAAATCTTACCTTGATGTTGAGTTTAGCAAAGGTTGTTTCTGGACGGATTGGAAATTGGACTTGACATGTACTTTTTATTGCTGCTATCCTATAAACTTCGCTGTCAAAGCATGAAACTTGAATTATTTTTTTTTTTTAAAAAAAAAAGTTAAAAAAAAAAGGAGAGTTCAGATAAATCCGAACGCAACAGGGAAGCTATAGAGCCTCCTACAAACAGAGCAGAGTCAGTCCAAGTATACTGTAACCAGCTCTCGTTGATCTTTCTGCAATTTGTTCAGTTCAGCCCCCCGCCCACGGGTCAGTCGGCGGGACGATCGTCTCAGAAAGCGAGCGTCCGAATTCGAATCCCGCGGGTGGTTGCGATACGGATGTGCCCGTGGCCGCGAGTTTATAGCGGTTGCGGAGAAACTGACGGCTGGGTAACTCCTAATACTTCATGTCTGGGCGGATGCCAGGTCGGAGTTTTACTCTTCTGCCCGCACCTGGATCTAAAATGGTCCTATAGGTGTGCGTAGAAAACTGTGGTTCACGAGTTAACGGAGACCCAGGAAGAGATTTCGCCTCGTTATCTCAAACAAAAAAAAATTATTCAGTTCAGTTCAATCTCTATATGTTAGTAATGCATAATGCTAAATTTTCTGCTCAGTAACAAAATTTTGATGGGAGACTATCACATCAGTCCATGCACTATTTTTTTTTTTTTTTTTTGAGATTATCGTGGGAGAACCCTGCCCGTAACCGGCCCTCATTCGAGCGACCGTCATAACAGGTAAACCCACGGGTGGCACCGATCCCTGTTTCTTACCGGATCGAGGGGGTCCCATTTTTGCGGGTAGGGCAGGACCCAGAGGGCCCATTCACTCCCCACGAAATTCAGGGGTCTTTCGCCCCACACCCTTACGAGACGCCCGCCTGGGAGTCGAACCCGGGACGCTCGCTTCGTGAGGCGAGCGCCTGGGCAACCCACGCTGGGGGCGCGGGACGTCCATTCACTATTTCAACATTTCAAATAAATTCTTAATTTTAAATCCATTTATTTTTTTTCAACTTTGAATATAAATATTATAAATTATATCATTTTTTTTCAACTTTCAACTTTCAACATTTTGAAGTTTTAGCGGGTTCACTAATCCGTTAAGGATTTAAAATTTAAAATTTTTTTTTTTGAAATTGATGTGAAAAATTTTGTCCATAACTAACTCTCTTTGTATAACTGTCGTAATAGATAAATCTACCGTGGCACCGACCTATACTTCACTCACTCTGAAATATTTTTTTTGTAAAATATTTGAATAACAAAGTTGTACACCTAGTCAATATTTATTTTTTTTCGTATTCAAAATTTTTTCATAAAAGATTTATATAGTAGTAAAGAAAAATTTATACAGATTTATATAGTATAAAAGATTTATATAGTAGCAAAACTATCGTATTCTAAATCATAATACTATATCGCGTCGCTAGCAACGTAATATAGCTCAAAATATTCGATCAGTACACCAGCTATGCTACGGAATCTTTTGGAACACTCAAAAGTTTCCGATCAAAGACTAGTTTGAGCAATTTTTTTCAGAGCATAATGGGATGACGTTGTGAAAGCATGAGTTAATATATTAATTATCCTATCTCTCTTTCTTTTTTTTTTATCTTAACTGACGAGTTTAATTTCTATCATACATTTCGGTACACATTAAGATATAGTCACTTTTCTTAAATTAATAGAAGAATCATATAGCGTTGAATGTTGAGAGATTATTGTGAGGTGTGCTTTACGAAGAATAGATCGAAAATTTGAATCTCAATAAATATGAGTCGGAAGAGTCTGCCGAGTTATAAAATAGAAATTAAATTCGTCGATAAAAAAAAAATTATGATGACATAAGAATATAAAAATCAATTATTGTTATTGCATGGCCGGTGGCAGTTTGGGAATATCATGTTGTCGATAGTCAGCGGTCTGTTCCATTTGTCATGGAATAAGTTCGCTTTCTTGAGCTGCAGCGTGCTTTCTCCGTGACGCATTTGACGCATCATTCGATCGTTTCGCCCTGTTCAATTACCACATTGCCCTTCAAATCTTAGGTTCTGCAAGAAGGAATCTCTCTACGTATATGACCTTCGTCTTGTTTAATATTTTTTAAAATAAAAAATAAACCACTTTTTATCGTGTAGGCCAATTGGCTCAGAATTTTGATCCAGTACAGTCCGTTGATTGTAGGGATGAAAAAGAGATAGTTAAAATTCGAATTCGTTTAAGTTTGGTTTGAGCTTGAGTCAAGTTCAAGTACGGATGCAAGCTCGAGTAATTAAACGATCCAAATCCGAGCATCGTATTATTCTGCTCGTTAAGCTCGCGACCTAAACGAAATTATCTATTTTGTTCAAATATCTTTTACAGCAAAATACTTAAACGAGTTCAAATTCGAGCACGATTCGAGCATGATCTAATTCATACAATCGAGTCGAGCTCGACACGACTCAACTAAAACTCAGCTCAGTTGATACATCAAGCCGAATTCAATCGCTCGGACTAATGAAAAATCTGGTCTGTTTCGTACAAGATATGTAACTTTTATATTGATCTATGTGCTTAATTAAAGCATTTATCTTGCATAAAAAATCTAAATAAGCAGATGACTGACAAAATACACTATTCAGTAGAGGCACCATCCCGTTGCATATTCTCCACCACTAGGGGCCAGATATAAAACTTAATTAAATCTAAAACTAATTTACTTAAGAATCGAAAAAACTATCATGATTTGCAAATTATAATCTAAAAAAAAAAACTATGAAAAAGAAATGGCAAGTACCATATCAGCCCCTCCCTCCAAAATCTATTGAATAACACAAATGGACCCAATAAAATCACCGAAATAACGATCAATAGGCAAAAAAAAATTAACTAAAATTAATATTTTTAGATTATGGGCCTACTATGAGGAGATGGGATCGTCTGTGGACGATCCTCTGTGGTACGTGATCTGGGCCGTTAATCGGCTCAGCATGTATCACGAAATTTTTTATTTAAATTTTCGTCGATTTATTTGACATAATTTTATATATTCTTATAAAAAATTATGAACTACAAAATTATAGATTTTGAGATGATCTACAATTTTGTAGTTCAAAATTTTTCGAAAAAATGTGAAACACTGTGTCAAAATGATGATAAAAAATTTTGATAGTCATTTTGACATATTATTTGATATTTTTGAAAAATTTTGAACTACAAAATTTTAGATCACATCAAAATCTACAATTTTGTAATTCATAATTTTTTATAAAAATATATAAAATTAGATTAAATAAATCGATAAATATTTAAATAAAAAATTTCGTGATACGTGCTGAACCGATCCCATCTCTTAGGGGGGTGTGTATGTGTGTATATATATATATATATATATATATTACTGGTGACTATTTTAGTGATGATTATTTTTTATTTTCCTTACTCTAATAAAAGTCAATTGGTTTTAGTGATTATTTTTCTTACTCTAATATACAGCGCTCGGACTAAAATAAATATCGTAGATTCTATATAATTTAAATATACATGGACTAAGTTAAACAAGTATTATTTCAAAATCTTAGGCACAATCTACTGTAATATATTGCTGTAGAGGAATATAATACATACAACTATTTTTGAATCTCCCGTCTAGGTTTCTGTTTTTTAATGTCTTAATATCTTGGAGAATTTGCATTGTTATACCCTCATAATTTCAAAATATATTTTTATGCCCTCTTATTTAAAATAATATTGTTATATCCTATTATTCATATGAAATGACGAAACTATTCTTATTAGTTTTTTTGAAAAACGGGTGCAGTTAACTTGACGATGGTAGTTCCGTCATTTCACATCATCAAAAGGACGTAAAAACATCATTACGAATTAGGGTGGTGCATTTTTGCATTTTGGGGGTATTAAAATACAAATGCACCTAATAACTTAATTAATATAATAGACAACTGTTTTTTAATTTCTTAATTAATGTGTTGAACAAGTCTTAATGATGTCTGGCTTTAGCCTATCCAAGCTTATAATGTCTCATTGGGTTCAGCATAAGGAAGGAGTGATACTGTTAGACTTTGAAGCATCAAAAGCTGAACACAAATCAAATGTTCTTGTTAAGATCATAATCTCCCATGAAACTTTATCTGTTGAGCTCATTATTTTCTGTGTTTTTCCCCCTTTTCTCCAGACAATTATGTTACCTTGTACTACTTAGTAACATTATTAGAGGGTGCTTCATGGTCGTGGTTCTGCTCCTACGCGCACGTGACGTTAAGTGTTACTTGTGATGTTGTTATCGAAAATTACTGCACAACTCCGTGCATGCGGGAGTAATCGCTGTGATGATGTTGTTGGTTAATTATTGTGGTTACTATCCGATTAAATCAGGCATAAAAAATTACTCGAGCATTGACGATAGTTTTGAATCAGTATTTTTAAACGGACCAATTAAAATAATACCAATTAATGCTAAACAGCGAGGCCATGCAACTCAAAAATTTAACGCGAAAGGGATAATTTGGACTTTATACTATGATTGAGATAATTTTAGAGGTGTATGGCATTTAAGGTGAAGGTTGGTAGATTTGCTCATCCAGAGTTCAATTTCTTATTCATAAAACAATAAAAGGGTCGATAATTTGTAAACAATAAAAGTCTTGGAGATGATTTAGCAATCCAAAACAACGATGAGGTCCCATCTACGAATACGCCTTCCACAACAGAGTAGGAGATTCAAAATCCCGTGCTACATGATAGGACAAATCAAAATATGACATTTTTTTATAATATTAGGATTTTGTAATTGGTAAAATTTATATCGGTGCTATCCGAGAGTTTTGCTAGTTCAGATATGTATAATATGGGTGTGGTACATGCTGAAATTTTTTACTAATTAATCTTAGAAATCTTTAAAACAAGAAAATGTTGGCAAACTTGAACTTGGACAAGTCATTCAGCAATATATATATATATATATATATATAGATACAATTAATTCAGCTACTAATCACTCATATAGACTAAAAAGAGGGGAAAAAGGGAGAAATTATGGATATCAAAATTGAAGTTCTCTAAATATTCCGGCAATAAGTCAACATTGTGTTCTATATTATATAGAGAAACATTAACTCCAACGACAAAACGTTAACGTGGAGAAGTAGCCACCAATCAGTCATTTTCTTTGGAATAATATAAAAAATTATTATTATTTTTTAAAATTCGTACAAACCAATTCATATATTTTGTAACATTTTTCTAAAGATTTTTTTGTCAAAAATTTTTAAAAAAAATATTGCTGATAGCTAGTTTACTATTTCATACATTCAGACTGAAATATTTCGAATAACTAAACATTTATTTCATATAAATTAAAAATTTGTTCAGAACGGACTTCAAAGGTTTTCCGAGGGTGAGCATAAAAGGTGTTCAAGAGAACTAATTAAAAAATTTTTTTCAAAGAGTTAACTTTCATCGAGTTGACCTCGGTCGACCAATGAAATATTCAAAATGTGATTTAAGAGAAGCAGTTAGGTTGAAACAAGAGCAGACACAGATTTTGAAACTCTTGATGAATACAAGGCAAACATTATGTACGGTCATGTAAAGCCAACGCAGAGAAAATCCACTAGAATGAAATGATTACAAAGGCTATTATCTCTTGGAACCTTGGTCAACCGCACCTCGGGTTAAAGAACACTAAGCACACCACAGGATTTAGCGCTATTTGCTAGAATCACCGTTATTTCTGGGTGCTCTCGAGTGTCTAAAATTAGATTTGGTCAACAATTTTTCAGGTGACCTTTTATAGACGTTATTGTGCACTGCCTGGATTGTGACGGTTGTGAAAATGGTGAATCTGGTGAAGATCGTGGGTTAACTGCTTTTTTTATTTTTGCGCCATGAAGCTATCACGTTTGCTGGTGGATAAGTGACTGCTCCATGTTCGTGTGACAGTTACGCGGCTGATTCAGTCTCCATTTATTCAGGATATGTACGAGCCCGGTCAATCCGCCGAAGCCTCGTTTGAGTTCTGAGATAACATTGGGCATCCGTATTGGTCTCGGGTGTCTGGCGCTGAGATTTTGTTTCGTTTGGACCTCGGGGTCTGTCCGAAGTGTGGATCGGCGGTTGAGTTGACGTCCATCTCGGCCTAGCGACTCCGATGTATGAAGATGGACACTTCGGCAGCATGTCAACTAAGTCATACGAGATATTTGGACTTTTTTTTCGTCTGGTGACCAGCTCTTCTACTGATACGTGGCAGTCCGAATTCACGCTGTGTAAGATTTGTTTAAGTTTGTAAAGTAAGGTTTATTTTTTTTTTTTTGATAAAATCCTTTTTTAAGAGAATAATAGTCAGCTGTTTATTCTTCTCTTAAATGAGCATGTACCATTCGCATAACTTTTTCTTTTAAATATCAGACTGTGAAGAACAGGACCATGATTTGCAATTAGTATATGGAGTCACTCTTTCAGGATTTACTCGCATTGGATGTTAGAATTGGGACGTTACGAGACACGAGAAGCAGGAGTTCGTGCATTTTGCAGGGTTTGTTTCGGGTCCGATGACGAGATGGTACCTGTTGCGTTGGTTTTTAGGCTGGACTTAACCTGAGTTTTGGACCACATCTTATTGCCAAACCCAAAGCAAGTTTCACCGGGGAATAAAACTGTAATTTTTTTTTTAAAACAATATGGTTTTGTATGAGTATGGTGTATCGCACATGCACACATGCAAAAGTTCTGGTTATATTGTGGACATTTTAAATAATTTTTTAATGTGCAATGTGATATTTGCGCTTATCTAAAAGAGTCATATGGTATTTGTATTAATCGATAGAAACTTATAAAATTGTATAACTTATTTAAAGAATATAAAAATTCTAATATTAAAATAAATACTTAATAAAAATAAGTATAATTTGTCTTTTACAGAGTTATATTGGCAAAAGTGCGGTAAGGATATGGTGCCGTATTGATTTGGCCGTAGTAGGACCGCTTGCAGAACCCAGTTGTTAATGCTTGCTGGGCCTAAATTCTGAGGTTTCACAGAGACCCTTTCTGACAGATAATAGGAATCATGTGAATCTTGCTTGCAATTAATACTATTTTCAGAAAGCTACGAACTAAATAAAATGCTGTGCAGGATGCTGCTCCATGCTGTTGAGGATTTTATCCAAATTTATACAATAAATATTAGGAATAATGTCAAAAGACCACCTATGTTTCAAAACTCGGCTAAAAAAAAAATCCTACTATTATTGGACAGCAGATAAAGCGACAATGCACATATATAAAATATTATTTAAATTTTTTTAAAAATAATATATCTAAATAAGCATTTTAAAGCTCCGAAATTTTTATTGTTTATAAAAAATTAAGTATGATTGGAAATGAAGCGACTTGTATTGCGTGAAAAATAATATGAATATTAGTTTTATACCCGTACGATGTACAGTTATAAATCATATATAAAAATAATAATATAAAAAATTTAATTAACTATTTTTTATACAAATTTATATTTTTAATTTTATATGAATTTTATTTTATTTAAATATTATATGTTATTCGTAATATATTATTAGAGTAAGAAAAAAATGTCATATATCATACATAAAATTATTCGAGAATTGACGTCAAATGGTGTATATATATATATATGATTAAAAGTAAAGTTTATTTTTTAAAAAAATATAATATATAATATAATATTTTTATGCTGTATTTAAATTATTTTTATAAATTGTTATTTTAATTAAATATTTATTTGTAAGATTAAACCTTTTATATTTTTTTAAAATAATTTATATGATTTTATAAATTTCTATCAATTAATACAAATGCCACGTGGCTTGTTTAGAATAAGAGTTAATGACACATAACACACCAAAGATTATTTAAAATACCACATGACATCACAATTTTTATCACCAAATTATATATATATGTATATAGATTCAGACTTATCCGTCAGGTTGGTTGGTAGAATATGGACTCTCTTTATGGGTATATACAGGTTGCACAAAGTTGACCTGGCCAAAATTATCCTTGATATTTTTCTTTTAAAAAACTAAATCGACAGTGACTGACTGATCAAAAACAACTCAGATGTTATGAAAGAACACTCAGTCACCTTACATTTCTCTACCACTCCGCACAAAGCTTTAAAATTACTTTGCGCCAGGATATGTTCAATCCACTGCACATAACACATCAGCTTCACTATTTCATTGCTTCCGAAGCTTCATGTCTAATTTACAGCCATATTATAAAAATAGAAAAATACTTGTTATCTCTCCACATCACCAAAAAATTTATCAATATATATAATTAAAAATATTTTACATAAAAAATATAGATTTTAAAATTTTATATCCATACTCTCCCGTATGGGAGTATTATTTCTTTTTTCCAAACATATTCCATATATATATATATATTTAATACTATCATATTTTATATAACTCATCTGAAATATTTCACGTCCAAGATTATAATATACTATTAATAATATTACATTATACTATTAACAATTCTATGATAGCCGCTTGGAACATTCATAAGTTTTCTACTAATGACTGATTTTGAACAAGTTTTTTTTCGCCGAAGCTGAATTGAATAAGGTTGAAGAATTGGCTGATTTAGCATCTATCCAAATTAATTCTTGAAAGTAATTAAATATTAGGTACAAAGAAATACGCATATCGAGCAACTTACATGTAAAACAAAAAATACAAAAAACATTTTGGCAAGCTAATTGTTCATTGTAAATCCTAAATGATGCAATCCTTTGCAAACCCAAACGTGATACAGCATAGCAGCAGGCAGAGCTCATGAAAGCAGCTCTAGGGAAAACTAATATCCCTGGTCCACAAGATAATCGCCAAGCCTCTCAACGACCATGTTGCACTGTCCAGGTGTCATTGGCTCGTCATAGATGCCAATGATCAGAGCCATAACCGTCTTCTTAACACAAATACCACCTGAGCCCTAAAACCAGAAAGTATCAATATAATTGATATGGCCCTAGGTAGCTTTTTGCTTTTCTTTTTTTAATAATTTAAACAATAATTGATATTGAGAAGAAAAAATAGAATATACAATTTTTTTTTTTTTTTTAAAAGTTAAGTAAACCTGCTACTTAAGTGCAGTTCTTGCCCCTTGATATGTATACACGCATAAAACCTGCCTTCTTATAGGTGGAATCATAATAGCATTAATCTCTTCAGGCTTGTACTGCAAGTGGAATCATAATGGATAATCAGACATGAATCATGATACAAAAGCAAGTACGGATGCACCATGTCTCAAACATATCCAAGGGTCCTTGCTGAATTACTAGCACTTTATCAAAGTTTATGGAGTTTCAATACATGCAGCAAAACCAGCTTGAAAAATACAAAATTTTAATGGCGATATGCTGAACGTGAAAGTGAATGAATGCAAAAAAAAAAAAGGTCTTATACTGCTCAGAGTACCGAGGATGAATCTAGATGCACACATAAATCACAATGACATTGATAGGTAAGCAATTCCAATAAGAATGCAATTGATCGTCCGATCAATTAAACGAGGAACCAACGCATGCATTTATGATACGACAGATTCACCAGATGTACATTAAGATGACCACACAACACGTACCACCGATTTTGTTGTTCACTGCCAATTAAGAATCTATTTGTCAATATCAATTACAATTTAATACAATCTATTTGTCAATATTCTAGATTCAACAGAATTCAAAATCCTCAACAACATCAACGAAAAGACCACAAAATCTAAGGAGATTATGACATCCATACAAGACATGCAGGTCAATATACCACCACAGACAATCAGATCAAAATCGTATAGTAACACAATCAACTGAGTCCAATCCAAGATCTCGAATAAAAAACAATGTTATACGCCAGTGAAACACTAAAAGCAAGTAGCAGAGACCCGGGGGAGGTTTCGACTCGTTATCTCAAAAAGAAACACTAAAAAGCAAGAAATCGTTGAGAAATAAGAGTAACAGATTGAATGGAACGGAAACCTGAGGGAAGTTATCGCTCTGAGCCCAGACACTGCCATCATGGCCGACGATGGCCGCCGCGGAGAGACGCTGGCCGTCGATCTCGCAAAGGAGGTGCTCATCAACGTACGTTTGCCACGACATCGCTGTTCTCCTTCTGCTATCTGCGACGCGCACACGCAGATTCAGGCAAGTCTCGGGCGGGGAATTTATATGGAGGGAGAAAGAGAAGTGGAGCAAAGTCAGAAATGGGTTAACTGGAGTGCCGAAATGCAAAAACTGGTTAACCTGACCTGACCTCAGCTTGGGTGTCTCAACAGCCCCAACTGGATCGCATCGGCATTGTTTGACGTCCGGTCCGGGCGTATAGGAGGATCTATTCCCTTCGCTCCATTGGCCCTTTAACACTCAGAATAGCATCAGTAGTCCGCTCAATATCGCTGTAAAGATTGTACCACTAGACATTAGGTGACTTGAGGTGGGCTGTCCGATCAAATCACCATAAAATCACGCCGACCAAATCCGGGTCAGATGGTTAGGCGTTCTGGAATGGGTAAATGTCATTATCAGCTCTTAGATTCTTCTTATTCATCTTAATTAACTCTAAATTTTTTAATTACTATTTAAAAAAAAAAATTTATAAAAAATTCTATATTTTGATATTCGTGCTGAAGTCATTTTGACCATTTTATAAGTATTTTTTAGAAAAAAAAATTAATATAAAAATTATAAATTTTGATTAGATTTGTAATTTTTATATTTAACATTTTTTTTAAAAAAAAAACTTATATATAGATGCTTTGAGACTTTAAAATTTTCATGAGTTTTAAAATCAATTTATTAACCGCTGAGCTCAAAACACTTATTTAGAAATATTTTTTTGAAAAAAAAATTATTATAAAAATTATTGATTAATCAAAAATTATAATTTTTATGTTAAATATTTTTACAAATAATATTTTTAAATAAGTGTTTAGAGCGTTAAAATAAACGTATAAAATGAGAAATTTATTTATCAATTTAAATCTAATAGGGCTGATATGGAAGGATCTCTTCTAGATTGGCAAGTTAGGCCTAGAGTCACATGGATTATAATTCTAGATCATCACATCACATCTTTGAATTACTACCATTATAAAAAACAATAATAGTAATATTAGGATCATAAGAATAGCAAGGTGAGGAAATTGTTGGATCGAATAACCGAAGAAAAACTTTAATTACTAAAATAATAATGTAGTGCGTCACTTATTTGAATTATCTTGATAGGATTGTTGGATTTATATTGGAAATTTGTTACATAAGAACTTCGGATTTTATATGCGGGAAATTACGGTTCGCCAAAATCACAGTAGTATAACATTATTAATGACTGTAATATTTTACAGTAGAGAATTCACCTTTTCTGATGAGGTGATAAATTTCCATCAACTTTGTTCGTAAATTTATTTTGTCTACTAAGATATTCTACTCTATAATATTAAAGTGTACAGGAAGATATTTAGTAGTATTTTATATTCTTATATTAATAATCTAATTAATATTAAAATATAACATAGTTATTATATAAATGTATATTATATTTTGAATTAATCAGAATATTTTTTTATTTTTCACTTCTCATAAATTATTTTTCACTTCTCTCTCTCTCTCTCTCTCTCTCTCTCTCTCTCTCTCTTCGTCCATTAATTACTATCTTCATCTTCAAAATGCATTATTCCTATCATTTTGCATAGGTACGATGATAAGTTTATCTCCAATTACTATTTAATTTATCTTTCAAAAGTAATTGAGTGCATTCGATTAACATCCGTGGCTATATAGTGAATCCGATATGTTAGAGGACAATTCATTTTTATGTCATATTAACTTTTTTTTAAAAACTATATTGTCTATAAATTTTGTATTCAGTTAGTACACTTATGTTATTGTTGGCACACATATTGCGAGTACATTATCTGCAAGTATTTCCAAAAATTTAAACTACAAGAAAATGAACTAAAAATAGGAATATAACAAAATATACATGCTTTAGCGTGTAATTTCTATAGAAAAAAAAATTGCACCATTATTATCATGTAATGGCCAAATATGGCCCATTTGTAACAACGATATCGGAGGTTGGACCGGGCCTTCTGTTCGACTTGAATGAAGCACCAAGGTTCACCGCTTATGATTGACTTGAATCTGGGGTAGACCGATGCCCCTATTAAATGACAAATCAGTCCCAAACAAAATGTTGTAGAAACTCGGTTAGGAGTGGTACAAGATGTAAATAGGTTGGTTATTAAGGCGTTATATGTCTTATAATCAAATTACATTCGCTTCTACGCCCAACTTCCAGAACAAAGAGAGCAAGATGGCGTTTTCCCGCTACACAGAAAAATCACACGAGAGATTGAGAAATTCATCTGGATAAAAAATGGCGAGCAATACTAAATCTTTCTCTGTTTCGTCTCCCAATGAGCAAAGGCCGACAGACTCACAACGGACGACCAGACGTAAGCATCAAATTAGTATGCCTTAATTTCAAGTTCAATCTTGCGCTGCTTACGTTAAACTAAGGAAAAATTTGTACGACCGATTTACCATATGTAGTATTTCGCATGGATTTTTGTTTATTAGCATTAGAAAAGAAATTCAGTTCTATATTTTGGGAATTTTCGTTTGAACAATTAAAATTCCATGTAGCTTCTGCTAATGAACATCATTGCTTATTGTTCTTATCAGATGTGATTATATTATGATAATTGGAAGGTTATATTGGAGAAAACTGAGGAACTTTTACAATCTTGTTAGGTACTGATTGTGTTTATGTGACATGTTACTTTTGTATATTTTGTATCGATAGCCACATCTTATAGATAAGCTATCATGGGATTTATAGTGTAATATCAATTGTCTTTGTGTTCTATCTCTAATCTCTATTAACGTTATTAATCACTCGAATTTTCTAGTATTGCTTAAGAACAACATGCTGCATTTAAGTTTTCTGCAAACAACTGAAAATTCAAATGTTTAAAGATATTACTTTCACTGGCGGTTTTGGTTGCTCGAACAGATGGAAGACTGCTAGTTGGAGTCACATGAAATATATGTTAGTGGCTAAGAAGTAATAACATATATCATTCTATGAAATTAACATAGTCTTTTTTAGTTTAATAATGCTCAACCTATGTCTAAACTTCTTATATTGAATATGATAGTTGCATGCTAAAAGAGCACCTTATATGTCATACTCTTGCATATGTGATGGTTGTTTGGTATACTGTTAAAGTACTTGTTAAAGTTCCATGTTCTTGTTAGTCAAGTGAATCTTATTTTAAATGTACAAATTGTTCTTGCTATTACACAATATCCTTTCAAACTTATTTGAAGTGCCCTTTTAGCTTATAGTTTCTACGACGGGCGACAATGGATGTTTATTTCTTTGTTGATTTTGATTTTCTGTAAAATTTATCCTTGTTTCATCACTCTTGCTTTTTCCACATTCTGCAGAGGCAGTTCAAAATGGGTTTAAACAGCTATTAACTCAAGCACTGTAGCTGCGGTTCCCACTGTTTTTTTGATGTTCCTTAGTCCCCATGTTGAATTTTTTGAAGTATTGAGCTTCTAATCTAGTTACTTCCTCTATGCTATATTGAAATGAGCATACAATAGGATTTCTTTTTTTTTTTTTTTGTTAAATCACTATAGCTGAGCTGAATGTTTTGCTCGTATTTTATCTAGAAGTCTCGGTTTTATCTGACTACAACAGATAAGAGGGTTCTTATCAATTTTTCTCCTTACACAGTTTCCTTTTTTTTTATAATAATTCAGCTGGTTGGCTGTCGTGTGATTCCATGGGCTAAGGCAAACCTAAACTACACTACACAAGCTCTTATAATATCAGCAGGTAATTTCATGGTAAAGTCAGATTCTGCAACGTGCCAACGATGTCGATGCATTTTAATTTTTATTTTCAACATTGTTTTTAGAAATTAAGTTGTACGTGATAGTTCCATGCAATTAGATTGATATTAACAAGTATCATTAAACTGAAGTTAACATCATCTATTTGAATAGAGTATTTTAGAACATAAACATTAAGAAAATGAAGGAAATGTCGCATGGGTGGTGGCTCGGCACAAGCACCATGGACATGCTTTTGGCTCGTGCCAAGCATCTCAAGCCACATTTTCCTATGTCCAGTCATGTATTGGTCCCCTGTATCCACCACATGCCCAGAAACTCTCCGGTCTAACGATAGTAGGTGTACTCTCTTTTCTTCTTATGAAACTTCTTTCTTCTATTACCGCCAGTAGGTCCTATTCAAGCATCAAGAACGAAATACTTTAATATACCCACAAAGCATAAGTCGTTATACTTAATTGGAGAGAAAAGAAACAGAATGAAAGCTGGAAGATGGATCTATCATTTTGTCTTCATTGATTTGACTATTATTTCCTGTTTGAGTTTTAACCCATGATTTGTTCTCTTAGGTAGGTGGTCAAGTTGATTTCCTCATTGTTAACCAGTAGATTTCCATTTTGTATTATGTCTGTCTTAAGGTTCTAATCTCCGTTATTTGATCTGGTTTTAGTTTATAATGTGTGAATTTTTGAACTTACATATAACGTTATCACAAAAACACTAGCTTCTTCCCACTTAACTGTGTAGTAAGTTCTAGCTCAAGAGGTGTGTGATATTCACTATTTAAACGTGGATGTAACAGTGTTGTATTTTGACAGTGGAAACTTCGATGAAGTTTAAAAAAGAAAGTAGAATTAAATCATCTATAGCAAAGCAACAATAGACCTGGTTACACTCTCAAGCCACTTCTTTATGAACATATTTACATTGCATTTCCGGTTTAGCAATCTTTTTGTTAGAGCAAGGCATGTTACTTATGGAGATAGTCTGAAAATTTCCAAGCATATACATTTATAGGTTTCAATATGAAATGTTCCAAATATATACATTTAAAGGTTTCAACACACGACGAGAAGTGTCTGTGCTTTGACATTCGGTTTCTTAGATTCCATCAACATACAGGTACTAGAATGAGATCTACCTCTGAGATGCTAATAGTTTTAGTAATCATTTCATAAAATAATCCTAGTATGCAAACGTCACAAATTGCACAGTTAAAAGGGGCATGCTTAAGCAAGTAATCTCAGTTACATTAAATTCCTTTGTTTCTGAGCCAGTTAGTATGTATTGCTTTGTTGCCATGAAATTTTAGGTGCTTGACGTGTCTTCTATATTTTGTAGTCAATTCCTTAAAAGTAAAGATGTGTATAGATTACACTTCGTACAAATGATTACACTTACATAAGAATGTGATTGTACAATTTTGTTTTTATATGTTGCCATTGATATTTTTAATGCATTAGAAACTGCTGCCAATTCAGTAAAGTCTCATCTATTTTTGTGGTATTTGGTAAAAAACAATTGTAATAACTGATGTTACCAAGTGATGCTTTTAATTTTCGTAGTCTTTTGGCTTTTCGCATGTCCATTATGTGTTACTTCACATTGATTTGTGTAGGATTGGCTTTTTCAACTTGAAAATGGAATGCTTCGATTCTTAAAGGTGCTTAACCAATATATAAATACATTATCCTCTCAGCTACCAGTCAATGTGCGACAATTCATAGGCTGCAGTTTTACCTGCATAAGCCATGGTCCAACTGGGTCCAATCAAAAGTTTATGCTGGCCCACTGTATAACTTTCCAAAGCCACTTGCCTATCCATTCCTGCAGAGACTCGGCCTACTCGCACGCATGATGTCCAACGATTTATTTTCTAGTGACTATGTATGATATCTCTCAACATGTATGTTTATATGTAAGTTTTAGTTATAACAATGCTGGTATGTATTTAAATCAGCTCTTCCCGTTAGCCACTTGTACATTCTGATCTAGACTTCAATGTAGATGGGTAAGTAACTATTTTATGGATTTACTTTAGAATACCTGATGACCCAAAAGTTATTGACCACAAAACGCCCAACTTCCATTCCATCTTAGGATGGGTGAAGATGTTAACAGTTCGGCTATTTTGGTTCATATGGCATTGATTTTTCGCTATTCTTTGGGAAGAATTTGATCAGCGTTCCACACTTGTTATTTATATGCTTGATCGTCTTGTATTTCATGAAGAAAACCTCATACTCGTATTAGCTCTAGCCCGTGGTGTTATGAATACTATGATGCATCTGATCATGAATGGGCATTGGGTCATCATTGACGGCCACTGATCATGCTGCAGGTATTTGTGTGTTTTTAAATAAAATTGGCACAAGCTTTTCACTTTGTTAGTTCACCATTTTCATAAAAGAAAATTATTTTGGTTTATAAATTGATGTTGGTGGTCTTTGGTTTACATTTCATCTGTTGGAATTGAAATCGTAACTATCTATCTTGATATCCGATTGGGGACAATTCCACAATTTGAATGAGACTAAGAGTTTGATAGTTAAATATCATATGAAGTCTGTTAGCTATTATCCAATTGAACATCCAAAATCATGGTTCATGACTTTCCGATATTACACCAATATGTTGATATATCGATTTATTGTTGTAGATACTGCCCTATAAATATCATATAAGAAAAGCAGTACAAATATTCCGCCACTCCGGTATCGCAATTCGCGAACATCTTTAAGCTCAGCACAGTCCAATTAGACCTGACTATCTACAGATATATTCTCTTTACGCATCTTTTAAATTTCTTCCATTTCATGATAAAAATTAATATCTTAACGTATTTTTTTGAAAATTTTTTAAATATAAATGTTGTAGATTTTGATAAGATTTACTATTTTTATATTTAATATTTTTTAAAAATACTTTTAAATATTTATTTTGGATTTTAACTTCTTAAACTCGTTATTACTTGGGAGCTTCAAATATTTATTTAGAAGTATTTTAAAAAAATTTAAATTTAAAAATTACGAATCTCATCAAAATTTATCATTTTTATGTTTAGTTTTTTTAAAAAAATATAGATTTTAATATTAATTTTTATAATAAATTAGAGAAAATTTCAGAAATGTTTAATCAAGAGGAATCCTCCCCCCTCCCGTCTACGACACTCGTTGTCCAGCCCAAGGTAATAAGCCCAGCCCGCAGCTCTCCAATCCTGCAAAGCTGCTATAAAAACACATTGCAAAGGCGTGAGAAACCCTAATCGCATCGCCCTGTCCTCTTCCTCAGATCCCCTTGAAAACTTTGGGTGGGCGGAGATGACGACGAGATTCAAGAAGAACAGGAAGAAGCGCGGTCACGTCTCCGCCGGCCACGGACGTATCGGCAAGCACAGGAAGCATCCCGGTGGTCGCGGTAATGCCGGAGGAATGCATCACCACCGGATTCTGTTCGACAAATATCACCCGGGATACTTCGGCAAAGTAGGTATGCGTTACTTCCACAAACTCCGCAACAAATTCTATTGCCCCACTATCAACACAGAGAAACTTTGGTCTCTATTACCCGAGGATGCGAAGGAGAAAGCTAAGGCCGCCGCTGGCGATGGCGCTGCCCCGGTGGTTGATGTGACACAGTTTGGGTATTTTAAAGTTCTTGGTAAAGGACACATTGATCGACCCGTGGTTGTGAAAGCTAAGCTTATATCGAAGATCGCGGAGAAAAAGATCAAGGAAGCTGGTGGCGCTGTGGTGCTCACGGCTTGATCTGGATTTTTCGTTTGTCTTTTTTTTGGGTGCTGTTGAAAACTTAGTTTGAGTGGTATGCTTCTATTTTGTAGTTGACATTCTTATAATTAACGTGTCTGGTTTAATTTTGTCTTCTGTTTTTCCTTGTTATGATGCTCACTCATCTCTGCTAAGTTTGTCCTGTTTTTGAAGTGTTTACTGTTTAATTGAATATAAGCAGCAGAATGTGTGTATCAGCGTCATGCGGCTAATCAATGCATTTCCTGCTGAAAGAGATTCCTGCTATAAAAATCTAGTGAAGATGGGCAGTTGGGATTCATTTTGTATACTATTGAAACACCAACAATCATGTTCACTATATTTGATATCATCGTGCATCTGCGTTTACATCAGGGATCATTGCATGACATTTGTATTGAAATTATAGTATCATTTGGTAAGGCTGCTATTGTCATACTTGCTTAGTTTAGCAGCTAGGAATCTTATATCAATGCTATATCTCGTAACATTATATGTTGTTATAATATGAAATGAGGCTTCTAATTCAACTTTGAACAAGCAAATGAAATGCTTGAATATTGGAGATTGAGTAAACTGTTCTGTTGAAGAATGTCTCCCAATTGTCACAGGGGCTATGAGTTGTGCAAGATCACATAATTTCGAACAAAATAAATTAAATTCGCTATGATGTGTCTGTTCACTTTGGATTAGCACTTATTTCAACTTATACATGATTGATGGGATAATATTAATTTTTTTTTTGAATTATGCAAACATTAAAGTAAATTTTTTTTTTTTGAAGATAAGCAGGATGGTGTGTATCGGCGTGATGCAAGTAAGAATGCATCTTTGCTGAAAGAGTTTCCTGCCATAGTAATTAGAGAAGATGGGCAGTTGGGATTCATTTGATATGCTGTTGAAACACCAACAATCATCTTCTTTACATGTTACTGATCCACTTGTATATTTTTCTTGATGTTTTCTTTTTTCGTTTCACTTTTTTTTCTTGCTAGAATGTTTTAAATAATTTCTTTAGAAAATTTTCTTCATATTTGTTTAATGATTGTTTTTTCCTAGAATATTGGTTAATGTTCATATCTCTGTTATTTTCTTTTCTTTTTGATATGGTCTATGGACATAGCTTATAGACATGGAGTGCGTTCGTCCCAGATCTGATTGGACCGAAAATTGATTTAGCTGAAGTTGGTTGAGGATCAGGGTCTAGGCTGGTCTGATGTATAATTAGTTAGGTACAGATAGGCAAACGGCGGGTCAGGTCATACGTGTCTACGGGTTAAGCTGGTAATGAGTCAATGGATCTGGGTAATGGTTAAGGTGTTATAAGCGGGTATGTTTTTGGTCAACTGACCCATCTGCTAGTTACGGGAGTGTCGCGGTTAACTGTATTTTGTTTTTTTTTGTTTTTTCTGATTTTATCAAAAGTATGAACCTAGAAACTTAATTAGTTTGACCGTAAAATTGCAATGAAATTGTGAATAAATCCAAAAACTAATTGAAAGAATAAAAACTGTAGCCCAATATGAAGGATAGGATAGCACTGGAGATCTATAATCAAGAAATGAAAGCGGTTTAAAGTAGTTGGTCGATGACTGAAAATGATGGAGAGCTTGGTGAGAAAGCGGAGGTGATGGTAATGACCGGCCCTTGGAGAGCTTGGTGAGAAAGAGGAGGTGATGGTGATGGCTGGCCCTAGGTTGGTCGATGGAAAATGGCATCCTACTGGATTAGGACAGTCGAGGTAGGAGCTCGTGCGAATAGCGGAGAAGAGAAGATTGCAGAGGATGGCGGCGGTGGAGATGGAGAACTCTCACTAAGGTCTCTGATTAGGCATAGGGGTAAGTATTCCCAGGAGATGAAAGGATGTAGTAGCGGAGGAGATAGGTAGGGTTGGATATTGGATTAAATTTTTTTTTTTTTTTTTTTTTGGGGAAGTGGCAGGAAAGATGGAGATGGGGAGGAGAGTTGTAAACCTCTACGATTGGAGAGAACATCCGTCCCATTAAACACATTAATACATGAAGGCAGGTGCCCATGAAGGATGAGAATCTTTTGCATCTGGATTTTATGCACCGTTCTGTATATCAATATTTAAAATAATATTTATATATATATTTTAAAATAATAATATAAAAATTATAGATTTTGGTGAGATCTATAATTTTTTTATTTAATATTTTTGTAAAAATATTTTTACATAGATGTTATGAAATGAGTTTAAAAATAACTTTTAAAATCTGTTAAGTCTATTAAAATTTTAGAATCTCAGAATAACTATTTAAAAATATTTTTATAAAATTATTAAACTTAAAAATTATAGATCTTAACAAAATTTATAATTTTTCATCATTTCGGGCCGGATACTTGTATACTGCGAGTATGGATAAGATTTTGACGATGATTTCTTTCAACTATAATCAGCTATGATCCTCTTGTTAGAAATGTATTCGAAAATGAACTGATGAATCAGATTCTTAGATTAGTGGATGAGCTGGTGGTTTATTGAATTATATAATTGCGTGCAGCATGCGTTAAAAAACATAATATGAAAAGTATGTTACCTAACAGTTTTTTTGGTAATACATCCTGTAAAAGTTGATGGAATATCAATCAAAATCCGAAAATTCAAGTTTTGAATTTTTAAATATTAATTTGAGTATTGAAAAATGGACATTAGGTTTTGAAGAAATAATTCAACTTAATTGACGTACAACACATCAAACAAACGCATCAGGTATCTCGATGCTTAGTACAAAATTGCTTCACCAGCGCTCAGCACCATTAACAATCAGTTCCATCTAGATGAGCTAAAATGACTATGTACCCAATCCATTCAATAAAAAAATTATCCATAGACGAAAAAAAATTAATAAACAGAATATCTAAATTCATAAATCCTACTATAAGAAATCTTTTTAAATTTTTTTTTTGTATTTTTTATATTTTTTGATAAATATTATGTTGGGCTTTTTTTTTTTTTTTTTTTTTTTTTTTGGGGTTGCATGTGCATTAGCGGTTTCCAGGACATCGATTAAGCACGTACATGTCCATTTTTGTACGTCATGATGATAAGATTCGGATCGTTCCCTTTCATATCTCTTGATTACATAATCCAGACACGAGGTTTGATTCTATTTCTTTCTAGTTTTGTCCTATGAGAACGCCTGTTGCTTCATCCATCTAAACATTTATCACCCAAAAATCTGGATTGAAGAGTTTTATGGAGTTTCTAACTTCCTTCTACCTTCTTTTCTAATATCTATTATGTCTTATACTTTAACAATTTTGAAGGAATGGTCCTGATAAAGTTTTCCACCGTATAAACTCTAAACTTACTATGTTAGACGTGCGGGCGAAATCTAGTCAAGTTCGAGTCTGTCGCTCCACTCAAATTAAATTTATTTAATATGTCCTAGCGTGAGCATGTCTCAAATTATTCTTGAGTAACAATTGGATGCATTTTCAGGATATTTAGAACAGTTTCGGTTCTCCGCCTCTGCTTGGAATATTTGAGCTAGCTTATTTTGTATAAGATAAATTTTTACCATCTGATAGTCATTTATTAGCATATTAGGATTGACCCGAGTTTATCGGCTAGAGCTCAAAGTATTACTATACTCAATTCGGCAGAGTTCGAGTCAACTTTTTTCTAGCAAAGCTCGACTTGCACACAAGTAGTCTGTCCTACGACTCAATCCGGACGTACGGTTCCTGAGCCGCGCGCCTTACCATCTGTCCCACGGCCGCGGGACCAATTTTGGATCTGACCTTCTAAGATTAGCCTTTTTTGGGCGGACATCCAACATCGTCTTAAAAGGTAGAAAGCAGAAACTTAGACGTATAAGATTGTTCAATTCTCTTCCAGATGGAAACAAAAGGTGTAATGTGGAAAATCACGTAATGTTTTCTGTTTATTTTTTTTCCAGAAACAGATTGATAGATTCTTGGTTAAGCTAATAATCTGAGATAGCCTTTTCTTCTACCGCTGGTTGATTTTAATTCAACTTTACGGCATGTAAGTCGCACATTTATCAATATACTTATCCCTAGAAGTGAGTTAACTTGAAGACATGGAGAATAAATCACTTTACCCCAAGAATGGGTGGAAGAAGGATGGACAATGGATAGAAATATGAGTAATTGACAAGTTAAATCTCAAAGAACATATTAGTGCTGTTGACCCAAAAAAATAAAAAAGAAGAAAATATTGGTGGTAGTGATCGCCATAGTTTTAACCAACTTGTTTGAGTATGGAGATGTAGAAAGTGCAGTCTGAGATTAGTCCACACTATTGCTTGCCGGCTAGCCCATATTATACACTGTACGGGCCGGACTATCAAGTGCTAGCTTGGTTTATACAGTGCCAAGCACTAGCTCAATTTGGTCTAATGGTCCGTCAAGCTAGAGATTCTTTGCGGGTCGGCCTGACCTACATGAATTATATATATATATATATATATATATATATATATTATATATATATATATAAATATAATATATTATATTGAAAAAAAGGCATATTTTAAAAGTTTGAGGGAGTTGGGTTCAGTCTAAGTAAAGATGGACATACGCTTATTTTAAGAAGGTATTTTATCAATACCGTCGTATTACCGCACTAGTATGCTCCTCCGCTAGGTAGCGGAAAACTTCGTGGCATATAAAGGTGGAAAAGGTTGGCGGTAGACAACGTAGAGATGAAATAGGAGGAAAAATATAGAAAGACAATCTATTATTCCTCATAATAACTCCAGACGGTTCGATTCAGCGTTATCCTCAACCCTAACACGATCCTTGACCATTTCCATTCCTGCCCACAAAAACAATAAATAAAAGGACCAACAAAAATATATTATTAAATTCAAAAAGTTGAAGATATGGATAAATTTCATCCAAGTCTAAGGCTCGCCCTTATCCGCAACTCAACCGACCCACGTCCTTTTTCCCCACCGTTGGATCAGCACCGGTCACATTCATACCATACAAAATTAAACACATAAATAAACTCATAATAATAATTAATATATTCCCGATGACTTCGAATCTGTTTGCTCTTTTATTCGCCCAGCACATGGAATTTTTTTGCCTTTTCACGGATCGTGACATTTCCCAACATCAGTATCTAATTTGGCATATATATACCCCTCTTACAGCCTTCCGGAGGTGCTGGTGTTCTATTAGAACTTGTCTAAATTCAGAGAGATCTTCATGAGCGGTGAAGATATCGTGATGAAGCAAATGATGCAACCTGCCTCACCCTTTCGCCGAGAAGAAGACGATGAACAGCTCTTCGACTCCGGTGAGGAGTCGAGCAGCTCGTCCACGTCGAATCTAGCAGAGGATGAGGAAGAAGAGGAGGATGGTGATCATGCTGCTTCGCCTTTGAAACAGTCTTCGTCGACAACTGTTGATACCAGCGGGCCTTTGTCTGAGTTATCTTCGTTGTTGGTTCAGCTTCCGATCAAGTAAGTATATGATTTATTTTCATGGAATTTTTTACTCTAATTTATTATGTTCCCGATTGTTCTCTGTGCATAATAGTTTCCCTAAAAATAAATAAATAAGAACTCAAAATAGGAAGGAAATCAACTTTGTGCTGCTGAAAAGTGAAGTACTTGAAGTCTTGATCGATAGTTAACGAATTGGGATAATATTGGGAGTTCTAGGAATAATGTCAAAAAAACATATCTGCTCTTCAAAACTCTTATAAATTAGCCATAACATTTTTTTTAAAAAAAAAATTGATAGAAAATTTAAAATATTTCAAACGATTAATTTAGTGATATCGACGGTTAGTATGCTGGTATTTATATTTTAATAGTCTAACTAAAGTGCTCCCAAAAGTGTTTCGAATAAATTAAAAAAATAATATTTTTCTTTTTAGTTAACGCTGCGAAATTTTTTAGGTGCATTAATTTTTAATATTATTGAATATGTTATTTTTTAATCACGATTTATCAGTTTGTATTGGACTAAAACTATGTCAGCAAATAAAATACGATATGATGTATGTGCTGATTAGACCGAGAGTACTTAGTATTTATATTTTTATTTGAGGTTAGTTTGTTCAACATTTGCAAAGCAGGTTGACAGAACCCCTATCTACTGTGATGGATGATTCTGTGATCTCTGAATACTAAACTTTTGTTCATTCACTCGACGTAGCAGGAGAGGTCTCTCGAAGCACTACGAAGGCAAATCTCAGTCGTACTCGTCGTTATCAGACGTTCACAGCATCGAGGATCTCCCAAAGAAAGAGAATCCATACAGGAGGAAACTGAAGCCGAGCAAGAGCTATGCCGGAGTGGATGCAAGCCAGAAGCGATGTTATGCTCCAGGTCCATTGGACAGAAGCATATCCAAGAAGATCTCAAGGGGTAGTTCATGTGCTTCTCTCATCACAAGGAGAAGCAGCAGTAATTTCTTGGGGAGCACCAAACCTCCTGCTATACCTGTGAATAGGAACTTGTAAATTTGTACCCTTGTTATTCTTGATCAATCATAGAAAATGTTACAACATCCAGGTTGATACTTAATACCCATCCAGTGTCTTGAATTCATTCAAAATTCGAAGAAAATGAGTAATTCAGTCTTACCAAGCAGTTATAGGGTTCAGCAAGAAAAATTGTATTCATCTTACCTATCATGGTAATTATAAAAACTCGACAAAACGATACATCTTTCGATGATTTTTTTTTATGTCGACAACTAGGTAGTAGCAGATAATATTTCTTTCCTCTTTCTTCAATTGACTTGCTCTTTGCATGTACCGAATGCATTCATATTCGGCTAATCCAGTATGCGTTGTGGAGAGAAAAATAATGATATAGACCGTCTTAATATTTCGGAAAGAATGAATTTAAACATCAGAAAGCATATTTGTAGATGGCCTCTGCCACGCCATCTTCGTCATTTGTTGCTCCAATTACATCAGCCACTGATTTAGCTTGATCTGTGCCATTCGCAAGGGCTATGCTAAATGATGCCAGTTGCAGCATCTCCACATCATTTTCTCCATCTCCGATAGCCATTACCTGAAAATAAATTGCTGCGTTAATTCTGGCAGTAGTGAATTGCATCAGACACCTCCATCCAGTATCTGATGATTAAACACTAAACAAGAAGAAACCGAGTTACGGGAGCTACACTATCTTAGGGAGTTCAATATGAAAACAAACTTGTTTAAAGACCAGATATAGAAAAGTAAGAAATAAACAAGAGTAGAAGTTCCTATGTCTCCAATATGGATAATCATCTTCACTACGTGATTCAACTACTACTCAATCAGGCTTGCCACACTTTTAACATAAAATTGTGGTTGTTTTGACTGTTATTTAAAATTATTAATTATATACAGGAAAATAGAAGTTAAATACTACCTCTTTGGCACCTATACCAAGATGGTCCAGCAACAATTCAACTCCAGCACCTTTTGACGTCCCAGAGGGTACTATTTCAAGCATGTCAGCTTGTGCTTGGACAACACCGGCTCGACCTTCAGTCACTTCTGACCAATATGGCCTCAATGTTGATGAGACACCCTCAGCAGTATCAAGGAAAATCATTTTCTGAAAATAAGTAAAAGTAACTTATGCAACATGTTGAAAAGTGTCCTCAACTGTATAACCCGGTAAGGTACTACATGTAATATAAGTTGTGTTAGAATTGCAGTAACATCTTATCACTTGTTCATGAAATCCCATCTCCTTAGATGATGGATAACTTGGAGTATAAGTAACTACTAAATCAACTAAATAAACATCCTTCCTAGATATAGAGACTTATCAAATAAAATAATATTCTAGCAGTCGCTCTCAAACTGGAGCATATATTTCAACATGCTCAACTTGTTAAAGTTAAAAACATCAATGATTATAATATATATATATATAGAAAACTCGGTATCAAAGTAGTTGAGCGCATGTGACACTTCTTATAAGTCATAATATGCCACATGGCGTTTCTATTATTTTACCATTTGACATGTGTCACTTAAATATAATAAATATGATTAAATAAATAAATATGATATTATTTTTATATTAATGAGAGTTTGAAATTCAAATGCATACTTAATATATTATTAAATTTTAATTAAATATAAAGAACTAAAGTAAATTTATAATATTTTATTTAAATGTTAAAGATAAATTATAATAATTTAGAAAAATTTGAAAAAGTCATTATCAAATTTTTAATAATATATATATAATTATATACAAATGGGTGATTACAGTTGTAACTTTTGGTATGTAATAAAAAATTTTAAGGTCATTATCAAATTCTTAATAATCCATATATAATTATATAACAATATATATAAATGGGCAATAAAAGTCGTAACTTTAGGTACGTATTTTGATTTTTTTTCTATAATTACATATGATAAATATAGGATAATATTTTAATAAAAATAAATATTAATTTATATAAAATTTAATATATTGAAAAATAAAATAAGCTTTCGAATAGTATATATATATATACATATATAATTCTAACAACCGTGCATCGCACGGGTTCAAAAACTAGTATGACATAAAGCACTAGCACCCAGTTTCACAGGTAGGATCTTCAAATTTGTTGGATCACCAGCGAAGTACATTATCGCTCATCATCGTAGTTATCATACCAGCCATAAAAGAGAACAACTATAATCAAGTAGATATAGAAAGAGGGATAGCCAAAGTAAAATAACCTTCACTAGCATAAGAGGGCATAGGAAAGGTAGCCAGAGTCATGGACCACTGTGATTAGTAGAAAGCGATAAATAATCTTCTTATGACATAGGCAGACAGCCAGAAAAGTCGCACATAGTGTTCCGTCATGATCAGTTGAAAGCCAGAAAGACGGCTAATCTTGGTAAAGCGAGAAAAAACATCAAGAGAAATCACAAGCAACATACCACTTGATAGATAATCTTCCCAAAGCATGGAAAGGACAACCCACAGTATCACAACTACCATGGTTAGGAGAGCAATTCAGAAAAAGGGCAAGGTGGGAACGAGAAGCAAGGTACTGAGATGAAGAAAGATTAAGATAAGAAAATAGATAAACATGCAATGTGAGACCAAGAAGCAGTTTGAAGATCATGAAACAAGATGGAAACCAAGAAACATGTAAAAGATAGATCGAGAGAACAGATTAAATGATAAAGGGGATTGAACAGTCAAAGAACCAATTAACAAATAGTTTGTGATAAAGCTAAGAATAGATGAGCAGTGACGGTGTTTGATGTCAAATAAGTGGTTGTACATGTAGGTTCAAGAAGATTCATTGTCTCGCCCACAGCTATTTCGAAGAGATGACAACGGACCAAAAAAGCCTAATTGGGTAGCAGCTAGGATTTTGGAATCTAGTGCGCACTGATACCATGTTAGTGCTGTGGAAACTAGAACTTTAATGTCTTGTAACTTTTTAATAAAATCTCATCTACTTGAATAAAGGGGAAAAGTTGGGAAATAAGTAAATACTAAAACTAGTAAATATATTTCCTTCCTATATTTAAGAATTTACTAAATTAAGTAACATTTTAACAAGTTGTAAGAGTTAAACAAAGGCACTTTTAATGGTAAAAGACCTGTATATCAGAAGAAGCCAATAGTTGTTCAACTGAAGGCATAAGTTCTGCCTGCAGGATGCAATAGACATAAAACTGTCAGTTTTTGGCAAATAACCTTTCAGTAAGCAAACAAAGAAATAATCATATTCACTTAAGTTTCTGTAATATTCTACTAAGTACCTTTGGTTCATGATATATTGTATGCAGTGCATCAACCAACGGGTGTTCAAACAATGTTAGAATGCGATCTTGGCCAAATGCTACAACAGGAACCTCATGTTTCAATGAATACAACAAGGCCTGCAAATTAGTGTGGAAACTTTTCAGTCCTTGGAAATAAGCCATCTAAGATTCTAAATGATCATGCATAAAAGATGGACATACATAGATAAAGACTATGCAAGATCTAACCCCATACATTAGAGAAAAATTATAGAACTTCAAAGAAAAACAGCTAGTTACCTCTCTGCAGACATTCTGGTCTAAGTTTCGTCTAAAGATTTCCCTACCTTGCCTCCCATAAACAAGTAATCCCTGGAAAAGTAGGTCATGAAGGCCAATGTAAGCACAAAATATTAGAGATAGATACTTATGGGAAGTTGGAAACAAATGCAATAACTGAATAAAGAAACTATCATAGTAAATACAAGTGGGACAAACAAAAGCCACTTAAATAGCTGCATGAAATCAATATACTGCTTCTACTAATTCTGCATATACAATGGATTTTATATTTTTTGCTTTAGCTTTAGAAGCCCCAAGGAGGAAAAGGTAGTTTCCAAACAAACATGAATACTAGTGCTGAACTTTTACTGTCTAACTGAACTTTTTCCTGCTAATTTTCATGTATGCTGATTTTACTAGTGAGCTGTCTTTGGGTTTATGATAATGTATACGCAACACTTCGCTCAGTTGATCTCTAATAATTAATAAGCCATAAGGAGTACATGACAATTGATAAGAATTCTGGAAAACCACATCAACCTTGATCCGCAAGACTATCTTATTAGGATAATCTTCTCGATTAGGTAGAAAGTTCTCATAGACTCACTTATGATGAGGTTGTTATGAACTTATGATGTTCAATTTAGTCTTATGATATGATATTGTAGCCTCTTCAACTGTCATAACTGGAAACTTATACTCATCGCCACTCAAGCTTAAAAGAAAACATGACTACAGCGGAAAGGGGGTAAAATCTAACCTGCAGAAATACACCTGGTGAAACTTCAGAAATGACGCCATCTTTCCCAGCCAGATTTACCATTTTTAGAGCATCTATGACAGCTGGCCTCGTCTGTTTTAGTCAAGCATGAAAGGAATATTTCTGATTAAAACCTTTCACCACATAAACAGGATTCGTTTTTGTCAAACATCATACAATTTCAGATTCCTAAAAAATTAAGGCAGTATGCCAAAGATATTTAACTCCTCCATGAGTTTGACTTCAAATTTCTGGAGTCATTTTGGACTCCTCCACCAAAACATATTCTAAGTAAGTAAAACCACAAGGTGAAGAAATGAGAGTTTCAGTCAAATAATTACCGGAATAAGATACATGTAGTCATTTATCATGTGCTGCCTATAGGGAAACATAGGGGAACACAACAAAGAAGATCTCACCTTTCCTGTAGCTATTACAATCTTTACTCCCCTTGAGATTGCTTCTCGTAGAGCTTCAGCATTCCTTGTGGTTATTTGACTTCTACTGTTCAACAGTGTACCTTACATAGATTGATAGAAAGGTCAAGTAAAAGCTTCAACTTTCAGAAATCAAAGCATAATAACAGATGGTGCAGCTTACCATCCATATCACAAAATATGAAGCTAAACTTTGGTCTGTAAAATCGCAAACTTCCTTCTTTCTTCAAATTTTTTGCATGTTGTCCTGAAACATGTCTCAAACTGCCAGGCATTTTTATAAAATCTTACAAACAAACTGAAGAAGCTCAAGATAGGCATCCTTTTGCAAGTAATCTGAAAAGTGGAAAATGTACTATGGGCAACTCACCATCTGAATTGTAGGACTGAAGGCTTCCATTATTAGCAGCATCTTGTGCACTCTTAATCAGACCTTTTCCTTTCCATCCAAGACTCCTCAGAACAAGTTCCTCTTCTTTCTCCATTTCTGCTTGAGCCTCATCACTCATCTCATGATCAAAGCCAAGGAGATGCAGTAAACCATGAACCTGCATTAGTTTTTCTGGTGTAATTAATGTTTTCCCTGGGGATGCTGCACTCTTAAATGAATATATATACAAGATCAGGCATAACTAGTACCTACATTCTATACAGAACATGCAATACTATTGACACTAACATATGCTCCTTCCTTTACTATAAGAACTAAGAACTTTCTTTCACATCTTTACATGCCAAAAAATTCTCAAAAACTGAACACAAAACACAATCCATTCCTCGAGCTCAACATATATGAAGTTTCATGAATCGTTGTCTTGCAGCTTTCTGAGCAACTCATGCCCTTGATTTTCCTTTTGACTTGAAGGGGGTGAGAAAAATCTATTTCAACAAGAATAAGTACTCCTTGTTCCACAATGCTGTCATAGCATGACAACAACTCAAATGTTTTACAATAATATCCACATGTAACTGTCTTGAATTGACAAAACAGCATAATGTCTGTCAACACCAAAGTTGGGCATACAATGAATTTTTCAGTCAAGCTACTATAAAGAAAGCAAGTAAAGCAGAATGCAGGCCAATAACATGCATAAGAACATAATGATCCTACGAGGTGGAAAAATTTTTTAAACAGAATTTAAGAACAAAAAGTTGATTGACCAACCATGAGGATCCGTATTTCATCAAGAAGTGTATGACCTCTTTCCTGTGCTTGTCTTGCAGCTGTCTCAACAGAGATTACTATATCACCTAACATCAGCTGAAATTTTGCAGATTTAAATGTTATATGTTGGGAAACTCTAAGCATCTGTAGAATTTACGAAAGAACTTACAATAGGAAGTTCCAGTTCCGGAATATGTTGAGACATAGAGAGGACATCAGTAGGATGGTCCTCATCTCTCCACTCTTTATTGAGTTTCTGAATAAATTCATCATTGCAAAGCAGTACGGACAATTCTACTTTGTCAAATTTACCAACATCATCAATAGATGCATCCCTGGTTTTGTACTCGCAATCCTTTAGGCCGTCAAAGGCAATCTTCATCGCCATTGCTACATTTAGCCTAAGCATTTCAGCAATGCTCTGCAAAAATGTGCAAATTAACTAACATATCACTCGGATGTCGTTCAGAAGGCCGAAAATAGAATCGTCTGTGAATATAATGCATTCCGTTCAAACGTCCTTTAATTGTATGAGGAAAAAAAAAGAGATGCACATAAAGTAAGATAATGGAGTGATGGGTATCAGCTGTATATCAATTAGAGAGACACTAAGAACTTGTTTTCATATATCAATTAGAGAGACACACCTATGCGCTTTTGTTTTCGTATTTTCAATATTTGCAAGATAAAACTAATATTGTTTTACTATTCAATTGGCAAGACAAAAGCCATCTCTTATTCTACAATAATCAACTATTGTAACAACAAAGCTAACAGATAGAGAATCCAAACAGAAACGAATCCACTCCATATTATTTGAAGAGATTAAGGATAACCGCACGCTATCATCATATAGTGAAAATTAAGTTAGGGCAAAGAATTGAGAATCACCAAGACTTCGGGATCGTCAGGCATCTCCTCCTCGATGCAAATGTTAACGTTAAGCTCGAGCTGCTTCTCTTTCGGCGACTCCTGCCTCTTCGCAGCGGAACGCCGGCGAACTTTTCTATATCCCCTCAAATTAGCGAAGAATCCACCTATAGCCCCGCGCGAGGCATTCGGAGAAGCGTGAATACATCTGCTGAGCCCGTTGGGGCAGAAGAAGGCCGGACGGAGGAGAGTTGGAGCGGCAGAAGATGAGATGGAGGGTGCACTTAGCCGTCGTAGCGCGGCGGAGAGCGCCGGCAATGGCCGGGAAGCGAAGGGGAGAGCTCGGGTTACGATTCTCGCCATTGGATTGGACAGCAGCTATGCGAATGCGAGGGAATCAGAGCAGCCGCCGTGACCGATTGAAAAAGGTGGAGCAGTCAGGAGAATAAGTATGTTATTAAATGGTATTTATGAGTTTTTGTTTATTTATATTATATTTTGTTTTTTTTATATAAATTATAATAGATAGACTTGAAACTATATACTATTTTTGTTTAAATTATTTTTAGTTAGTAAATTTATAATAATTATATTTTTAATTAAATTAAAATATTTTTTAAAAAATATTTGTATATTATTTTACTATATTTTATTTACTTTCTGATGAAGTATTTTGGTTAAGTTTTATCACATTCAAAGAAATATTATAAGCAAATCAAACGAAAGAAAGCAGCATTCTAGAAATTTAGATAATTTGAAATAATAAACCAAACGAAAGAAAGTAATATTCTTGGGAATACAATTTTTGGAAATCTAAATTACTTAGAATATAATATTTCTGAAAATTTTACAGAGTTATAAACCAAATGGCAGATAAAAAATCTTTTTGGGCGTGAGAAATATTTTCTCAAATAGCAGATAAAAAAAATTTAAACATTGTTGTCAAGACCGAATTGCTTTGAAAAATTACTTCCAAATATATGTCAAGTTAGGGTGAAATACCGGTCGTCCAAAGTTCATCGTCAACCGAAATATATTTGTCGGTCAACCGAAATATAATTGTCGGTCCACCAAAATCTCTCTGTTATGTGTCATATATTTAATGATAGTTTTTAATATTGTGTTTTTTAAAATTTGTTTCAACTTAAATTTATATAAGTATATTAAAAGCATGTATTTGACTGCTGTCAGTATTTGTATATAGTTTGGTTTGCTAATTTTGAAAGTGGACTTTTGAAAATAAAAGTTATTTCACAATTATTTTTCTAGTTGAGTTATAGATAATCGTAAACTTTGAAAAATCACGAGAGATATTGAGTCAGGATTCAATATTTATTTTTTACTATTTGTGCCCGAATCTAAGTATTAAATATATACATTAGAAATATCACAAACGTAAAAGACCATAAAAATATAAATAAGAACTGCTGGGCAACTTTTCCATTTACACTAAATTAAATTTCTGGCCAAAGTGTAGACACATTTTTTGAGATTATTCCGCCGTAACCGGTCCACTTTTATGAGACCGTCGACATGCGTTCTACTAACTGAAAAATTTCAACCTTTCAATCTGCACAAGTCCGAAAGTTTATATTATTTTTCACATAATATATATGTGATAAATCTTCTATATTCTTACAAGCGGTATTTATGAGATTTAAATTTAAGTCCTATACTTTATAAGATAAAAAATTCAATCATTCGTCCTATACTCTCTAGCAACTACCTACATTTATATTAAAAAAAATATATTTAGATTATATATCAAGAGTTACAATGCGTATCTGTTGGCTATCTTAGATTCTTAGGTACAGCGAAAGTATAGGACAAGCCTGGCTCTCCGGGTGCGTTAGCACCAGGGTGTAGCAAAATCAATAGAGGGAGTCGCGCCACGTCAGCTAATACAGATCACGAGATATTAGATAAAATTTTCGTTCGCTTATTTGACCTATTTTTATGTATTTTTAAAAAAAAAATTGAACTATAAAGTTATAGATTTTAATGTGATCTACAACTTTGCAGTTGACAATTTTTCAAAAAAAAGTCAAATGTGATTATCTTTTTGGCATACCGTTTGATTTTTTTTCGAAAAATTGTCAACTGCAAAGTTGTAGATCACATTAAAATCTATAACTTTATAGTTTAAAATTTTTTCTAAAAATATATAAATAGGTTAAATTAAGCGAAACGAAAATTTTATCTAATATCTCGTGTTCCGTATTAGCTGACGTGGTGCGATCCCTTCCGCACATTTCCCTGCACCCTGGTGCTCCAGGGGAGCCGGCTCCGTATAGGACAACAGAAAAAGAGTCCAGTGCAGAGTCCTACGCCACGATTTGTAGCAACTGATCTCCTTTTCGCTCCAGCTGAACATTTCCATCGGATCTCGAATTTATTCCCCTTCTCGGCAGCGAATTTGAGGCAAATTTCATCCAATTTATCAATAGCCATAGATGGATTTCATGAAGGTTTTCGATCAGACTGTTCGCGAGATGTAAGTTCTACTACTTCAAACTAAATCCTAACTTTGTCGAACAAATTTTTAGCATTACTATTAAATTTTGTCATTGTTTTGCAGAAAGAGGGAGGTAAATCTGAAGGTGCTTAAAGTTCCGGAGATCGAACAGAAGGTGAGAGATCTGATAAGCATTTTAGTTATACAAACAGTTTCTTTTTGTGTGAGTTTGCACTATGATTGTACATGTTTTGATGTGTTCAGTTGGATTTTGTTTAACAAATTAAACTGCAAATAGAAAGCTGGATTATTTGTTCTGGCATGTGTCACCCCTTTTCATCAATATATATGCCATTTATTACATTTTACTGATCTTTTGCATGCCATGTGTCTCTTTTAAAACTTACATTCAAAGTCATATTGCAATCTCTTGATTTCTAATTGTCAATACTTTAAATTTATTGCAAAAATAATAATGACAACGACCATTATATTTTAATTTTATTGGACATAATAACAAACATAAACTTAAATTTAAATATGTATTTGACTATATTTGTGCATTGCACATGTACAATATACTTCCAAGAATGTTTGCCACTCCAAGAGTGACGGTTAGAATCACTCTTCTGTCTTATCTTACGTGACTTTGAGCCATCCTCACCATTACTACAGCGAGCCTTGTACTACAATGTTTCCGCTTGTTTAAGCATTTTGTTTGCTACTGAGAAGTTAATGTCGGAAGTGCGAAGTTAACTTGGTTTTATAGATAATTTGTATGACTTGTTGAATGTGACATATGGATAATAATCCAAAGTATTCCTTTAAGTTCTCCAGTTACAAATGTTGTTCAGCCAACTTTTTCATGATTCTATTAAAAAATGTTCTAGAATGTCATATTAGAACATTATATTTGTTCAGTTACTTGGGATCATTTTGTTATAATAACTACTAAAGTATTCTGTGTTGACCATATGCATCCTAGTCTCTCTTTGCTTTCAAGTTTTAATTTGATTTTTTTATCAAACATAGGTTCTTGATGCAACTAGCAGCGAACCCTGGGCCCTCATGGATCAGCTCTGTCTGAGATTGCTCAGGCCACCAAGAAATTGTATTGTCATTCCCTTATTTGATATGAGTGTGGATATGTTCCTTATGCTATATTGCTATGTTTTCTACATAGTGATTTTGACAGGATTAAAATTATGTGCAGTAGCGAATGTCAAATGATTGAATGTTCTTTGGACGAGATTGAAGGAGACTGGATCAAACCGGAGACATATTTATAAGGTGACAGTTAATCTGACTTCGCCTGCTTTGTATATACATCTATAGTTTTTTTTCATGTTATACTTCTCGAATCTGGCCCTTCTCATTCATTTGCATTTTTTGGGTCCCAGGCATTGATTGTTGTTGAGTACTTGGTAGCGAATGGATCAGAGCGTGCACTTGATGACATTCTTGAGCACAATTTTCAAATATCAGTTAGCATCTTCACTATTCCTTGTGTATTGGCTCCTTATATCCAATTGATCTTCATTCTTATGTGAATTATTTGTGTAAAGTCACTTTCAGGGTTTGAGTATGTTGAGACGGATGGGAAGGATGTTGGAATCAACGTGAGGAAGAAGGTTGAAATTATACTGGCTCTTCTAAATGACAAGGAGAAAATAAAAGCTGTTAGAGTTAAAGCTGCTGCTAATCGTGATAAGTTAGTCTTGAGAAACATATAGACTGATTAACATCATAAGATTTGGACAATTGTTGCAATATTATGATTCTGATTGATAATTCATGTAGGTATGTTGGTTTATCATCAGCTGGGATAACATTCAAGTCAAGTTCAAAGTCATACAATAGCTATGACTCCCACCATAGCAATTATGAAAATATAGGTGGTTCAAAAGAGGGAGAATCATTTAGGGATAGTTATAAAGATTCAGAAGACGACGAAAAAATTGATAACAATTTTGACAGAAAAAATGGTCGAAATACATCTAAAGTTAGCCATGGCAGTGGAAAAAAAAACAAAGCAAACAAAAGAAAGGAGCAGATAGCTATGAAGGGTATCTTTGTCACCCATCTCTTTCTATTGTGCTTCTCAAGTTTACTAAATATACTTTTTTATGCATATGGTGTCACATAGTATATACGAAGATTACATAGAACATATTTTATATGCGTGTGTTTGTACGAGTGTTTATGAATTCCATAATCGCTTGCCTTGCTGCTTTCGTAACAGTCTACGGCATAGGGATTATATCACATTAATGCGCACCCATTCAATTCTTGGAACCTTCTTTATGTTGCTTGCAAATTTGTGTTAGCTACCTGAGGTGGTGTTTATTTCATATATTTTGGTAGAAGTAGGTGGGCACAGAAGATTGAAAAACAAAATTGCTAATAAAGAAAAAGAAAAGTGATGTTTAACAAAATCACAGATGTGGACTTGGTTTTGTCTGCATACTAAAGCCATAGATGATGTCAGAAAACAAAACTGCATATAATTTGCAAAAAATGCAAGTGTCGTGATTTTTTTTTTCTTGAACTTATTGGCATTTTCTATTGAGATGCATCTAGGAAATTACTAAATCAGTTGAAGTTTTTGCCAACATAACCTTTCATATTTAGAATAGTCACTGTAATAGTCATGCTATAGTGGTTTTTCTAGCGGTCTAAAAGAGAATAGGGATTGCAAAATGGATTACGAAACACAGTTTTTGTTTTGTTTAGTAGTGACCATGTATACTGTCTACATGATACTTTCTCCTTAATTAATTATTTGCCAAGGGTATTATTTTCCACAAAAATAACATGCATGAGTAATGGTACTATGAGATTTCATTGCACTGTAAAACACTAGTGGTGGGGTATCTATTTGTTAGTGATATATAAAAATGCACTATTTAAGCAAATATGCTTTATGGCTTTTTGGTGATACAAAAAGTGACATTTGTTTTGTGATAGAGGTGGAATAACTTTCTTAAACTCTAGGTAAATGTGTAATTAATTAAGTTGACATGTTGCTGTTTGCACTCGATTCTGCTACTTGTCAAAATATGTCTTCCGCAAAAATTGCATAATTAAGTACTTAGAAGATATTAATGTGCAAATCTTTATAGGCTTGAAGGTACTAAGCAAGCAAAGGGACATTGTAGCAGGAGAATAGAAAATGCTGAAGATGATTTTGACCCGCGTAGCACTTCTACTATTGGTGAGTAATTGATTGATATTTTGTCAGGTCTATCCCATATTTCTACCTGTCCGGTGTTGACTAGGCGTAACAAGGCTCTTCCTAATTTCCTATACAACAAAATGTCAATTGTATACATATGTCAATTTATGCAGATTGCTGTAGGCTGTTAGCCAACCACTTACAAGATAAGCTAAAGTGGAAAAGCTGGCATAAATATTCCGTAATGAATTTTATGTTGTTAAGAGAAAAAATGCATGCCTTTATGTAGGCAGCGTAACAGATATGGTTTTGTCATTATGATTATCACAGCCAAAATGCAGTTATGTTAAGTCTAGTAGAACATAGCCACTTTTTTTTTTTTTTTGAGATTATCGTGGTGGAAAACATAGCCACTTGAGTATGCAATTCATTTATGGTTATTTTGAATATCCATATCGTTGAACTTTGATAGGTAGCTTGACATTACTTGCTGATGGCTAGTGTTGGGGTATTTGTATTTCCTGTGGCAGCATTAGGTGGAGCAAACAATAACCAGGCCAACCTATTTGGAGAAAGCTTATTAATTGATCTCATGAATGCACCTGCCTCTCTACCAGTGGTTACAGCCTTCGCAAGTGTTCCTACTAGTCATAGGGATGATCTTTTTGCCAATGCAAATTTTGTGTCAGGTTCCATTGCAAAGGAGGCAACTGTTTCTGTTCCAGTGAAAGCATCAGAAGCCGTCAATAGTCTCTTTGCTGATGCAAATGTTGTGCCAGCCTCAAGTCATTCTGAGACAACAGAACACTCGACTTACCAGGTTCAGCTCGCATCTCTAAAAAAGGATCATATAGCTTAACAGTTTTTTTTAATTAGCAACCGACTGCTATTAATTTATTTGGGAATTCGTATCTGCATTTTAATGTCTTGAATATTGCTTGCCTAGTTGTACAATAAAGACAAAGTTGTTTAAAAAGCTTTGTGCTTTCTTATACGAACTGCAGATATTCAAACGGACTGCTCTTCCTTACAGTTGAACCAAAAGTTATGTACTTTCTTAATATCGTATCTTCGTTCGTGTTATGGCAGGACAATATTGACTTGTTTGCTGATCAGCCTGCCTTTCCAGTTGCTGACACTCCCGTGGGCTTTTTTACTGGAAGTACTCCTGATTTTTTCCATCAAACGAAGTCATAAGAACCTTCAGTCACTAACAGTTTTGATCCTTTTGCTGGATTTCCTCTCAGCAACTTTGGTGGATCTGATTTATTTGGTGATTTCACTTCTCATACCAATTCTGCAGCTAAAGAGAGCCCTTAAATTTCAGCAAACAATCAAACTGGTATTCATCCATCCTCTACAACAGCATCTAAGTCTACACCAAAGAAGGATGCTTTTCAAGTCAAGTCTGGCATATGGACTGATTCTTTGAGTCGTGGGCTGATTGATCTGAATATAACTGCTCGTTTTTTTTTTTAACCTGTAAATAATTAATACTAAACATGTTCCATCTTTCATTCATATTATAAGGTATCTGCTAAACCGTAGGCTGTGGTTAAACGATAGACATGCCTTTTTTTTTTTATTGTCCAAGTTCACTACTCAGCTTTCTGTTCTAGTTATAGAAAAGCTTATTGACAAATCAACCCAACATGCAGCTAAGAAGACATCTCTGGCAGAGCTTGGGATTGTGGGGGGTATTAGTGATGGATCCAGTACGAAAGTTCCTTGATATACACTCTACACAGGGAGAAACACGGGTGTTGGCTCTAGATTGAATAGGCCGGGCATATCTTCATCGACAATACCAGGAAGTAGTTCCTCAACCTTTGGCCAAGAACAGTTTGGGAGTTTCATATGAACCTAACATTATTCTTATAATTCTTTGAAGCAGTCGATGATGAAGATGACATTGTATGTCTTCCTTTCAGGTTGTGCAAGTGCCTATGTCAATGAGTTCAATTCTTGGTTTGATTTACTTAAGAGATTAATAAGTATTGTGATTGTTCATTAAAACCAAAAAAAAAAAAAAAAAAAAAAAAAAAAAAACAAGACTTCCAAATTCTTCTCCCAAATTTGCTCCTCAAGAAAATTTGAGATCTGCCGTGACCATCATAGTCTTAATAAGATCTTTGCTATGGCTATGCACCTCCTATCTTGTGTTAAATTGTAAGGCAAATTGTCAGTCTCAAAGAAGACAGAAGATGGAGATATACACGATGCATTAAAATGTCTATGTTTCTGTATTTGTAAATGACCCAGTCCTAGGTAGTTCTTGGAAGTGACTTATACATTTCTCAGCACTTCCTCGCAATGTGTCGTCTGGTGGTGTGACCCAGCATCACTTTACGCCGATGGTGGCTGCCAACATCTACCGGCTTTGGAGCCTCTGCAAGGCATCCGTGTCTCCCATCCTCTGGGACTTAAATGCCGGTGTGGAACAGATCAAAGAGATAAATAACATACATACAAAGCAATCTCACGTCCATTCGTTAGTTTTATGGGAATGCATTCAACCCCCTGATTCTTCAACACAAATTTCTTCACGGCATCCGATAGACACGTACCAGCGTTGGTTTTCTGGTTAGCTGAGCCTAGAGAATACGTTCGCGCGCGAGGTTCATAGCGCAGTAATTTAAATTCTAGCCCAAACACTATCATCTGAGTCTGTATAATGGTCGTAATCGTAGTCGTATCTCTTTAGTCCGCATACCAGTACAATCGATGGGACACCTACTATGATAGACAACCGATTCTCTTACGACCCAGTCAAACATAAAAAAGTTCCCAAATGTTAGGGCATTTTAGAAACAAAGGTTAAACATCCAAAAGATTGCCCACCATTAGTTCTCGATATAGACACACTTCATCTCTCGTTTCTATTCAAAATGCTAACGAATTATTCTTCTTACATTAAACTTAAATTGTGCTCCTCATTTTGACAACATAGAACAAGGACAGTTTCCTTTATATCACGTAATTAAAAAGTTTAATGATTTATTATGATATATAAGAGCTTTAATTCTATTTAAAAGAATATTCCTCAACTGCGTGTAATCACATCAAATATATTAATTTTATTAATTTAAATATTTTTTCATAAATCTAAAGAATAAAAATAAATGTAAAGCTCGTAGTTTATCTATATAAAAATATCAGTAATATAGATTGTACGGATCGCGTCGAAGTTTTACTCTAGGCCAGGTTTTGAGCCAAGCAGATCTTTTGTGGTGGACCAAGTGGATTCCCATTAAAACTACTATGATAATGTAAACAGTATAAAGAAAGTAATATGTCACCAACATATTACTATAACTGTACTAAAACTTTCTCCGATCGCGTAATGTAAGAGCTGCTTCTTTGTTGGTCCTAATGTTATGCGCGCCTCAACGTAATTGCATATATTATATATATATATGAAATAGACTTAATTCTCCCTACTCTGAACAGGCAATACCTGTCCCCGAAGGTACTTAAGGACGTGACTGGCATCGCGGCAATTACTCGACCCGGACTAATCACGGAACATCTCCAAACACAGCGCGCGATCGAGGTCTTTCAAACACGCGGTCGATGTCGGCCGCTCGGATCGCCGAGGTAATCCGACGGCTGATCGAATCCGAGCCTTACAACCACGCGCACCACGCTCGATCCTCAGCCGTCGGAAGCGCTCAGCGAATACCCTCAGTACTGAGTTGACAGGAAACAGCCAGTGCTATATGTCGAGTGTTAGATTAGCATTCTCACTAATATAATATGTCAGTCATGATAACTTCCATCGACGCAGATCAGAGAACTAGCTATATATAGGACCCTAACTTTAGAAAAACGTACCAGCTCACTCATCACACAAAGCTCAGCTGTAATCTTCAACAGGCCAATATTCTCAAGAAACGATCAAGTTGGAGTTGAATACTATGTATATGAGTATAATATAAATATTTATATCTGCTTCCCTCTCCATCCCTACGACTGCTAAATTCTGGAAGAACAAACTCCATTCCATTAATTGTTTCACAGAAACACTAAATTATCGTCTAATTCTCCTGGATCACATTGAAATGTAAGTCTCGTTATCCTCTTCCTCCAACTGTTCTTTTCTGTTTGTTTTGAAGCAACAATGGTGTCCTTTTTATTTCTCAGAAGAAATTGGTGTAATTTTTTCTGCTATTTTTTTCCAGTTACACATAATTAGACTTAGTATGTTAATAGAAGATTATAAGAGAGCTAAATCATGTATACTTTTACAAATAATGTTGGAAAAAAAAACTAAATTTGAAACGGATCTGGGAAAGTTTCAGTCCTATAACTATCGGTTGAGCAGCCTAGGCGGTCGAGCTTTGCAGCACATGTCCGAACACTAGAATTCAATACTCGCCATTGTGAGTGAATTCAAGTCGCCTGTTACGCACACGATATGACACACATAGGGAATTTGTAAGGGATCGAACATGAATGGTTACATTGTTCCTCCTGTGTTGAGCGCTTTTATGAGAAAAAAATACATTGCCTTCATTAAGATTAGCTGACGTGAAGTGAAAATATATAAGTAAATAGAAAATCACAACCTAGTCTCAGTACATAGAAAATTCTACTACAGTTTAGCCTCTCGAACCTGTGTTGAGCTGTGTCCATAGGTGGGAGTGCGCACTTTCACAGCAAAAGATTTTGAGTCCAGTTAAGAATTGATAATGGGAAGAGTCATTAATAGTATACAACTACTAAGACGGGTTCAAACTTTCTATATTTAAGTGACTAGTTTCTCTACACGTACGTGGACGAATATTTAGGTGTATATATGTATGCTAGTTTTCAAAACCATTAATCTAAAACACCAAACCTAACATGAAATATCTCTTTTTAAGTCCCTTTTTTTCGTATGGATTTTTTTAAGAATAAGGCATTGCCTGTATCGATAGAAATCAACGGCAACTTTTGATGTTGTACAATAGTGGTATAGCATAAGCCCAGCACATATTATAAGGAGAGAACCCATAAGGGCCAAAGATGGACCATGAAATACCCAGATATAAAAATCCATATAGCCTAGTGACTCAAAAAATAAAAGTGAGGTAAACAAAGATACAAAGTAGCCGCACTACCCAAACATCGGGTTTGTCTCAATCGTCGGGTGTGAAGATGTAGCAACAATTGTGTAAGCAATTGTCCTCGTCGGCCTCATGCAGACCTGCTCATAGATTTAAGAGGGATAAGATACAGATAGGCACAGGTAGTGAGCTTCGTATCTTGCCATGGAAGATATGGTTGTTGCGTTCTAGCCACAACCACTAGAAAATAGCCATAAAGATACGGTTTTTGCGTCTAGCTTCGCATATTTAAGTCATGAACAAACTTAGCTCGTTCATTAAGTTTAGTCGAGCACAAGCTGAGCATCTGTGTCGGCTATTTACTAGCTACTATCGAGCGGCACATTTATACCTCAATGACATGCGCGGGGCGAAAACGGCTAGACCAATATTATGCTCTTAGATTTAATGTGGCTTTGAATCTTTAATTCCTCCTGTTCTGCTTCCTAATTACTTCATTTTCTGAATTCCATCTTCTAAGAACTCATCCGTCCATGTCCTATCACTAGACAGAGATGGACCCAGCTCTAAATACAACAAATGTTGGGTCCAAAACCAACGTTTTGATTTGATGTCAACCATGTGAGAATCCAAAAAAAGAGCTAGCTTGTCCAGTCTCACGTGGTATTCCATCTCCCTCCAGGGCCTCCACTCTATCACATATGACACAATATTCCTAGCTTACCTCCAACTTTTGTCCAAAGAAAATACCACAAGGTTTCCATCTGCCACAATATTCCTGTCCAGTCCAACTTTTAGCAAGTCCGGTCCGTTGCCGTTCGTCCCGAATGAACACTGCTACAAGCTTGTCCCATTTCACGTGGTATTCCATCCCCACTACGCAATCACATATGACAATAATATTCCTTACTTACCTCCATCTTCTTTTGCCTAAGAGCCTGCTTATTTAGAAAGAGTAAAACTGACTTTTTTCTTACTTTCTGTCTTTATGTAATTTTTATTTTTTTCCTTTCTCATCAAAATCTAGAAAGTGAAAAAAAAATGAGAGTCATTAGCAATTAGTGATGATCATTAATAATTATTATCTAAAATAATTAACTATTAATATATTATTATAAATAAATTAGTATATTTATAACCAATAAATGTTATAATTTATCTTTATAGATATAAAATAATAAAAATATATTATTTTTAATAAACAATTAAAGATAATAAATTTATATACTTTAATAAAAATAATGAAATAATAATAACAAGCAAGTTGAATAAATAATAAATATATTATTTTAATTATATATTAATTTTTAATGATTTATCACAATTTTCTAAAAATATAAATAAATGAAATTATTAAATAATATTAGCTAAATAATAAATTAATAAAATTAAATAGCACTTATTTTTAATTATTATTAAACAATATTAATTTATAAATTATTATAAAAGAATTGTTTTAGTTATTATTTAAAAATTAGTTTTAATTATTTCTAAAGAATATTACTAAAAGAAATTTTTATATTCTTCCCACTTCACAATAAAGTAAATAAGAAAATTCAAATCTACTTTCTTACTACTCTCCCATCGCTTTCAATCTTATTGCTTTCTTTTCATTTTTCATTTTTTATTTTGCTACTTTTTTATCACTTTTTTTTTTTTCAATTTCTAATCTAATATTTTCTTTTCACTTTTCTATTTTCCACTCAAATTAAATAGTCCCTAAAAAAAATACCACTACTATCAGGTTGCGTTTGGTTCATGACTTTACAAAATTCTCAGGAATGTTATATTTCCAGTAATCTAGATTCTCTGGAATTATATTCCCAGGAATGATATATTCCTCGTTTGGTTCGTTTGTTTCAAATTGTTTTAACATTTCTGGACTGTTACTTTTCTTTGTTTGGTTTATTTACAAACATTCCTAAAAATGTGTAAGAATTTACCAATATTTTCATTCAGAAATTAAATACAATATAGTAAAATAAATACACTATTTCTGAAAATATAATTTAATCAGTAAAACATTCTATTATAAATTCTGTAAAATAACAACAAAAATGTTATATGATTCAAGTCTATTCATTACATCATATAAGAAATTAAATAAAATTCAAATCACAATCAAAATTAGAGGATTGTCGCACCAAACGTCCGACACAACAAAATTAGAGAACGGAAAAGAAAAGGAGCGTGAGAAGAAAGGAGAAAACTTTACTGAACGGTTTTAGTATTTAGAATTTTTTTAATAAATATTTGAATAAATCAGGGGTATCTTCTGAAAAAAAAAGGTAATCCTGCAAAGTAATCTTGAGGCATCAAGATACCAACCCCCTCCCATGGAAATCTTGATTTCCTTATTTGTGGGAATGTTTTGCATCCATGGGGAATGCTGCATTCCTATATTTTGGGAACCCAAACGCGGAATCTGATTTCCCCGGTGTTAATTTTCAAGAATCCTGTCAATGATCTACACGAACAAATGCAATAAGAGTAGCTCTTTTCTACCACTATACATTCCCCCCCCCCCCCCCCCCCCCCCCCCCCCCCCAACTTCTGTGTTCTCTCTCTCTCTCTCCTCAAGAATCAACGTAGCAAAAGAAGACGTGGAGAAACAAAGGCATGTTGGGTAGCACGGGCAGATCCACAAGCAATGTAGCTTGTGGGATCAAATGACCCAGTCAAATATGGATCAACAAATAAATATGGTTATCCCCAACAGTAATGCCACAGTCATTTCTAGGGTCACCTCCTTGGCCTAACAGTGTTAGTGATGGTTGAGATTCATCCTCTCATGATGGCGGAGGAGGAACGGTGATCCTTATCCAGTCCAATAACGCTATTAGAGGGGCACAAATGCTTTCTATTCCAAGTTATTAGTTATGGTTGCATGTTGGTTCATCAAATCAACCATGTTCATCACTGACGGAGGCTAAGTTGGCCACTTCACGAACCAGTCGATCCATCCGTACAAATGTTTTTTATTATTTTATTTAGTACATCATTGGAGAACAAATTACATAAAGTTCTATATTCTTCCAATTTGATCTAGGAGTTACTAGAATACAAGATTGCAAGATATAGAATGTCTTTTGGTACTTTTTTTTTAATTAAATAAAATTAGAATAACCTTATAACTGATGTAGGCTAAAATACGCAAGTTTATGAGTATTCCTATAATAATAAGAGAGTTATCTAATGAAGGTATAGTGCCGATCTTAAAAAAAGAAAATAAAGAAAATAAATGGCGGTGTAGATGCACAGAAGAAGAACATATGACGGGGTAAATGGCGGCAAACGTCTGAACTAGCGAAGGATGATACGTGCGCCAAGATTGAATGACCATCCGTGACTATGACGAGGAGACGGCCATGGGCAAGTGAGCACAACGCAGAAAATCCTAAGACTATGATACTATTTATAAATATTTAGATAATTAAAATGTTTTTGATAAGGAAAAAAAGGCAAACATCAATGCGATCGTAGCGTCACATTAAACTACATAATTAATGTCTTCCACATTCAACTAATATTGCATCCGTACTATGCCCACACACACACACACACACACAAAAATAGTTAAAAATTATTAAGCATAAATATATATATATAACAATAATATTAAAAATTAATTTATTTTTTAAATTTTCAGTTTCATATACATTACTATTTTTATTAGCCTAGAGCGTTTAGGACAGATGGTTGTGACTTCCATCTCATAAAGTTGATGTCTCATATTCGAATCTCAAAGTGCCATTCGCACAGGTGTGTGAGATTTGTCACCTATGTACTCCGTGGATGGTAACACAGATCTTCGGGCCAGTCCAAATTAAAAAGTTGTGACTCATCGGTTGGTGGAATATGGATCGATACCACCTATTGGTTTATCTATTACGACAGCCATACAAAAGTGGATCGATTATGAACATAATTTTTTACGATAATTAAAGAAAACTATTTTTTATTTACTATATGTTATTAGAGTAAGAATAAATACCACATAGTATATATATTAAATTTATTTGAGACGTGTCATAAAATAATAGTGATATTATATATATAAATATATATATATATATTAATATATAATATATAATTTTTATAATAAAAGATTTTAATATGGACAAAATCTAATTTAAGAAAATATATATATAATAAAAAAAAAATATATATATATATATATATATATATATAAAGATTTTAAAATATGGACAAAATTCTATTTAAGAAAATTTTTTATTGCGTAATTCAAATGTAATTACTTTTATATTAGTATTTATATTTGCATGTAGACTATTTTTCTATATATTAATTACGATTTTGTTAAGTTATTATTTTTAATTAATTTTAATCTTAGACTTTATATTCTTTAAATAAAAAAGTTAAATAATTTTTTAAATTCTAATCAATTAATGTAAATATCACGTGAGTTTTTTAGAATAAGAGTAAAACATGACAAATAAAGCTATTTAAGATGCTGTGGCGCAACGACTGTTATTATCTAGTTTTATATATTTATATATAGATTAAAAACGGTTAAATAAGAGAAACAAATATCAACCCTGGAGGTGTTTAGTTTCGTGAATTTTTTTTAATTTTTTTGAGATATATACATATGCAGTTTGGTGCAACTTTAGTCAGTAGGTCAGTCAGTCGTATCTTCTTATGATGTGCTCTTTATTCGTTGCGAAAGTACCAGGAAGATGCTTTTAATTGGCCCCCTGAATGCAACGTCCAAAGCAAAGCAAAGAAAAAGAACGCTGCAAAGAGACCATATTCCATCTCTCTCTCTCTCTCTCTCTCTCTCTCTCTCTCTCTCTCTCAATCAATTATATCACCTCCTTGATATATCATCTTTGTATATATTAAAACAATATCAGTTAAATATTAACATATGGTATCACTGACTAGACATTTCATGGTGCTAACTAGACAAAAATTCTAAAATTGCTCAAAATTTTGAATTCGCACAAATTGTTTTAGCTTTTTTTACTTTAATTTAAAATTTTTGAATAATTTTTTAATTTTAAAATTTAACATGTCATATCCGGATATATTCAGAATGGATATTAGATATAAGTTTTTCTCTCTCTAGAACCGAGCACAAAAGGGTACGTAACAGGTGACAACAGACTCGTCCTTTTGCTAAGAAACTTCGCATCTCGATCGTACAGAGACCAGTATTCGTTTGGGATCATAAAAGTCAGTGAAAACATAATGCTCACAAGAGCTTTCACGTATTGGAGTCACATGCTCTTATCATCCATTTTATGTCCTCCAAAGGCAAAATATCAAGATCAGATAGATAATTGAATTTCCTCGCCACAACGTAGCTCTAAACTCTATCCAGAAGGAATATATATATATATATATATATATATAATCATCCAATATACCTTATATATCAGCTACATGTCAAAAGAATGTGACTATATACTGTAGCATGCAGGACCTCCAAATCTCCAATAATAGCACACTGCTTTATAAAATCTTTAATTGCAAGATAGCTCGTCAAATGAAATAATAATCACGATTGTTGTAGCACAAATAATATATATGCTTTGGAAGTTCAATGAGAAAACTAACAAACGACGTGTGTTTATCAACAGGACTGCAGCGGTGGCGACCAACGTATCTCGGTATTTTGACATAACTAAGAGTGAAGTAAAAATTGGATTGTCACGGCATTTTTCAAGTCTTATTTTTCAAATGGTAATAAATTATATTTCTGTTGGGCCTAGAAATTTTATGTAGAGGGTGTTTAAATATATAATAATATATGCAAAAGTTTACGAGCTAAAATATATTGTTGTTAAAGAAAAAAAGAGAAATGCTTTACACCCCAACCAAACACCAAAAAAAAAATTATCAGAAAATAAAAACAAACTTATGTGAGTATTTCTTTTGCTTCTGAGATCCCCACTCCATAAATCGACCAGTTTAACATCATCTATCAGATTTCTCAAGAACAAAAACGAAAATTTATACTGGTATATATGTCTCCTCCAATTCTTTACCACATTTGTACTGTATAAAAATACATGAAACAAATCGACATGAAGATTAAAAAAGAAAGAAAGAAAGCAAGCAAAAATATATATATGCAAGTAATTAGTGTGCCATTATTTCTAATAATTAATCAAGGTAGCTGCCTAAAATAAAAGGCGATAAAGATTAGGATGATATGGTCATGATGGCAATGTTGATTTTGATGCATATTGTTGATAGTCTCTATGCATTTTTGGCCTTCCCTTCCAATAAAACACTAGCATTCTCCTAGCATGCAGGCAGCTTTTTCTTTAATTTTTCTTTCTCTTTCTTCCTGGCCCTCTCTTCTCTTTTTCCTCCCTATAAACACCTTTGCACTTTGTTTCTTTCCAAACTGGATTAATTTATACAGTTAGTTTAGCTATATGAAGTCTTTATTAATCAACTTATCCAATATTTTTACCATAACCAAAGGGGGATTCAAACAGTAGGTAGAAACTCATTTCTTATCTCCTTCAGTGCTCCACATCAAAAAAGGGGTGTATATAATGAGATGATGATGATGATGTCTGTTAGAGCCTCTTGTGTTGTTACCCATGATGATCCGGGTTGTCAGGCAGCCAGTATGAGTACTGCCATTCTGTCTCTTGGGTGTGCCGGATCGATGATTCCTGTTAGAGAAAGTAAAAGAAAATTAGATGTGTTTTGCATTTTCTTTTGTATAATTTCATTTTTTAAGCTGAAAGTAAGTCTTAAAAAGGCAAGTTGATAAGAGTTGTATGCTTAGTATGAACGGATAATCAAGTTTGAGCTTCCAACTTATTACAAATATGTAGGGTAACAAGAGCATTTTTCATCTGAACTTCGACAAATAAAGCTCTATATCGAAAGTCTAGACTAAGATAATAGAAAAAAGGTACTAAAGCAAGATAAAAAGTAATTAAATGAGATATCAAATTAAGAATTGAACAAAAAAAATGCTGCTTCTGATGTGAACTGGGTCTCTCCTTAATGTTAAAGTAGTGAAACTTACTCCTTTCGTGCCTGCTGAAGTGCAACCCATAATCACTTCTTCCAGACCAGTAGCAGATCTTTCTACCAACTTTTGCTGCTGATGTTGATGTTGATGCTGATGCTGTTGCTGTTGTTGTTGTTGCTGCTGCTGGATATTGAAATATCGATCCAGTTAGAAATTTTTGGTCCTTTAGATATCAATTTAATTAAAGAGACATCGAATAAAGAAAGTTTTGTCGATTGATCCTCTTTTAGGTAAAAGGAAAAGCTACAACTAACATATTAAAAAAAAAAGAAAGAAAATTCATATGCATAAAGAAAATTAACTGCACTTTCAAATATATTTCCAAAATAATCTTGCGGAATTCTGTATGCAAACTTAGCAACTTTGTACTCCATACATAGAGGATTAAGGATTCATAAAATTGAACAACAATTTTGCACATGTGCGCTTAGCGTTTAGAAATTAGTAGCTATTGAAAAATTGGTGAAGGCATTCAAAATACCTGGTTTTGTAACAATATCCTTGAGACATTGTAGGGATCATCAAGAACAATGGAATTTTGATGAAGAGGAGCTGGCGGCATTAAGGCCGAAATAGGATTGGTAGGCCTTGTGATGTGGAAGGCAGCTGTGGCGGCGGCATGGGCCATGTGATGCTCCGCATGCTGCCGCTGCTGGCGCTTGTGTTCTTCGTGCTCCTCTACGACTCCTCTTGCCATTGTTGTCGTAGTGTGCTCACCTATCCTCACCTGTTTTTTTTTTTCAAACCACAAATATCAGTTGAAGTTATTTGCTTTGTTATCTTTCTTCCTATTGTTGCCATGTCAATTTCTGCTTTCCTTGTCGGGTCATGCATTCTTCTTGTTCACATTTTTTGGAATTTATGTATTGCGTGTTTGCACCTAGTTAAGCAGTTATAATCAATTTAGATTACTAATATAAAAGGAAACGATTATTTGTAAAACCTTTAACTTTTTGGCAACCAATTGTTTTGTAGTTTGGGGGAGAACTGAGACTGTTCAGCCTTTGGTAAGAGTGGTAAGGCAATATGATCCGACCACGAGGTTTGTGGTTATAAGAATATGGAACTCATGAATGTATAACACTTTTACTGATCAGTTAGTAGTTCAATCAAATAAGAGAGACGAAATTAATCAATGCCTGTATATGGTAAAACTGCAAAGTAGTTATGGTACTATTAACACATACATGATCAAAATTTCAAATTTTCATCTTTGTAGAATGGTAAATTTTCCATCTCTATATATGGCAAATGATCTTATGGTAAAATGCAGAAATATTCAGGCTTTGATTATATATATAATGGTAAAACTATTCGTTTAATTAAAGGTAATAACACAACAAATGGTAAAAAACAATACGGTGAAGCTAGAAAGAGTTACCTCATCGAAGTTCTGCCGGAACGGAGAAAAGCTGAAATTATCGTGCTTGATGTGCTGATGAATATCCATGGAACTAAATGCCACAGAAGAAGAAAACTCATGATCCCTCTGGCCAACAACTTCTTTGGATGAGCAGCTGGCGCTTCCCCCACTATCTCTCCGATGATCCAACCCCTCTCCAGCCGCCGCCGCCGACATTGCTCCGACACCCCTCTCGGACAAGTTGCACTGCCTAGGTTGAGTCTGGTAGAATATTTTTGACACCACGAGCTCACCGTCCTTTTCTTCTTCTAGCTCGCCCAAGTGGTACTGGTGCATGACCCAGTTCGTCTTCTCAGGTTTCCTATGCTTGCCGAAGTTGGTGTACAAAACTAATATTTTCTTACACCCCTTTTGTTTCCCGTTCACCATTACAGGCCTTGTTTTACCAGTCTTGTGCCACCTAGTTTCTCCCTTCTGGAGGTCGCACTCGGTCTGAATCTTCCTCCTCTTCCTTGTTCCTGTAGTGTAAGCCTTCGATGGCCTGTGGAAGAAGTGCTTGCTGAGGCCGTCTGTTGTTACACCTGGAAATACATGTTACAGTGATTCTTTAAAAAAAAAAAAGAGATTATCAAGGTTAGGTGAGATTGCTGAGGAGTTTGAGAAGAAGTTTTAGGAGCTCAGATTTTCTTGTCAGATGTAACAACCATGAGAAGGATCACCAACCTCGAAGGATGGTGAAACGTAGAGGGAAAGAAACTTCTTATACATCTTTCCGTTGGAAGAGACCATGTTTTGAAGGAAAAGTGAGAGATGATGGGCTTCTGTAGCAGAAACCAAGGACTAGCTTTCTAGGAAACATCAAGATAGGCTCCTTGCATCTTTCTTTCTTTTTAGAAAAACAAATGTTTGTTTTGTGTCATTCAAGAAAATTTTTGAAGAGAGAGAAGAATAAAACATTAGAACTTATACCTTATTCTCCCTCTTATTCAGAGCCTAAAAAAGATGCATAAAATATCAACAAAACATTTTTTTTTTCTTTTTTTTTTTTTTTTTTTTTTTTTGAGATAGGTGAACAGAAGAAGGAGATTAGATTGGCTTGCTCTCTAACAATTATTATATACCTGGAAGCTTCTCCGGATGAGTGTAGCAGATTCCATCTTCTCCATCTATTGTAGGTATGAACCCATCTATCAGAGGGTGGGACTTCGATTCCTCGATCTTCACTTTTGCTTCGAGGTGTTCTATCAATTCTTGATCGGTCGGATCGAACTTCACCCCTGCTGGCAACCCAACCCAATCCTACAATTCTCATGTTTAAGTTGCAATAGCTAAATAAAAATAAAATGATAATACATATATATACTAGTTCAAAATGTTTATATTATATAGAAATGAAGAGCATATACCGGCTTTCGATCGAGCTTGTGACCGCAACTTGGACACTGCATGGAACATATCTGGTGTTCTTCAAGCTTTGCATCTATGAGATCCGTGCTACTGGAAGAAGCTCTATTCATGGCGTTCGCTAGTTCATGAAAACGTCTTCTCTTTATCCCAGCCTATCCCAGCAAAAATGTTGTTCCTTAAGAGACGAATTTAAAAATTAAAAAAAAAAAAAACTCGAATTCTGGAATCTAAAATTCTGTGAGAAAAACTACAGGCGATAATAAACGCACAAACTAAGTTCTCCGAAGTTGAATGACAAGACGAGGATCCGCGCTTGATTCTTCTAGAGAAATACCCTCGGGAATAGAGAAATTAAGAAAAGCGAAAATTATTTCAAGAAAATAAGGATTAAAAACTCGAATTTGACGAGACTTAAAGGCTAGGAATCGATGCAAAAATAGGATCTCATCGGCGACACCGAAACAAAGGAGAAGATTTAGCGAGCAAGAGAGGAAGGAAGCGAGGAAGGGGAAAAAGAAGAGCTTGCGTATAGAAACGGAGCTATAAACCACCTTTATCTTCAAAAACATATATTTATTCTTTTTAAAAAAAAATATCTAAGAATTCTTGCTATGTAACTTTAACTGAAGCTGAAAGGAAAAGCACCTCATATACACTCACCCTCACCCCTCGCACAGTATCAAGTCAGTATAGTCTCTTAGAAGGAGAGAGAAGGAAAAAAAAGACTTTTTTTTTTTTTAAATATAGAGAGAATATCACCTCCTTTTCTTTCAAGGGTTTGGCAACAAAAGCAAACGCAATGAAAATGTGAAACTGTTATTCACAGCTGTTACTGCACACATTCAAAAGTTAATAAAATAACTAAAAAAAAGGGGGCATTGAGATTAATTGAGTGTAAATATGAGTGCCAAAAAAGAAAGCTAATCCATGATTTGTGGTCCTAAGGAAATTACAACAGGTTCATGGCAAGAGGAATATTTCCCAACTAAGTGCTGGGAATATGAACTCCAGTAGCCCTTACAAGTGGTCTCTGTGACTGACCTTGCTTTATGAGCTAAAATTTTTGCTTTTCACCTTCAAGTAATGGTGAAAAAATCTGTAAAAATAAAAGGAAAAAAAAAGGAAAGGGGGTGATAAGAACTCACATGGGTTTTGAGATGTGGTGGAATGATGATCCTTTTGGGCATGAGGGAGGGACTTGGCAGAGGTGGGTGTGAATCCAGAGGTTGCTTGATATGCAAGGCAAATGAGCAGTACAATTGATGGACCCCTTTTATAAAATAAAAATATATAATATAATACACATGCTCCGGCATTCTTCATCTGGAAGTCTAACAACCATGGTAACCTTTGCATATATTATTACAAAGTTTATTTTTTTCAAAAAAAATATACTGTATTCAATATAGTATTATAATTTGGTAATTAAAAACAAATAAGAAGGCCTAACGTGTTCTTCTAAACCATTTTTATTAGCTTACTCTGTTTTCCTTGATCATAATTCATGTCCTATAGTAGGCGAAAAGCATGGTATTTTTTTTAATGATCGTCGACATATAATAATAAGTATTTGATTGTGGTCGCTGCACTTAATCAGAGAAAATTATTTATTATGCAGAGAATGTCGGAAATAACACTTGCCTTGTCATCTAAAATTATAACAAAATATTACGCGACGAGGCATACTTACGAGATTTCTTTTCAAAGATTCTTAGGTATTATCATTTAAAATCAGGTCAAATCTTTCAAAATCAAGCATAAATTATCTGAAAAACACAACATCAGCATAACACATCAAATGCCACGTCTTCCACTGGATCTCTCCTCTTTCTTTCAATCGAAGGATTTTATTTGAACTGTTATAGATACTTTTGACTTAGTAGCCGAAACTCTTCTACCAAATATAGCAATGAAGTGCAGCATAGTTCCTCTGACGGCCACTGGATCATATGAGCTTACACTGTGAATCAATGCGACTGATAAGAAATATCGTACACGAAATTATCGCTGGTTTTCTGCAAGCTGCATTGTTTTAAAAATCTTTTTATTATTTAAAAAAAAGAAATTTCCTACATAGGTTTCTTTTTTTAAAAATCTTTCTTGATTGCAGTAAATAACTACGGTTTTCTGTAGGTGGCAGGATGTCGTAGCGGTAGGAAGAGCTTTAGAAAGCATACCTATTATAGATTTTTTTTCCCCGTGCTACCAATGAAATAAAATTCTTCAAGCAGGAGCGTGCGCGTTTGCCTTCTACGAGCGACGGATGGCTTTGCCTTGAAATCGGTCTCAGGATAGTCTTCTGCTATATTAAGCCGGATAACGGTCAATGACGTAATACTAATACTAGAAGCAAAACTACAGCTCCCCAAGTGAGTTGGAACATAGCTGGAAAAGCTAATTGTGTGCCGATGAGAAGTGCACTTGATTGAATTTACGTGACAAACTTTGGGAGTTAGAGATAACACTAGTTTTGTACCTGTACGATGTACGGATATTAGTCAAATATAATTCTATCTAATAATCATACTAAAAATTAATTTTTTATAATTTTTATATTATAATTTATATAAATTGATAGTTATTTTCTTAATATATATTTTTTTATTCGTTACATGTTATTAGTATAACAAAAAATACTCATACATATATAAAAATTATTTGACGATTGGCGTGATGGCGAATATATATATATTTGGATTATTTTTATTAAGTATTTATTTTTAATATTAAACTTTTCATATATACTTTAAATAAATTAAATAATTTTATAAATTTCTATCAATTAATGCAAATGGCACTAACACAATCAAAACTATTTAAAATGTTACGTGGCTCAACGATTTTGATAATATATATATATATATATATATATATATATATATATTATATATAGTTCTTTTTGTAGTTTCCGATAAGGATGGTACTTAGCAAGTAGGAGTTAGGACTTCGAAGTGGCGTTGCGTGGTTCATGAAACGTAAATAAGAGCTAGAGAAATGAGGGAAAAGAGTGTGGAATATAAATCAGCAAGAAGTGTCATTCTTAAGATGATTCTAAAGACGATCTAATATAATTAGAACAATACATAGTGCATCAAAATTCTGATGGAAACTATATATTTCGATATACTATAAATTATTTTGATTATATTTGGAGATCTGATAATCTTGATAAATAGCAGTGCTGAAATGAAGTATAGCTGGCATTTATGTTAGTCTTTAAGTAGATATGACTACCAAGGGAGAGGGTAAGGTTAGGTCTGTCTAATTTTAGATTATTCAGCACTCACTCAACCTTTGTTTTACTTGTTTGATTTCATGGATCTCAGTCTTTACTATTTACTTGTTTTAGGATATTCATATATATCGTGGAAGACGCTTCATTAAAAAAATAAAAAATGAAAGAAAAAACTCAAAAAAAGTAATTTTTAGCAAAGTTACCCATGATAAATTCATTTTAATAATAGGCAGTTCAAAGAAAATACTATAAAACGTTCAAAACACAATTTGTCATACTATAGCATATACTTACCTTGTATCTTATATATATCGGATCAGCGTATCAAATGTCGCGGATCGACCCGAGTGCGACGCACACTAAACTAGAGTGTAAGAAGCTACGTCTTCGATACTTCGGGCTGCAATGTTAGGAAGAGATAGCGGCGGTAAGGAGGTAATTTGCCCACATATTATTTAAATTCTAAATCATCGTCATAGATGGATGAGGGGTGTAAAGGTTGAAGATTTTGAAGATTCAGGCTCCAGATCCAAAATCTCTTCTTCCTGCACTATCTTCTACCTTAAATTAAATGTTATTTAATTCTTTTTAATGCGTGTTACCTCAGTTTCGGGTCAAGTCTACCAAGAGTTAAATCTCATTCACATTGGCAAGTCAAGTAAATACTACACGGTTTTTTATAATAACATAATAAATTTTGAATCAATATATAGTAAATAAATATATAAAATTTGCGCCACATGTCACCGTATGTAACTTTTAGATATGTTATATAGTATTGGTTCTTACGTCTTACTCTAAAAAAATATAGCATTTTATTAATCAATAAAAATTTAAAAGAGTATGTCGCAAAAAATGTAAACAAATCTAAAATTAGAAATAAGTAAAATATAATATTTTAATAAAAATAACAATTAATTTTATCAAAGTAATCTATGTACATACATGTATAAACATGAAAATAATTAATTATAATTTAAGTAGTAAGAATTCCTAGTAAAATTTTGTTTTGGAAAAAAAAAACATTATATATATATATATATATATAACGTGTCATCTTAAGTTATTATTAGATATAATTTAAAATATATAGAAAAATATAAGAAAGTTAGGATTTTAATATTATTATTATATAAATTTTCATACACCATAAAAGTACAAAACTAATTATATATGTAGTCTTTGAGATTCAAGTTGAATCTCCGCAACAAGGATTTGGAATATGCAAACCACTCGTTGGTGGAAGATGGATCCTGAAAAATAAACGTTACGTGAATGTTTGCTAGTAAATGGAAGCATGCATACCAAATGTTTATCCTCAGATTTTATATGTATTTGCGCCTGTTGTTGACTCAACTTTTCTCAAAGTTAAATTAGAAACCGTATTATTTAAAAGGTAGACCTAATTACTAAGATGGAAAAAATGACAATATATATATATATATATATGGACAATAACATGGAACTGCCATACCGAGCGCGACTAGTTTGACAGATAGGAGGGAGCCTCATAAAGCGTCACCATCGTATAAGATAAAATTTTTTACAGAATTTTTTAAAAGAAAATTCTATATATTCCGTGACAGGAGTTTCCGTTTTTAGAAGTTATGTACTCGTATCTTAGACTACTAGTCGGAGCTGAACGTGAAGATTTTTTACGAGTTTGAATTTCTTACGGAAGGATATGCTCGTATTACGAATTTCATCACGATAATCTTAAAAGAAAAATAAAAAAACATGGAACAGCCATGGCAAATAAGATATTTTAGTCCCACCTGAAAAATTGGCGTTAGAATTGTGAATACGCTTACATACATGTTAGATAGTAAATGGGAACGTGTACGCTACATAGAGATATCTTTTGTTTTTCTTTTCGGGTTTTGCTATGCAATCCAAAAAACTACACAATAAATCACACATGCTGACGTGGCACAATCAAGACCCAACACATCACGATGGATAAACATCCATAATTTTGATTTATAGCGGATCACGAAAAAATTGTACGGATCACAAGATGCTTGTGTGGTGGAAATTTGTGTATGATTTATTGGGTAGTTGTTGGGGATGAGAAGTTTTTTCCTTTTCATTAAGCCACAGGAAAACAAAAGAAAAGAAAAGAAACTGCTTGCGGCTATATTACTTGCGAAAAAAGGTGGGAAAAAGCCAAAAAAAAAAAAAAAACATAAGATCGACATTGCTCTAGATAATGGCAACTGCGACTATTAGAATTATTTTTTGAGAAAAATATATTTTCTAATAATAAGATTGACTTGAAACAAAAAAGAGCACATAGAAATAGTCACACATTATATATACATACAAGAAACATAAAGTTCTCACTACACAAAAAATGCTCAAAAAATAAAAAGAAGTATTATCACTAAGTAGTAGTCGATTTCGGAGAGATGCCCGCTTTAAAAATATTAATGCACAGTTGCGGAGATAGAACTTTAATTTTATGAAAATTCTTCTTCCAAAAATAAATTCAAATACTCTTTCTTCTTTATAATACAGTGTATTAATCACCAATTCTAAATATTAGTATGTAGATATCTTGGTATAGAACCCAAAAGGGGTCATTTACTCCCTAAATCTGTATCATGTTTCCCCCAAACGTCAAGGATATCTTGGTATAATTACATATTTTGATTTTTATCACTTGAAATATTCTTTCAATAAAAGTTTTCTTCAAAAAATTTATGTACTATTTTTTTTTTGAGATTAGCGTGGAAAAAATTCTGTCCGTAACCGGCTCTTTTCGAGCGATCATCGTAACAAGTAAATCTACGGATGACACTGATCTCTGTTTCACCAAGCGAGAGAACCCATCCTTACGGGTAGGACAATCACGGCGCTCGTCCCTGAAAAGACCTCAAATCGGACCTATTTTACTTCCCACGAGATACAGCGGAGAAAAATCCCCCGACACATGCCTGCAGGCGTGGTACCCGTGGGGATTCGAACCCGGGGGGAGCGATTCCTGCCCCACCACTCGTCCCACGGCCGTGGGACTACTATTTTTTTTGTGATAGACTATCTTAACTACAAAGCCTAAATACACGTATCTAGATATGTTTATATCTAAGCCAAAAGCTCCATTACTACCTCGATAAATTAACTATCTTACCCACTTGTACAATATAAATCAAGTAAAATAGCAGACCATCGGAGCAAAAGCTCGCGATGCAATTATGATGTAATGGTTAATTTGAGTCCATGCGCCTGCGATCATTTCGAATTAAAAAGAAAAAAATCATAGAAAAGTCAAATGGGTTATCACAAGAAAGCTCATAACAGGGATTTCATTTATCCGTTTATCCGTTTATCCGTTTCACGTTCCATAACGAAAATCTCAAAAAAAAAAAAAAAAAAAAAAAAAAAAAGGAAAAAAAAAGGGAATGGTTTGTCATTCAAATGGCTTTTTTGACATTAACCCAAAATTAAAATGTGGAGTAAAATTGTTAATAATGTTGGTAGGTATATGCATGATGATTGCTATTGTTCATCATAAGATATATATGTGCTCCACAAAATTCAGATGATTAAAAGACAATCTGTTCTGCATTTCCTAAAATCAAAGAGCTACTCATCTACTTACATGATGTCTGCCAGGACCCATTTGAAAATCATACCAATTGTTCTTCTTCCAAACAAAAAGATAACACCCACCCTTATCTCTAATTTAATCGCTAAAATAATGTAGTTTAGAGATCTGATCTTGACCATGGCCAAGATTGGGCTAGGTAGATCACAATTAACAAATATTATTCCCGCCTCTACAACTGGGATGTATTGGGGAGAATTTGTGTTGACCCAACCCAAACCAAATGTAGATGGTTTTGTGTTTAAATTTTATTGGCTCATTGAAGAGTAACAGAATTTGTAATTTTATTTTCCCAAATAATATCACAGAAAAATGTCAATGTGGAATTTTTCGTCAATTTTGTACCTCCCAAAAACCCTTCGGTTTATCACATCCTAATTACTATCCATTCAGTTTTAGGAGCTCACACACAACCCAAAAAAAAAGAAAAAAAAAAGAACAGAAAAGAGAGCTCACGAAAGCGGCACTGAAACAGAAGGGCAAGTAACGGAGTCTGATTCAGGCGTCGGTGCTCGCTGCTTCCTCTCGCTCCAATAATGAAAGATGATGAGGTGAACCCATGAATTGACTGACCAAGACCAACCAGCATCCTCTATGAAGTAGATTTCCTTCATCGTCGAGCAGTTTAAGATTAACTTTCATGGAGTATCTATAAAAACAGGTGGTTCAGCTGAAGCTAGCATCAGCAGATCCTGCAAGCATGTGTTGGTTCAAACGCATCAGAGCATATCGGTGAAAGTTCGTGCGGACCGACCATTTGGATACATTTGCCAAAATAAAACTCCCACATTTACCTATGAAAAGAATCCACAATTGCAACTGTCAGGATTCATTTGAATGAGAGGCTATCTGGTATTATGTAGGCTAGCAAATTATTTGCACTAATACTTGTCCAGAAATTACAAATTTATGATAATACTCGCCCAGGTATAAACAACGCCACACCTTAGCGCGACAAGCTTGCTACAATAATGAAAAAAGAGGTAGCTGTTCCTAATAGATATATTTATACTCCCTTCCGAGAAAATCATGAAAACCAAGTGGCAGTGGCACCATAAAGCATACACTATATTGGTATTACACCAGTATTTCCCTAAATGACTTTATTCCTAATCTGATCCTTAATTGCCCACAAATCCAACTAACATGGTAAAGGGTGCGGCTAAACATGATAAAAATCTCGAGTTCGAGTCCCCACACAATCACTGGGAGAGGGTGAATTATCTTAAATTAACACTATCTCGCCTCGGTCTGGACTGCCACTCAGAACGGAGTCAGATACAAGAGATAAAAAATAATAAAATAAAATAAAATAAATCCAACTAATATCCGTTACCCTTCCATATTCAAATATAGTTGGAAAATGTTTGTCAACCTCAGCGAAGGAGAGACTTAAGTTTTCAGAAAAAAATATGGCAAAGGTAATACCGTGTGCAAAAGATAAACAACATTCAATGTCATAACTTAGGAAAGACTTAAGCAAATTAAGTGCAACCTTTATGCGACCATAGCAAGTACACCACAAGACTGGCTCTTCTTCGAGATATGATCCGCTTCATTATGATTCAGTTCATCAGCCACATTACTTCTATCGAGCAAACTTTTTTCTCGCCAGATTGCATGGACTTCATCAGTTCGAAATCTTTGGGTGCACGATGATTCTTCCAAGGGTGTGGTCACACCATGGGCAAAAGCAAGAAGACCAGTGTATGCTATCATAGCTCCATTATCAATGCAATATCTATCGTCAGTTGAAAAGAGCCTTCCGCCCCTTTCTGAGCACATGATCCTCATCATCTCTTGCAAACGCTCATTGCAACCAACACCCCCGACTATCAGAACATCCTTCTTATCACAGTGCGCCATGGCACGTTCTGTGATTTCAACAAGCATAGCAAATACAGTTTCCTGCAACAATGTTGGATACCTTTTTGAGTAGGACTTTGCTATGCTCCCCCAAGATATCATCACGTAAGAAAGCCACACATGCTGACGTCGGCACAATCAAGACCACACATCACGATGGGTATAATTTGTAATTTTGATATTTTTTTACGGAATCACGAAGGAAAATTATGCAGGATCATGCAAGACGTGTGTGTGATGTGAGATATTGGTTGTGTGTGGGGTTGTTGGGTAGTTTGTTGGGGGTGAGTAGTTTTTTCCTTTTGAGTAGTGTAAAAGGGGATCAGACAAATGTAGATACCTGCAAAGAATAACAGAGATCTGCTGGTGTACATTCATCTTTCTGGAGCTTCTCCACAGCACTAGCTTCTACATAACTCAGTATACCACTAAATGAAACATCCATCCCTTTCACAACATAAGGGAGATCCAGAAACCTTTCTCCCTTCTTAGCAAGCTAAACCAGGTAAATAAACAGAATACATAATCAATCATAATTATAATTAAAATCCATATACAAAGTATAAAGCTTGCGTTATTGTTGCAAAAAATAAAGTAGATTGTTTAGAAGTATTGAAAATGCAAAGGAACAACCTGATGCATTTTTTTGGTGTAAAGTTCTTCTTTGTTTCAAGTAGATTTAATTAGAAGTATTAAAAACACAATGTAATAACCTGATGCAATTTTAGCTTTTGCTATGATAAGGACTTCCAATTTTCTGTTATGGTGTACCTACTCATGAAGTTCTGCTGGATCTTTTTTCCTTAGAAAGTTTTGCATGCACTAGTTTTTCATGCACATAAATATTTTTTCACAACAGTTGAGACTAAGAGAGATAAATCAACCAGCATAGTGTGCTGAATTCCTTTTTCATCAAATCAAGTCCATAACAAAATGGAAAAAAGTTGCATTGCCCACTCATAATTGCCGAAACAACCACAACTGAACTTACACACATAGGTTACCATCACATTATCGAGGCACTAACAAAATATTACATATAATTGCTTTATGTATTGTAGCTTACAGCTCACATAATCGACTGACTCAGACAGAACACCTCAAAACACTCATATGGACCCAACTTGCCAAATGAATGAAATGAATGAAAAGATACAATCAAATAATTGTAACCAACACTATAAAGAAACCGAATTTCTTGTTATGAGCTTAAACTTACTTATAATATGTAGGGAAGTGGTACTTTAACCTTCCAAGTACATTCAGCTTGCTGAAATATATTAATCCAAACTTCGGAAGGCAAGAGAAGTTGATCAATTTAATGACAAGAAATTAACAAACCTGTTCAATGTTGTATCCAGGGCTAGGATCATTGGAGAGGGTAAGAACCCTAGCAAATCGATCAAGACAATTCCCAACAGCTATATCAATCGTCTCCCCAAAAATCCTATACCTCCCTTCACTATAAGCAATAACCTGTGTGTTGCCTCCGCTAACATAGAGCACGACAGGATCGTCCGCACCAGTAACAACTCTGCCCATCTCGATGTGTGCAACGCAGTGGTTGACCGCAACAAGTGGTTTCTTCCATAACAAAGAGAGCGTGCGAGCAACAACAGCACAGACCTGATGATAAATTTTACTAGAAATTAGTGATTAGTACAATGATATACAACGACCCATATATAGGCCAATGAGCGTAATATATGCATTCTTGCATGAAAACGTTATGTACTAACCTAGAACTGAATTTTTGTGATGTTTTCTTGCCAGTCAATGACCATAATATTGTTTATTTTGATGTGTTCTACAACTTTATAATTCGAAATTCTTTCAGAAAAAGTTAAACAAACATGTATAGTGGACTGCTTAAGTTGTAGGTCAAATTAGTTAATATTATGAACTACATCGGTGGTCCAACAGACACTTTTTGGCTTTTCTTTTGAAACTTTGAACTAAGAAGTTGAAGAAACATCAATATAAACATAAACTGCAGTCATGACTTGATGAGAGGTTTAAAATTTTTAGTTTTGCAGGCTGTTGTTGTATTTCATGACAGCATGAACAGTATATAACTGTTTAATATAAGATTCACTCTTCCTGATCACTAAGATTAAACAGCTTAAAATACACACCATTGTAGTTTGCCACTTGATTAAAAACAAAATATCAAAAAATTGAATTGGAGAACGTAAAAACCAGGGACAGTATATAACTGTTTCGCATAAGATTCATTCTGTAATTTGATCCTAATTAATTGGATCCCAAAGGCCATAAAGATATCATAAACCCACTAATAAGTGGAGCCTAGCCTATGGTTAGTCCATATTTAAGAGATGGAATAAGAAAATTTTGAAGTCTTAAATATAGTAGTCTTCTAGCTACTTACCAACTTGAAGCTCACCTCTTTTTTCAAGAGGGATGGCCACGTGTTTCGGCCTTGGGTTGCTAGGAAAGCTAGGACGTGTGTCATGCTGCCTTGATGAGGTTCATGACAAGGTCGTTCAGAGCAGTCGATTCATCGGACGTGCCGGCTGAAACCGAGGTGTTATCTAGGAGAGAACTAATTCGGAGGAGTCAGGAGAGGAACTGGGTGGAGGTAGCCAGGAGAGGAACTGGCGAGAGGAAGGTGACGTCCGGAATTGCAGATGTTGTTCGCCGGGGGGGGGCTTAGGGTTCTTAGCGCACAGCCAATCCGCCCTAATCACGGAGGTGACTTCGGTTTGAGTGTTAGCCCGGGGGCTAGAACTTTAGCCACAGCCAAAGCCGCCAAGTAGCCGCAAGTGGTGTGAAGCCGGGCCAGAGCAGCCGCCAAGTGACGTGAAGCCGGGCCTTTAGAGTAGTAACGCCCATTGGATTACAGCCGGTCGAGACGCCGGTCTTAAGGGGGATGGAATGCTAATGATCCTAATTAATTTGATCCAAAGGCCCATAAAGACATCATAAAAGCCCACTAATAATGTAGGAGCTAGCTATGGTTAGTCCCATATTAAGAGTGGAATAAGAAAATTGAAGTTTAAATATAGTAGGCTTCTAGCTACTTAGCACTGAAACTCACCTCTTTTCAAGAGGGATGGCCACGTGTTTCGCCTGGGTTGCTAGGAAAAGCTAGTGTCATTGCTGCCTTGGAAATGAGCGTTCATGACACATTCATACCTCTTAATAACTAATTCAAGGTATAACAGAATTGTCAATATACCTGGAGTGGGGCCCCCATGCCGGGGCCTTTGGTGAAACAGACACAGTCGATGTCGGCGGGGGAGAGGGATGCGTCGGCAAGGGCGGCGCGGACGAGGGGGAGCGCGTGGCCGAGGTGGTGGCGGGCGGTTTCGCGCGGGAGGAAGCCGTGCCCCGGAGGGGTTATGTAGGTGTGGCGAGGGTTGGCGAGTATCGAGCCGTCCAGGGACGCGATGCCCACGCCGATCTTGTTCGCCGAGCCCTCGATTCCCAGCGCGATTAGCTGCTCTTATTCATCTCCGCCGGCGGTGGTAGAATGCTGAGTGATGCGGGTCGAATGGTTGGAGGTTTAGGGTAGTAATGGTAGTGCGGCTCGTACGGATATATTTGTTTAAAAAATTATCCTATCCCGTATATGTGTGATATTGTGTCACCTAGGGGTGAAACGAGCCGAGTTCGAGTCGAGTATCACTAAGTTCAAGCTCGGCTCGATTGGTTTAGCTCGAGTTCGACGAGCTTCAGAGGCTGAGCTCAAACTCGACTCGATAAATCTAAAGCTCGAACTTGATTGGTTTAGCTCGATTCGATTGTATCAACTGAGTCGACCTTGAGTCGATTCGAGCCGAATTCGACTCGAGCTCGGCTCGATTGCATGAATAAGACCAAGCTCCAGTCGAACTCGCTTAAGTAATTGTTTTATTAAAAAATTATTTGCATAAATATAAAAGTTCATTTAAGGCTTGCGAGCCTAACGAACTGAATAACACGATGTCTCAGACTTAGCTCGTTTAATTACTCGAGTTTGAATTCATGCTCGAGCTCGACTCGAGCTCGACTCGAGCTCGAACCGAGCTTAAACAAGTTTGAGTTCGAGCCCGAGCTACTCATGAGCAGCTCGGCTCGTTTTCAGCCATAGTGTCACCAACGGTATTCGTAGTTTTTAAAATTTAATTTTTTTATATATTTATGTTTTTGGAGACATAATTAAATTTTAAGATTAAATTAAATTACAATAATTTCGTAATTAACTTCTAGTCTAGTCTCACTTCAGGGGAAGAAAGACTTAGCTAATGATTCATAATAAGCAGACACCACCGTTGCAATCCTGCTCTTGTGTTGGGGAATGGAAGACAGATTCTTTTTATCAAGATTGCCAAACCTTGAAATTTTTACGTGCCCATTGCGACTCCTGATTGAGGCTTTCGGGTAAGAATGATTCTATTTTATTAGTGAGAGTTGTTGTGAACTAATGGATAGAAATTTATGATGCTAGGGTTGCTCAATGATAGTACATCCAATTCCTTAGCATTTTCACTCATTCCTCATCTCTACGATTTTTTTTCTTATTGAGTTTTAATTATTACTGAAAATCCCATTGGAAATTGATATGCTTAGATCCTTTTGTTCTGTGCAAGTTGATATACAGAATCATATGATGCTTCATGGGTAGATTAGGACTTGTGCTTGGTTTGTGCCTGTGGAACAATACAATCTGGAATATTTGAACATTCCCCTTATAATCTTTGTTAAGTTCGGTGAATAACATTCTTCGTGTAGTCACAGGTGACACGGACTTTCCGGCAAAATTAAGACTCTTCAATCGGTGAAACATGAACTAGTGATATCTGTGAATTATATGCAATTCAGAGTCCAGCCACGTTTATTATAATTATGCAAGAAATGGTCCTTATACTGTCAAAATTTATATGGTGAGTCCTTTATTATTATTCCTATTGCTATTTACATTAATGTGGAAACGAGTACCTTCTTAGTGCCTCTGACATAGTCTTCCTCATGACTGCCGTGCATTGCACTAGAGCTATTTAAGGGTGAACAACTACCGCACTAATATGACATGTATTATATTTCGATAAATTGGTAATAGAAAGATGTAACTGATATAGCACAAGTTCTTGCCTGCCATGTGTCAACCGGGGAAATGCCAAACGATTTCACAAGATGGGCCGAGGCTTCTGCCAGAACCTTGGACTAGTTCGAGGCTGTTGGTCAGAACCGAGGTCGCCAGGTAGGAGAATAGTTCATATATGAGAATTAGTCAACCCCACGGTTAGCACGAGAACATGGGATGACACACAATGTATAAATGATCCTCGCAAGAATGTGGGGCACCACTTGGCAAGCTTACAGTGAATTGACTAGTCAAAACATGATCGACGATATCCGGCACGACCACGCGCCGTACAGCTCGATCCAGCTGCCCGCGAGCAACGTTTATAAATAGTTGTCCTGGCCGTCAGCGTGCACGATCCCAACATCCAGAGGTTTCCCGCAAACCAGAGAAGAAAAAAGAGAGCTTGTGACTTGTTTACTGAGGCTCATACCTAGAGTTCAAGAGAGAATCTTTGAGGAGTGTGTATCTCATATCCACTTCTTTTTTAGTAGATTCTTATCGTCGATCGCGTGAATGCCCATGCTTTACCTTGGTTTGGTCTTAAGGTTTCTATGTAAAAATATCATATGTTTCTTGTGTCTACTTGCCTTCTTTTTACAAACCCCCTCGATCTTTGACCACATCATACCGATCGAAGTCAGCTCGGTCAGTAAAAATAATTTGGGACAAGGATTTGGGTCTATAAAATGAATACAACAAGGAACTTTAGAAGCAACAATTATGTAGTAGTGCCTGAATTCCCAGCAAGATGCAATATTCGATCATAAGAATAGGGAGATGTGGATTGGTAATCAGATAGTAGAAGCCTCGAATATGGAACATTCTCATTCTCATGAAAGAAAGTTGGAATATCAGACACTGATGAGATGCCTTGTATTGCTCAGATAAGTTAGAATAATAGCATTTTGAGCATGGTTTTCAGTGCCAGACGGCACAGCCCGTGCCGGAGGCACGTATGTTCCAGTAGTTGTCGGCACGGCACGAACCGGCATGGTACGTGTCAAAAAATCTTATATTCGAATTTTTAAATTAGTTTTTTATTTTTTATTTTTTTTTATTTTTTAAAAAATAATAAATAAATATATATCGGTACGGTCCTCACGGCACTCATCGGCACGGTCGGCACGTGCCGAGATCTGAGTTTTACCGAAATTCGGCTCGGGTCGGCACAGAAAACCTTGATTTTGAGAGAATCACTATTGCTTGGGAGTAGCAAACATATCTAGTACCATTCATTATCGATATGTTCGATAAGAACCACTTGATCTATTACCAAGCTATTAGCCAATGGAAGTTGCACTAAATAGTGGGAATCGTTCCTCTTATTCTCGTCCGATCTTGTGGCTAAGTTCCATACGTCGCACGTCGATGCTTCTTCCATTTGTTAATCAACTGGAAGCAACAGTTATATATTTGAGACTATGACTTATGAACCATTCAAAACTCTTGAGTTTCTGAATAACTTCCAACTCCTATTGTTGGAAACAAAGAGAATGGCGATGATCAGCTTGCAACTAAGTGCTTATAGTTTATGTTGTCCATTGAATGAAGGAAGGTTTCCTTGGATTAAAAGTTCTGGTCTTAGTAGGAAAGAAGGTCAGAATTTACATTTTTCTTGTATTGTATAAGTTATGTTGCCAGTGATGTTTATTTGAGTTAGCCAATAGGTTAAGCATCGGCACATAGTGTGACACCGTCTTTTAGAAGATCACGATATGAACCTAGATGTTAAAAATTAAGTGTTGTTTCTTTCCCCGATATACTGCTATCTCATATAGCCTATTGCATGGTTTCGGTGCCGGTCGGCACAGCCCATGCCGGGCGGCACGTGCTTGTTCTGGCAGTTGTCGGCACGCCACGAACCGGCACGACACGTGTCAAAAAAATTGATATTTGAATTTTTTAAATTAATTTTTTTATTTTTATTTTTACTTTTAAAAGGAGAATTAGCAACTAAAGCTGACTAGTCCTCGTAAATTTTGATACATCGTCGAGAGAGGACGACAGGGAGTCGGGTTGGTGGAGGGATTCGAAACTTTGGCGAGGAGCGTTGCGCGCTGGAGGGAACAAGGGTGGTTGGGTTAGATTGGGGCATAGCGCCTACTGGCGGTCCGCGGACTCCAGTCGGGTGCCAAGGGAATTTGAGGTAATTACAGACAATTGTTGCATGCATTCAAGACCAGGGGTAGGATGGGTACCGGACTAGCGCATTCTGGAGTAATAAAGCTCTTCTGTAGCAAAGGCCAGATTCTCACCGTGAGTGTCTCACCAACATCAATAAACAGTGAATCCTTGCAGAATAGGCCTTCCTACCTCTCTAATCGGTAATAAATTCCCACTAGTGAAAACATAGCGGTGGAGGCGGTGAGAAGAATACTTTTTTATATCTTTTTTTGCCATTCCTTTTCTTTGGTTTTGAAGGGGAGTGTTCTAGCTCATATAATAAAGCCCGCTCGACCTCTCCTCACCCAATGCTTTATGCAACTACGATTCAACAGAAGCTGCCAAGCAGGGAAAATCAACCAGAACAAACGTTGGGGTGCCTACACAAGCCGCACCAACTTGAGCGACACACGAGAGTACCATTGGGATCAGCACCCTTATGTGGGGTTAGCTCATGTATCTGTGGTAGTGAGCCAACTTATGCTTCATCCGCTCTCTCTCGAGTAAGGCCCTACATATATCAAGAAAATACAGTCCATTAATGACGTGCAGTAAATTCTGTCAAAAGGAAAATAGAAATAATAATAAGACAAGGATAATCCAATAGCTATTGGGTCTCTCAACATAAATCATAACTAGTAAATTGCGGTGTCGCGTCGTATGAGATGGATGTACCTAATCAAACATAGGTTCCTTGTTATTATTGTGGTAAGTCTCATAGGACGTGTACGTTTCTCAGCATGAGTGTGTAAGATTCAGTCATGCTCGCAGCTGTATTGCTCGTTTCACCTCGTCTTATTTTCAAAAAAAAAAAAAAAAAAATCATAACTATAAACTCATCTAAATATCACATCCACAATCAGCAAACTATGCCCTTACTGATGTTCTTGTTCTGCAGGTTTACTTTCAAGTCCAAGATGCTTACTCAAAGTAGATGATAGAAGAACCATGTCCAGAATTCATTCTATTTTTCCAAATATACCAAAAATCAAGAGAGGGATCAATGTTGTAACTCATGATAAATCTCTTTCTCATGCTTTTGAATTGCTCGAGGCATTTGAAGATGAATACGAAGGAGCAATCATTGACCCTCAGCGCTTACCGACCACCGCCATTGCGTTTGAATCTATGCTGCAATCTTCGCTGTTGCATTGGCAGTTGAAGGTTGATTCCTATGCCTTTCGATAGTAAACGGGAAACGATTATATCAATACTTACTAATATCGTCGCTATGATGCAGGGAAAGAGAGGAATTTGGTTGAAGATTCCAGAACAGAGAGCTGATCTTGTTCCTATTGCCATAAAGGTACAATTCCAAGGGTTTTTTTTTTTTTCGCTAAAAGCCTTATTTGCAAACTTCTGTCAAATAAATCTTTTTTCTTAAACTTACAAAATTACTTGAAAATATGAATATACATATTTTTTGAAAAACTTTTGAGTATGAAAAAATAACAATAGTGTGATCTATAACTTTTGTATTCAATACTTTAACAAAATTATTTCTAAATAAATATTTTGTGGTTCTAAAGTTTTTACAACCATTGAATATTTCGGAGCAGTAAAATATCTATTTAGAGGCTTTTTGAAAAAACTTTCAATACAAAAAATATAGAACTCATCAAAATATTTTGTTTTCATATTCTTTTTTTTAAAAAAAATACTTATATATGTGTTTTGTTTGATTTAGTAATCATAAAAGAGGGGTTTATTTGGAATTTGGGTTCAAATGAAGGGTATTTGACATCAACCCTAATTTCAACCATTTCGCTGAATAGTTACCTGTAAAACTTCTTTTCTCACCTATGATGAAATGCGAAATGTATTATGTAATACGAGTAAAAATTCAAATTTAGTAAAAATGTTTCATGTAGTACAAATTCAAATTGAACGAAATCAAACGTTGGTTTGATGTGGTTTTTCTCAAACTTGTACGAGTGATCTTTCAGGCTCTCTCTTCTCTCTCGAGCCAGGATACGTCATGCTAACATGTTGGATTCCTTCCAATGAACCCTGTATGCTTCCTACAACTGGAACTCACCAAATCGGCATTGGAGGATTTGTTATCAATGACAAAAGAGAGGTAATGTCAAGCTATTTTCAGTTAAGAAGGCTTTTTTTTTGTTAGCCTTTAAGATAAATCCGAAACTCGGTGGAAGGTAAATGCAACTCTTCCAGAACTTTATTAGATAGGATTAGTGAATGGAAAAACATCAAAAGAGGCGAAGTAAAAAATAAAGTAGTAAGATAAATATAAATTAGATATTACAAAGACCCCTACAAACTCTTCGAAGTCTTGGAATTGTCCGTATAGACCATCATAAATTATTGATTCCTAATCGCTTTTTATTTTACTGTTTTTCCTCTCCACAATATGTGTCCAAATATCTTGCAGAAGGATATTATTGGTGACATCTAAATTTAAAGCATCATCAAGAAAGAAATCATTATCATCGCGAAATGAGTGGCATAAGACCCGCTTCTGTAAAGAAAGTTCGGCAGTTCAGAAGACCTGTCTGGGTTGTGCATGCATAAAATATCATGTTAGATAAATTTTTGTTTGTTCATTTCAAAAATGGTTTTTAAAAAACTTGAATAGGTGAAGGAAGAAATGTCCCTTGAGATGCTCGGGGCTGTGGAAGTTACCAACAGGTCTCATAAATAAGGTATGACCTCTTGCTGTTAATTCTTAAGCGAGGATTCGGATTAGCAAGGATGGGCCTTAGGAGTTCTACTCGGGGTATCGATCTACGCGCATCAATTGTGCAAAATACTGCCATTAGCGAAGCCCCCACAGCTGTGCCCTCGTGTACGACATGGCACTTAGATGGTGAGAGTGTCTTTCTGGAGAGTCAGGCGGGGCCTTATGTGGATAGTCTTTGCTCCAAGTGGGGTACCTGTGCGTCGAAAAATCATTAAGGCTAGCGCAAAAGAAAAGTTAGACTATTCGTTATATTACGATATTACTAGATTCAAATTTGTGTTTGAGGTTGTTTACATGCTGTCCATTACATCTGTCCTTCGGAACGCCTTCATTAGAAGGTTACTACTTCAGCCATCCCTTTGACATCAACAGTGACTACGTTTGGTTGCTAGTTTTCTGTGAATCTCCTGTCTTCATTACCTTTTTGCTTCCAGAAAGGATATATGATTTGATAAAATACCAATTTTCTGAAAAGATTCCAATTTTTTTAGATTGACATGGGGAAATGGTTATTTAAAATTTAAAAATTAAAACCCTTATTTACATTATATATTATTTTTTTACAAATAAGAATGAAATGTATAAAAATATGGTGTGTCCTATCCGTGTCATATCCGAGCTGCCTTATAAATTCCCAAATCGCCGTTTCCGTATCGTGTCGTTTTCCCGTGTCTGTGTCTGTGCATCTTAGACCCATACCGAGCTCTCACTTAGTGAATAGAGAAAGAAAACTCCTTTAACACTCAATTTCTACGAGTGAGTTATCCATAGTCATATTTACTTTGTTGATGTACTGATGCATAATCAATTAGGCATTAGTTTGTAAATATACTGACGGTTTACTTGCTATGCAGTCGGAAGAAATATGTTCCGGTGCTGTAAGAGAGGTCAAGGAAGAAACTGGGGTAATTTGCCGAACAACTAATCTTAATTTGTGTTAATTATAAAACTTCACATATCATCCTCTAACATTTTCTTCCACTTTGCATCTCAGATAGACACATCATTTCGTGAAGTATTAGCATTCCGGTGAGATACAAGTAACTTTCAGCATTGAAATTTCAAAAAAAAAAAAAAGGAAACCGGCGTTAGTCGTAGAACATTAGTGTATCCTAAACTTAGATTTTGTTTTCTGTATTTTCTTCATTCCTGAAGCATTTTTGAGCAAAGCCAGCGCCTAACGCCTCGGTTTTCTGTAGGCATGCGCATAATGTGACTTTCGAGAAGTCAGATTTGTTCTTCATATGCATGTTAAAACCATTGTCGTTCGACATTGTTATAGACGAATCTGAGATTGAAGCTGCCAAGGTACTTAACATTACGCGTACGATTTGCAATATATATATATAAAGAGAGAGAGAGAGAGGCTATTCTCAGCTCGATCTATGAATAGCCTTAGTAAGCTAACATTTCAGCCGTTAGATTAAGGTGATCTAACGGCTGAAGTTTAATTTTAACATTTAACGGCACCGTTAAACACTTAATGGCGTGAATCGTTATTCCGTTAAGTATAAATTAAATTATCAAGCCCTGTTAATCAAAAAATCAAACGGCTGAGATGTTAGCTAACTGAGGCTATTCTCAGCTCGAGCTAAGAATAGCCTCTCTCTCTCTCTCTCTCTCTCTCTCTCTCTCTCATATATATATATATATATATCATTTGATTTTCTGAAACAAATATTAAATGCATTTTGATTTTTTATGCTGCTGCTCAGTGGATGCCCTTGGAGGAGTTCATAGACCAACCATTCATCCAGTCAGATGATTTCTCAAGAAGCATGATTGAACTCTGTGTTGCAAGGTACCAGAGCCATTACCGTGGATTTAGCGCTCGTTGCTTGATGTCGAAATTCGACGATAGGTTGTCTTATATCTACTATCAGGACTTAAGGGACTCAAAGTGAAGGTTCTGCATTTGCAAAACTAATGAAGGCTAATGGCAGAGATTGCGCTTTTGCTCTCTGACTTCGTTTATGAATCTGTCTACTAGAATTACTCAAAAATGTCGTCGTGATGGAAAATTTGAAAAAAAAAGGAGTCAATGTTAGTTAGCTCCGTTCTCGGTCGAGATGTAGGATGGAACTCGGCGATCACAGACCAAAAAATAATTCCAGATATATTGGCTAACAATAAATCAGAAGTGTTGCAAGATAGTGTCATGTACTCCACTATCTTCAAGTAGCTACTCTACTGAATAGTTTGTCTTGGGGTTTCTTGAATGTAAAAACTTTTTAGTGAGAATGTTATTGTAAAATTATAATGCAAATAAGAGCTGCGTTGACCATTTAATTTTCCTTGATACCATCGAGTGTATTTATACATCTTGGTCCCTTATGGGACATAGGTGAATGCTTACCTATCTTGGACCGAGCCCGAAGGCTAACAGAGTATCATAAAATCTAGATAGAAATATTATGTATCTTATGCCCCCCGCCCGCGGGTCAGTATCGGCAGGGGCGCTCGCCTCAGGAAGCGAGCGCCCGGGTTCAAACCCCGCGGGTGGCTGCGATGCGGATGTGCCCGTGAGTTTACATCGGTTGCGGGGAAGCTGATAGCTCGGTAACTCCCAGTACTCCATGTCTGGTCCGGGGGCGAACGTCAGGCCGATGTTTTACTCTCCTGCGCGCACCTGGGTCCAAAATGATTCTATAGGTGTACGTAGAAAACTATGGTCCGCGAGTTAGCGGAGGGGACCAGGATGAGCTTGTCGCCTCGTTATCTCAAAAAAAAACAAAGAATTATGTATCTTATAAAAATCAAGGTACAAATTTTTTAAGTTATGGACTTACATGAAAAGTTCCTTCTTAAACAAACAAACATTAAAGAAGATTCCTGAGATTCCAGAATCCAATTAGTTTCTCCAAGTTAGTATTAGGGGCTGTTATTTCGCGCGGGAAGCCTGAGAGTGAGAGTGAGAAGTGAGAAGTGGGTGAACTGTGAGAACTGAGAAGTGGGTGAGAAGTGGTGTTTTGAGTTTCTCTGTTTACTTGGGATTGTGAAGTAGGGCTGAAATAGTTTCTTATTACTTGGTTGGAAGTGAGGGCTGAAAGTAATTTTTTCTTGTTTATGGAATTGGAATAAATTGAGACATAAAATTATTATATTTATTTTAAATTTATAGTTAATATGTTATATTAAATTATATATTTATATCCTATTTTTGTTGTATCTCTCATTTATATTCTGATATTTATTAAGATATATATTATATTACACGGATATGTTATATTATATATTTTTATATTTATAGTATTAATATATGTCAAATAATTTTTATTCTTGAATACTAAAAATTATAAGATATTAAGATTCTAATTTGAATATAAAGTATTAATTTACAAATAATTTGTATTGAATACAAATTACAAAAGTTTATTATTACCTTACATGTAAAAAAAAAAAAAAAAAAAAAATTATATTATATAATATACATTGTAAGTATTTCAACCATTGACTACAGGTGCCCAGAGAAGGAGAAAAATCCGAGAACCAAAAGAACTCAACGCGTAACATAACGAGTCGCACCACTTTTCGGCCAAAGCTAAAAAGTGCAGATGTGGACGAACTCAATTATTATTACTCGCGGAACTCAGAATTGAGTTCCGCGGTTGTCCCGCGCGACAGTAACAGCGATCGTGTTCTGAGTTCCGAGTTCCACGAGATCCACCAGTTCCGCGCGAAGTAAACAGCCCCTTATCTAAACTTGGGGACCATAATTCAAACTGCCCTCAAAACTGTGTTAAACTGCATAATCATAAATAATGTAGATACCACTACTCTTTGTCACAATACAATCTAACTCATTAATTACAAAAGACCCGTTCCGAATCGTCAATCACAATCAGAGAGGAGTGTAAAACTAGGTATGAAAGTAACAGAGGTAGGGATTGAATCACTAGAATTCATTAGCCAAACAAATACATCAGGAGATTGTTTGATCAACAATCGATGCATAAGTACGGAAAATTTACATAATAGGTACCAAAAAAAAATTAATGGATGAATTTAGTGGATATCAGACTCATGAATTCCTTGCCAGATTTAATTTCTCTATCGCGCACAGATTCTACAACTGAAAGGTTGAATATGATCTTCTAAATTACACTTCTAGTAACTTGTACAGAAGCTTATCCTCGGTAGACGCCGGAAGGATCTGCATTTTGAACGATCCATGGATGCTCAAGCAGCTTATGTAGTGGGAGACGTTGTGAAGAATCTTTAACAAGCATCTACAGAAGTCAAAATATGGCATAAGCTTTTTCTCAACTAAAAGAAAAGATTCTCTAAGCATGGGTTAACTTATAGACAAGACGTCTATTACTCTTTCTCATTGCCGTCTTAGCGGTTTTTACAGAAAAGTCAACCTTTTAAGCAAAAATACCTGGCTGATTAGATCTTTTGCGGCTGACGAGATAACTGGTTTTGATGGAAATTTGAGATCAACCTTTATTATCCTAATCCAAAAAAAAAGTTCATAAATGTTACAGGCCACAAGATAAATAGAAAAGCGACAAGAAATTTATCCAGCACTTGGAATGATGGCAAGGCAATGGTATAAGAAACAGCAACCTGGAGTGGGGAAGTCATTCATACTTCGGTATTTTCAGGAAAATACTTTTATGCTAGAAAGATTGTCACAAGAAAAAACCATGTAAAAAAAAAAACTACTTGTTTATTCAATAAGTACTTGGAAAACAGGGAATTAGAATGATCACATCAATATATGAAGATTAATTACATTAATATATTCTAGTGACATTTGCACACAGTTAAAAAATATGCATAAGCCACTTCGCGCCTGTCTGGCAGACTTACCAACTTTATTGTTTGAAAGAATCAACAAAGTTTATATAGATATCAATTTCAATTAATAAGCACAAATTACAGGCTTCATTCAATTACTACCTAAAACCAAGGTTTTTTAAAGCACAAGTTTATGTAAAACTTTCAGGTATGGAAAAAGAAATCTACCTTCTGTATGTGTCAGAGTGTTCTTTTGCTTCAAAGGGGTGCGTCTTCATAAGCAGAACTCAAAACATAAGACACCCAAGCTCCATATGTCTACACTAGCATCATGTTCAACACTTTCCACTGAGAGAGACGCGTAGATACTTGTCAGAAAAACCCAAGTCAAACAATGGTAAATACAAAATGTGAACAGTTTGTATACCCATTTCAGGCGGCAAATAATCCAGTGTGCCACACATGGTCCTTCGCCTGTTGAATGTGTGTACTGACCATCCAAAATCTGCAATCTTTAGTTCACCCTATCCAAATAAAAGGCCATCCTTATAAACAAACCAGGATATCCAGACATGAAGCTCAAACTATTGTAATAAACTTACCTGAGCACCAATCAGGAGGTTCTCTGGTTTTATGTCTCTATGGATGACATGCTTACCATGGAGGTAAATCAATGCCCGGGCCAACGACGAGATGTACTGACCAACAGAACAAAAAGCATCAACGATGATCTTAGTAAAGAGTTAGCATTATCTAAATCATCAATAATAAATCAAAATACTCACTGTAGCTGCCCGCCTTTCGCTGAAGTATTTGCATTTCTGCAGTTCCTTGTAGAGTTCACCCTTTGCTGCATACTCAAGTATGAGATAAACTCGAGTCTGCAATCAATTCGATTCTAACGGTTAACAAACTTTGATATTAATGTAAAATAAAATTATATAAAACCGAACCTGGTCATAGAAATATCCATACAATCGTAGGATATTTGGGTGTCGAAGGTGGCTCTGAATTTCTACCTCACGACGCAGCTGATGCTCCACCTGAGATTGCTTTAGCTGGCTCTTGAAAAGAACTTTTAATGCCACGACGTGATTGCTCTGCTTAGAATCAGACATTTCAAACTATGATTCTACTGCATATGCAAGAATCAGATATTTCAAACTATGATTCTACTGCATATCCAACTTTAACAGAACAAATACTAATTAATTATCAGAGGTACAAGCATGACGTGCATCAGGAGCTATATTGATGGTGGAGCTAGGGTTGAGGCCACCAGAGGATTTATCTCCCCGCGAGAACAAACAATGTCGGCCGCATAAGGACATGGTTTGCTCCCGATAATCTCAAAAAAGATAAATTAGCAGAGGTAAATGGTGGCTTTGAACATTAAGAACTGAAGTCATACCCTTTTTTCTCTGGCTAGATACACATGTCCAAATTTTCCCCTTCCAAGAGGCCTTCCGAGGTCAAAATCATTAAGAATCCAACGTTTCTCCGGCGCTTTGACATTTGCGGCAGCCTGTTTAAAAATCACAACATGCATTACGAACATGAAAAATAAGAAATCTTTCTACTCACTTTCTCCTCCAGAAAGATGGGAAAAGATATAATCTAATCGTCTATTGATAATCAGCCACTACTGGAATTAGAAACCTAAATCTTAAAATTGATTCCACATTTTGCCATGCATCGAACTCAAACATGATGGAGTCTGAGCAAGGAAATTGGCTATACCTTGTCTTCGTGAGGACTCTCCGCTACGATCGCCATGGAAATCTTGAGCTGAGACGAACGAGTGATGGAAGAAGTGCGGACAAATTTGGGGAAGTCTAGGGTTTGAAAAAATTGAAATGAATATAGAAGCTCCAACGGTCGGAAATTAGAGGTGGGGACCACGTGCACAGATCCCTGTTCGGGTGCGAGATTTGAATCCGCGAAGTGGAGCGTGCATAACGTGGCATTAACTGTACGGCAGCAGTATTGCTACTGTTGCAAAAATTTTACAATGGTTGATACATAAAATTGATTATTTATACCGAATTCGTTAAAATTTATATTTAAAAAATGTTTTAAAAAATAAAATATAAAAATATTTAAAAAAATAAAAATTTATAAATTTATAGTTCAATTTAAAAAAAATTTTGGAATATCTTAAAATGATTAATCGAAAGTGTTAATATGAATGCTAATTTATATACGTTTTATTTTTGTCTTTTTATAAGATATATAATTCAACTTATTTGAAAATATTTTGAATTATAAAATTATGTAGTTAATTTTTTAAAATAATTGTATAGTTAAAATTATTTTTAAAAATTATTTTTAAATATTTGTGTTACTTAGTTTCGTGTAAATAACGAAATTTATGCATTGAGTGTTGTAAAACTTCTCGTTAAACTAAAATTGTAAAACCAGAAAGGCAGGAAAATAAGGAGTTGTAGCTAATCATGAAGTATTATTACGAGGAAAACTGCCATCTGTTTTTAAAATACTACACAAATCAATCACTTATCTCAAATCTTTTACAAACTAACTGTTTTTTCAAAATTCGTATTAGAGATATTTTGACTATTATATATTTTCTGAAGGAAGTTTGTAATTAAAAAAAAAAAGATATTAACGTGATTTACAACTTTATTATTCAAATTTTTCTAAAATAATATTTTTAGATAAGTATTTTGAAACTTCAAAATTTTAGCAAATTAGAAGACACCTACCTAAAAATATTTTTAAAAAATTTTGGATAGAAAAAAAAAATATTCACTTAATTGTCACATCAATTTGTTAGAATTCGTCTTAAACAGTATAGATAAATTAAACATACAATGTTCCTCATATACAAACCGACAACAACATCCTAATTAAAATTCCACCGTGATGAAATCAGGAAAAATAGATGTATACAGCTATACGCCGAAAGAGATAGTTTCCGTTCCTCATATACTAGAAAGACACTAGTAGATCACTGGTGATGTAGGCAACCACATTGATTTTTAGCGTGTCTTTTTCTGCTTATGTAGGATGATGTTTTGTTTATTCAGTGTTTTTGAATTAGTCAATTTGATTATTGGTTTTGAGAAATTAAATGAAATAAGCTACGTGTCTTAGTCACTAGTTTGACCTGTCATCTTCATTTTACTGTTCTTTTTCAACTTTTTCCAAATGGTTTTTGATATAACCCCGTTCTGGACCGCCACGTGTCATGATGCTAATATGTCTTGAATAAGGAGATGGGTCGGACCCGAAGTAAAGACCCATGACATAAACAAGTATTTACCCGAGATAGATATCGAGACCTTTACTGAATAGTTACCAACAACGGTCGCTCCCACAACACTCGGTAGCCAATCTTACCCAGAGTCCACACCAGAATCATGAGAATTAGACCTTACCATGCATCGCGGAGAAATCTTTACAAAACTCATAACGACGCTCTCTTTATGACTCCTAATAAATGCTCATTAAGGTAGGTAGCTAATGAGTCGTAGTTATTAGGCGATTAAGTGAGGAAGCTCAAGGACCGTCCGGGCCTAGAGAATGTCATCTATAATGGCTATAAAAGGCAAGAAACAACACCGAAAAAGGGGTTGATTGACTGATATCTATATCGAGATATACTGTAAAGTGAGAAGAGAGTTGAGAGAGATCTGTATCCTCTTTAAATTCTTAGTGAAATTCTTGATTCGTTGGCATTACGTGACAGCCCGTGGTTTTACCTTGTTATTCAAGGATTTCCACGTTAAAATCGCTTGTGTCTTGCGTAATTTAGATAATCTCTTACGATTATCATCTGCTTCTAATCCTAATAATCACTGTTTTTGAACACTTTATTGATCGGTCGAGGATCAGCTCGATCAGTTTTAAATGACTCATAAGCTCCCTATCTGTGATATTCTATTACAGAACAATGATATTATTTTGCTGATATTCATTCAGTGAAGGGATAGTTGACGGGGTCAGATGAAAATAAAGCCTTACTTTGTGCTAAGTCAATCATGTCTTCTTCGTTATCAAAATCACGATCTTGATATATCACCAAATACGTAATTTTCCTCTTTAGCAACTGTATAAAAAATATCTAAAGACTCAGAAATATAGAGGAGCTCCAAGAGAGAGTATGGTTACGTACTTGACCCGGCAAAAGTTACATTTTTGGCCTTATGAGAACTATGGTTTCATTTATTTGGTAGGTTGTTTGGCATTGACCCGATCTTTATTTACATAAAGGTACAGTATTTCAATTCTTTTTTTTCCTTTAGTATTATGCTCTGCATGTTAGTATCTTTTGATTTTAGGATATAAGTTAATCGAGCTGGTACTCGACAGATTAATAAAATAATCGAAGGCGGAGTAAGCTAAGAGTGTAAGAAATAGGAAACTAAAAATAGAGAAAAACAGACACACAGATTTTTTACGTGGAAATCCTTGTTGCCAAACTATCAGCGATCACGTAATGCCAATGGAGAATACACTATGAGTAAAAGAGAATACAATCTCACAACACTTACAGTTCTCTCAAATACAAAAAGCTCTCAAGTAATTCGAGTCCAACTCTACGTACAGTGCTGTACACGGCCTTTTATAGACGCTCTCGGAGCTAAGCCAACTAGACGGCGGTTGAGAAAATCTTGGATCTCGGCTGGTATTTCGGCTTGACCGCGTTATTGTTGCACCACGTCAGCCGCTAAATTCTCGGAAGATCTGTTCTCGCATGCATGGTGATGACATGGAGGACATGGTCTCCGGTATATTAGCGCGGGAGTGACCTGCGCGTTTGACCGAGGTCTCCTGGACATGTTATGGACCTCGGGTAAGAAGATCCCGAGGTGGGTCTCGATATTATGCTTTCCTGTTATAGCCACGGTGCTCCCCTCCAAGGTCCGGCCTGCGCAATGAGTAGGCAGGCTTCTTAGAATTTATCTTCATAGACTTGTCTGTCTGCATATATAGATCTTACTGTATTTTTGACATGTTGCAGCTCCATCATAAGTATAAACTAAAGTAGATTAAGTTGACATGAAGTTGACCGGCTAAACTCATCTACTAATATGTAGCTGTTAAGCAAGAGGAGATGGCAACTGAGAGGTTCAAGGAACGTGTAAGAACTGCAAAGTTAGAGCTAGTTGCAAGCTTTTGGAGTAGCCAAAGTACAATAAATTAGCTATTACCTCTTCATTTCCCCCATTTCAGTTCTATTACGTAGCTATGCATCTCTAGGATCGCCATCCGCACAACTGGGGATAAGATGAGCACAGGAATCGCCTTAGCATCTGTTGCGATAATCCTGACAGTGCTCCTGCTATCGCTCACATTCTTATGGTGGAACAGAAGAAAAAGACTTGGTAAATTTTTTATTTTTCTAAAGATAGCTTATGAACTCGCATAGATGATAAAAGTCGAGTTTTTACCCGATATAATCAAGTAGACATATGTATGCCGACAGATCTATCCGCACCCACTTCACCTTCGCGGCAGCAGAAATCGGTAGTACTGACGGAATCATCTGAAAATAAAGGCCAAAGATTCACATACAAGGAGCTGGTAGTAATTACGGACAATTTTAAAAGCGTCATCGGTGTTGGTGGCTTCGGCAAAGTATTCCATGGCAAACTAGCTGATGGCTACCAAGTTGCCGTCAAGTTCCGGTCAGACTTAAACTTGCAAGCGACGAAAGAGTTCCATACTGAGGTACCTGCTCTGTTTTCTATCTAAAGTTTGCTAAACTTTATCTTTTAATTAATTTATTTTTTTTTTCTATGTTTTATGGTAGATCCAGCTCCTATCACAGCTTCAACATAAAAATTTGGTCTGCTTAGTTGGTTATTGTGAAGAGGAAACGTGCCAGGCGCTGATATACGAGTACTTGCCACGAGGTAGTCTGAAAGACCACCTAGCAGGTAGTTCACATTCATAACGAATAAACAATTCCTTTTTTTTTTGAGATTACTGGAAAACCTTCAATAGCCGTCCTCTTCGACGCCGTCGTAACTTAAAATCCACATATAGCTGGCCATGTCTCACCAATCGAAAGCCACATCCACGGATAGCAGACCCCTGTGCACCCCTCTAAGGAACCAATCAGTGCCCCATTCTATCTCTCCCACAAGGTTACCATGAGTCAATCACCTTTTTTAAGGACGTCCTATAATTACAACTCGGGACGTCGCTTCGTAGTAACCCCGAGCCGCTCGCGCTGGGGGCGCGGGACGAATAAACAATTCCTTACTTGTTCATTTAAACTGAAATGTGCAAAAGAGAGTTTTCCAAGTATTTCTAAGTTTATCATAGATTCATAGCCTCATCTCGCCAGGTGAAGCCCCTGAGATGGTCCTAAGTTGGAGAGAGAGGCTACATATCTTGCTTGAAGCAGCAAAAGGTGCAGATTTCATTATTCTTCTTTTCCTTTTTCTTTTTTTTTTCTTTTTTTTTTTGGTTAAGTACTTTTTTGAATGGATCCAATATCTACAGGTCTGGAGTATCTTCATGGATGCAAGCCACCAGTAGTGCACAGAGATGTGAAAACTAGCAATATCCTGTTGGGCAACAATTTTGTGACAAAGCTGGCTGACCTGGGGCTTTCCAAAACTTTCAAGGATGAAGCAGATACTCATGTATCCACTGTTGTTGCTGGCACACCTGGATACCTCGATCCTGAGTATGCTTTTAAGTTCCTTATTTAGTATTGAAACCATAATAGCAAATTATAACGAAATATTCTAACGTATTATAACATTCTTAAAGATAGGTCGCAAGAAGCACCAACTGCAATACTATTAAGTCATGACACTAAAAGAGAATGCAAAACTATCTGAGTACCTCGGCAAAATTTTTATTTATACAAAAAAAAGGAAAAGACTCGTGGAATAGTTATTAGGCATCCGTGCAGTGGCAGCTCAGGTAGTGTGGATGTCATGTAAGCAAACTGTTTCCCAAGAAACAAATTTTCATAAATTAACACGGAGATTGCTTCATTCAGGACTTATATTTAAGCAAATCGAATTATATCAAACCAAGCTAAGCTTTCTAATAAATATCTGCATCTTTGTTACCGAAATATTTTGAAAGTGAATTTATGAGCAAAACCTAGTAATGGATCCTTAGATGATAGCAAAAGATTCAGCTCCTTAGTCCCCCTAAGAGACAAAGCACTTTGCTCATAGCACCATGTGGGTTCTACATAATAGCATATAGGGAACTGGTTGAGAGCACGGACGTCCGCGCGGAAAATCTCATGGACGTCCGTGCGGAAAATCTCACGGACGTCCATGGGAAACGTGTTTCCGCTTGCGCAAGGGGAAAAGCGTTTCCCACGGGCATCCGTGAGTTTTTCCGCGCGGACGTCCGTGCTGAGAACTATTTTCCTAGCAGATAATCATCTTAGCTTTCTAAGAGTCTGAAGCTTGGATTTTTCAAAAGTTGTACACATAACTGGTGGAATTTAATTACATCGTCTTTAGTAAATAAATGTGAACCCAGACGGTGCACTGTTTGGGGTTAACCCTATCTCATACCCTGGTGTGGGTTCGAATCCTGCCAAAGACATGAGGGAAACATGCTCCGCGAGTTAGAGGGCATATATGCGTACACGTAACATCCTCCCTGCAGCCTGGATAAACACCGCCCAAAAAAAAAGTTGGTGCCAGGAGTGGCCTCCGCGCCCTGGTTTCGCCTTTTATCTTTAGTAAGTAAAATGATACTAGGGGTTAAAGACAAGGATCCAAAGAACTTTATAATTTATAACTGAACTTTTGCTGCATGCATATTCAGGTACTATAGCACCAGCTTGCTAAAGGAGAAAAGCGATGTATATAGCTTTGGCATCGTGTTGCTAGAAGTGATCGCAGGCGTACCAGCTATACTGATGAGCCGCCAGAGGATCCATATCGTCGATTTTGTTGAGCCATGGCTTTCAGAAGGCAGCATCGCCCGAATAGTTGACTCGAGATTAGAAGGAGAATACGATGCTAATTCAATGAACAAAGTAGCAGAGTTGGCAAGAACATGTATAATGCCACTATCAGCTATGAGACCGACCATGCGCAATGTAATGGAGATTTTGAAGCAATGTTTGGCGCTGGAAATTGCCCGTGAGAACAGAAATGGTGAACAATTCAAGTTTATTGATATATATGATGAGGATTCAGTTCAAGTTCCCTTTGCTGCAGTGAGTGATCAGACTAGATATTTTTCTACTCTTGATACTTATCAGACTAGTTCAAATGAGATTCCTTCTGTCGAAATGTCGGCCGTTGCCGAGGGTCCAACAGCAAGATAGATTGCATATAAGAGCAATTTTGTTGGTTAACTCTATGTGAAACATATTTTGAGGATGCATAATTTACATTGTTAATATACTGTTGAAATTTTTCGGTTAAGCTAATATAAAACAGAAACACCACGAATGCTGTTACATTGAGGATGCATAATTTACATTGTTAATATACTGTTGAAATTTTTCGGTTAAGCCAATATAAAACAGAAACACCACGAATGCTGTTATACTTTTCGAAGAAAATTCTGGTACACCAGTAATGCTTCGTTAGTCAAAATCAGATAAGTTAACTAGGAGCATAGTTCTGGGCTAAATTTCAATTTGTTAATTTCGGTTTTTTCAAAGAGTGCGTTCTAGCCCCCCGCGCTTGGGCCGCCTAGTTGGGGCGTTGCTCCTCGGGAAGCGTGCGCCGCATCCGGGTTCAAATAATGTGCGGCACATTTGTGGATGCGTATCCCTGGAGTGCCTCCATACGCTCTTCGGTTGGCGGAGTTGGAGACGGGACCGCTGGTGGGGGTTTATCTGCGAGTTTGAGGTCTCTTCGGAGGCGTGCGCTCGCGTTCCGGATTCCACCACGAAAATTTCAAAAAAAAAAAAAAAAAAAAAAAAAAAAAAAAGGAGTTCGTTCTAAAAAGGTACTTTAGAACTTCGTGGCAATTTTTGTTGCCACATTTAGTACATAATGTTCGTTTAGAGATTGTGTTCGAGTTTTTTTTTTCTTTTAAAAAAAAAATTGCTGACAACTCTTTCTCTTCAAAAGCTTTTTTTTCTTTCTTTTAAACTTCGGGTTCAACTTCGAAGCAAAAAACATTTCTATTTTTCTGTGTTAGAAGAAGAAAATATTTCTGCTTCACAATACATAGTTATATACAACTGGCTTAAAGCTTTAAGCTGCAACCTTCATAATTCATACTGCAGTAAAAATAAGTATATTATTTAGGAATAAATACACATCGAACTCTATTTTTATATCATCTTCCCAAATATTTATTTTTACTTTATTTATAATTTCAGATCAAGACAAAACACATATAAATGAGTATTTTTTTAAAAAATAAAAAAATGATGTACTCTATAATATTTGTATCAAAAATATTTTCAAAAATATTTTAATAGATATTCAAGGCTCCAAAACTTTATTGATATAAAATACATATTTTTGTTAGAGAAGTATTTATTTAGAAAATTTTTTAAACAAAATTAAATATAAAATTGTACAACGAAAATCTATTTTTTTTAATACAATATATATGTGTGTGTGTGTGTTTGAAGTGATTCTATAAGTTTTTAAATGCTTAGGAATTTATTTGTCAGAATTTTATAAGGAGAGAAGAGGCTATTTCTACGCAACTCTTAACTAGCAGACAATGCATCGTAATATGTGTTAAAAATAAAAATAAAAATAAAAATAATTAAACACAAAAATTATAAACGCAGTTAAAATTTTATAGTCACATAAATGTTCTAGTTGAGAGAACCGAATATTAATGGTTGAAGAAAAAAAGGAAAAGAGAAAAAAAATGAGAGAGAGAGAGAGAAAATAAAAAATATTTTTATAATTTATTACTAATATAAATTATATAAGTATAATAATTATTATTATATAAATTTTAAATTTATTTTAATATTTAAATAATTAATTATAAGATATAAGAGACCAGTAAACTCACTGCTTAAATATTTATACAGATATTGATATACAGATAATATTTATGCACACCACGTTGTTATCACTAACAGCCTTGAAATTCTCCTAGTCGGACGTTTTCGGCACGGTCCTATCGCACTGTACGTAATTGTAATTAGTTAAATTGCAGAACAGATCGCGCTTCGCTGTCTCTTCTCACAAGCTCCTCCCGTTCTTTTTTTTTTCATCCCCACCGAGCTCCTCGAGATCCGCAGGCCGGTCGACAAATTGCTGCCGGAGAAAGAGGCCGCCGCCGGAGCCAGAATTTGAGAAAAAATGAGCGTGATTGATATATTAACCCGCGTAGATTCGATCTGTAAAAAGTACGACAAATACGATGTCGAGAAGCAGCGCGACGCCAGCAATGCCGCCGGCGACGACGCATTTGCTCGCCTCTACGCCTCCGTCGAATCCGACATCGAAGGCGCCGTTCAAGTAATAATTTCTCAGTTTTCGGTCGATTTGAGTTTTGATTTTATTGTGATTGGTTGGTGACTGGTTTGGGTGTGTAGAAAGCCGAGATGGCCTCGAAGGAGAAGAATCGAGCGGCGGTGGTGGCCATGAACGCGGAGATTCGACGCACCAAAGCTCGTCTCCTCGAGGAAGTCCCCAAATTGCAGCGCCTCGCTCTTAAGAAGGTCTCTATTTACGTATTTGAATAAATATGTTGGTTACGATTTTTTTTTTTTTTTGGTTTCGGTGTAGTTAAGTTATGTTATGTTAATTAGTGCTTGGGAATGTTATTTATGTTTGAGGATTGTGAAAAGTTTGTCCCTTTAGTAATTTTTGAAAATTAAGAATTATTAGCTTAGTTGGTTAAAATTTCATGAGACTTGAGGGTCAGGATTTATGCTGTTCTTCTGTTTGTGTATTAGCACTTTCAGCTAGTGTTTCAGTAGTCTTGAAGTTGAATATTAGAGAACATAGTATGTAATCAGTTGCTGGGCATGGTTTTTTTTTTTTTTTTTTTTTGAGAAAACTTTAGCAACATTTGAGGGAAATATCTTTTAAGGCAAAATTAGTAGAGAATGAATTCATGGATGCTGACTAAAACCATTGATGATGAGTTTAGGGTTGTAGCCTTGAATTTTTAAATGTCTAAAAGTCTAGTATCCATTAAGTTCTAAGAAAGCCAGCAATAGATGTCCTATTTCTAGCATGATCCTATATCATTTTGCAAGTATTGGCATTTAGCTTCTTACTGCTACACTTTTTTTGGAGAATAGGAATTAATCTGTTAAATTCAAGTGGTTGTATGGCTGTAGTAACTTAGTATGTACGTAAAGTAAAACCTTATTTCAGCTGCATCCAAAATGTTATGTGGGTAAGGGAATACGGCGGCTTACTATATGTAGGGCTGCCGATAGGCCCAATTTGGGTCTTTTGATATCATGTATGTTGGCCCAAATGTATTTAAGATTTGACCCAGCCTAGCTCTAGGCTCAAATTTTTATCATAACCTGCCCAATTATTTCATTTTTCGAGCTGGCATAACCCCAAGCTTGTTTTGCAGACAATAAAAAATTGCAGGATTATCAAATTTTAGTTGGATATATGGTAAGGAAGCAAGAAATTCAACATCTTAGGTCTTATGAACACTATACCATATTGCTACTATAAAAAGAGCAAAAGTGCTATAGCTTCCAGGATCCTTCAAAAAATTTTAATATGTGCAAAAAAATAAACTATGTGATGCCAACAGTGAGCATGAATGGTTTTTGAGAGAATTCCGGGAAGCTGTTGAAAAGGGAACTGGTAGCATGATCATGAGAAATCACCCTATAACAGAACCCAAATTTTGATTCAAGGCATTATCAGCACAAGCAGTAATGAAATTCAGGTTATGGAGATGCATACAGAATGCTATGCTTTTACTCCTGAAAAATTAATCTATGAAAATAACTGGATTAACATATGAGAAAAGAAATGCTGAAATAAATAAGAAATATTGTGGAACAAATGCTTAGAGGCTGTAAATGTAACTTTTAAAAAAAAAGTCTTTATGTTTGCCCCTGTAGACGTTACTTGTCTTTAATAAATCTACAGTGATCACAGGACATTTTGATATCTATGTAGAAAATGGATCCTTATTTCCAGACCTGTCTCAGGCGGGAGTTGTGTCTAGGTAGTTGTTGTATGTAGAAAATGAATCCTTATGCATCATTAGCATCTAACTTTTTCTAGTGAAATTGGTTGGTATAGGTCAAAGGGCTCTCCGGAGAAGATCTTGCAACACGCAATGATTTGGTCTCAGCACTTCCAGAGAGAATTCTGTCCATACCAGATGGGAGTATCAATGGAGCCAAGCAAACTGGAAGTTGGACAGCTTCAGGATCTCGCCCAGAAATCAGATTTGATTCAACGTCAGGTGAACTTTTTATTGGAATACGTTTGACCATATAACTAGAATAGGTTTGACCTTATAAATAGAATAGGTTTTTTTTCAACTTCATTTGATCAAAAGTTTAGTGAAATTTTGCCTTCAATTGGCATCGAAGTGATATTCAGCGTAATATATGCAGCTAATTTGGTTGGTCTACAACCAATTGATCGACTCAATGCCTTCTACGTTGCCTATGTCCTTAAAGAATTTACATTATTGCAGATGACTGATTTTGAGCACCTACTGGTCAGATGCTTTATCCACGATTGTAGGCAGTAATTTGTTGTGTACAGAAAGCATGAATACCTTGCGTAATTCACACTCAAAGAGTTGTCGTCATACCAATGTTCCAAGAATGCTTCTAACAATGTTAAACTGGCTTTATTTATTTGCCTTCAGATGGAAGATTTGATGATGAGTACTTTCAGCAAACTGAAGAATCCAATCAGTTCAGACAGGAGTATGAAATGAGAAAATTGAAACAGGCTAGTATTCTTCTGTGGAATAAGTCCATAATATTGTCCTAAGCATCTGGAAATCTCATGAGACAATTTGTTAAACTCTTTCTCTTTGTCTTGTGTTGCTGTTTACTTTTTCTAACAGTTCCATAAATTCGTAGTAAGCACAGGATGCTGATTATGCAAAGCCATGAGCACTGTATACCAACATTCTATCTGCTACTTTTGTAGTATTTCTTTTGGAAATCTGATGTAGCTTCGACATAGTCCTGTTGATTATGATGTTTTCATCTGCTTATCTAAGATTCATTCGAGAAGTTGTGTTCATAGATGGCCACCTTGAGGTGTTTGGAATATCTGAATTTTTTTGCTCTTTGTAGTTTCAAACTTTTTAATTAGTTATGTGAGCTCATGCTTGAATGTAGGTAATAATCATTGTGAATGTTTGCTGCTTGTTTAGAGTATTACATTTGAAAGAAGATGATCGAGCCTACATTATTAATCTTACCAGGTGGACTTAGTATATAGGCTTGGTGCACAATTGCTGTTGTAATGTGTGGGGAAATGTGTTGCTGACCTGTAGTAAATGATGTGAAAACATTCCCGATATTGTGCTCCTTTAGGGTACTTTTCTGTTGTTTCTAAGTTCATGTTCATCCTTGTTGTTGTTCGAGGAACCATTTCTTATGTATGATTGTGAAGTATTGTGATTGTATGGTGCTACCAAAGTCTTGTTTTACCACAGTAGGTTAGCTATTTGTTTGCACGCAAAAAAAAAAAAAAAGAAAAAAGAAAAAAGAGCTACTTGTTTGCACGCTTTAATAATGGCCTATGAAGTTGCTTTTACTTGCTAATAAGATCATGTAATCTTTTTTGCAGGATCAAGGACTAGAAGTGATAGCTGAAGGACTTGATACTCTGAAAAACATGGCCCAGGACATGAATGAGGTCAAACTCTATTACCATCCATGTAGCTTGGCATTTAGACAAAATTTGACCAACTTTCTATCCATTTGACAGGAATTGGACAGGCAAGTACCTTTGATGGATGAAATTGATGCTAAGGTTAGTTTTTTAAGCTTACATAATGAGTACACGAGTGCAAGCATCCAAACAGTTTCGGCTAATAGGTTTTTCTTTTTTTTTTTCTTTTTTTTTTGTTTGCCATTTCAGGTGGACAGAGCTAATACTGACCTGAAGAATACTAATGTGAGGCTGAAAGAAACTGTGAACCAGGTCTGTATGATTTGAGACCTGGCACATAAAAGAGGATGCATATTTTCCAGATATTTTAGTTTGTTCTTCTATATTATGAGATTGATAAAGTTGTTTGCGACTTGTGCAGCTACGATCCAGTCGCAACTTCTGTATTGATATTGTTTTGCTGTGCATCATTCTTGGAATTGCTGCCTATCTCTACAAGTACGCTTCTTTGTACATCTCATTGCAATTATTATATCTATTCGTGACACAGATACGACAGTCGTTTCTACAACATTTAGTTCTCTTTTAGTGTGTTCAATCACCTGATTTGTATTCACAATCCTGAAAATTCACAAACACAAATCTGTGCATGTGAAAGTAGTTTCTTTTTTGCGTTTCTATAAAACCCTTGTTCAGGCCTGGCTTAATATGTGTCATCCTTGATCATCCATTTTAAGTTTATTCATGTGCAAAGATTGCCTCGTTCTCATTTTTTCTCTAATCTATTTCTTGCAGCGTGTTGAAGAAATGAGGTGTCCACGGAAACTCTGTTGCTGAATTGATGTTGCATCAGTCCAGTTTCTTACGATCCAAGGATCTATTTGTAAATTCGGTCATGTATCTCATCTTGCACATTGAGTTATATTAGTATGTATGATAACCGCAGGTTTTAACTTTCATGTGGATAGTGCTCAGGATTGATTTATCGCGTGCTTGGATAAGAAAATGGTTTGTCATAAAGGAGTCTTGTTGCTTCGTGTTGCATGAAATCATACGTCAATATTTTGTCATAACAATATCAGATCAAAGGACCATGCAGGTCAATTCATGCTGAAATCATGATATAAACTTTGGTCGAATTATTTGAATTATTATCAATTGGAGGATATTTGATCTATGTGGTTCTTGATGTTGCGCATGAAATTTCAAAATGCATTTTATTGGTCCAGATGATTATTTCATTGGCATAACATCATTTGCTTACACAAGTCTTGCTGTTGGACTTTAGCATCCATACATGTAACGAATGCCACATTATCTTGATCAAGATCTAATTTATATTTTTGAGCAGTTCATTGAAAGAAAAGGTGTCAGAATGAAGAGTACTGAAGGTGATGCCACTGATAGCTCCTTTTTTCTTTCTTTTTTTTTAATAAAAAAGGTTGATAGCTACTAGATTGTATTGACTATCTGGGATAAGGAGAATTTTTTGGTTTCTGATTATTTAGGTTTTGATTTCCTATCAAACAAGAGAAGGTTTTTGATAGACATCACAACTGTGTTTTCTTCTAGTGTGCTTGCCTGCTAGATTATTTGTTATCTGGTTGAGTTAAATTCTTTGATTAAGTTGAGATATTGTATTAGGGCCACGTCATCTTTGATATTTTGCTTGCTTTGATGGGATTTGATGCGTCTTTTTCCAGGTTTTTATTCTGTCAAAGTAAAAGCAGCTGTAACATGCCTAGTTTTTCTTCTTCTTCTCTTTCTGTTTTATTTTTTTATTTTTTATTTTTTATTTTTGAGAAAACAACATTTTTACTCGTATAAACCATAATTCCTTGGGTAAACGACTAATGTGTAAAAGTAATTTTTTATAGAGAACAAATTCTAGAAGAAAATTTATTGAGTGTATTTTTATATTTTAAAAATGATAAAGTACAATGCTCAATTTTCTTTTAAATTTAAAAATGACGTGTAATGACCTTGGGAATTGTAGTTTAAACATTACCTATTTTTTAAACTATAATTCTGACGGTAATCGAACAATAAAATTATAGATAATTTCAAAATATATAATATTATACTTTATCACTTCAAAATAGTAAAACAACACATACCAGGATGGTCTTTGAATATATTTCTAGAAACTGGCCTTGAGAAAATTATTCTCTCCCCTCAACTATTTTGTCCACACTGGCAAAGCCGTCAAACTGAACTCCATAGACATTAGTCTTTTAAAATAAATTTTTTTTATATAAAAAAAAAAAAAAAAAAAAAAAAAAAAAAAAAAAAAAAAAAAAAAAAAAAAAAAAAAACATAAGAAACTAGAGGGATGTGTTCTATCTTTACTTTTGCTTACAGTTAACTTTGTGATAATGGGAGTTATAGGGTTGGCCGAGCGCTGCATAAATCAGCTCGAAGACTTGTAGCCATGCACACTGAAAGCAGTTTCATCTTGAATTTTTGAAATCCTACAAGGGATGCTTCGCTGTTGTTCGATTACGGACGATATGTCCACCACCCAATCAATTTATCACAAAGGAAAAAAATGTCTGCAATAGAGACAGCGACATGGCCTAACTACTTGAAAGGAAAAAAATAAGTATAAGCATTTTCTGGACAGAGAACCACACCCCCATACTCAGGAAGATAGTTCTAGCATGCCTTGATGATTAACAACTTAATAAGCAGCCCCTGTATAGAAGTCATCGTACGGAACTGGTGTTTACTAAAACATGAGAACTGAGAAAGAAGTGGGAAAGTAGGAAAGTGAGGAAAGTTGGAAAGTCAGTTTCTGTTACTTTAAAGGAAGTGAAAAGTAAGAGAGTTGGAAAGTCACTTTTTCTTTGTTACTTTTAAATAATGGAACAGCAAGGTGCAGAACTGTTGAGAGAAAAACTGACTATCTCCCTTTTCACTTTCCATCTCTATGTAACTTTTATTTTTTTGACTTTCTCAACAAAAGTTAGAAAGTGGGAAGAAAGTGAGAGTCATTAACATTTAGTGATGATTATTAATAATTATATTTCTAAAGTAAATAAATATTAATAAAAATTAAGTAATATATTATAACTACAAATATTATAAAAATTAAAATAATAAAATTTTACTATTTTAATAATAATTTAAAATAATAAATTTATGTTCTTTAATAATAAAAAAAATAATATAATATATATTCAAATTACTATAAAATAATTAAATAAATAATCTAATTACTTTTTATATAATGGATTTTAATTAATTATTATTTATTTTTCTAAAAAATATAAATAAATAAAATTACTAAATATCCTTAAAATAAAATATAAATAATAATTTTTAAGTTATTACTATTAAATAAATAGTAATTACTTAAATTATTTATTAAAAATTATTAATTATAAATTAGTTTTATTACTTCAAAGAATATTTTTAATACAACAAGTTTTAAGAATTATCTTTTTATATGATTATTTAGTAAACAAAGTTATTGTGTTTGGTAAATAAAAAATTTAACTCTATTTTTCACTTTTTATAATTAAAAATTTGTTATTAATAAATAACTTAAAAAATAATAAATTAATCTTTAATAATAAATAATACAATAATAATAACAAGTCTAAATATTACTAAGCAAATAATAATAATGAATATTATATTATTTAATTATATATAATTCTAATAATATTACTATTTTCTAAAAATATAAATAATAAAATTATTAATTTAGCTAAATAAAATAAATAATTTTTAATTAATAAAATATTTTTAAATTATTATTAATAAATATTAAGTTTAACCGAAATATTCCTATTGACTTATTATTTAAAAAATATGTTACTAAACAAAGTCCTACATTATTAATCTGAACTACGTATATTAAAAAATTATTTTTTTAATATAAGAATTTAGGCTCTACTTTAAAACACGACCCTTTACAATACAAAGTAAAACAAAAAATTCAAATCTACTTTTTATCATTTTTTTCCAACTTTCGTATATATCTCTACCTGCAGCACCTCCCCCCCTCTTTCTTGCATATTTCACTTTCCTCATCTCTACTACTTTCTATCCACTTTTTCTCACTTTTCTACTTTTCACTCCAAGTAAACAGCCCCTAACTTCAATTAGAGTAAGTACTGATCGTCGTCTCCCTCCTCTTCCTTATCTTCATTCTTCGTCTTCTTACATTCATCTCAAGAGGCTGAACAAGAGCTTGCTGATAATCACTAATAAAGATGGAGATCATGATTATCCATATCTATTTTTTACATATAGTTGGAGAAAACTACAAATTATTTTTATCAAATATTACACAATAATAGTACAATAAATGGCGATGATGGTCTTCGATCTTTACAAACTTAGTCCCTCGAGTACATACAAGAAGACGAATCACGGCCAAGACCATGACATTGAAATTCACCACCATGGATTGTTGCGTTTACAGCAACATTAAAAAAAACAATTATTTGGTTTTTTTTTTTTTTTTTTTTTTTGAGAAATCTAAGATATTATTTGATTTTTGATAGCGATGTTAAGTTCGAAAATGATGCTGGTAAAATGCTACTTTTGCATTTGTGGAGGCATTCATTATATTATCCTCATTCATTTGAACATATAGGATCATCGAGTTAGTTTTATATCCTTTGGATTAGATGACCACTAACTACTACTATATTTGTTATAGTTTTATATTTATTTTGAGATATCCAAAAATATTCCGTAGAGCTAATCGTATAGTTATGACAACCTACGGATCAGGATAACGCTTTCTCTGCTTTACCGTCAAGTCCAGATCACACGTTGGATGTTCATATTCTCGGACTGAAAAATTGGACCGGACCAAATAACATTTTCGATTTTTGATCCGATCTAGTTCGGAATGGTTAGAATCAGGACTGGACGATAAAAAAAAAAAAAAAATTCTTTTGTTCTTTTTAGAATTTAATTTTTATAATTTGTTGTATATATTTATTTATGTATTTTACATAGAGTTTGAATATTATCTACTTCTATTATTTGTTACCAAATACAAATACAATTAAAATAACTAATACTCATTTTCGGTCTAATCGGTCCATTTTGGTCCGATCTATACTCAGATTTAGTCGGGACCAGACTGCTTAGATTATTATCCGGTCCAATTTAATATGTTAGAGACGGAGAAAGCCTTAACCGCAGCCTAGCCATATGTATCTTTCGGTGAAGTTGAACTATTATTACTATGTAAAAAATTATAATTAAAATGCATCATGGTGACTATCATAGCTTACTTACACATAATATATGCGCATATTGTCAAAAATATCTTTATCCGTCCGCATTATTTTCAAGTAAAGTTAGTATTAAATCCTTATGATAATTTTTATATATTGTGATTCAATTAGTATCATTAATTTAATACCATTTATTCAACAAATTTCATGACAAAAGTCTATTTTTTAAGAATTTACTCCACACAATCTTAAAATTAACCGATGTAATCGATATTATTGTAGTGCGTAAAATTATATTTGATTTGTTACATTTTTGTTATATAATCATTATTATAAAATGTCTAATGACACAAGTACATCTCTTTAAAAGATATTTAAAAATTAAGGAATATCTAAAGACCCACATATCAATCAAAGTGATGGTCACTTGAAATGGACTCCTCCTCTTCATAGGCTGCTCAATTGACTAATTCAAAGTTTATTAAAAAATAAAGTATTTAAAGTGAGAAAGTAATAATAAAATTAAATTAGATGGGACACCAATTTCGATTTTTTTTTCTTTTTTATTTTTTTTATAAGAAAGAGACAATTATAGTTCATCTCTTCGGACTTGCACTTGTAGAAGGGTAATTGAATATAGTAATCGATTTATCAAGCAAAAACCAAGCATTAATCTCTCAAATTGGTAAATTTATTAAGACACTCCCACATAGGATTTAAAATTTTTTATAATTTGTATTAAATAACTTTTAAGAATTTATCCCCCCCCGCAAGTGGGTCGAGCGGTGTGACATGCGCTTTAGAAAGTTCACATACATATTCGAAATATACAAACAGTCATGAAATAATAAATAAATAATATCGGTGAATTTTTTGTTAGAGTTAATAATACGGTGACTTGCAAAGCACCAGTACTAGTGCCTGATTCGAGACGCATTTCAGGTCGAAATTTTATTTTCTGATCTTGAAAAAATGTAAGAATTTGATATGATGCTCTCATGTAGTTATCATGTTATTCTCTGTCATAACTGTCATCCGTAAATATGTATATTGCGAAATTTTTTGTATAATTTACACGAAGTTATATGGTCTATCGGATCTATTCATAACAAAAATTAATTCTTTGGCTGGTAAAGCATAGGTCGATGTTTTCGTGAGCTAATATGTTAATATATATACAAAATTAAGTTGATTACGGCTGAATTTTTTTACGATAATTTTATAAAACAACTTTCAGTCTCAATTAACAAATGATAATTGTTAAATTGTGGTCGACCATTGAAAATGACATTTCAAGTTCCAGTGGGCAGAGATTAATTTTGATTGGTCCTCGTATTACACAAAGCACTCACTAAACACAAGTTAGGGCTTTCTGGGACCCTTTTTTCAAGGACTTTTTGCTGAAAATAGGGCAAGTGGAATACTTCTTTTTTGATGTGCAAATCTTTGCACTTTACTACCCCCATCTACTTTCTTGACATTTTAGTCCCTCATTCTTTTCTAAATACAATACCAAAAATAGTGGAATAATGCCGAAAATCCATATTTTTGAAAATAAATCAGGTCATGTCTTTTCAACTTTCCAAAAAAAAATACTAATACTCAAATATATTCTAAATAGCTAGTACAATACTGTCAGAACTTATATCGCAGTGTAGGGCAGAAGGTTTCAATACAATATATTTTAGTGTTCATACTAGCTAAAAGAGTATTAGGGATGAGCTAAAAATTATTTCGAAAAGTTAATTTTATATTTTTCATTTAAGAGATTTTTTTTTCATTTAAAAAATAATTCCTGGAGATATGTATCTATTGCCTAAAAAGCAAGGTGAGGGATATGGTGTTTAATAAATTAAAGCAGAGTTAATATTAAATCAGCCCATCTTTTTGTGCTATCCTACTAACTGTGTGCGTATCAGTCTCCCGTTTCCCAACTGTGTGTAAATCAGCCACTGAAAATATATTTTTGGGGACTGATTTTTTTTTTTTTTGCAAATCAGCTCCAAAAACGCATTTTCGGAGGTCGATTTGTAAAACCCCAAAAATAGGGGGACTGATATGTAATTTTTCGTATATTTATAATAATTACTAAATAAAGTCAAAATATAAGTACAACACAAAAGAGGGGCTACATGGTACTATTATACGCACTTCCATGCGTATAGATATAGGTTCAGAAAGATGACTAACAATATCTTACATAATGTTCGCCATTATATCTTAGTTTTACAAAAAAAAAAAAAATTAATTTTCATGCAACTGCCTATTATCTTTTGATCTCAAGACAAAACATTTTGATCAAAACCAGAAAAAAGTAACAACCATGGTGGCTTAAAACCTGATTTATATATTTATATATATATATATATATATATATATATATACACACACACACTAAGGTGGTTGTGATGTTCGCACAAAAAGTACTGGCGCCGTTCAATAAAACTATTGGTTGCGAAAAACATAAGAGTATAAAATAAGCCTAATATATGAGACAATTTGTTATCCAGAATCACTTATCTGATAAAATATATCCATGAGAGGATACGGAGCAAATATTTGAATGTCTTAAAGTAATAGCTCATATATGTAAAGTGTATGGGGACCCATACCGATATAAATTGCCATCCACTTTTCAATAAAAGCACTACTATTCATCAGAACAATCAGAATTATTGATTCAATTAAAATTATATGTTATTAATCAATATGTGTACCGCATATATTTGAATATATAATATGTGAAAGTGATTGTATCAAAATCAATTAGAAGCTTATTTCAATAACTTTTTTTTTTTTGTCCAGAGGAGCTCCTGGCTAGTTCAGCGAGCTTAAGCTACCCACCCCATCCATCACGGGATCAAACCCGCGACCTCCCCCACTGGGGCAGGATTTTGATCGAACCCGCGACCTCCCCACTGGGGCAGGATTTTGATGCCACACCGCTCAATAACTTGTCCTAGTGTGTTCCGCTCCTATCTTTACTCCTTTTTTCGCTTCTCTTAATTCCTTGTCATATAAGAATTGTTTGAGAGAGACATGAGCATGCAAGAAGTATAAAGTTTGATACTGATGGGGAATAGACCTCGGGTGGGGTGGGAGAGCAGAAACGGAGAAGAAGCACAGAGATGAAGATATTGCCAGAGCAAGGAAAGGCCGACGAGGACAATTCACGAAAGAGTATCAGCTGACCCCAATCAAGCCTTGGCGGACGAAAAACATTAATAACCAGTCCGAAGAACTACTACTTTAGAGTCAAGAAAGATAGCCAAAGGCAGGATAACACGCGACATATTATGGTCCATATCATGTTTCATCTTCACGATTGGCAGGTATGGAGGCACAGGAGAGGGCAACTCATGCGCCTGTCTTTTAGACATTCAGAAACCGTATGAGCGTCACCTCACCGTCTGAATGTCTAATGATAGAAAGTCACATGCATCAGCTGCACAAAAGGATTCCATTAAGCTAGCCCATCTCGAAGCATCGTGATTGGCTACCGGCCTCCTCTATTCCTCTCAATTGTTTCATCATAATTAATACTGGCAATTAATAAGAAGGATCGGCGACCTCTATGAATATATTGGAAAAGAAAATAACAAAAAAGCTGGATTGACGTTGTCTTCCTCAAATATTGTCATTACTCTACTACCGACCTTATAACACCATCAACAACATTCTTATTTATTTATGCGGACGTAGTCTACATGATCAACAGAACACGTAAATTATTATATATACTCTGTGTGATGGATCAAGTCAATGGCTCACTAAATTGCTAATAGTTCTAACTACTAACTTCTATCGCAAACCCTCACAAAATGAGAGAAATCTATGCTGAGGTCCGCATACCTCATCAGATACTATTAAAAAAGGAATCTTTGAAAACAACCCTTGCAGAATAGCAAAGTAAAGCATATATTTTGTTCCATGCTCCTTTTGGACAACATGAGCTTTCGTGCATCCACGTCTTACGAAAAAGCGATCTTCTCGAATATTTTGCTAAGTACATTCTACCGACAATTATACTGTAGTCCCTCGACATTATATTAATATCACTTAAGTCCTTCATATTATTTCAACATGAACTTTCGTACATCCATGTATTACGAAAAAGCGATCTTTTCGAGATTTAGCTAGGTACATTCTACGAACAATTCCACAGCAATCTCTCCATATTAAAGCCTCTCTTAACAAAAAAAAAAAAAATCCTCTCTTAACAAAATTTTGCACTTTAATCGTTCGATACATTTTAATGTATTTATAACACATGTATTTTTTACATATTTGACATATTATACCTTGACGCCTTTTAGTAAATTTTTAATATTTTTGTGTTAATTTTTTATAACCTTATGTTAAAAGATAACATATTGACACATACCTTTTGACGCCCTCTATAAAATAATCTAAATATAATTTTTTTTTTTTTACAATTCGGCTGCAGTGCAAGATAAATTCTTGTATTAGATTGTAGTGCATGTCTCCTTATATTCTATCGGTCCTTATATTTCACTTCGACGGGACTTATTAGCGAACTATTTTGTTGGTATTGCTTTGTGCACCCAAATTCTAAAATTGATACGTAATGTCTTTTTGGCAACTAATGTTAGAAATGATGGCTATATGAAAATTAAGTGATGTTTAGGAATTTTTCTTTAATGTTTAATTTAAGTGAAGCGAAACAAAATTATATTATGCAAATTACCTTTGCTACCATTAAATAAAAATTATTACAAATTATCTTTTGCAAATTATGGCTGATTTTTTGTGTCTTTTTTTTTTTCTTAAAAGCATCTACTTTATTTGTCAGTAATTTCTGTAAATTATATTTTCAACCAGACTTTATATTCCCTTTTGGTCAATTTATTTGACACAACAATTTATATCCTTTTTCATCCATATTCTAATTTTTATTACGACAAATTCACTGCAGTCAGTGAAAAACATTGCAATATATACTATATAAATAGCATCTCATACTTACAATTTTTATTTTATGAGTTATTTATCCTTGATAATATAATCAACAAATCTTAAACCTCGAATTCAATACATTAAATAAATAAATAAATAAGAATAAATGTCGCTGAAGAATTAGGGCACATACGACAAACGGCATGTTTGAAGTGTTGTTACACTCTAAATTGTGCATTTTGTGTTTTTAACATTTTCAATTGAATTTGACATATTTGTGTCCTCCAATAAATTTTGGTCAGAATATAACTATTGGTCGTATAAAATGACCAAAATATACTCACACCGATAAAAATACAGGCGAATATTCACGAATATTTTCGAACATTACGAGTAGAAGTAAAAAAAATTATTCCAAAAAATGACACATGCGAATATTTCCGAATATCCACGATATATACGAATACGCATGAACATTCAGATACCTATGAAAATCCTCCGAACATTCTCGAATATCCACGAGTAATATCGGTGCTCGTGGATATTCGCGGTATTCGCGAGTATTCGTATCTTTTTCGAAATGAAAAAATTGACAGTATTTTAACTATTTTACATGATAAAAAATATATTTCGATCAAAACCGATTATAGCAGTACGCAAATGCTAAATTTAATTAAAAGGAATATAAAAATACAAAATGTCTTTCTAAATTTGGAGTGATCAAAATTTTGAAACCGTAAAACTTTTGCTTCCTTATTCTTTGGATATAATGAGTTAAAAAAAACTAAATGTATTAATAAAAAAATAATTAATTTTATTTTTTTAAGAAGCTAAAATTGAAATTAATAAGACAAAATACAATTCCGTCATTCCTCCACCAGCCTTGGCTTCTTTTTCCGGGATTTCATAACGAGAGACGTAATTGCCAGGATATTCAGAAATATACTAATGCACCAAAAATCACTACCAATAGATAAAAAAATAAATTTTATATTATAGCCCCTACCATAAAGGAATCTCCTAGGTGCGTTTTTTTTTTTTTTTTTTTTTTTTTTTTATTTTGATAGCACTGGCTTGCTCAGGATATGATAAAAGACAACGGAGTTTTAGAAAAAGAGAAATTACAAATTGATTTAAATAATTCTTTTAAATCGGCTTATGTTTTGAAATTTGTATTAAAAAAAAATATTTTTATAATTATATAAATAATTTTAAAAAAGATTTGCGTATGATAATAGAAATTTGGTGTGATATATAATTTTCATATTTAAAATATTTTTAAAAAAATATTTCTAATAGATGTTTTAAAATTCTTAATTTTAGTGAGTTTAAAAACTAATCTGCTAATACTCTAAGATTTTGGAACTTTAAAATACATATTTAGAAATATTTTTTTAAAAAAAATTAATATAACAAAATTAATGTGAGCTACATTTTTTGTATTAAAATTTTTCTCAAAAGATACATCTAATTAAATATTTTGTGACTTGAAAATAATGAATCGTAAATAAATGACTTATTTATAACATCCTTACATAAACATGAGCTGATTAAAAATGGAAGTATCTCATTGGAATTTCGTAAAATCAAAAATTTTAGAAAAGTTAATATAAAATTTTGAATTAGTCTAAATTAGGTAAAAAGTAATAATCTCTATCTTTATTTACTACAATAATTATGTAAAATATATGTAGAATTTGTTCATGATAATTAAAAAACAAAGCTATACTTAAAATAACGGTTACCTGTATATTAATTCTTTTTTTTTCAAGGAATGCATATCAGTTTTTAAAAATAAAAAAATATGTTAATATAGCAGTAGGTACGTTACTACATCAGTGTATTTTGTTATTTATATGAACTGATACGTAAAGGAAAAAAAAATAAGAAGATACACAATAACCCCTTAAAACATTTGCTAATGTTAGGTTGTGCCATCATCCGTCCTACGTAAAATTCTACAATTAAACGTTTATACTACGTCAATATATATCCTCCTCGTATTTAAATTAAAAAAATAAATTTTACGATTATTTCTTAAAAAAACTTTTTAAATAAAATTTGTATATTTTGATGAGATTTACAACTTTAATGTTTAAAATTTTTTCAAAAAATACTTCAAAGATGTTTTAAGACTCCAAAGTTTAACGGATTTTAAAACAGTTTTTAAATCTGCTTCAAATCTGTTAAATCTTAGAATTTTAAAATATATTTTTAAAAAAATTTTAAACACAAAAATTGTAGATTTCGTCAAAATCTACAATTTTATTGTTTAAATTTTTTATTAAAAAATAATTCTAAATAAATTTTTTTTAAACCTTAATAAAATAACGTTGTTTGTAAATTGTTACACAACCAACACTCAATGGCCGTCCTACTACCACCACCACATCTGCGAGATTTTATCAATTGACAGCGATCTGCGTCAGTTTGGATAACATCGACCCCCCTTATTCTGAGTATTTAATAATCCAGACAAAATATCCTATCCTAGATTTAGAAATAATAATAATAATAATATTTATCCCTATTTTATCCCCTTTGGAATCACCGGACAGGATTAATTGAAGTCGTTTTCATCACGTAGTTTAGGACCACAGTAGGTCACTAGCTGCAAAGATTTGATTTGCAGGATACGAAGCTACAAAATTATGATATCGACTTGTGTATCAATCTTATTATTATTATCATGGTGGTTTTTATCTCCAGCAAATTCCAAATTCTTCAAATGCTGGAATTTCGATAATATCTGAAATAAATGTGTTGGTTTTTACTTAAAACAACTCCATATTTGTACTGATCGAGCTGGTACTCGACCGATCAATAAAATGTTTAAAAATAGTTATGGCCAAGATTCTAAATTGACAATAATCGCAAAAAATAGAACAAGATCACACAAAATACGAATGCTTTTAACGTGAAAATCTTTGAAATCAAGGTAAAATTACGGGCTGTTACGTAACGCCAACGAATGAGAAAATTTACTATGAGTAAAAGAGAATATAAGTCTCACTAAACTCACTTCTCTTTTTTCAGTATAGTATTTCGGTATATTCACCCGCCAACCTCTCATTCAAAACTGTCGGTTGCCTTTTATAGTCGCCGTGGGAGACACTTTTCTAGACTCAACGACCATTAAGCTTCCCTATTTAGTGATTAATAATCGCGATTAATTATCTAACGAACTTAATGAATCATTATAGGGAGTCATAAATAGTGCGTCGGTTTAATTTCCCGCAAAGTCTTCTGCGCGCGTTAATACGACGGTCCAACTTTTCTAATCTGCTGATATTGACTTCGGAACAAAATTACTACCAAAGCACATGTCGGGAGTGAACTGTTACCGACATACGCTTAAGTAATAAGCCTCGGTGTCTATTCCAAGTAGAAATTCGTCTGCATCGTGGGCCGTTATTTTATGGTCCGGCTCATTTTTTTAATCAGGTTTCATGAGCGTCATGACACGTGGCGGCCCAGAACGCGGTTATATCATGTACTATTTCACAATTTTTTTTTTTTCCAAATAAAGATCAACCAAATGTATTCACTCGAGACCATAGTAACATGTAATTGAACTCATACTTGACCAATATAATTACTGTTTAAAAATAGAGATAATTAGATGCGCAAGCAATCGAACAGGACAGACAACAATTTTATGTAAAAATTTTCAAATAGGTCCCTAGTATAACAACATATTGTACGCCACCAACGAAAGAATATTCATTAAAACTAAAAGTGGCGAAATATAACATACCCTCACGATCTCTTAATAACTAAAATCCAAGTCAATATAATGCCTCGGCCTAATTCTCTCTATATTAAAAATAATATATTAATGTATTGACAAAAAATATATATATATATATATAACTCAACAAAATAGCGTCGGATCATCACCGTCTGAGAAAACAGCCAACAGAAGTTTAGGGCCTGATGTCCACGTGGCAGCATCTGCGACTACCATGCAACTATACCAAACTTTGGAATTTGTTTCCCTTGTCCCGCTATACCCAACATCTTCTCTTCACACCATAAATTTAGCTTTTATTAAAGGATAATGACATATAAGTCCCCATTTCAAATTTTCATTCCAAATCAGCCTCCAATTTTAAAAAACGTTTATTTCAGCTGAACTTTTTTCGGACGAAAATACCCATGACTGTTCGAATGTCTGAAACAAATATTTTAAAATTTTTTTTTTGAAATTTTTTTTTAATATGAGAGTTATAGATCTCGACGAGATCTACAACTTTCATGTTGAAAATATTTTCAAAAGATATTTCTAAATAGGTGTTTTCGGCGTCCGAACTGTTCAGTAGATTAAGAGTCGATCCGTTAACAGTTCGGACCCCGAAATCACCTGTTCGGAAGTATTTTTTGAAAAACTTTTTCAACATGGAAGTTGTAGATCTCACAATTTTGATGTTAAAATTTATTTACAAAAAATACTTTTAGATAGATATTTTTGGCGTCCAACCTGTTAACATGTACATAAATATTTTCGACCGAAAAAAATCCAAACAGTATTTCGGAGACTAAAACGACATTTTTGAAATTGAGGGCTAATTTGGACATTTTCAAATCATAGAGGGCTGATATGATATTATCCCTTTTATTAATATGTTGGTGGTTATCTTACGATAGATTTTTATTGCGTACCCCTCCTATATCCAGGATACATTTGGTAGCGTCTACATCGGCCATGAACTGGGACATGATCGTCCGAATTATTTGAAATATTTATGTTACATCACTATATCCTTTTTATATTTAAATAAATGATAATTATTTTTTTATAAAAATTTTTAATAAAATTTATAAATTTAATAAAAATATTTATTTTATGTTAAAAAAAATAAAAAATACTACTAAACATATATAAAATAATATAACCATTACAATAAAAAATATTTGATTGTTCTAGCAAACCGAAACTTCTGAGAAATAATTTCACCCCTGCCGAAAATAGTCATCTAACGCTCCCTTTACAACAATTTGCAACTGCCATCAAAACCCCCACGCCCAATTACAATCTATAATCTATCCATGTTCCACGTCAATTTACACAAATACCATTATCAAAAACCTAATATTCCTCCTCATATATTAAAAAATATATACGCTTAAATTTTATCCACTACCCCTTTAACATCCTTCACGTCTGAACTGAGATCTATCAGACAAATCAAACAGTTCCACTAAAATACAAAAAATGCTAGAACGAGCAGATTACTAATAATATGCAAAAACGAGAGACCTTCATATAATATTACATACAAAGGGGTGATTACAGAGAACATTTGGTTAAGTACAAGTTCACAGGGACATTATAAAATCATCATCAGATTAGATCAAAAAACAAATAACAAAATGTGAACAGGGATTTAAAACTTGCACGCTTGAAAATAAAATTACCCATCAATAAACCTTCTGCTACCAAACTTCGGCAGCGCTCCTTCATCAGCTTCTATACAAAAACCTCCATTTTTTTTTTTATTTTTCTCTTTAATTTTCACCAATCTCTGATGAATCTCTGCTTCCTCCAGCCCCCAAAACAGAAACAATCCATCAGAACCACCTCCAGATTTCTTTTTTCTAATATTTATAACTACCTCCATAATCCAACATAGCTTCCTTCAGTATTTACAAAAGTCCTTTCCACAGTTTTTCTTCGATATGAACAGAACAGTATTCATCAAAAGAATACTCCTAAACTCCACCAGGTCAGATCTTGCTTCCAATAGTAAATCACTTGACCAACTCGGACACCCAGCCTACATCCGGAGAGGAGACTGCGGCAACCGGCTCGGCGACGCAGTCGAGTCCACCCTCCTTGGTCATCCTCTCGAACATCTTCGCTCTCAAAGCTCTCCCAGACTCGACCACATACTCTTCCCCTGGTGCGACGTCCCAAGTATCCTCCCATCCACCTGCTGCGCCACCGCCCATTGCTGATGTCCTCGTCGGAGTCGTAGGTAGACTACTGAACCCGCTGGCTGCTCTCAGCCCAGAAGCACCGGTGCTCGGCGAGCCAAAACCTTGAAACCCCCACGAACTTGGCGCAGAGTTCACCTTGTTCAGATGTAGGTGCCGCATACACGCCAATACTTCGTTAACAGACGCCGTCCCAATCGGCATCGACGCGCGGCGTAGCGCAGATGCTGTCGCAGCAGCGCCGTTGGGAGAGACCGGCGGCGAGTCGGATGACGGAGAAGCCGGAGAGATTAGCGTCGAAGTTGGGGAGGAAGAGAACAAGCTTTTAGGGTAGTAAGCTTCCACATGGTGATGGTGGCGCAGCGGCGAGCCGTCGTATGATTCGGGCTGAGCTTTCGGACTGTGGGGAGCAGTGTTAGGGATAACCCGAAGTTGTTCCGGCGTGTGAGCGAAGAAGCAAACTCGCCGACGGCAAGCCGTACCGTCTTTACACGGCTGGGTCCGGTAGCGCGCAGGGTGAAGCCAACACTCGAACACGCCATGCGCGAACTCGCACGTGTCGCCCCGCTTGCACCCGCCCTTGCGGAAGTCAGGGCACGCTGTGCCGGTGTAGTGGTACTTGCGTGGATCCCTACGTCGAGCCTTCTCGCCGGGATGAGCGAACGGGCACTCGGTCCAGTCATGGCTGCGCCCGCGTGCGCACCGCCGGACTTTGAACTCGTACATACGGAACTCGTCAGACGAGTACGCGTCGATGGGCGAGTCGACCCCGCCATCGTCGGAGTCTACGTACTCGTTCGACGGCAGCCACCGCTGCAGTGCCGCGAGCGCGGCTTCGCCGAGGGCGTAAGGCGACAGCTCGCCGCCGTTGGAAACGCCGCTCACCGGCAAAGCGTACGGCGAGGATGGTTCGTCGAAGGTCCACGGAGGAACCTGGATCATTGGATTGTGACCCTCTCCCATCATCATCATCACTTCTCACTCTATTGAGTTCTGCTTTACTCTCTTACTCAACGTCTGGTTTGTTGGTGGCCATGGCGGTAGGCCGTTTATAAACTGGTGAGTTAACTGGGGTTGGGTTGTGTAACCACGGTTAGAATGACCATAGTTAGATAGTAGTAAAACTGACGGCGTTAAGGAAGATGATGCGGTTAGAATGAGATACGCCGCGGTTAACAGGAAGCGGTTTCAGAGATGTCGGTGAGGTGTTGGACGCGTGGCAGTTTAAGCGCAGTGGCGCACATGCGGATGGGCGAGGTGGTGATCAACCAGGTAAGTTCCGAAGTATCAAACCGCACCACCACTTTATCCCCGCCCAAATTAATTCGGAAAAATTCGTTAAGGAGACTTGAGAAAACGACGCAGTATCACGTTGTAGGTTCGCGGGAACTGGTTCTCGTCAGCGTCGATTTTGTCCCGGTTAGACTCGAGCCTGATAATTTCAGTTAATATCAATTGACGAAAGTACCCCTCATATGTAGGTTGGAATAATGGGATGAGAATACAAACCTAAGGTCGTGGTGAATGATGGGAAGGACGAACCTGGAAAGGAAACCCACCCCACTGTGGAGGGACGTGATTGGTTGAATTTAAGTGTAAACAGTTCACGCCTGCCGTGACAGGCAGGATTTTAAAATTTCCCAATAAATTGGTAGTACCGTTTCCATTGAAACTGGTTTAATTCCATCCGAAAAATAATTGTCGATCAATTCGATACAATAGCCGATCAACTAATTGGATTGAACCTACCAATACAATCAGAATCCAATAACACTGCCGAGGATCGTTTAGCCATGCAATCTCGCTTTACGGGCAACCAAATGCGTATAGTGGGGGCTAAGATCTACTTTAATCATCCGAGCCCGACTCAACCTATCCAAATCGACTCATGAGTGATAGTAGTGACGAGTGAGTGGGTTAGTGAACTGGGGTTCAAGTTTCATTGACTTTCTCATCTGACCGGTGCACGTGGTGACCGGCTGATATGGCAAGAGCAACAGGTGCAAGAAGATAAGAACTAAGATTTTCTACGCTGAGCTGAGCGAGTCGAATTTCGATAAAATCAAATTCCAACTGGTACTGACCGTGTTGTTAGTGTCGTACTGATCGTACAGATATATATTTTTATTTATTATTTTTAAAAAATAAAAATAAAAAATTAATTAAAATTTTAAATATAAAATTTTTTTTGACACATATCGTGTCGTGCCGACAACTGTCGAAACATACACATACAGTCCGATACAGATTGTACCGATCGACATAAAAAATTATGATAAGAACTGATGCGTTGGCCGAGGGTGCGAGGCCGAGTGAGGGGCTGCGGTGCGGTGGTGTGGTCCAATCGACATCCCCACGCCCACGCGGGCTGTGGCGTACTGCCTGTTCTAGTTTATTTCTTTTATTGCATTTGTAAATGAATAAGTAGGTGCGAAGCAGCATCTTAATCGGGTCCCACGGGGCCACTGCATCGAGTGGCATTGAATTCTGAATCCGAGTTCGCCGGGAATCCCGTGCACCAACCACTGCACCCATTGAAGATCACCCACACCATAACCTGGTACTGTTTGTACTGCTTTGCTAAAACTGTTCACTTTCGTAAAACCCAATCATCCTCGTCTTTCCGGTCAATGGGAGTTTTGGTTGAATTTTAATAAAAACATCTGTAATTTTATCCTATAGATATATAATATATTATTAATTATTTGCATGCATACAATAACTCTATTTTAAAAAACAAATTCTTTTTTTTTTCTCCGTAAACATACTATAGACATACAAAAACATCTATAGTATTTGGAAAATCTAGAAAAGAATAACTCCGCACATAAAGTAAACGAGTTAACAAAAATAAAATAAAAACTTTCCAAAGACCAATGAATCCATAGAACAATATATATATAAGAACATTATGCAATAGAGAAAAGCATACATATAGAGCATAACAAATGTTGCATTTTGATTATGATGTAATAAAAGTTTGTACAGTGGATGATATTCGACCACACCAAGGACAGACCCTCTTTTTCTAAGCTTCTATTTCAGCTACAGCTCGTTATCTTCTATCTTTTTCTCTCTAATCTCCTTTCTCTTTGCCTGGTTTTTTACTATCCTGCTTGCTGCGCTCTCTCGGATTTTTTTTTCTGCCGCAGTAAGTCTTTTTATTGAGCTCCGACGCAACTGTCAAAATCCTAAATATTATTTCCAAAATATTTTAAAATTAAATAGTTAGCCATCGCATGCACCATGTATCTCCTTTTTTTTTTGGTATTCCAAGTTAATTAAATTAGTAGGCTTAATTTAGGAAATTTAGGAAATTTTTTACTCTTCACATTTTTTTAAGTTAGCCATCGCATGCACCATGTATCTCCTTTCTCTCCATGGCCAATATCTAAGATGAACCTCAATTTCAAACTATTTCTCTTTCGGTCGAAGTTATCTCCCAAAGTTTAAAAATCAATCCTTTTCAATAGTTGATTGCGTACAATAGTTATAGACATGTACTTGTGCCCGCATCGCAAGTCATAGTAAATAAAAAGTTGAACCAATTCTAACTCCGATCCGCAATCGTTTGTCACTCCCATATCTTGCGACATTTCTAATTTAACGTGTTCGTATCTTGACGTACCAAATTTGACGCATATCTGGAATACCCACTTAACACATCCTCATTGCGCCATATATCTTTCCGTAATCACTCTTATCAAATTGTTGCTATTGGGATTCACCGCTTTCTGACCTCGATCAGCTCAAATAACTTGGACTAAATTAAGGTTGGCATCTGATTTCTTCTTTTACGCCATATGACAAGCCAAATCCTACATGCTGCACATGTCTCTATATACATGTGGCAGGTCCACATGTGTTGCTTTTTCTGGTCGAGATCAATATCTTAATTGTGTGGTTTAAAATAAGCCTAAGAAAAATTAACTCATAGTAACATGATCAGTCCGATTTGTAAAATCCGCTGCGTTAGTTTCAACGGTCAATCTTGTTACGATTTTACTTGCACATAATTTGTATAGGATCTGAGCATTGCCGGACCCAGAGCGGTCGTTATGGTGGGGTCGATTTCCCTTAAAACAAAACCAAGTCCAAAGTGGACTGATTCTGATCTCTGACCAAATCGGATTAGGTGGCTCATGCCGGGAGCGGATCGCATAGCCACGTATCACTGCACCCACGTGAAACAGTGACCATCGTCCGACCTATCGCACGTTACACAAGGCCACACCCCTTCTCCCACGTACATCACCTCCAACCTTTTCAAATTCCGTTTCTACCCTTGCTGCAAAAAGAAGCACCACGAACAAAGCAATCGTAGGGCTAAAATATCGGGGCTCGCAGTACGCACGGCCGCTACACGCGTCGGGCAGGCATCCGAGGTGTCCGTACTGCTGCCGAAGGGTGCGACACGCCATTGAGAACGACGAATATTGTGCCACGTGGACGATGCAGAGAGCGGGAACGGATCTCGTGGATCACGATAATGTCGGGCCCCATTTCTTTTTTTGTGGCTCGTGCTTTGCCTTTGAGCATTGGACTTGGGTTCAAAGCTAATATCCCATAGATATTTTGCAACAATTGGCTTCTATTAATCAATTTGACACTAACGACCGGTACTTGTTATTGTAGGGGCTCTCTTTTGGGAAGATATCAGTAGACCCATTGGTGAAGCGGCGATCCAGAAACTATTTTTTAAAAGTATAAAAATATTGCATATATTTGGCAAGACGTGAGATTGTAGGGGGCTGAGATTGTTAATAAGTATTTTAATGGTTACAATAATGCAACAAATTAACCTTTATCGGATGGGATGCAGTTGTGGCGGGAGAAAAAGTTATTATACTCGTCGTATAATTTGCTTGCTTGCTTGCTGGGTGGTCAGTTTTAGCGTTGTTTGTCGCTGTCTCCTCCTAGGGCGACTACAGTTGAGGGAACTGGGACTAGTTTCACCGGGGGTGACAATAACGCCGATCTTAGTGGGGTGATAGTGCCGCCGGTGTCACGGATCAGATATTATACGGATTGAAAAATTCGATTACAAAATAACTAGCGGAAACATTATCTGTGATGGGTGTGAAAAAAAAAATAATTTTTGTTAATTTAAAAAAATATATTTAAAATATATAATTATTTAAAAATAAAATATTTAAACATTAAGATATTATTTTAATATATATATATATATTTAATATTTAAAATATATATTTATATAAGGGGACGTGCACTGTAGTAAACCCTCCACTCGTTCTTAAATATTATAGATATTTAATAAAATAATTTAAATATATCATCGAAAATTTTTTGACTTATTATTCATAATAGAAAAAATAATCAAACACTGTTGGGATTTAAGCTCAAGTATAAAAAAGCAAACTCATTTTACGAATTATTATAAAATTTATCTTTTACGAAAAAAGAAGGAAAAAAAATCATCCTATAGCAATTATTGGTATGGATAAATTCCGTCGGATGTATCTTCAGTTCTGTTTTATCTTTTTTATTAATGTAATAATGAAGCTAATTAATCGATTTTTTTAATAAGTAGCCTTGCTGCTTCCAAGAAAAAATATAATATTAATTTTGCACCAGTATATAACAAATAAAAAATTTAATTTTTATATTTTTAATTTTATACCAATTTTTTTATTTTATTAAAATATTATATTATTTATTATATGTTATTAGAATAAAATAAACACCCTAATTATATATAAAAAATTATTGGAGGTATTACGTAAAAGAGTAGTGTTCTAGATATTTTGCTTTATATTTGCATGTAAATTTTGTAGATATTTGCTGTAAGAAGGCCAGGTCAAGTCATTAAACCCTTGGATAAAATTAGGGGTTTTTTACGCTTCAGCCCCGCGTTCTTCACTTCAACGTATTTTTCTATTTTCGGAAGTTGAATCGAGCAACCCTGAAATTAGGGGGCTAAAATGTAATATTTTTATAAAATTATGGGCTTGCGTTCCAGACCACGACGCTGGTGTTGCAATATGTTAGAAACTGATTTTGTGTGAAATAATGCTTATATTCGAAAAAGTTACATTATTATTATGTTATTTGATGCGGGATAGCCCTCGACGTCCACAACTAAGTCTGTCAAAGGTCATACATGATGCAGTTTAGCTAAGCCTGCTCCGACCGGCCAGTCCGGCAAAACCTATCTAATTATAACATGTCTCATAAGTAAATCAAAAAAATAAATCAAGGGATGACACCCGATCAGAAAATTAATACAACGGAGCCTATGCTGGGAGGAATGTTTGTTGCCATAATGTAAATTGGCCACTTAATCCAACCAACTAGCAATTAAACGACATGCAAAGAAAGAAGGGATAATTGTATATCAGCCCCCCAAAGTTAAACCTTTGCGCCTGAAAATGCGTTTTCATGCTGACGTGGCAACGCTCACTGCCACGTCGCATATTTTCGTATTTTTGAAGGCTTATTGATTTTAGGAGGCTGATATGTAATTATCCTTAGGAAGAATTTTTGGTGATTCCTTGGCGACAACACAATAGACCAATAAGGAGCCCAACAATTGGACACCAAACTCTCTGCCTCCTCTCATATGCCGTCATTTTTTAATATATATAATTATTGAAGAGAGTGTTTATGTGGGAGCCCTTTTGAGTCTAAATGTCTTCTCAGCAGATTTAATTTATATAAGGATAGGTAGCTCTTTGACTTTGGGGGGCTGTCAAATCTCTTAGTTATAGTCTTCCTTATAGATGATCTTCCTAGTTATAATTCTAGTTTGTTCTCTTAAGGGATTTCTAAATTTTCTACTTATTTAGCACTTGTTGCGATTATTTGATCTAAAATTCTGATCCTTCTATCTTTTTCAATCACAATCTTTGAATGTCATTGATATTGTTGGAAATATGGTACTGCTGGGGTTTAAAATTGTCTTTCAGATTCCTGGTGTGTGATTAACTATCTGGAGAGGGGAACATGCAAATGAAAATAGACATTTTTGACTGTTATATAAGTGCTACTGACTGCCTACTTGACTGAAATCTTTTGCTGGAGATGGGCAAAGTGTTATGGTAAACCTGCAATAGAATCTGCTGACTTGCTGGTTGAAAACCTGATTGGAATCTTGACTGTTCTGTGTCTTTACTGGAGATTTTCTGAAGATATGCATTGCTGGTTGAAAACCTGTTATGAAGTAAATCTTTCCTGCTGAAACTATATTCTGCTGAGACAGTATACAAGCCTGGAGCTCGTTGCTTGTTCTGCCCAAGTTTACTGCTGTTGCTACCAAATTACTGTGTAGGGCTTGGTGGTTTAGGTTAGCAAATGATGTTTTCATAATAAAAGTTTGTGCTTTACTGCTATAAAAGTTTTGTATATGTCCATCCCGTTCCGGAAAAAACGCATTGTATATATTGTTTTGATCAATACAAGTACTTGCTTACAAAAAAAAAAAAAAAAACACCATAACAACTGCAGAAGATTTTCAATACACTTATTTATTAATGGGAGGGTCAGAGGAGACTATATAAATAATATCATAACAACCGCAGAAGATTATCGAAACCAATAATAGATAAGATGCACTGAGAGAGAGATTTCAAGTGACAAAGAAAATAATATTTTTATTCCTAATATTTCTTAGGCTTAATGATACAAATTATATTTGTTACATTTATCCCCAAAAATATCGCAATTCAACCATGTTATAACTTTTAGAACGACTTAGAACACATTCAAAAGTAGTTGTACATTTTTTTGAGGTGGGTATAATAATTATTAATTTGCTCTGTAAATTATGACTTGGTTGAATTACGAAGGAGTTCGAGGTATTTTGGTGCGCGAACAAGAATTTGGATTGAACTCAAGTTGGAGATGAGAAAATGATGGGAGAAGAACTTTCAAATATTTTTGGATGCGCATAAATTGTTATCAATATAGCAGCATTATCTTTGGTGTAACCATTATGAGCATGTTATTATTTTTCAGTAATTACGACATTTAGCAATATTTTGTTGATATTATGATGTGGTATAAATCAAAATAAAGTTACGAGGTACCGTTGATAGCAAACAAAAAACCGGTTAGAATGAAGAAACGGAGAGTAGATGACGAAGGAGAAAATGAACGGAGAAGGGAAGAGCGATATGATGTTGTGGGATGCGCACAATTTTCTAAACATCCACTTTCAACACCCAGCTCCGTTAACCAACCAGACCAACGCTGAATTTTATAGATTACGAGATTAAATATTTTTGGTACACCAATTTCCGATGTTACTGACGATACTATTTTCTAATCACGATTCATCAACCCACTTTGGGTCAGGAATGCAGTTAGAAATTAAAATTTTGATATGGTGTGCGTTTCGAGACAGGCGTAAAGTAATGGCGTTCTTTTCAGGCACTATATTAGCAATCGCAGCTGAAAATTAATTATAATTATCTTTTTTATCTAATTTTAGAGCGATATGTGAGATTCGAACCTGCAATGTGTGCTGCACGAGACTTTATAATTTCATTTGGATAAGAATAAGGATGAGGATGAGAGGGGTGTCATGGAGTGCAATGAAGGCAAAACGCTTTCAAAGATTGTTTAGTTGGCTGTCAAACGCCGTATCATTTTTGACATTTTTGGTTTGGTTTTAACAAATTAGACTTAAAATAATCTAAAATATATTGATTGTTTTCAACCACCGAAAACAGATAGTACGTGATTTACTGTTTTTAGATTTTGATGAGAACGATCTGCCTCCAAATGGGATAAGTTCGCAATGAGTTCCGAGGACACGACCACCCATCTCTTCATGTGCATTTGCGTGCCTCCCGCCTTTTTCAGCGCTATGTGTCCCTAGCATTCAATCTAGGACGTCTTAAGAATATTAAAATCGAATAATTGCTCTGCAGTCCCTCCATATTATTTCAATATCATTTAAATTCTTTCTAAAAAATTTTTTGCACTTTAGTCACTTTCCGATGAGTTTTTAACACCTTCCGATGAGTTTTTGACACCTCCGATATGCATCCAACATATTTATATTTTGACACATTTTTTAGTAAATATTTTGACATTTTTTTTGTTAATTTTTAACACCCTCCTGATAAAAAATAATACATTGAACACATTTCTTTTAATAACTTTTAACACTTTTTTTATAACTTTTGACACC